>JAIXHY010000004.1:2238257-2838257 GCA_020449905.1 Globodera pallida | reverse complement strand
TCTCCAGTTCGAAAAGCCGCAAAAACTGTTCTGATCACTCATTGCTAAACACATAAAGAATAAAGTCACGTTGAGATGCAAGGACACAAACTCAAGAAGTTCAAGAACGAATCTGTTGGCAAAAGAGCGCAACGCTTTCAACTCAATTTTGGAATGATTTTATTGTGTTATTTTTTAACAAATTTTGTGTGAACTTTACTAACAAATAAGTGTAATATAATTGAAATTTTCCTTCAAAAAAAATTGGCGGCGCAACTCCGTAGGTCCTTTATTTTACCCGAAAAATCAAAAACAACAATTTTTTTATCCATTCACCGCACGCCCCCCCAGCAACAGAACATAAAAATATGCCCCCAACCCTCCACCCCCCGGCGTTTTGTCTCTTTTCTTTTGTTCTCAAAGCTCAACATTATTTATTTATTATTTATTTCTTATTTTTTGTTTGTTCTGCGACAAAAATTCTAATGGAAAGGCAAATAAATACAAAAAGGTGGCAATTGTGTAAAATAAAACAATGTTTTGTAACAAAATTATGCATCACTTTTCCGAAACGTAACATTTGCTGAGAATATTTGGGTATTTGCAAAATAAATTAAATATAATTTAATTTATTTTCGGCACTCAATATTATTTATTTAAAATATAAAATTAATTAAAATATTTAAATTTATTCTAAAATGCCAAATCGCGTTTAGCACAAAGTTTTTCGCCTTCTAATTGCATTTTTCTCTCCAATTTTCTTGAAAAATTCGTAGGCACTTTTACAACTTGAAGCCGTCCTTATTGCCTTAAACTTTTGAACTCCGTGGGCAATTAGGCGGAAAAACACCCAACGGAAGTGGGGGCGGGGGCGGGGGAGGGCAAATTCACTCCCGAAAAAGGAGCCGACTCTCGAAGAGGGGGGTTCATTGGATTTGCTTTTCTGGAACTCTCGACGTTCCATCAGCAGGCGTACGCTGTTGTCATTTGCCCTTCAATGCTTTATCCCACTTCCATCCAGGCTTTGTGTTGGCCTACCCTGGACTGGCTTTATCGATTCATGGCTTTAGCACCCCCTCCCCCTCGCCCCCGGGGGTTCAGCCCTTACAAAGTCCATGTTATTGTAAAACCGAGGGCATTCAAGAATTTTTAGATCGTACCGTGAACGCGATTTCTGGGACAAAAATGCCAAAAAAAAAAGATGTTAATCCCGATGGCACCTTTTGTGGGGTATTGTGATTTAAGCTTGCGCAAATCCCCGCGGGCGTTCAGCTCCTGCCGGACGGCTCTTTCTTTGGCACTTTTAGCGTTTACACATTTTTTGGCTTTTATCGCCTCCCTCCCCGGCTCATTTTTCATTGGCAGAGCCATACGAACCAACCATTTCCACTGCGTTTTCATTCCATCCCGGCTGAGATGATTCATCACATCCGCTTTCACTGCTCTCCGCCGCTTTCTGCTGCTGGTGCTGGTGGGGGGGGGGGGGGGGGGGGGGGGGGGGGGGGGGGAGAGAAAACGAAATTATCCCTTCCACCACATCGTAATAGGGACACACACCCGCCACACATTTCTTGCCCCCGCTTCGCCGCCGTGTCCATCATTTACCCTCCCCCTCCCCCCCCCCCCCCAACGAACTCCGCCCCCCCCCCTCTTCGAATGCCAACAGATGGGCTTAGCCCCAAATTAGAGAGACCATTGAAGCCCCTCGGGCACCAGGCCAGACCAGGCCATGATAGTTCTCCTCCGGGTGCTTGCCCGTCGTGTCCCATTCAAACTGAAGCTGGCACATATTTCATTTTATAGGCGTCAGTCTCGACAGGTCCCACCCCCCCCCCCCACCCCTCTTTTATTAGCCAGCAAAGCACAGACATTCGTCTGCAATTTATTTTCACGTTTTGCCAATTTTTTCTCTGGCGTGTACTCTGTCCTAACCGCTCGCCGTGGACCTCTCTGCGTCTCTGCCGTGCCATGGCCTCCGGCGGTGTGTTAATGCCCTCCGGCGACGTTCCCACGCCGGCGTCCGCACCAAAGCCAAACCCTTCGACAGCAGCGAGCGTTGGCGGCCCACGTGGCGCAACCGTCGGCATTGGCCACACAATTCATCCCAAGCTGTCGTTGAGTGCCAAACGCTCTGTTGGACTCGCCGGTGCTGCTGCAACAGAAATGACCGTTGATGATGGCCAACAGAACGCTGGCGGGGCAATTTCCGTGTCGGCAAACAACAGCACCCATTTCAAGTTGAATATCAGCATCAGGTTGGCCAAATTTGCAAATAATTAGACTTGATCACCACCGACTACCCTTTAAAGAGATTGGGGGTTAGTGCTCGGCAAATTGCTTTGATCGATAACAATACGATATTTCGATAAATTATCGTAATCGAAAATGATCGAAATTGAAGATTTTTTTCGATTGATAGTATCGCGACGACCCGTCGGGGGATGAGGAGGTGTCCAAACCCGACGAAGTTCAGTCGGAGGGATCAACTGTCCACAATCGTTTATGAAATGCCCTCGGATATTAATCATTTTTATTTTAATTAAAACAAAAAAATTTGATTAGCGACGCAGAGCATGGGAACGCCGATCATGTTCAAGCAGGACGGCAGTCGCTTCTCCACCTCGCAGCGCACGCTGAAGCTGCATTCAAATTGCAAATACAAAGTGAGCATGCAGTGCAAGCCTCAACAAGATTTTCTGTCAGTTATTTTTAAATTATTGTTTCGTTTACAGTATTATTTATTTAAATAAATATTTCAAATTTTTTTAATTTTTTAGATCCCTTCACATCGGCGGCAGCGATTTGGAGCTGGTCACGGAGCCGATTTCCAATTGTGCTGGTGAATACACAGCAATGTGGAACACAACCGGAATTGACCCGTCACGGAAGGGAATACGGCAAGACATTCTCTTCGTCCTGTCGGTATCAACCAATTTTTATTTTTATTTATTTTTATTTCAATTTAGCCAAAAAAAAATCTGTTTTTTTTATTAACAGGGCCCTGGCAAAACGCTGAACAGAAAGTTGCAGACAAAATTTTATGCCCGTGACGATGGCCATGCCGGCATGGGCCATCGGCTTGAAGCGCTGTGCTGGGCATGCGAACTGGACCCAACTGGCCAAGTGCTGGTGGTCGACGAAACATTGCGTTGAGAAATGAATTACCTAATCATGGCCAAATCAAATTCAATGTCATCAAACATTCCCATTATTTTAACCATTTTATGGATGGCCAAATTTATTTTGGCGACTTTTTGATCACTTCCGTGTCCTTTTTGCCGTTTATTTTCCGTTTTCTGATTTTTGCCCATTCCTAAATTTGTGCCCAATCAATTTCGCATTTTTTTTTTTGCACAATTACCAATGAAAAATGCTTGCGACGGATCTTAGTGGTCACATGTTTAACAACACTTTGTTTATTTACTCAAAAGAGAATAAGAAAAATTTATTAAAAATAAATTTGCACCACTATTTCTGAATTTCTGAGAGCAATGAAACCCCCTAGATTTTGGGCTTTTTTCACATTGAAATTTAAACAGTACCAAGTTCATTTCAGAGCCAGCAAATTTAAGCTAGCGAAGCCTTTTGACATAAGTTTTTGTTCATGGTGTGTAAATTTATTTGCCAAACTTTGAATTAATTATTTTGAACACTTCGTCAAGGAATTAATTATTTTGAACACTTCGCCAAGGAATTAATTATTTTAAACACTTCGCCAAGGAATTACCTATTTGCGGAAATTGTGTCTATAAAATGAGTCGCACACAATTAAAATCCCTTTATTCGCCCAAAATCATTGTTCTTATTTATCTACCAGCCGTTTCGCCATTCTGTGATGGGTCAATCGCTGTCCTCCATTCTGCCAAGGCCCGTTGTCGGCTTCGTCTCGGTTGGTTTTTTTAAAAACAACTTAATAACATTTACAAATCTTCATTTTGTTTCAGTCTGATGCGTCCAAGCTCGTAACCCACGAATTCTTCACATTCGTACTCGATGGCAACATTGATCAATTGCGCGAGCTGATTGATACGCTCACTGACACCGAGTTGGAACGTTTGCTGCACATGCAATTTCCCCCGGATGGGGACAACCGTGGAACTGCGCTTTTTATTGCGGTGATTAGAGGACACGCCGAAGTGGTCACCGTTTTGGTAGACGCCAAAATTTCCCGAAATTTGACAACTTTTCAATTTTTAGCTGGAGGAAGGGAGCAGATCCGCTTGAACCGTCTTCTGCGGTTGTGCACAACAACGCCGAAAAGGGGTAGACTACGAATTTTTTGTAATTTTTTGCATAAAATTTGTGCTGTTTTAGTCTTACCGCTTTTGTTCGCGGCCGCCGGCGGTCATCTGGAAAGTGTGTCGACAATTAGTCGACAACGGGGCCGATGTCAACCGCGGGAGAGACAACGGCGAGACTCCGCTGCAGCTTGCAGCATTCAAAGGCCATTTGGACATCGGTGCAGTCCAAGCACTGATCGATCATTTGATCAACAATCCCTTACCATTTTAGTTGTTTTTCTCGTCGAGAAGGGTGCGGACATTAACCTTGCAGATACACGTGGAACCACCCCGTTGATGAGTGCGTCAATCAATGGACAGGTGGGACACTAATGATTCGAATTTTCCTGGTGAAATTTGATCACAAATTTTCAGACGAACGTTGTGCAAGTTTTTGCTCTCCAAGGGCGCACACACTAATCAAAGGGACCGCACAGGTGGGTGTTTGTTTTGTGCCTCGGTCAGACGTAATGCTTCCAATTTCAATTTTACAGGAACCATATTTGCACTGGTATGCGCAATTGGCGGAGGTCATTTGTACGTTTGCCGAAGGTTGGTGGCGGCAGGCGTTGATGTCAACCAGGAGTCAACCAATGGCCTTACACCGCTGATGTACGCATGCATCCTGAAAGAAGCGACCATTGGTCAGCGATTCGGGAACGAAACTTTCGGGAGGGGGGGGGGGGGGAGGCCAAACTCCGTCAATTTCGGTAGAGATTATTCAATAAACGTTTTTTAGTTGCTTTGCTCGTCCGGTATGGCGCCACCATAAATCTTTTGGACATAAACGGGCACACCGCGTTGATGTTCGCATCGAAAGCTGGGGCTCCGGGCATTGTGCGCCTTTTGCTTCAATATGGTGCACATGCTGGGCAAGCAGACAATGCAGGTGGGTGTTTCTTGCGTTTTAGGCTTGGCAAAAACTTGACAATTTTTTCAGGAAACATATTTGCACTGATATGCGCAGTTGGTGGAGGTCATTTGGAGGTTTGCCGTGAGTTGCTGCTGGCACGCGCTGATGTCAACCAGGTGACAACCGTTGGCCGCACAGCGCTGATGTACGCATGCGTTCTGGGACATACGGACATTGGTCAGTGCCAATCATTGGGGGGGGGGGGATCAGGGCAATGACATTTTTCGTTTTTTTCAGTCATTTTGCTCGTCGAATTTGGCGCAAACATTGAACGCGTGACTGTCAGTGGAACCACTCCGCTGATGTTCGCATCGAAAAGCGGGAGAATCGACGCGGTGCGCTATTTGTTGCTGATGGGTGCACTCACTGATCCGGTGAACAACAAAGGTGGGGAAGAAAGTTCAAAATCTGATTGATTTAAATCGAAATTCCATTTAAGGCAAAACAGCAATGGATTTAGCCACCGAAGAAGGCCATGCTGAAATTGTGGAAATTCTGCATGTCGCCGCTACCCAGCAAGCGAATCCAAATCCGTAAGCAAGTTGAAGAAAAAAAATGTTCTCTTAAATATTTTTAGCATTTTCAGGCAGTAAGAATCGAAGTGTTTGTGCATATTGAGGGAATCGCGTTCAAAGGCAGTCGGATGGATGATATTCAGAAATATCGGAGACCATAATAGGTATGTTAAATATGTATTGTTCATTGTCCGCTAATCTGTGATCTTTTTTCTGATTTCCAAAGCCCGATGATCTCATTTGTATTGCCATTAATTATGTAAATCTGTATTTATATTAATAAAAACTGGTGAAACTATAATTTGGTGGAATTTCGATTATAATTTTTCCGAAACGTTTTTGATTCCGAACCGTAAAAGCGCGATTTTCGGTTCACTAACCTTTTCAGTTCGGTTCCAAAATTTGCCATTTGTTTATTCAAAATTAGCTTAAACGTTTTGCCAAATCTTTAAAAAACATTACGCCAAATAATCAAAATTTAATAAAAGATTTGCATTCTACTAATGAAATTCTCAAAAAAAAAACGCATTAACCTCAAAATACCCAAAAAAAAACATCAAAAAAAGCATCAGAAGAACCCAAAAAACACCAAAAAGATTAAAGCATCAAATTTGGCAACCCTGAATATACACATTTAACAAAAAATTAAATGTCGCGGTTCACAACAATTATTTTGTGGAATAAAAATCGTTTTATGCATATGCTATTCTCGTCTATATTTTGACTTCGCTTTCTGGTCGATTCCCATCAGCAGCTTTCATCGGATGGCTCGAGGACGGCAACGGCCTGAAAGCAATTAAAACTTTATTATTAAAACAATAAAAATATAAATAAATCACTCTACCCACCCAATGTCCGCATCTCCAAAGTCAATGTGCACATAATTAGTCAGTGGCTCATTTGCATACGCCGCCCAAGTGTCCACTTCAATACCAATTGGAAATCGCATCAACACTGCGTCCGTGCCGTCGGCTACACTGCGAGCTGCCAATGCCATTCGTTCGTCGGGTTAGTTCGTTGACCAAATTGAATTGTGCGTCGTAAACAAACGGGAAAGTACAGAGGATGATGAAGTTGACACCAATGCAGGCCTCGCTGAAAGTCTAAAAAACTGTTGCTGTTTGAATCATTGACTGAGCAATTAATTCTTGACAATTACACCACCTTTGTCAAGCTGTTCAACATCGTCTGCCATTTGGGTTTCCACTTGTACAGCGTTAACACCGCCGGGCAGTCATCCGAACGAGTCACGTGAAGCCACGCGTACAGATCGCGAGCCGCGGGCAATGCATCGGCGCTGTCGTTGTCAGTCGGACAATGAGGGAACATATATGAATAGATCCTTCGGAGATTGGCACAATCGAAGAGGACGGTCGGCGAGATGTATTTGCGCAGCATCGAAAAATGGTTCTTGTTCATGTTCACCAGTGTGCAGACGGCGTCCTTCAGCAGAGGCCAAATTTGTTGTGCCATAATTCGCCAACTTTGATCTTCTGTGTACAGACTGGGAAGCTCCAAGCAAATGCCCAAGGTGAAGAGGCGTCGAATGTTGCGCAGAAAAGTGACGACAGATTGGTCAATGTACCTGCAACAAACAAAAAAAAGGGGTTTCTGTAGAAAAGGTAAATTTGATGTGTTGAAACGACCTGATGGTGATTGATTGGAAGCCAATGATGCTGCCCGGCAAGCGGTGTGTTCGGCATTGGCAACACTTGGCGGCTGGACCCGTTGTTTGAACACAAGCACTTCGGCGCCAGTGCCGTCCTTCGCTCGACAAATGCTGAGCTCCCCAATTGCCCATTTCCTCTCCGTCAGCTGAGTGTCCACCCAATTGTTGAACTGCGCATTGATCAGTGCAAATTTTGTCCCGAGTTCGACACGTCCAATCCACGCCAAAATGTCAATCCAATCGCTCTCGGAGACGTCGCTGAAATGTGATTTTTATTGGGCTGATTGATCAGAATAATTTTTAGCTCACAGTTTGTCCATCAGCCGGGGTTGTTGTTCAGAAATGTTTGAGGGCAAACGCGTCCATTTCTTCCTGTCGTGGGGTTGTTGTTCAGAAATGTTTGAGGGCAAACGCGTCCATTTCTTCCTGTCAATTGCTCTTTTGAGCACAACCAATTCCTGCTGAAAGAAGTTCAGAATGTATAGTCTAATTATGTGCTTACTCACATCGCTAATTGAATCTGCTTGCCCCAGATGCGCATCCACAAAGTCCTGTATCGTCTCGAAGCCGCTTTCACGTCTGAAGTCCACGGCGACGAGCCCTCTTCGCTGGCGGAAGATGACATGCCGCAGTCGGTTGCAGACATTCATTGACAGCACCAGGATTCGCTCTTGCCCAGAAGTTCCATGGCCCCGGCGGACGAGAAAGTCGCCATTGCACAGCAACAGTAGCCGAAAGTCCGCGTTCAGCTAAACAAAAAAAAAGGGGTGAAATTAAATCAGAAAATTTGATGTGCCATGAACGAACCAGCAGTCCGTGATAGTATGACAATTTCCACATCTCCAGCTCTGATTCCAGTGTGCTACTGCTTTCTGTCATCGGTGATGAGCGCTTCGGGTCGGATGAATGAAGTCAAATGTTGGTGAACAATATTTTTGTTGAAATGAATAATAATTGGGTATTTGGTGGGAAGGAGGGAAAAGTGCTTTTATACTCTTGTGTGTAAAAAGAAAACTTAAAATTTGACTTTTGTAAATATTGTTTTGTTAATAGCTTATTGTATGTTGTACATAACACCTCGAATAATAAAGTGTATGGCATGCAATCTCGAATAAGTACATTCTTTGCAAGATACTTAAATTAAGTTATTATAGGGCTGGGATTTTAATGACAAACCCCAATTTTTGGACACAAAAACGCGCTTCTCTTTCTCTTAAAAAATCTTGTTTTCTTCAAAAAAAAAACAACGGCAAAATTACATACAGAAAGCTCTGATTCAGAAAATATCGATCTTTATTCATAAAAAACATTTATAAGTAATTGCATTACATGAAATGAATGCATGACAGAATACCGGTTCGGGTAATTAATTATACGAAGGAAGTGCCGCTATACAAAAAAAGCATTGTGGGAACAAATCACAAAAATATGTACATAATGATTATCACTTTATGATCGTATCACACAATTGCACGTTAAAAGCGACGACCAAAAACAGCCGCACGTTGCGCAACACGGCCAACGAAGGAGCATTGATTGTCGCACATGACGTCATACTGTCGACAGTATCTGAAAGAGAAAAGACATGCAAATGACGCCGAGTGCCATGCCAGCTTACCTGGCAGCCATCTCACAGAACCAGCTCGACAAAAATTCGTCCATCCATGAAAACCAGCCGGTCAGGTGGTAGAGACTTCCACGAGCCGAGCCGAGAACGAAGTGCACTGGAGGCCAGGCCCATCCGACAATGGCGGCAGTCAGCGCAATGGCCCATCGCTCGACCATACCCAGGCCGAA
Organism: Globodera pallida; assembly: GCA_020449905.1. Taxonomy (NCBI): domain Eukaryota; kingdom Metazoa; phylum Nematoda; class Chromadorea; order Rhabditida; family Heteroderidae; genus Globodera; species Globodera pallida. The sequence continues at coordinate 2,829,104 of JAIXHY010000004.1, read as the reverse complement.
GTACAGCGTCAGAAGAATGACCAGGAAGCGGAACAGCTGAAAAACGAAGGGAGAACGTTTTGAAGAACACACTGGAAGGTCAAATGCCCACTCTGTACTGCCACAGCCACAAAATCATTGGGATTGACCACTCGAAAGCATCGAAGGCTTGGCTGCAGAAACGCCCCATCTCGGCAATAGTAGCAGACGACGAGGACGCAGCTCCTGCCGCAGTATCTGGCTCTTCCCTCTCAGCATCATCCGCAGGAATGCGTTCAGAATTCCTGTAAATGAGTTTGTTTAAATGGTTGTTACTGCTAAAGCACCAAACTTACTGAGCTGGAGCCGGATCCAGATTAGTTTCTAGTTCGTTGACCGGCCGGGGAGAGTCAAATTCCAGCCAATTGTAAATTGCCGAGTGAGACCTAAACAGAGGCAAGCAATGTCAATGGTTAGCAGATCTGATTAAGCTCATGGGGCTTGCCTGCTAATCCGAATTTCGTTGCCGAATTCGCCATTTTGTTGGTTCTGTCGCACCAATGCGCTGCGCATTTCCCGTCGGAATTGTTGAGTGTTAGGCGTTGACGTCAGATGGGGCGAAGATTGGACTGCGCGCAACATTTGAGCATCTTCTGTCATCTCATCCTGTCGAGGCATCTGTTGAGGTTCCGATTGCGGTTCCCTGAAAAAGAGCAATGAAAATTCACATCTAATTTCATCACCATCCCACAACAACCAACCGTTCAGCAGTCTGCTCTAAAGTTTCAGGAGAATTGATCGGCTGCAGTGTTGGGCCCATCTGTGAAGAAACGGTGGGCCGGTCCATCCGCGGCAGTGACTCACGAGGAAATCTTCCGATCGGCGTTAGAAGGAAAACCATCTGTTGCGCATTGTCCGGTTGAGTTGGGGGGTTCGAAGCCATTGCAATTGTTGAGAGAGTTGAACAATAAACAGCAGGGGCCCTTTGCTCGTCTTCGGGTTAACGGCGTTAACCCGGGTTAACGCCTTAACCCGGGTTAACGAGGGAAAAATTGCTTTGCTCGTCTTTGGGTTCTTAACCCGGGTTAACGCTTAACCCGGGTTTATTTAACCCGGGTTTATTGCCTCGTTAACCCGGGTTAACGGAACTTAACCCGGGTTTATTTGCATTTGCTTTGCTCATCTAACCCGGGTTTATTTTTTCACAAGGATTCTTAACCCTGCTACGAGGCAGGGTTAACGATTTATTTAAGCCACAAAAAAAATTTAATTCAAAATAAAACAACTTAAATTAATATTTTGGCGATAATGCATTTAAAATAATCAAAAATAAATATTTGCTTCAACAATTTCCATCCTTTAGTAATGAAAAAAATAAAAAATTGATGATTAATTTAATCAATCAAATCATCGAAATGTATTCAAAGCCTTTCCGTGTCATAGCCAAGTTGATTACGCATGCCCTTCTCTTTCTTCATTTGCAAAACCTCCATTTCAAGTCGGAGCTTGCGCAATTCCAACTCCAACTTTTCATCTTCCTTTTCGAGCACTTTGATCTGCAAATCCTTAGAAGTTGTTCCGGCAGCACTCTTTTTTTCTGTCAAACTTTCCTCAATTTTGCGTTTTTTGAAGGCTGTTTGTTCAAGCTTCACACGAATTGGAGTCAAATCCGTGAATGTGGGCGCAGTAGCCAAACTAGTTGACTGCATCAAACCCGTAGTGAGGGACGGCGAGAATTCCAATTTCTGCGTCACTCCTAATTTTTAAATCCTTATCAATATGCAGTTTTTTCATAAACCTAATTCGATTGGAGTAGTGCAAACGCCAGCAATTCTTGAATCATCTGCCATATAGCGATCAAAAAGATCGAAGAACACCTTCCTTTCAGGCGCCTTTCCACCGCCAGTCGCAGGATTTTTGTTTTCAGACATGAAACTTTTATACTGCTTCAGCATGTTCTTGTATCGTTGTTTGATTTGTTCGACGTCACGAATTGAGCGGGAATCCTGTGTCAATGGGCTTGGCAATTGAAACACCGTTCTTATTTAGCTTACAACAGCGTTAACTGCAGCAGTGACCTCATCCCAGGCATTTTTCTTATTTTTTGTCGTCAGAGTCGCTGAGAAAGTACCCTCAATGATATTTTTTCGCGCAAAGTATGCCTCCAACAGCGCTGCATCCTCTTGCAAGCTATAAACCGTGCTTCGACTTCGGCTACTAGCAGGCTCGCCCATTAAGTTTAATAAGAAAGTGATGATGGGTTAATTGACGGGTTGTGTTATTTTGGAAAGTGTAAGAAAGTGATGATGGGTTAATCGTTGGGTTTGTTATGTTTTGGAAAGTGTTTACACATAATAATTGACCCAAAATTTCTCTCTTCATTTCCATTTCTTAATCGGCGGCTGTCAAAAACATATTCCCACTTATTCACTAACATCGCCAAAATGTTCGATGATTTGGACAACAACTCATCAACCGAAGATGAATTCGAACAAATTCCACGTTCTTTCCGCACAAGAAATACTTTGGATAAATACGGGGATCAGTCTGTAATTGATCATTTTCGATTGCCTCGAGAAGCAATTCTCAGACTTTGTGAAATGATCGCGCCGAAAGTGGAACCTATTTATGCAAATAGATCAACCGACATTGATTGTATTCTCCAAATGCAAATTGCTTTGTTCTATTATGCAACAGGTGGTTTTTGCTCTTTCACGTTGAATTACGTGTACTTTGCATAGATTACGCTTATGTTTGCCGAAAAGGTTTCACTGCCCTCAACGCTATGGGTGTTTGTGATCATCAAAAAAAATTTATTGCCTTTTTCTGCAATTATCCCGGATCATGTCATGACAGTTACGTTTTGCGGTAATTGCATTGAACATGCATGCATGGCTTGATCTTGATTGCAATTTTTAGTTGCTCTCAATTCTTCGCCAAAATGGAGGAGGCGACTATCGATGGCATAGTATTGGGCGATTCCGGTTATCCACAAAAAAAATGGCTATTTACGCCTATAAGGTTTCCTCGTACAAGACATGAGGAGCAATACAATGCAGCTCATGCAGCTACACGTGTTACAATAGAACAATGTTTCGGCATCTTTAAAAATAGATGGAGATGTTTAATGTATAAAAGCCGACTTCAGCCCGGTACTTAGACGCTTCGTTATGAATTTTTGTTTTTCTCAAGAAAAAGTGGCTAAAATTGCAACTGTGTGCAGCATGCTTCACAATATTGCAATCGATTGTCGCGCACCTTTACCGCCAATTGAAAACATGGAAGAGGGCGATGACATGCAAGAAGTTAATGATGAGAATGCTAATTGGAGTGCTGAAGCCACTCGCAATTCTTATATCAACAGAAATTTTTAAAATTAACATATTTTTAGTTTTATAAAAAAGACATTTTAATTCAACATCATTTTTAGATTATTAACAAATTATTATAAAGTTTTATTTTTGAATAGAAATTGAGTTTTAAAATCATCACAGGTTATTTAAGTATATTTTCAAACTATTTTATTTTGTTTTAAATAATATAAAAATTTTCAAAGTAAATAAAAAGTTGAAGGGAGGGAGGGAATAAACCCGGGTTTATTTAACCCGGGTTAACTTAACCCAGGTTAAAGACGAGCAAAGCGGTTAAGCTCGGGCGTTAACCCGGGTTAAATAAACCCGGGTTAAGGCGTTAACCCGGGTTAACTTAACCCCAAGACGAGCAAAGGGCCCCAGAATTATTTGGGGAAGATGAATGAACATAGAAATGTGCAATCGTTTTATAGGCACAACTAATAGCTTGATCCCAATTATTAGTGGACTGAAGTGTCCTCTTTCAATAAGGACTCAGTTGTCAAAGCCCAGGAATTTATACATTATGCCAAAACAATAAATTTTAAAAAAAGCCCTGCGGAAAGTGTCCACGCTAAGCCAAAATATTAAAAAAAAAGAAGCAGGCCCGGCCCCATTTATGTTGCCCGGAAAAAAGCCCGCCCGGGTCCAAGTCAATTTTCTGAACTCTACATCGAATGCCAATGTGCTTTTCAACAAGCGATTTTGTTACATAAATTGATTTTAGAATTTTTTTTAGAATTTTCAATGAAATTCTATACAAAACACGGCAAAAATAATTCAAAACACACAGTCAACTTGAACCGAGGAAAGAGAAGCGGTTTCAACAGAGCGAGCAAGCAAAATCAGCAGAAGGTGACAAACAACAACAACAATTTCAACGATTTTGAAAAAGAGGCTGGAAGATCGTCAAAGAAACAGCCTTTGGTCGGTCACGAAAGTGATCGGAAATGGTGTGTTCAAATTCAAATGACCTATAAACTGCTGGACGTGGGAAAGCACACTTTGTTTTGGTCTTAATCAAAAACGTCTTCTGAAAACCACATTAAATTCAATTTGAAATGCAATTCCAGCTTTGTTTCTAATCGGTGCCTTTTTTTTTTAAGGTTTGAGTACCAATGTGACGATGTCAGACCTGAAAGCAGCGCCGTGCCGGATGATGCGATTGTTCAACAGGCACAGAAAAAAGCCGAGGAACTGTTGGATCGCGACATTGTCCGTTTTTCACAAGGTTTGTGTGATGCCGGGACTCTGATGTCCTGAGGCGGGATGACCAGAAATTCTTCTAGGAAGTCAATAAACTGGATGGATTAACCTAATGAATGTGGGGAAGTGGTCGGTCTCGGGGGAAGCCGGAGTTTTCCCGGGGCCCAGCAGGAAGCTTTAAGGACACCAAGAGAAGCAATGATTGGAGGAGTTCAATGACCGAGCACGGTCTTCCCCAGGGTTGGAGGTGTAATTGGATATCATTGCTCAATCCCAGCTTCTCTATTGGAGACGGCGTGGTGTAGCGGTCTAAAACTTCTGTCAGACAAGTACTCTGGTTCGAATCCAGCCACCCAACCCAAAGGGTCCGGTTGCTTTACTTGTTTGAATGCCCAAGTTGTCAAATTCCGCTTTGTCTAGTACACACGATGGCAAAGCGGGCCAAAAACTTGGAAAAACAAAGCCCAAATAGCTTTGGAATATGGAATTTGGCTGGACTTCTTTGTTCCTTTTATAGCCATTACCATCAGAAAAGCTGTTACAAATTTTTAAATTCACAATTTTGGAAAAAAAATTGCTTCTTTCCTTTGTCAACGAATTTTTTTTAAGCATATCGGAATCAACATCGTGCCGACGCGGACTGGCTGGAGATGGTTGCCAAGCGGGGCACCTTCCCTGACCGTCTATCTGCTCTCCAACTTCGGGTCCGCCGTTCGGCCGTCCATGCGCTTCCTCAAATCCGCCAATTTGTCGGACTCGCCCGGAAGGGCGCCAAGATTCGCCAGGCGCATACACTGACTAGTGCGTTTTATTGTTGTGTTATAGGTGGAAGCAGGGACGTAGCTAGAAAAAATTTTCGGGGGGGGGGGAAAGTCGATTCTTAGGGGTGTGTTTTTTCCTTTTTATTGCATTTTTGTTAAGCAATTTTTCTCGATTTCTGGGGGTGCATTTTTTGTTTTACTCCATTTTTTGGGTGGCTCGGCGGTGCCGATAGGCGCCGCCGAGAAAAATTTGAATTTTTGACTCGATTTGTTAAGGGTTTTCAACCAAAATTTAAAAAATTGGCCTTTTTTTGAACTTTTTTAGGACTGGGAGGGGTCGGCGGTGCCGATAGGCGCCGCCGGAGAAAATTTTTGCATTTTAATTGGAATTTGTTAAGAAAATTGGTCAAAAAAAGTGTAAAAGTGCAAAACAATAGGGTCCCCCCTCTTGTTTTTTTTTTCTCAAATTTCATTTCGGGGGGGGGGGGGAATTCCCCCCCCCACCCCCCCTCTGGCTACGTCCGTGGGTGGAAGCCCTCCCATTTTCTGTAAATTTTATCTAGAAGTCCAATTTTTTGATAATAAATATAAGAAAATTTTATTTTCAGAGGCGCTAAAGGAGCTTTTCCTGCATGATTTGTTGCCGCCGCACCGGAAACTGCTCCAACTTTCGCAGGTTTTTTTTTCAAAAAATTTAAATCTCATTATTAAAAAATTTTCTTTTTTCAGCGACCCTTTGAGCGATGTTTCAACTCCACTAAGCCGGATGCGGAAAAGCAATTGTTGATGTGGTACTTTGAGGCGGATCTCAAACAGCTTTACCACCAATTTATTGAAGGCCTTCAGGTTACTCGAATTTGAAGATTTAATTAAAATTGTTGAAATTTTGCAGTGTTTGGCCGGCAACACGGCGGAGGGTGTAGCGCTGGCCGCCTGCCAGGACATGGCCGAACTGCTCGCGGAACGGCCCGAGCAGGAGCAGACGCTGCTTGCCGCGCTGATTAACAAGTTGGGCCATCCGGTTTACCTCGTGGGCGCCGGCGTTGCGCAGTGTTTGGAGCGCACAGTTGTGAAACGGCACCCGAACATGCGGTTATTTTTTTTACAATTTGGTAGTCATGTCCAAAATTTTTGGAGTTGTCAGATGAATCGGGCAAATAATCATTCTACTTTTTTTTTGCAACAAAAAAAAATGTAAAACATGCTTTCTAATATTGCTTTTGTCATATATTTTTGTTAATTTAGTTCGGTGGTGGTCAGTGAAGTGGAAACACTGCTGTTCAGGTGGTACAACATTTTTTCGTTATTCTGAGTCATTACAAACTAGACCAATAAATTTTCATTACATTTTTAAAATTCAGAAAAAACATTTCACCAAAAGCCCAGCGGTACGCATTGCACTTTCTGAGCCGTGTTCTTTTGGATGCTGGCGAAGTTGAGTTGGCACTGCAACTAATCCGCATATATTTGAAGCTGTTTCATATTTTGGTGAATTTTTAAATGGATTTTTTTGATTTATTTTTTTCCAAAATAAAAAGTTAAGGTTGCAAAAGAGGCACTGTCTGAATTCCCAAAACTGTTACCGCTGTTGATTAGCGGTCTTAACAGGGCCTTTCCTTATGCAAAAGGTTTTGACAACAAACAAAATCATTTATTTTTAAGTAAATTCGAAAATTTCAGGACGGACATCGGAGGTGCTCGACAATGTCAACAGTTTGTACACCATTGTGCAGACCGCAAAGTTTTCGACTGCTCTTAGTGTGCTCCGACTGCTTTTTCAAATTCACAGCGCCAGGTAACAAAAAAAATTTACGAAAAAATGCATAATATATTTTTTAAAAATCATTTAGTGATGGCCTCTCTGACCGCTTCTACGCCGCCTTCTACCGGCGCCTGCTGAACCTGCAGTCAGGCAACCAGCAGCACGACTCGCAACTGTTTGCGCTTGCGCAACAAATACTGAGCAACGATTTGGTGGAGAGTCGCGTGCGCGCCTTTCTCAAACGCTTCTTTCAGGTGAAAAGTGACGATAGTTTTTGGACAATTTTTAATTAATTTTTTTTGAGATAATGTGATCTATTCGTTTATTTTTTATTCATTTTATGTTTGTCTTTCTGTCCAGATTGCGCTTTCGACCAACTCGGCATTCGCTGCAGCCATTTTGTTGATGTGCCACGCCGTTGTACGGGAACGACCTCAGCTGATCAGGGTTGGATGGGTCAACAACGACGATGACGTTGAGGAAAAGGTGGGGTGAAAGCAACATAAAAAGGAAGTGACAAAATAACAAATATGTACACACGAATGATAGACCGTTGAAAATGATTTTTTAGTGTAAAGTTGGTGTCGTTGTCACACAGTCAAATGGGCAACAGGGAGGAGGAAAAGGCCATCGCTGGTTTGAGCAGGAGGAGGCGGATGATAATGATGATGATGATGATAACGGAGATGAACACTATGAGGATGTTCGGATGGGTGCTGACGAGGTCAAGGAGGAGGAGGAGGAAGATATTGTTGTGGACGACAGTACTGACGTCGCTGTGCAGAAGAGGCGCCGAATGCGACATGGATGGGTGCACAGAGCGACGACGACCGTCTCCTCCTCTACTGCTGGTGAGTGATGGGCAAATTTATTTGTAAAAAATTTACGTTTTCTTGATCGATTCAATTCTCTCCGCAATCACTCAACAATAAACAAGGAAGGACCGCACCAAAATGTTGAACACTTTGAGCGGGGGGGGGGGTACCAAGAAAATTCAAATTATGTAGGAGTGGGTCTAAGTTTTAAGTAGGTTTGTGCAGTTTTGGCACTCTTTTTTCTTTTATTTTGATGTGCATTTTTCTCCAAATTTAACACGTCTTATTTTCTAAGGAGTTCAAAAACGTGAAAATGGTCATCATCATCAGCAAATGGCGGAGACGAAAAGTCGGGTGCGCAAATTGAAGGGGCCATCTTCAAACAATCGCTACGACCCAATGGCGCGTAACCCGTTGTTCGCCGGTGCCGAATGGTCGTTGGACGATGAACTGGGCACTCTCGCGCGTCACTTCCATCCCACCGTGGCATCGTTTGCTCAGTCCCTGATCAAAGGTGGTGTGACTCACATTCATTTGCTGATCAAGAGGAGTAAAAAAGGGCTCGTCGATTTTAGGCAAGCCAATCCCGTATCGTGGCGATCCGCTCGTTGATTTGTCGCAAATGCGTTTTCTGGACCGATTCGCGTTCAAAAATCCGAAAAAGCGTAAATTGCTGTTGACCGACGAGGGGAGCACCAATGCTACTAACAACAACAACAAAAGTGTCGGCAGCGGTGGCCCTTCGCTGTTTGCCCATTCGTACACGCCGAGCGGGGTGAAGGCGCTGAACCCCACATCGCAGGTGCGCCAGAAACAAAAATTTGTTTTGCCCTGAAGCTAATGTTGAATGTTTGTTTACGCAGGACTATCTGTCGAAAAAGAGCAGTGAGATACCGCTGGACGAACGCTTTCTGCACCATTTTGCGACACTGAAATTCAAAAAAGGCCAACCAAAAAGTAATAGCCGAGATGGTGATGAGGACGATGTGGCCAGCTTGGACTCGGACGAGTTCGACACGCTCATGGGTTCGCTTTCGATCAATTAAAGATTTTTGTACATGGTTTTTTACCAAAATTCTCATGTTTATAGAACGATTTGAGCCTGGTGAGAGCCGTGAAGTTTTCGACGTGGACTTTAGCACCGAATTTGGCAAGGAAGAGGATGCTAAGTCACGCAGCAACAAAAAGGCGTTGAAGAGGAAGCGAGCAATGAGTGGAAGTGAGGATGATAGTGAAGATGATGATGATGACGACGACGGTGAGGCCGAAGATGATGACGGCGAAGATGGCAAACAGGATGACGACGATGAAGATGAAGAGGACGACGATGATGATGAGGACGACGATGAAGAGGACGACGATGAAGAAGACGACGATGAAGAAGACGAAGATGAAGAAGACGAAGATGAGGACGACGATGAAGATGATGAGGACGGAGATGGGAGGGAAGACGAAGAGGAGTTGGAATTTGATTGATTTTATTGTTTTTTAGCTAATTGTTATTGTTTTTAAACAAATTTTAAAAATTGTTTGCTTTTTTGGCTTGTTTATATTCATGAAATTTATCGTTTTTCCGCTTTATCATCATCATTTGTTGTTGTTTTGCGGCCTCTGTCTTCACTACCAAACAATGGGCAACGTTTTGGTCAGTGAATTGTCAATATTTAAAAATATAAAAATAGCTTTTCGACAGCCTTGGTCCAACGCCCAATGCCGGCGTGCCATCGTGAACAATGAGACGGCACGCCAAAGCCGTTTCAAATTGGTGCGCGACAAAGTGGCCGCCTACAAGCAGAGCACGGCGGAACGGGAGCGCATCCACTCGCTGACTATGCTCCAACTTCGGGGTGACGAACAAAAAAAGCAAATGCCAAACAATTTAAAGCTGTACTACTAACACCGTTGCAGATGAGCTCCAAGCCGGCGACCTGTCGGCCACCCAAGTGCTCTACGCGTACGCGCACTACGCGCTGGTGGTCAACGACCGTCTGAACTGTTTGGCCGAAATTTTGCCCGGTGCGTTTGAGGAGGCTGAGCAGATGGACGCCAAATATGGCGCCAAAGGGGCAACAGAGCAGAAACCGCCGTTGTTCGGCCTTCCGTTCAGTGTCAAGGCGAACTACTTTGTAAGGTTTTGCTTGTGTTATCTTCTTTTTCTGCTTTTGTTTCTTTTTTTTACACTGCTCGCTTCTCATTTTTTAAAGTTTTTTTTTGTCTATTTCTCTTGTTGTTTAAATTTATAATTTTTAAATGAAAATTCCAGCTCAAAGGCTACGACTGTTGCATTGGGATCGCGCGTTGGTTGGGCCATCCCGAAACCAGGGACTGTTCACTCGTCACGCTGTTGCGCCAACTCGGCGCCGTGCCTTTCTGTTACACCAACGTGCCACAAACGCTGTTCAGCTTTGTGTGTTCAAACCCTGTCTACGGCACGACATTGAACCCGCATGATCCGAAACGGTTTGTAGGCAAAAAACAAAAGGTTTATGAGTGTAAAAATGATATGTCCACAGAACTCCGGGGGGCTCGTCGGGCGGTGATGCGGCACTTTTGGCCGCTGGCGGCACATCCTTCGCGACTGGCGGCGACATTGGCGGTTCCTTGCGCATCCCAGCACATTTTTGCGGCCTACCGACACTGAAACCAGGACAACGTGTGTTGCTGCCTTTATATTTTTTGGAACACGAATTCTTTGCCAAATAGACCGCTTCGAATTGTTGAACGCTCAGTGCGGGTTGCCGGGTCATGGCCGGGTGGGCTTGGGCTCCGGAGTTTTCGCCAAATCGGTGGACGAGGTAAGAATTAGGGAGGGATCAGAAACATAAGCAGTTCTCGCATCGGGTTATGCGTCAAGCAGAATCTTGACTCGTTTGTCCCAATTCCTGATGAGTGATCACTGATCACCTCTTCCCCATTTTTTGATCAGTTGATACTGCTGCTCTCGCATTTGATCGGCAATGCCGACTACCATCGTCTGATTGTCCCCACAAGCGCTCCGTTGCCACTCAACCCGAACAAAATGGCCGATGTTGAAGCTAAAGCGATGGGTGGAAAGCTTCGCATTGGCTACCATTTCAACGATGGCTTCTTGAAGCCTGTGCCGGCGTAAGAAAATATTTAAAAAAAATTTAAATGAAATAAACGAATTTACACTGCTCTAGATGTGCTCGTGTGGTTGAGGAGAGCGTGCAAATGTTGCGAAGTGCCGGCAATGAAATGATTCTCTTTCAAATTCCGGAACCGAATTACGCCGGTCCGTCCAAATTTTAACAAAAAAAAATCTATCTGAATTTTGCGTAAAATTTTAGCAAGCATTCTCTACAAGAACTTTTTGGCCGACGGTGGTGCATATTTCAAGAAAATTTTTGCCGAAAATCCGGTCGACCCGTACATGAAGAAACAGGCATTTCTATTGCGGGTCTGTTTGACTTTTTAATTTATTTTTTAAAATATAGTAATGATGATGGAGACGTACCCGCAACGCTAAAAAATGTGCTCAGATTCCGATTTTTGTCCGCTGGGCAGCCGCATTTCTGCTCGACTTGATCAGCCCGCAGATGGCGATCATTGTCCGTTCGTACGTACGAACACCGGAAGACGTGCGTCAAGCGCAGGCCGAGTTGGACACGTACATGCAAAAAGTAAGTGGGTGGGGTTGGGGACGGAACTCCAATTTTTCCTGCCCATCATTCACATTTTTTGTAAGTTCAATGAATATTGGATGGAGCTGAAGCTGGACGCCTTGATTGTGCCCGCTTTCCCCGTGCCCGCCGTTGGACATCAATGGCCCAGTGATCTGGTTGGTAATTGAGGGGCTGCGCTGATACAATAAATACTATAATGTTGCAACATTTTTGGCCGCTTGCGCCTTTTCCACCGGCCTCTACAATCTGTTGGACGTGCCCGCGGGCATTGTGCCAACGGGCACTGTGCGTCGTGAGGATGATGAAGCATTGATGGACGACAGCCAATGGGCAACCGGTGTGATGGAAAAATTCAATTAAAAAATCCTTTTTGTATAAAATAGCTTAAAATTAATTCAAAAAATATCTTATAACGGCCTGATATACAAAAAGAAATTTAGGCGGCAATATTCTGCTCAAATGGATGCGTTCCGCGGCTTCCAATTCTGTCGGCCTTCCTGTCGGTGTTCAGGTGGACGCAAACAAACAAAAAAAATTGTTTTTTGTTTTTAATATTTTTAAATTTAGGTGGTCACGTTGCGTTGGGAGGAGGAAAAGTGCCTGGGGCTGATGAAAGCCATTGAACAGATGGCGGCAAAGCGCAAAAATGGTGCCGACTGATTAACTGAAAGCCTCCGCTGTGAGAAAGATATTTTTAAATATTTATCACCAAAAAGCACTTGCCCCAAGACAGCTTATATCCTCTAAAGACTACAGATATTTATATTTTCTTAATTTTATTTTGACATTTCTAAATTTCTATAAATAAAGCATTTTCCGACATTTTGTGGAGGGCAAATAAAAACCGGACATTTAAAAAAAATCACAGCTCCATTTTTTGCACAATGACAACAAAGGACAGATCAAAACATAATTTAAAATCCTGAAGAACTTAGCCGACATTAGCCCCGAGGGCGTTTTTGGGGGATGTCGTGGGATTTTGTATGGGCTATTTATCATACAGAGCGAGCTAAAAATCCGTGTGCCATTTTTGAACAAAAAGCTTGCGGGTGGGGTGGGGGGGGGGGGGAGAATGTCCATCGATGGGAGGATGAATAATTCCCCCCCCTCCCCTGCGGGGGGATTTGTCCACTGATCCTTCCCCCCCCCCCCGATCCCTTCCATTGATCAGTGAGAGAAAAAGCTGCCTGAACTGCACGCAGCCGCCCCCTCCCCCTGCTTTTGCGGGCGATTTACCTAATTCCTTACGCCGATCGCGCTGCTTTTCCCCTCCCCCCCCCTCCTCCCGCCACGCTCATCAGACACACATTGCTGCTGCTTCTTCTTCTGTTCAATCCCATCCCAACACCAAAAATCCGTCGGACGGACGTCGACCGCATTTTCTCGTTGTTATTATTGCTTCTGCTCCACTCCCCCTCCGCCCCGCCTAATTTGTTCGTCCTCCTTCCCTCCCCCCCTGCCCGCCTCAATTCATTCCCACTACCCACAAATTGCAGCAGCAACAGCAACAGCAACAGCAATGGTCATCGACAGTAACGTCGGCACGGAACGCGCAACAGCATCATTGATCAATCGTCGTCGTCGTCGTCGGTTGCTGTTGTTGTTGCCAGTTGGAGCGATCGACGGAGTTGGTCATCAACGGCGGGTTCAGCTACTGCTCCGTCAACCGCTTCTGCTCCTCTTGCTCTTCACATTAAGTCAGTGATGAATGATCATTTTGAAAGCCAAATTTGAGATTAAAAAAAAAAAACTCGACAATTTCCAATGCGCAGGTGCCGTCGTTTGCCCGTCCAGCGGCCAATTGGCGCCCTCCCGAACAGACGGCGCCGTTTTTTTTGCCGGATGCCGCCGCTTCCGACGACTCCTCAGTGGCGGCCATTGTCGACGCGCCACCGCCCGTCGAAGTGGCGCCGGCCGCACTGACCGCCGTTGACGGGTCCACCGACGAGCGCCCAATGGACAACGACGACCGCTGGATTGGCACTGTGGAGCGAGGTAAAAGCTGGCACAGAATAATGCCAATGGGCATTAAACCGAAAGCAATTTTCGGGAATTTGAAACAAAAACAAACAGCCAAAGCGTTGTCGTCCTCCGCTGCTGCTCGCACGTGGACTAAACGGCTCAAATATGCGGCCACACATTTGGCCACACCGTCCGGCGGCGGCGGCTCCGGCACCGCAATGCAGCCGATGCCAACAATTGACACTGAAAAGCGCAGAAAGCCCGCGAGGGACGACCAGCAGCAGCAGCAGCAGCAGCAACAACAGCCCCTGTGGGGCCGACATCGGATGACGCAAGAGGCGGACGACGAACATGGCCGACGGAGGACGGAAGAAGCCGAGGATGAAGTGAGCAATCTAACAAATAATATTTGGCTTACCACTATTGGCACAATGTGTGTCCCCTCATTTGTTGCTGAATTGCAGTCCGACGACATCGGTGAGGCGGGCACAGCTCGGCTGGTGGCCGTGGAGGACGTGGACCGCGATGATCTGCCATCGCCAGCTGCTGCTGATACAACTACAAAAGCCTCTTCAGCAGCTGGTAAAATTTGGCGCCCTATCAGTTTTTGCCAATCAGAAAAATGATCAAATCTGATCAATCGATCTCCAGAGATGGAGGGATGGATCAGAGATCATTGATCAGCTCTTTGATCTCCTCTTTCGTACAGACCCCGCCACCGATGACAGTTCATTGACTGTGGCGTCTACCGTCGCGCCCACTTCGACTGCGTCATTCGATGCTTCTCCTCAACCTCCGATTGACTCTATCGATGCTTTTCCACCGCCTATTGATCAATCTTCGCTTTCAACTTTATCACCGCCACCATCTTCCACAATGTTATCAACATTGGCATTCGACTTGCCGACATTGCCAATAGTCAACGACGGGTTGACTGCTAATGAGGTGCTGTGCTTTTGTTTGTACGCGGGCGTCTCTAACGGATCAGCAAAAAATGTTGAAGTGATCAGACCTGATCACTTATGATCTGCCTCCCCCAGAGAAAAATTGTCTATGGCGATAGAGTTGAAAGTTACAGGATCCGAACACGACGACAACGACAACACCATCATCCCCCCCGGGGACAGCAGATGACGACAATTCATCGTCGTCGTCTGTCCTTTCTTCTCTGTCTCCCAATCCGGCAACGGCACCGCGTGTTGTTATGCCAAAACTGTCCAAGGATCAAACATCGATGTGGACATCGCGAGACGCGCAGCAGCAGCCAAAGGAGAGCGGCGCGGGCGGCGGCGGAAGCACGCACGCTATGGGCGAGTTTGACCTGAAGTCGGATCGCGATTTGGCCAAGCTGATGCGACGGACGACGTTTTGAAATTTGTGCCAAAAAAAAGTTTGATGGCTCTTTGTTTAGGATGCGCATGCACGACTATCCCACTGAAGTGCCGATCAACACCATCGGCACCACTACGGTAAAGCATCGAAGCTTTGGCTCGGCATCTATCATCTTGAACCATTAAGGGGTCGGGGCGTTACAAAAGTTTTAAGCGTAGGTAGTAACTCTGATCAGTCCAAGCTGGGGTAACTCTGATCAGCAAGACCCAAGCTGGAGGGAATTCTGATCAGCAAGACCCAAGCTGGGGATAACTCTAATCAGTCCAAGCTGGGGATAACTCTGATCAGCCCAAGCTGGGGATAACTCTGATCAGTCCAAGCTGGGGTAACTCTGGTCAGCAAGATCCAAGCGTTCAGTCGAATCCGCTGGTGGCTGCAGCGCAGTTGGCCGCCTCGCAGGCTCCGTCCTTGTTCCCGGGCTTTCTCTCCGGTGGACCGTTTGCGCCCCCGCCGCCTCCGTCCTCGTACTCTGCCGTCGCCGCTCAATCGTCGTCGCCGTCCCGGGCCCAGCAACCGCGACGGCACAGCCCACTGCGCGCTGACCAGTTTGAACAGCTCGGCTGCGGCTGGGACCTGATGACGCTGTCGTGCAAGTACGGCGCAAGTCGCTGTTGTTAAGCTAATGAATGGTTCACCACCGGTTGCCAGGGACGTGTTCCGCGTCGGCTGGTGCGAGAGCTGCGCCGACTTTGGCTCCCATTTTCCTGCACGACTGTCGCTGTACTGCGGTGACGGGTCTCTACGTGCAAACCGCCAGCTTCCTGGGCTCGTCCGCGGCGTCCGCTCGCGCAAACGCGGCACTGACAGCAAATCAAACGGCGGGCGGTGGAAACGGCGGGACCGCAGCGGCGGGCGGCGGACAGTGTAAGCGAAATGACTTGACCAATCTGGTGATTTTGATCGGTGTTAGCCGCTCGTTCACTCTGAGATCAGTGATCAGGTCATCATACATGGTCATTAAATTTTGATCGGGAATGGGTTCACGAAAATGGATCACATCATCAGAATGATCAAAAAAGCATTGTTACTAATTGATTTTTGTCATAACACCGTCCCTCCCCTGAGCAGTGCCAGTTTTGCCTATGCTGCCATTGTTGCCCACGCTGGCTCAGCTCGGCACGCCCCTGGAGGCGGCCGGAGGCATCAACGCGGGGACCGCTTTGCCACGGGCGGCAACAGCTGAGCGTACGTTTCACGGCATTTTGTGCCAATACCAGCTGATTCATTGGCTCACCATTTTTAGTCCAACAACAATTGCTGCTGGCCAACGCATTGCATTTGCCATTCCAACCGGTGCCAATTGTGCCGGTGCCGGGCGCCGGTCTCGGGGGATTCGCCGTGCCCATTGGCGGGCAAACGACGTTTCAACAACAGCAACAACAACAACAACACCAGTCCCGACAACAATGGGGGGACGTGATGACGCCAATTTTACTGGTCACTAATTGAGGGGAGGGGGGGTTGAACTGGCTGGGCTGAGTGATCAGTGTGTTATATGGAAAACGAAATGATCAAAGGCTGATCATGACCCGGATCTTGACAAGTCGGGGTCTAATCACGTTCTGTTGATCTGTTTACGGTTCTGAAACGTCCCAACTTTTCTTTTTAGGCCCCATCCACCGCTTCTGACCCAACCAGCAGCCGTCAACAACAACAACAACAACACCAGCAGCAGAGGGCGGCATTGTTTGCTCCGCAAACGGCAAATGCCAACTTTGCACTCAAAAGGATGATGATGAAGAGGCGATGACCGGCGGGTGGGTAGTCTAATTCTTTTGAAATCAAAATTTTTTGTTTTAAAAAATGGATTGGAATTTCTGAAAATGTTTTCTAAAATTCGTACTTTTTCTTTCAATTTTGTACGTCGTAATTATCGCAATCAAATGATCAGATATTGACGCACACCCCCGGGGCGATGAACAAATGGAAATGTTGTGGAGCAGAAAAAGAAGCACAAAAGAAAGAGTTCTATTATTGCGCACTTTTTGTTGAGAGCTGAAATCGGTCGATGGAAGCGCCAATATTGTTTTTCTTTCGATTATAAATAAAAATATTTTATAAATTTTGTAATTTAATCCAACCTCATCGAAAGTTTTTGAATTTATGCAGAAAAATAGTTCAGAGCAAGGTCTTTATTATTGCAAAAATTTGGATTGGCATTCAGAGTGGAAAATGCCGGAATTTGTAAAAAATTTATAATTAGGCAAAAAAATTTGAAATTAGCATGAGGACTTGGTTTGTTCTTTAGTATTTTTGTGCAAAATTTCAAAACATTCGATCGGATTTGAACAAAGTTACAAAAATCCGACTGTTTAAACCAAAAAAGGACACAAAAGAGCAACTTAAGTGAGGGCCATAAATGCCACATCAACCAATACTTTTCCATGGCCGAGTGGTTGTGCTCTCGGTTTGCTCCTTCGCGGTTCGGATCCCTTCCACGTGATGGACCCACTAAAATTTTTGGCGCTTCATGGCATAAACGTTCCCTAAGCCTAAGCCTAAGCCTAAGCCTAAGCCTAAGCCTAAGCCTAAGCCTAAGCCTAAGCCTAAGCCTAAGCCTAAGCCTAAGCCTAAGCCTAAGCCTAAGCCTAAGCCTAAGCCTAAGCCTAAGCCTAAGCCTTAGCCTAAGCCTAAGCCTAAGCCGTAGCCTAAGCCTAAGACATGTACCCCTAACGGCGTCCGACGTTTGTTAGGTTATTCTGCTGAAGGTCGGGGGTTGTCAAACAGTTGGAGTCATTTGTGGATTCAATTCCGGTGGCGCTGTTTCCTTCCGTACCACTCCCGCACCGTTCGGGTGGTACCACTCAACTTTTTGCCTTTTTCCATTTTAAATTATACTTTTTAAACATTTGATGATTATACAAAACAATATTAATTATTATTAAAATGCATATTTTTAAATGAAAAAGAGGGACGAACAAAGAGAAAAGTGATCGACTTTTGTTGTTTTCGTCAGATTCGATTCTTTACCCAGAAAATACTTTTCAACCCCAAATAACCTATTAATGTTTTCTAATTGAGTTTATTTCCAAAACAAATTAATACAAAGTGAATAAGAAGCTCTGTGTAAATGTTATTGCCATTATGCGTGATCGAGGGAATAAATTATGCATTTATTTCGTTTTTTGTTGGAGCAAGCTCAATAAATCCTTTCTTTAATCTTCTGCTGGGCAGCATCAGCCTCCGCACAAATGAATTTGGCCCAAAGCAGCGGCACCTAAACAAAACAAAACAAAAATTATATTAAAATTTAAGAATTAATTACCGGAATGGAGACAAGATGAAACAGTGCATGAGCATCAACAATCCAGAAGAGCGGCGGGAAATCCAAGAACACATCGAAAGCGGCGGACGACCATCCGAGAAGGAACTAACTTTTGTTTAAAATGCGCCAAAGGCTTTTTGACAGAAAATCTTGGCATGGCATGGCATTGTGCCGTGCCGCTCTCCCCCCACTCCACTCACTGTTGAGGCCAAAATGGCAAGCGATGTTCGTCGGGCTTGGCCCAACCAAATCTGTGACAGGGCCCAGGCCACGAAGAGCAAAATAGTGGCCACAGAGAGCACGAGGCAGCAGCGAATGTGCCAAGCGTAGTCGAAACGGGGCTGTAAGAAATGCAGGGGAATTTATGGCATTTGTTTTGAGAAAGGAATGAAATCTCTGATCCAAGATAGCCCGGATCATGTTTTGATCTGATCCGGCGTTGTTCCATGAACAAATTGGGTCCCATTTATAAAGGCCGGATCACGATTGGGTCAATAAAACGCGGGGCTCATCTCCAACAACAACAACACCAACCGTTCGGAATATGTACAGCAAATAGTGCACGTAGAATGCAGAAAGTACAGCACCGACACCTTTGACAACACGACCGGAGGAGCTGAAAATTCTTATTTATTAAATAATAATTCTTTTGTTTCTGTGTCCGTCCGCACATTCGAATTGAGCAACAAAATTGGAGCAGCGCGGGCGCGACAAAACTGACGCTGGCGTACAGCGTGAACAGAATGAGGCCAAGCGCGGCGCCGTAGTCGAGCGCCTCGGTCACCCGGTGGTCGCAGAGATGGAAAATGGCGGAAGCGGACCTTTTAGTTTTTTTTGTTAAAAATTTTAAATGAATGAATAAATGCCCCGGCATTGATCAGAGAGTGATTAAATTTTAAATGAATGCCAATGATTAAATTTTAAATGAATGTCAGCTTTGATCAGAGAGTGATTAAATTTTAAATAATGCCAGCATTGATCAGTGATTAAATTTTAAATGAATGCCAGCTTTGATCAGAGAGTGATTGATTGCTGTGAATTCGAAGCACTTAAATTAATTATAAAATAAACAAATAAGCAATTTTATAAATCTGATCATCAACAACAATCAATCAATCAATAAAATTATGCACCCAAAAACTTTACCAGGCCATCGCGCCCGCCCATCCGAATTGGATCCATTCATTGCGGCAATGGAATGTGCAGTGGCACACGGGCGCGAATGCGCTTTTGCATGGCGAGCACCGAGCAAAGATTTAACAACGAAAAAAGCACTGAGGCAGGCTCCTACAAATATTTATTTTTGTGTATTTAATTGAAAAAAACAATTTAAATTCAAATACAAAAAAATGAGAAGAAAAGAACGCACTTGTACAGGCACAAACAGCGGGCCCAAGCGCAAAAGGAGCGGAATGAACGGCCATTTGCCAAAGAATTGGGGTGTTGCGGCGGCGGATCGACGTGCAAATTCGTCGACAGTACGCCAAATACAGCTTTGACGACACCTGCAGCAATTTACACTTTTTAATTTATAGCAAATTAATTTGTTTTGTTAAGCCCCGGCATTCTGTCCCACGTTTGGCAAGTCGGCGTTTTGTCCATTCGATGGCCTTTTGTGACCGTTGTTAAATTAAATATTAAATGTATTAAATATTATTATGTGATTTAAAAAGGCGCATATTCGGTGACACCTGAAGCAATGTTCACGGGCCCACCAGGCAAACGCGGTTGGCTCTTTGATGGGACAAGCGGATGAAAGAGGCGCCGACGGCGACAAAACGGAGCAGGTGGCGAGACAGTGCCGGAAATACGGAGACACATCACCGCCAGAGGAGCCGCACTGAGTGGGCAAAAGGAGGAGAGTGATCAGCGAGACAGAGCCGGCGGCAAAGAGACACATCCTGTGACAAAGAAAGAAAGAGGGTTAGAGAGACAGGGTATTTTTTAATGGCACGGACAACTCAGCGCCGTCGGCGATAGCTTTTTTTTAACCTCAACCGCCAACCCCGGATAGCACCAAAAAATACCCGGATATCCGTGCGGCACCGAGTTGTCCGGAACTGAATCGTTATCCTTCGGCCAGTTCAATTCACAAATTATGACCTTCGAAAGTGCTAAACCCCGTGCATTTTATGGTCCCCATTTTAAAATTCGGCGATAAACAAATTGGGTTGGGCCTGGGGGGGGCTGAAAGGATTATCCGTTAACCTCCCAGCAATATATACCTAAAACAAATTGGGTTCAAACAAAAAATAATGTCAATGCATTTGCAAATGTTCACACCAAAAATGTTCAATGTGCGGCGAGGGGAAGTCGTTGTTCGACGGACGCTTCGCTCACGCCCCGCGGCGTCCATTGCGTCGTCCCATAGTTCCGCCCGCCATTTTTGAAGAAGCGGCGGAATCACCACCACATTTTGTTGTTCGTCATCTGAAAAAAAACAAATTATTCATTTTCTCCCCACAACAAAAAAAAAATCGATTATTATAAACGAAATTGATGGGCAATCAATCGATCATATTCAGAATAAATCTCTCTCTAATCGAATTCGAGAGGCTTTTGCGCAGAAACGAAGCAACAACAAAAAAAACCCCCCATTCGACGACGAGAGAGAATCTGTTCCGATTTTGAACCGTTTCAAATTAAAATGGGGACAAATTCACATTGTAATATTTTATTGGTCTTTCACACATAACGAAAGTTCTGCTGAATGAAATGGCGGACAAACTATGTATTTTTTTTGATGTGACATTCAAAAATTGGGGAAATAAACAACAACAAACAAACAAAAACAAACAACAATAATAATACCCATTAGGGGAAAATAATAGAGGAATTAGATAGGAACAGGGAGCGAGGTTTTGAGTAATTAGACTGGAGGTTGTTGTTGTTGATCAGTGTCGTAATCATGAAAGGCATCGGTTTGCCAATGCAATGCTTCCGGGCGCTGTCAATCGAATAGTGAGGATGAAGAACAGGGTGGGCAATGGCAGAAGAACGCCTAAAGAAAATAAAAAAATAAAATCAAGCATTAAAAGCCAGAGGTCAAAATTTTGTCAGGAGTTCGGTTCGTTCGAGATCACTGAAAACCTCGAAAAAAAAATTTTCGGTAAATTTTTTCGATCGAGAATCTCGATCGGTCCATGCTCTAGTCTCAACAGTAGAAAAAAAATTGTTTTGACAAAAAAGTTTAAATTAAGATCGGAATTTTGAATCCCGGAGCGGGTCAGAATTTGAAAATGACCAGCAAAATCAAAAATTTTTTTTTTTGCTTTTATTCAAATTTAACAAAAACAGAAAAATTACTCACATAAAGTGAGCGCCAACAGAGACCGCGTGCCGCCAAAGAGTGTGGCGACGAGCTCCGCCATTTGACCGCTGTTGGGGGCGCCGAAAGCGATCAGCAAAGAGAGGAGGGCGAACGCAAACAGCGCGAGATGGACGAGCCAAGGCAGCCACAAGGGCACAGGACGACCCCTTAGGGGAGGAACAAGGAGTAATTAGTAATCAGTGTTTGTTTTATTTGTTTCGCGGGAATATTTTTAAAACCCAATTAAAAAAGTAGCAAAACGACTACCGTTGATAATGAAGGCCCGTCGACAACAACAACCGGAACATTCCGCCAACGGTTGTCGCCGGTGATGAGACAGTGGCCGCCGCCGCCGATGGCGACCGCGTTCGGTGGGTTGCGTGAACGCTAAGCTGAACCACCAAATGGAGAAGGGCGGCAAGCAGTGCAATGAAGGGGAACAACGCGAACAGAACGCCAGACTGGAATGAAACGAAAAAAACCATCAGAGTTTTGGCGGCTTTGGAGAAAGAAGTCGACAAAGTTTTTCGACTAATTTGCAACAAATTTAACAAAACAAAAAATTTAATTACCAAAACGGCATGTGCCAGCGCAAGCAATGGCAATGCCCAAAGCGCTGCGTAAAATGGTGCGCTCGGCAGCGAAGTGTTGCAAAATGCGGCGACTGCAATGTGCAGGAGGGACCGGACAATGAGCAAAGTGGCCAAATTGAGGGCATAAATCACAAAAGGAAGGGAATAACTGAATTTGGTGAAAAAAAAACTAAACATTTTTTTAAAATAATAACTCACAGCGGATAAACGAGTTCGGACGAACAGTGAAGGACCCGCGAATAGTGAAGCACCGGATTGTTCCACATTGAGTACCTTTAAAAAAAAAATTAAACTGGAAAAAATTGTATACCATTTTTTTGTACGGATTAAAAATTTTAAAGATTTAGCGTAATTGTTTTTTGCGGGGTTTTAACGCCTCCCATTTACCATTCCTCCAATTTGCCCTCGCGCGCACAGCCAAATGTCCGTAGTTCACCAAACGGACGAAAAATGAGCAGGGCGCCAATAAATGCCAATGAACATTCAAGCAGTGCGCAGACCAATTGGCACACCGTCCACAGGAGAAGCCTTAAAAAGGGGGACAAAAAAAATGGGGTTAAAACAGATTTTTTTAAAACAAGAATTTCAGAATTATTTTTGAGACGAAACTCCCGTGTTTTTAAACCAGAAAATGGCGATTACCTTCGCGTTTGTCTCATCCTGTTGGCATAGTAACAGATTGCCACACTGTTCAGCACGAACGGCACAATTACATGGAACAGCAGGAAAAGGTAGTCGAAGGTGCGCAACGGCGTTTCGCATGGACGGCACAGTGAGTCGCCGCCACCACCACCGCCGGCGACGTCGTTTGCGGCACTGTTGTGCAACCACCGTCGCGTTCCCCAGGGGCAGGGCTGAAACGCAATCAACAGAACGTGCCATACATATTTCAGTTAGGACAAACCCTGCAATGGGCAAAGATCAATTCAATGATCGCTTCTTCGTCCAACGCGGCGATTCTGTCCCCGTCGGCAAATTGGGTGGCGATGCCATCGCCGCTCGTCCGTGCCGTCAAATTGTCGGACAGCAAAAGTACCGGCGTAGGCCGCCAACCGCAGGCGCCAGGGCACGGAGGCAGCAGCAGCTGTGCTGCCAACGCCGTCGGGGAAATGGCATTGTTAGCAACAAAAAATTGACTAGAGACGGACGGTGTAGACGATGAGACGAACCTAGTGAGAAAAGTGTTAATGCGTAGAGAGTTCCGATCTGTTCCAACAATTTTTCTTGGAGACTTTTTGGACTGTATATTTCAAAAAAAAAACAATTACTATCACAACCCATCAAACCTGGACTGACTCTTATGTTTTGTTTTGCAGAATCAGAAAAAAATGCTCAAAAAAGTCATACGCACATTGTGGCACAGAACAGGGTCAACCCGTATGATGATTGTAGATCATGAAATTGAAACGCTGGAGGTGGTGAGCAAGCAGCACAAACACCGACTGTCCAAAATCTAAAGTCGCGCGTCAAAAACAAACAAATGATGTCAAATTCGTTAACAATAAAGCGACAATTCGAACAAATCGCACAAATTTGGATAGGAATTAAACGCGTCAATATTTATTTGCATATTATTTTCTACACGTTGTACTGTCTGTGTGTTAAATATTATAGTAATTAAATAATTAAAGAAAAAAAATTTGAGCGGGTCAATTTGTTGCTAATTTGTGAAGGTGATAATCAATTGCGGGATCGCCTTCGTCGACCTCCTCCAAGCTGTCGCTGTCCATTGTAGAATCGATTATGGCGTTTGTCGGCACTGTCCACCGTCGTGCCCATTGGACAAAATGGAAAATCGCAAAAGTGCTGAAGAAGAGGCTGAAGCAAGCGCAAAACATCAACACATATGACAGAAGCGGATACTCGCTGACAAACGCGCTTAAAATGTTCAGATGCGTACGCACGCGTAGTTGGGCAGACGAAAGCTAAAAATTTCAAAAATTTTTTAAAAAATCGGCAAAAAATTTTGGAGCATTATGACCCGAACCGGGCCCAACATTTTTAACCGGAGATCGATTCGGCAACCGTTTTATTTGGCCAATTTCTAATGCCAATGCAATGAAAGAAAAGGAAGACAACCTGTATGAATTTGTTCTGCAGTTGAACCACAACAAGACGTGTTGGACGACCCTCACGCTCCAAATAGTAACTCGGAAAATGGATGGAAAACAGCTCGGACAGCTCATGTCCGGAGGAGAAGAAACCGGCCAAGTACAGTGGCCAAAAGAACATATTTCGTGTCTGAATTTTTTTGTTGTTGATTCTTTTTAAATTAAAATAGACAATTCTTCAAAAGTTCCATTAAATTTTACACATTAAAAAGTGTATTCTCACCAATGTGTAGAGACGAGAGATGACCGAGCGAGCGGTGAACGCGTTGAAAATCGGCACACTTTTGTGGAACTGGTACAGCAACTTCACCCGTTCATCCTAAACCATACCAACATGTTGAACATAGACATTCACAATTACAAAAAAAAATGATTTGTAGAAATTTTAACAAAAAAAATTGGTATAAAACCTTAAGCATCACACTGGCCAACACAATGCTCAACTGTCGATTTTGCGTTGTATCGAAGAGGACAATATCAAGCACAAAGCTGTAGTAATAGCCGGGCTGCAATTGAATGTCCTCCTGAAATGATGAATGATTAAGCCAAGACAACAAAAATTGCTAAATTTTATAAGAAAAGCAGAATTTTTGTAAATTCGTTGGATCAAAGTTTTAATTAAAACCTCTTCTAGGGAAAATTGTGCCTCCGGAAAGGAACAAACTCCGGCCAACTCGTCCGAGCAGGTCTTGAAGATGAACTCGAGCGGCTGCTGCAGCTCCACAAAGTTGGAGGCGAACATACGACGCAGCACAATCGGTGTGATCAGTGCCATCATGAACAGCGAGATCAGACGAATGCACAACGTGATGATGGCAGCTAACGAAAATTGTTTGCGCACAGAATGCCAAGCGTAGAACAGCGGACCGGTCAGGAAACGGAGACAAAACGAGAAAAGCATTTGGGGCTAGCAGTGCAATTGTTGGTGTTCGTGGTAGTTGAACTGAAATGTAAATTTGTAAAAAAGTTGAAAGAAAGTTGGGCCTCTCAAAAATCTTAACAAATCTCGTTAAAATCTTCAAAAAAATTTCCGGGAAGAAATATAAATTTTTATGCGGATTTAAGATCCGAGCCCTGGTTTTTACGCATATATCTGGATTTAGTTAGTTCATAGTTAAAGTGTTGATCGCCAAATAACCTGCTGTAATGTAATTTGTTGTCTCTTCGTCACGTGTATTGACGATAAGGTGGACTCTTATTCGTTCTAATCAGTATTTTGGCACTTTTTTGGGGTTTTAGTCAATATTTTGGGAGTTTACCATCTTTGCAGTTTTTAAAGTAAAAATTTTTGACCGTTTTAGGCCTAGGGTTGGCTTTTCGTCCTGACACTCCCACCGCTCATTTGATTAAAAAAAATCCATAATTTATTTTCGATTGACAACACAGTGAAAAAACAGACAATGAATACATCAAATACAATCGGCCAGACAATGAATACATCAAATACAATCGGCCAGGCAATGAATACATCAAATACAATCGGCCAGACAATGAATACATCAAATACAATCACGGGTTGACGAAGATGTCCTTGTCCAGAGTTTTCGGCGGTTGAGTCGTTGACGGGTTGACGGAGATGTCCTTGTCCATAGTTTTTGGCGGTTGAGTCGTTGACGGGTTGACGAAGATGTCCTTGTCCAGAGTTTTTGGCGGTTGAGTCGTTGACGGGTTGACGAAGATGTCCTTGTCCAGAGTTTTCGACGGTTGAGTCGTTGACGGGTTGACGAAGATGTCCTTGTCCAGAGTTTTTGGCGGTTGAGTCGTTGACGGGTTGACGAAGATGTCCTTGTCCAGAGTTTTCGACGGTTGAGTCGTTGACGGGTTGACGAAGATGTCCTTGTCCAGAGTTTTCGGCGGTTGAGTCGTTGACGGTTTGACGAAGATGTCCATGTCCGAGTTGCCGAGCGTTTGATAGATCGGATCATTCGCTAAAAGGGAAACAAAATTATTTTATTTTGATCAGGACCCCCTCCCCTTGGCAACTTACCAATCGGGGCCTGAGTTTTCGGCGGTTGAGTCGTTGGCGGTTTGACGAAGATGTCCATGTCCAAGTTGCCGAGCGTTTGATAGATCGGATCATTCGCTAAAAGGGAAACAAATTATTTTATTTTGATCAGGACCCCCTCCCCTTGGCAACTTACCAATCGGGGCCTGAGTTTTCGGCGGTTGAGTCGTTGACGGTTTGACGAAGATGTCCATGTCCAAGTTGCCGAGCGTTTGATAGATCGGATCATTCGCTAAAAGGGAAACAAATTATTTTATTTTGATCAGGACCCCCTCCCCTTGGCAACTTACCAATCGGGGCCTGAGTTTTCGGCGGTTGAGTCGTTGACGGTTTGACGAAGATGTCCATGTCCAAGTTGCCGAGCGTTTGATAGATCGGATCATTCGCTAAAAGGGAAACAAATTATTTTATTTTGATCAGGACCCCTCCCCCCCCCTTGGCAACTTACCAATCGGGGCCTGCATTTTCGGTGCTTCATTGATTCGGTATAGCGACGCTTCATCTTCCTCTTCAGAATTATTCGGCACTGCGATTTCATGCAATGGCTCTGGCACTGTCCCTCTTCCTCCTGCTGGAATGACGACATTCATCAGTGGTGCTTCAATGTCGGGCGGCGTCTCCACTTCTTTTGCATTTTCCTCCGTTTGCGATAACAACGATTCTGGCACCTCCACGCCAAATTGGGCTGCCATTGAAGTTGGCTTCACAGAGTGCTCCGTTGCTGATTCCTTGTCCTCTTTCTTCTTTGTATGGCCAGTAGTTCGTTGTCGTCTGCGCCACAAACAGGCGACCATCAGAGCAGCGATGAGCACGAGGACGACAGGGCACACACAGCAGATGAGGAGATTGATTTGCCATGAGCTGCAGCAAATTGGATCATTCGTTTCCCAGCACGTCTCCTCCAGCTCGTCGGAATCGCCGGCTGATACCAGAACACGGACACCATCCTAAAAATAAGCCATTTAGTGGGTTAAAAAAATAGCAAAAGGTGAGAGAGCACACTCACAATGATCGCCTTCCATGAGCAATGGGAATCATTCAAAGCATCGATTCGCGCCCACATCTTGATTGTGAACACACGAACATTTGGCAGCGTCTCCGTCCGGCCCATTGGAAAGCTGCAGTTGACGGGCAAAGCCATGCATTTGGCGCTCTCGTTGACGCACTCGTGCTGCTGATGGTCATCTATCTGAAAATAAACAAAATCAGTTAAATGATGACAATTGTAAATTTTAAAAAAAACGCACCACTTCCGCCTCACTGCCAAACGAACAGTTGAGGTTGTTCGGCAGCCGAAGATGAGCATTGAAGAATTGGCTGCACGTTCCATTCGGGGCCTTGTCCTGTTCGATGATGATGATGGAAAAGTGCAGCGTTTCAGCAGGCTCCATGACGTTCGACAGAAGTGCATGAACTTGCGATTGAATGGGTTGATTGATGTCCTCGCTGCCCAATGCCAACGGCTCCATCAGACTGAAAAGAGAAAAATCTGTTATGAAATGAAATTAAAATTGGAGCAGTTTGGACTTACAGCTGATCGTCCTTTGGCAGAGAGAAACCCTTTGGAAGCCCAGCGCCTTTCTTCGCACAAGCGTTGTCCTGCAGCGAAAGGACGTCCGCCGGACAGGTGCGGAGGGCGCACATGAAGAGAAGCGCGGCGATGAGCATCAGAGACGACGGCGATTTGAGCGACGGCAGGCGAGCGGAAGTTGTCATCAATGAATATGCAGTTGAAGAAGAAAATGGAATATGAATACTGAAACATGCGTTAAGTGGACGCGCAGCTTTTATATGGGCGAGTGTTACATAATACAGGAAATCGTTTCGATAAATTTATTGTTTTTGAACCATAAATATCATTTTAAAATTTTTTCACCACCCGACAAAGTTCGAACAGTTCAACCAAACGTTCAGCACGCCAAAAAACCTCTATATGCAAAAAAGAAGCAGATTTTTAATGAAAATACAGCCCCAATTTTTATTTCCTTATTTGATCCGGTCAGGCTTTTTTTTTGCTGCAAAATCCTGACCCGAGTGTTTTACCCCGATTATTTATTGATCGATACATTACAAATATTTCAACACTTGATATCAGCATCATTTATTAGCAACATTTGTTGCCAAAATTCGAGAAAAGAGTTGGTGAACAAACGCAAGCAAAAAAAATTTTGTTTTTAGTATGTGTGATCGAAAAGTATATAGTGCCCAATAAAACGAGATCTCCATAAAACGACAAAATTGTTCATTCCCTCAGCAGCTTGATTTTGGCAACCTCGAAGAAAATCCTGGAAAAGGGGCGCACACAATTTGCTTCTTCAAAAAAAATTTGCGCTCACTCATGGCTGTATTTGCGGAAAACAGTGTCCAGGTCCGGATAATGCTGCTTGCGCTCGGCAACCATCCGATTGAGACGCCACATCAGTGACTCAATCTGAAATCTCGAATATCGCGCTGTTAGTTTGACCAATGCTCATCCACACCCTCCCCCCCCCCACCCCTCTCAAAATGTGATTGAAAGGATTAAACAAAACCTACCTCAGAACGTTTAAAGCCGGTGTACTTGTCCAGAATGGGACCCTGGATTCAAAAAAATGTTTATTAAAAAAAGTTGTTTATTACAAACCCAGTCGCCTATTCCCTTCATACGAAGCGCCAACAGCAGAGCAGCGGCGGCAATGCGCGACTCGGACACACGACAATAGTCCATGAACATCAACGAAGTTTCCAGCACATAGCGAGCCAACGTTAGCGTGCCCATGTCCAGCTTGCATACCTTAACAAAAAGCAGACTTTTTACACCGGAAACACAGATACACTTTTTTAGACGAATAAAAACAACATATTCAACCCGTTCACTGCTTCTCCTCCCCTTACTCGAGCATAGCGGCGCAAGAAGCGGTAAGAAAGTGGTGCTCCAAGGTCAAAGTCGACAACTTTGAGCATCACTCGTTCCATTTCCAAAATTTGTTCCCTGGAGAAACTGTCCTCCGCCAAATAGATGAAATCGTCGATGAGGGGCGGCGCACGTTCCTGCACCAAATGCAAAATCTTACTCCTAATTTATGAGTCTCTCACATTGAAAAACTTTTGAGCTCAAATACAATCAATAAAAAAAAATTCTAAAAAAGAATTACATCAAACTTGGAGGCGACAAAGATGGCAGCCGATGCGACTAGTTGCATTTGCGTACACAGCACAGTGTTCGTGGTGCGATTCAAGAACATGTCCACCAGCTTGACGGCCAAGTACAGCGTCTCGTGGTTCAGCTCAAACGTCTCTTGCAGCTCGACCATCCAGTCTACCAGTTTGGCACGCACTTCGCTTGTGATTTCCGGATGCTTTCCAGCACGAATGTAATCGCCGACTTGGAAGGAGCGCTTAAAATGTGTAGATGATCAATGGCTTCACAAGCTGTAGGAATAAATACCGCCCGAAAAATTTAACAAAAAAAAAATCAATGGTGCTTTATGAACTGACACAGTAAATTCTTAAAAATCTGTCGAATTTCAATAACAAACATTGTTTTACCATTTTGTGCCGTCAAAAGCAATTTGGCGAGATGTAATGTGAAAAAAAACCTCGCGGTATTTGTAGTAGAGGAAGATGTCCTGCGCGTACTGTGACATGGCGGCCATGTCGCGTTCGTTCTCCTTGTCGAAGTTGAACAATTCTTGGTTGGGCGGTGGCTGTTGTTCCTCGTCCTGCTCCATTTTTTGCTCATTCTCCAGCTTTTCCTCTTCCTGTACGGGACCACTTATGTGTAGCATTTCATCCCGAATAGGAATAACCAAGTAAGTACCTGTGATGGTGACAACTTTGTCTCGCCTACATTGGAGTCGCGGGTGGTCAGCAACGCGGAGGTACGCTTACGGCCAACAATCGGAGCAGCGCGAATGGCACCGCCGGCACCCAATTCTTTCTTGGTCGAATCGATGAGCAGTGAGCGCGAGAAGGCCTTAAATATAAAATACAGTCGCTGCTTTGCATTCATTCTTACTCATTTCCTTATAAATTTAAATGATCACAACAACACAGTACCGTAACGGGGACGACAGTGTTTCCGACGGTGTTGTTGTTCTCCTTTTCCGTCTGACTGCACGCACGCTTTGGCCTCGGCTCGTCCTTCATGTCTTTGTCCGAGCCGCTAGACGATTCGCCCGTCTTCACCAAATGTGCCGCCTGACGCTTTTGATGTGGCACCGCCAGCGCCGGTAGTTTGTTGCCGCCTTTGCCAATCGGCGCCGCATTCTGCTGTCCCGTGCCTTTGTGCTGCTGAGTTCGAGCGTCCACATTCTTCTGTACGTTAAGATCTCGATTGCGGAGCATCATCTTGAGGTTGCCCAATTTAGCGAATGTTCTTATATCTGGAAATCAAATACATACAGTTATGGTCTATGTACTGTATGACTAACACCACTTCCTATTGTAAGTTAAAAACGGTAACAAAATTCAGACTTGTGCATGCCAAAATCAGCTAACAGAAGAAACAAACTTTTCCGATATTAAAGCATTTTTCGAATTCGAAGTGCACCCAAAAAAATACAGACAGAACACCGAATGGATATTTTTAACCTTGCCCCACAAAAAAGGAAAATAAGACGATTTGCACAAATCTGAAAAGTACTTGGGTTTTCTCGAGCACATAAAACGTAGTTCTTTACTTTAGTCTAGCAAGGTGTAAAGCTGTAAATGGAAGCAATAGAAAATCGATTGTTTTTAGGAGTTTTTTAAACTTAAAATTAGCGGCATTTGTGCAGTTTTTAAAAAAACAAACTTCTTTTTTGAGTTACTAATTATTTTAGCATTCAAAACTTTAATGAATAATAAGAATAAAATTTAAAAAATAGTTGTGAAGCAACAAAAAACGTACATTCATACATATGCCGAAAAATATGCTTGAACGCCAACGAAGCCTGAGCGATCGAAATGAACAAAGCAAAAGCCAAGCCGGATGTACGTTTAAACAATAATAATGCGCTCGAATGCATTCGTTGCGAAAATTCTTAAACCAACGCCATTCAAACTGGGGCATCAAAACTTTTCAATTGCAACTGGCGGAACACACAAAAAAAAGACCAAAAGACTGAAATGTTCAATTTTATTAATGAAAGGTTCAAAACCAGTCAAATTTTGTTCCAATTAATCAATCCATTTAAATCACACAAAATAAATCATTTTCACTTTTTTCTTCACAAAAACATGCAAAATATATAATGGTGGCACAAAAATTCACCCAAATTATGGGCCTATGCGCTCTTCTTTTTTCGGTGTTGTTACTTCCTCCTCAATTGATGTTGTCAGGCGCCTGTTCTCCTCCACGCTGCCCTTAGAATTCACGACCTTCGGGCTGAATGTTTTATGTTTTAAAACATTTTTAGATATTATAAATATATTTATAAAAAAATTCGGACCCTCCTTCTTTTTTGCCGGCAGTCCTAAAAATGGTGCTCAACTTCTTGCGCTTCTGCTCCAACTCCATCATGGCATTTGCCAGTTCGTTGGCACGAATCAATTGCATGTCCTTTCGGCGCAATTTGGAAATCGGTCAAATGCCCTTTGGGGATGATGTCCTGAAGGAACAAAATAAATTTAGAATATATAAAATATAATTAAAAAACGGCACTCACGCCCGGCTAAAGTGCCCAACAAAAGTGAACATTCGACCTGAATTTTGAAGGATGCTCGCGTGTGTGGAAGTGTAACTTCCATTTCATCGGTAATCTTTGACGGAATCTGATCGGCCAATTCGGATGCAATCATATGAGCTAAATTAAATAAGTCCAGCAAACTTACGCGCTATAACAAACCGATATAAGTGTTCCTGTCGAGCACATAATTCAGTTCTACAATGAGAGGAAATGCTAAAGAATTTTATTCACCACAAAACTCACCGAAATCGTCGTCGTCCTCTGAAAAATTTGGACTTTTTTTATAGGAAATTATTATTTTTTTTGTGGACCTCCGAATGGGTTCATCAAATATTGGCCAACTTTAAGCCATCCAATGTAGAACAACATTTGGAAGGTGGTGAAGATAGGGAACAGAATGGTGATCTCTTGCTCCATCGACTTTGGGTCCAATTTGGGCTGCCGTCCGATCAGGCAGATGAAGAAGTAGCCGTAGGTTGCAATTGACACCACCTTCAACGAGGAATTGAACCCGTTCAATCATGGATCCTGATCAGAAGATTGGTCAGATTTTGCTCAGAAAACTTTGTCCGGATCATGATCAGTATATGGATCACATCATACTTTCTGATCAGGTGGTGCTGCTCTTGATCAGAATATTTGGATCTGGTCATGATCAGTATATGGGTCAGATCATAATTTCGGATCAGAAGTTTCTGGATTTGGTTGTGCTGCTTTTCATCAAAATATCTGACTCAGCCTTAAGCATCCTTACACTTTTGCCACTTCTCACCGACCTGCGCATACACCAGCGGGACCTTCACCCAATCGTACACGTACAGCATGGCGAACCCGTCCCGGAACTTGATCAGCTGTTCAACAAGCATTTGCAATTGCACGGTGTCAATGCGCCGCTCGTGCACTTTTTGCTTCAGCATATTCAAAATCCACATCAACGGCACGAACCATTTGCCATGCGGGGCATTGATTGCTGTGTACATGTCGTACTCCTTGGGAAACACGGTGTTCAGCAACGGACGGACGGACAATCATGAACATTTTGTTCTTAATCCGTACCTCTTCCGTCATCAGTTTGCTTTCCACCAAATGCCGTTCTGTCGGGAACCGTTTCAGCGTTCGGACCGAAATGCCCGTCCACGCGATGGCCGACTGGAGACTGGTCCAACGCGCCAACGTCTTGATTTTGTTTTTTAATTTAATTATTTTTCCCATTATTCCACACCTTCCGCGTCTCCATGTTCTCACGGCCTGGCAAGCAGGTCGACACACACTGAAAATGGTGTTGTTCAGGAATTTTACTTGGCCTAAAAAAAATGTTTCAAAAATTTTGGGCTCAGCCCTCCGGGGCCCACTCAAATGTTGAACAGCCACCACTGACCATCATGAACTTGTCGGGCCATGAAATCCAGTTGAACTGCTCCCACCAACGCGCAACCACAACAGCAACAAAGAAACCGAGCAGAAATGAGAGCGGAATGTATTGGGTGCCACTGAAATAAAAATGGGGGGGGACGGCATTATTTGATCAGAAATATTTTATAAGAAATTATGTGAACTTTGCACTCACATCTCACACCATTTGATCCAACCCGTGAAGTATTCCTTCTGCGAATCGTCCATCATACCCCACTAAAATGATTCACTCATAAAACGGTCATGGACGGACTGATCAAAACGTGATCAGAAAATAACAATCTTAAGTACAAAACTATTAAATCAATCATAAAACGGTTCTGAAATGATCAGGTAAATGAACTGATCACAGGTAAATGAACTGATCAAATCTTAAAACGGTTCTGAATTGATCAGATAAATGAACTGATCAAATCTTAAAACGATTGTGGATTGATCAGATCAATCATAAAACGCTCTTAGCCTGATCAAAGATGATCAGACCAGACTTAAGCTCTGATATGGCTAGGCTTACCTGCGCATACAGAATGACATAGTAAGCGATGTAGAACGCGATCAGATCCTTCAGCACCGCCTTCCAGATGGAGCCACGCCATCGGAGCATCAACGAGGAGAATTCCTCCTCATAAGAGATGGTCATTGTCTGTTAGTTTTGGTGCTATAAATGAGACATGGCATTAAACAGTGATCAGACTTTTCGAAGTGATCGGACTTTTCCAAGAATTGTTTAATTTAATTTGCTGAGATTTTCATTTTGAAATTGGAAATTTATCGATTTAAATCGGGAAGGTCGATTTTTTAATAAATTTTCCATTAGGAACAGTTTTGTAGTTGATAAAATGTCTTTGCGCACCAATTTTTGAGTGAAAGAGTCAATCGAATTGAAACATTTGGGTCGATCAAAACAACAAATGGAGCGATGGGCGTAAAATTGATTTGTTTAGAGGCCAAATACGTTCACTGTTTGCCTCTTAAAAGGCGGGGGCCGACCGTCAAGAGTCCGCCGCCTCCGCCCCCAACTTGAGGCAGCACATTTTTAACCCGTCACACAACTTGGGCGAGCAGTTGTACTCCTTCGCCAACTCGGCGAAGTTGGAGTTCCAATAAATTGAACAAATATACTGCAGGGTGTTTTTAAATTCGGATTCATCGGCGGCGATGTCGGGGCCATGCCGATCGGACGAAGCCGAAGCCTAATTTATGATCCGGTAAAGGACGCTAATCGGGGGGGGGGGTTTTTTCCCAAATTCGGCATCAAACTCCTTGGCCCACCCGCGCTCGTACAGTGGCGGACTCGCCTCCGTTTTTTAACTAATTAATGCCCATTTAATCGATTGCAGTTGCGCAAAAACAAAATTGGTTAACAAACGCCCCCCCCCCCCCCCCAACCGTCTCCCCCCCCGTCCCCCCCCCCCCCCCCCCCTATTCACCAATTATTCAATTTGTCTTTGTAAATTTGGGGGAGGAAGGTTTGATGGCAATGAGGGCAAAACAAAAAGAAGAAATGGAGGAAAATTGAAAAATAAATTGCCGTTTAAATGTTTTATTACAGAATTAAATTACAAAAATGACCGCAGGTTTAGCCAAATTTTGAATACGTCTCGGTGCCATTTCTCGGTCTCGAGTCTCGCAGAATTTCAAGTCTCGAGCATCCCTAATAATTATGTTAATAAAATTTTTTGAAATATTTTTGATCAAATCTTATAAAATAATTTTCGTCATGTTTAATAAAAAGTAGGAGGAAGTTAGGCACTGCGAGCTCAAAGTTTTTGGCGTTACGTACACTTTAAATAAAACAGGCAATTCGTTGCAAAAAATAATGGCATTATTTTAATTGAAAATTGAGCATTTTATCCGCCGCCGCAAAGTGAGCACGATTTACGGCAATTCTGCGACATCCACGCCTTTGTGCTGGCCAATTGGCACAAATTGTTGGTGGCCCAAACGCCGCAGTAAACGTTGGCATCCACACAGCCTGGAAATGCCAAACATATTAATTTGTGCCGCCAGGGTATACTCGACTGTTTCAACACCAAAATGCCTCCCCCCGCCCCCCCATCCCCTCACCGATATATCAAACCGATCGGAATGTGGTCCCGATTAGAATTCACTTGAGGACCGCTCGAGAATCTCGAAAGATCTCGGTAAAATTTCGTCGATCGAGAATCTCGATCGGTCTAATCTCTAGTCCCGACTCCCAACCACAAGCCGATCGATCGAGCCCGACCCCATTAAAAAAATGCCATGGAATAGCCCAATTTTGTACCCGGCATGCAGTACATACGCCTTAACACCTCCACGTCGGTGGCGCTGAGCCCTCTCCGCTGGCCCATCGACGGATCGTTGGCGCCCGGGTTGGTCTGCAAAAAAAGTGATCAGAATTTTCAATTTCGATTTTCCCGCATAAACAAAAAAGCAAAAGCGAACCTTTGCGGTCATTGTTTTTAGTCCCGGTGCTTTGGCTGCAATATTGCTCGCGTAGTGCATAATGGAACTGTTCATAAAAAAAGAGTCAAAATTTCAAAAACAAAAATGTTTTTTGATCTACAACAAGTTCAGGAAGCGTCTCCAAGATTAGGGTGCTATTTTGCCCTGGAAAACCGGGCATTTGCCGAGTTTTTGGGGGCATGACGTGCCGGGTTTTTGAGTTTTACCGATGGCATTCCTGAATAATCTGATCCGGATCATGCACAACAACTCTCTGGTCTGATGTGATTGATCGACGATTTTAAAACAAAAACCAGATCGCTATCAGATGAATCGCCTTAGGGGTTGTCGCTTAGTTGCAACTGAACTGATTCAATTTTGATGCCGGATATTCCGACAATTTTCGAGTTTCCGAGTTCGGTCCCGGGGAGCCGAAGGTCAGGAACCGATAACCCTAAACCTTGAACAGCTCGAATATGTGGAATTTTTCAAAAAAAAAAAAAATGCCACAAAAAATTCGCTCACCCATAATCGTATCTGACTCCGTAGCTGGTGAACTTGACCAGCTCCGATTTGGCGAACGTGTCGTAGTTTTGTGGATTGATGTTGGCCCAATTGATGTTGATGAACGTGTCGCGATCTGTGCATTCAAATTTAAATAAATTTCCCGCAACAAAAACTGACTCACCAACACGGAGCTGTTCATGTTGAAGACCCAACGCGTGCATTGTCTCGTGAATGGCAATGCCAACCGCATTTCCGCATAGAAAGCTCAGATAAATCGGATTTGCCGGTGTAATTCGGCCCACATAGCTCAGGCCACAGCTGTTAAATTTTAATTATTTAAACTTAAATAATTTCGGTCTCGAACAGCTCGAATTTAAATTAAGAATTCGTACAATTGGGGGTTGTTGATCTTCACGTAGTAAAGATGTGCTCCGGCCGGCTTGCTGGAGCTTTCTTGGAAGGTCAGACAACTTTTAGATTGGATCTCCTGAACAGTTTGAAAATGTTCGATTTTAATTTAAATAGAAATAATTATTGAAACAAAATTTTCTTTAACAAATTCGTATATAAAAGACCTGGACGGCTGCGCGGACGGAGCTTTGGTCGGTTTGCGCTTAATTAGCTCTATTTAAAAATAAAACGGTTGCTTAATACATAAAGCATGAATTTTAATTTAATTTAATTTTAAAACTTTTGCAAATTTTTATTAATAAATAAATTTAAAATTTATTTATGTAAAAAAAATTAAACGCACGAACTGACTGGTCGAACATGTACAAAATGGGCTGTCCGACTGGCCATTTTTGAGCGGGCGAAGTTTCGAAGAACAGCGAATTGCCCGCCCGCTTCAGACGACCGCCCGGAGGTAAAGCACCGACGCCAATCAAAAAATAATTAAATAAATATTTAAAATATATTAAAATTAATTTGTTGTTTTTTTGCTTGGTTTTGATTGATCTCCGTGATCAAAACGTTGGCCTTGCTGTTCCGTGAGAAGCAAGTCCTGCTGGAAGATGCCGTTGTTGGCCGGCTCAACGCGCCCCTAAACACAAAAACAAATTAATTTCTTAATAAAAATAATATTTAAATAAATACATTTTAATATTTTTAAATGCAAAAATTGCCTCAAGGCCAGCCTTGCGAATCAGCGCTTTCTTCACTTGGAAAGTTCGGGAAAGTCGAATTTCGACGTCGCGACCAATTTGAATGTCCGTTTTGCCTGGACTAAAAATGTAAAATTAAATTAAATTAA
Source organism: Globodera pallida (assembly GCA_020449905.1). Lineage (NCBI taxonomy): Eukaryota > Metazoa > Nematoda > Chromadorea > Rhabditida > Heteroderidae > Globodera > Globodera pallida. Next base: position 2,791,723 of record JAIXHY010000004.1, on the reverse strand, counting down.
AATGCAAAAATTTTAATTTTAATTAACACTCACGTAAGCGTTTTTGTGATCAGACTTTCAAATTGTGCGATCGATGCCCGCTGACGAAGCCATTCTGGCCTCTGCTGCAATGCAATTGTTCGAAGAGCAAATTGACTAAATTGTAATCTTTAATATAATTAAAATAAATTTATTTCCTAACATTTTTTAAAATTATTGTTGACATTTGATTAATTTAAAAATTGACTCTTGATTATTCGATTAATTATAATTAATTATTAATGTTTAAATTTGCGCCTCAATCGCTTGACGCGCAATCGCCGTGATTTGGCCCACAGTTTGTGGTGGCAAAAATTGGCGCAAAATGCCCGGCACACCGTCCAGCACATTGTGCACAGCCAACGCCGGAATTGGCGGAATTTTAATTCGGCCAAGTTGGCTTGTGAACTGCTTGTTGACCCCCACGCGGTTCAGAAAGCCTTCCACCGCCCCGCCGATGTTTTCGAGCCCTCCGCTTCCCCCGCCATCGCCGCCATTCTGCTGACGAGGTGGGCCTAAAAACAAATAAGATTTGAGCTTCTTCTGTCGTGACTGATCATTAGCTGATCTGGCGGATCATATTAGCTGATCAGGCGTTCCAATCAGATCACGACTGATCGGATGATCGTAATATGGCCGCACTGATTACCGGGCGGGCACACAGTGCCGAACGTTTGAAGATTTGTCATCCTTACCCGGGGGCGGACCGCCTCGATGCCAATGCCTCGGGGGCTGGTCGTTGTTTTGCGCAGCGTTTGGCTGCCCTTGGCCCAACAGTCCGCCCAAATTGAGGCCCCCCTGGTTCGTCATTTGGCCAACACCGCCGAGCAGTTGGCCAAAATCAAACTGCGCCACGCACGGGGTTGGCAAGCAGTAGCAGAAACAACAGGAGCAACCGCAGCAGCAAATGCTTTGAAACGACGACCATTTTTGATGATGTGTAAGTGGACACTAAAAAGTCGATGAATTTTGTCCGAAAACGATCAAAAATAAATTCTATTTTTAAATTGCAAAAGTTGGGAGGACAAATTGATCAGTCCGTGTCCCAGCCGAGACCATTCGATTCGATTCGATTTGGTGAACGTCTTTGCCCCTCTCGTCTGTTTCAGTCTCAATTCATCACTTTTTGTGCCCCGCCGCCGCCCAACTTTTGTTTTCTTCCGTTTGTTTCTATTCGATGGAAAGTCGAAGGACGGACGACCCATTCCACCCAATTTTAACGCCTCCTCCGACACACAAACATATAAAACTCGTTTGATTTTTATTGTGTGAATTGGACGTCATAACGTCAGTCAAATTCGTTCGGTGAACGCTTTGAACTTGTCCGCAGAATTTATTGTTTTCGAAAAATGCCTCCTGATAAATATTTCTTTTTTGTTTTAAATTCAATTAAAGTGAATATATATCTAGTAGGGGCGTGTTGCCAAATTGCTAACAAAACAACAAACAAATTGAGCGAAAATTTTGAGCATCAAAACAACCATGTATTGTTCAATCCTGAAGAGTAAAGCAAAGAGGCAAGGGAATGAAGAAAAAAAACGGTTTACATCAATTCATCAAGCAAATTCGATCGGAATCCGCCCAGTGTTCGGATCACATTTGGGACACAATGTCAACTGAATGCCCTTGCTGTTGACGCCCAGATAGTAGGGGAACGAGCTCGAGCAGTTCACACAGCGTCGAACATCGTAAATGTTGCACCGAATGCATTGCTTGTTGTTCGGAAGACCTAAACCAAATAAATGTTAATCTAGGGCTGGTCCCCGACCCCTCGGGCGGGAAAGTCGGGCAGGCCGGGGTTGACCATGTCTAGGGTCGGGGACGACCAAATTTCGGGGTCGGGGAGGCCGGGGTTGGCCACGTCGGGGATCGGGGACGACCCAATTTTGGGGCTCGGGGTCGGAGACCAACCCGAGTTTAATGCATTGAAGCAAGGACCCAAAGGCGGACGGATGAAAGGAAGGGGGTCGGAATAGAAAAAATGGGTTCCTTCCTACAAAACGAAAATTTTTTTAGGAAATTCCAACCCACTCCCCCAAAATACAAAAATTATAAACTGTACCTTCTTTGCGCGATGAACCCTTGCCAAACGGAATCACTTCGTTGAACTCATCCGCATCAAACAACGACACGGGCTCCGTGTAGTACACCTCGACCATCAAGTCCAACCTGCAATAAAAAAAGGAGGAGTTCACAACAAACATTTCTTGGACAAAAAATTATTGTGTGTGTGAGTGTACTTGTTCAGGTTGATCTCTCGACAGACCGCCAAATATTGGGGGGTAGACGCATTGGGCGAGGGGGCTCTCTGGTGCACCTTGAGGAAAGCGTTGTTGAACCAGTCCAGCTGGATCATATTCTTCATTTTGCAGAAGCTTAACAACATTGTTAAAAAATAATAATTGTGTAATATTTGAAATTTTCCTTGTCACATTTTAGCTCCTCCTACACAAAGAGACAAAAAAAAAACATTTATTTAAAAAAATATTGGCGGCCCTGGGGCTCTCACCTACCGGTCCGCGCTTGACCCATGCTTGCACACCACCACCGTGATGTAATGGAGAACGGACGACAGGCCCTGCTCATCCGGTTTTGCCGAATTGCAGTAAAAGTCCGCAAAGTACATATTGCACGTGTTGAAGTTGAGCAGTTTGTGCGCCGGCATCACCATCTGCACATCACTGTTAAATTGTGTGAAGGGTAATTTTGTTAAATTTTATATTTTTAAATAAACAACATTACTAACCCAAATGGCGAATCTCTCGGCAAATTTTTGCCTCTCAACAGAGTGGAGAAGAAAAAGCCTGGTAAGGAAGGAGTTCAAAAAAAGTTGAACAATTACATTTTAAATATTTTACCGTCGATGGACCCGTTGATTGGACAGCCAGGATGACCGTTCTCGTCCTTAGTGTACGGTTGCATGATACGTTGTTCATCTAAAAAAAGGGTTTTCCACTCCAAAAATATGCATTTTTAAATAGCCACCCCACCTGGCGATTCGTAAATGTTGTCCCAATACGCTTTCGGCTTGCATCGATGTAAGCATATCAAAAAATAATAATAATAATTTTGGGTCTCAACAAAATTTAAAAAAAAATCCTTACCCAAAGGGTACATTTGTTCGCCACTGAATTTCCTCGCCTTATCAAACAGCACTAACATTTCCGCTTTTGAGAAAGCTGGTGACAGAAAAAAAGAATGCATTTTCAAACAAATAGGCTTAAAGGGCGCGACAGGCCCAACTCACTGGCTCTGTACTGTCCGATGCCGTGCGTGACCTTCGTTCCAGGCACATCGAAACCCTCCAATATGACGGCATAACTGCGCCCCGCAATCACCTCGAAGACGAACTCAGTACGCCTGCCCGAGCTGAACCACACGCGCATCCTTTCACCGTAATGCACTCGATGGTCAGCGTTTGGGTGTTCACTTCGATCACTGAACAATTCTGATTAAAAAACTCAACAGCGACCAAAGTAAGAATGGTTAATCATTTACGGAGAGTTAAAGCAACTAAAAGCAAAAGCGTAAGAAAGAAGTTAAGCAAGGAATCAAACAGAAATAGCAAAAACCTGAGGCATGAGTTGCGATGAGCTTAAATAGTGGCATCGAAAGGAGTTGGTTGGGCCAAAGCGACAGGAAAGGAATTGATTGCATTTGGATGGAATTGGACAACATTTTTTGGGGCAAAGAAATTAGCTGGTTAGATAAATTACGGAGAGATTCAAAGCAGGTTTTTGTTGTTTTTGGTTGTTGTTGCAAAGCAAACAAATTACCGGAATAAAATTTTCAAATTTTGCCTCCATTAGGCGGTAATTCCCACTGCAAAAGGATGTGCCGAGCACTGATCACCGACGCAATGGCAACCAAATGCGGCATTCGAATGGCTTTGGCGGCACAGGACAATGACGACAGCGGCAGCGGTGGTGGCGCGGTGGGCAAAATGGGCCCAGCAAACGGACGAAAAGGAAGACCCGACGCCGGATGAAGTGGGCTAAAAAACAAAACAAAAATGCTTTGAATGAATGTGACGTGCAAATTTTGATCAATCAAATCACACAAACCGATGACTGCCTGATGTTGGGTGGCCATGGAGGGACAGGACGTACAGCAACAGGCGCATGATATGGCTGAGTGTGAGCATATTGCGGCACGGCACCATCCCAAGAAATCAACTCTTCACTGGGCCTACATTAAAAAAAGCGATAAAATGCCCAAGATACAGCCTCCTAAAGGTGACCTTTTTAAAGAAAAAATAGACTAATTTTTACATTTTTTTTATTGTATAACAAAAAGCGCACCCTTTAAAGCCGTTTTAAGCATTTGTTCGGGAGGCTTTCAGGAAATAGTCACCTCCCTTTTTTGAGTGTGCATGTGCACGTTGAATGGACAAAAAAGTACACACTCATCACCTGCTCCTTTTCTGTTCATAGCCGCCCAGTGGAATTGCATTCGGTCCCGACAACTTCCGCTTCGGTGGCATTTGCTGCGACTGGTGCCGTGTCCCGGCGGATTGTTGCTGTTGTTGAGGGTGATGTCTCTGATGTAGTTGTTGACCATGTCCAGCGTGTCCAGTGCGGTCCAGCCAAACAATTTCTTCCTTGCCATCGGTGGTGGCACCATTGCTGGACGATGAGGTGGTGGCACCACTGCTGGATGATGAGTTGGTGGCACCGCTGGACGATGAGTTGGAAGTTCCGGGCCGGGAGCAGCCGACACTGTCGTCAAAATCCACCAAATCAGGCGGACGTCCGCGCAAAAAATAGTCCGGCAACTTCAGCTCCATCATGTCAAAATCTGAAAATAATACCACAGCTAAAAACAATCAAATTTATTGATAAACATTTTTAGTTGTTTGAACCCCGAATTCTGAATCCAAAGCTTAAATCCGAACACCTCGACGATGATTAAAAAACAAATTTCTTCCTCAACGGATTCCAACAAAAAAATAAAAAAAATGTCCAAACTAAACGAGCCTCGGCGTCTAATTTATTTTTCCTTAATTTCGGGCGGAGGACTATGCCCCACGTTAAGCCCATGAAGCCAAGTAAAATTTTTGAATAATTAAACGGAATTTGAAATTTGCTTGACCATCGTCGTCGCTGTCAATGAGAAGACCGGGGAATGCCGGACACGCGGCTCCGTTACCTTTTGCTTCCGCCGTCCCGCCGCGCTTCTCCGCTATTTTCTGAATGAATAATCACCAAAATAAACCCCTCCTTCAAGACACCGGCGATTTTTTTCTACAAAAAAAATGTGAGGGAAATTCCGCCCAAAGTTTCGTTTCGTTTAGATAACAATATTCAAATCCAATCTCTTTTTTTTTTTGCCAAACGCCTACAATTGTTTTGAAATTCATAACCAAACAGAACAAACTTTTTTGAGTTCGGGCGGACACTCAACGCTTTCCCGACTGACGCGATCGATTTCTTCAACCGTGGACGGATGTGCAGAAATCTGTGAGAGAGCATTTTTATAGCTAAATATGTAACGAATTATTCCGGAAAAATGAATGAAAATCCGTTTTTTTTTTCTACTTGTTACATCACAAATCAAAAAAAAGTGGGTACTTATCCTTTCTTTATGCAAATTCATCCCGCTTTGAGAGTAATTAGGGCCGAGAAACACGAATTTCGCTTGATCAAAGGTTCAACAAATAAAAAGCTTAAGCTTCTGAATGGTGTCAATTTTATTTGATTGGCTTAGCTAACGCGCTGGGTTAACTCAAGCCGACAAAATGTATTCGATGTTTTTTCGGCCTTAATTAGCTCCAAAATACGGAAGTCACATAAAAGAAAATTGCCAAACAATATTTTTAGATTTGATTATTGGAGTTTTTTAAAAAAAAACTGACTGTGTGTCCAGATAAATCTCTGCCGTTACAATAGCGAACTAAAAAAATGAAATTTTCAAGAAAAAATTCTCGTTTTTCTTGCACCGACCTGCCTCGTCCGCGAGATATTGATTTTTGAACTGGACAATTGCGTTTTTGGCACTGAACGCGCGAATGAGCACATCGTCCGGCTCAAAATCAACCGCCGACCAAAGAAAGTGTAAAATTCCTCCAACGCCACTATAGCGCGGCAAGTTGTGAAGGCGTACAAGCCCACCCGCCGCATTGGTTTTGTTGTGGTTGCTGTTGTTGGACTTTCCAAAGGGTGAAACAACACGCGACGGGTCGACCATAAATAGCAAAATAAACTAATATGGTTAGGTAATACAAAAAAGCTGCGGTAAATAAAATAGAAATTTGAGAGAAAAAACATTGTTGTCTTTTAAAGGCTCACAGCACACTTCGCGACGTCAGACTTTTGTTTGCGACGTCAGATTCGCATCAAATTTTTACCATCCCTTGGGAACAACATTTTGCATTCATTAATACATCACTTTTTTGATTAATACATCCATTCATGAGATAGGGGTAAAAATGTGCATAATTTTATAGGATTTTGGTTAAAATGCGTGAAAATCCCTCAACATGATTTTTGAATTTAGCGTTTTTTTCTTTACTGTTCTTTCGTGTCGAAATTCTTGGCTAAATGGTTATGCGGTAATAAAATTCAAAAATGAATCGCTGTTTACTGCTCCGTTTTCACTTGTTGAGAAAGTGGACTGGAAAAGAAAACTTTTTGATGTCTTTAAAGTCAAAATTTTTCATTCTTTTTTAAGAGGATTTACAATTTTTCCGAGTAATCCATGGCTGCAGAGGACGCGCAAAACAACGCGCGCGAGTGCGTGCGTTCTACAATTTTAAACCCACAGTTGTTTTGCTTTGATCATTTGTTGCGGTTGAGCGCGGTTGACAACCTAAAAGAGGTGGTGTGTCCGTTGCGAACACATTGATTTTTGTCTGTTTAGACGGATCCCTTGCTTTTCGAAATGCTCAGCATCTTTGTCTACGGTTCGTTGTCTCATTACCAGTGTTTCATTGCCGCCCATCCGACGTTTTTGCGTGACGAGTTGCGAGTGGAGGACAAGCAGACATTGGAGACCAAAATCAAGCAGTTGACACTCATTTCGATGGCGGAGAAGACACAGGTTTAAGGCGGTGGAGTGGGAAGTTAATCAAAGAATAAAAAATGAAGCCAATGTGGCACCGAAAATCTTGTGAAATTTGCACTTTGGGGGACAAATTTGTAACCTTTTTTGATGGTGAAAGGCGCCGCCATAATTTTTAACAATATGTCCTCCCCTCCCCCCATGGTTTGCATAACAAAATTTCGAATGTTTTTTTTACAGACAATCTCGCTTTTGGAGTTGGCTAAGGACTTAGACATTTCGGACAACGAGGATTTGGAATTGTTTCTCATCGACGCCATTCACGCAAATGCCATCCAAGGAAAAATCAACGAGATAGGTGCCGAGCTTGTCGTGAACTTCTATCAACAGGTCAACTCAATTTTGTTTACGGAATTAGGAATAGTTTCGAAAGATGCCGGCACGGATGCATCGAATTCTCGGACGCAAATTGGGAACAGAAACTTTGTAAAACTCCGCCATAAATATTAGACATTTTTAGCGCGTGTTCGAAAGCGCGCAGTGGAATCAGCTCCATACGCGCTTGGGTGGCCTGCTTGACAACGTGCGTTGGTTCCGTGATAGTATGCAATCGGTGGTGGAAGGGGGCGAATAGAGGAGGTCTCTTTGAGGAGTGCAAATCCGTTAAACGTTTCCGTTGAATTTACCTGTTCGTTGTTTTTTGCTCGCTCGTTTATAAAACAAGAAAATAAATGCCAGATTGATCAGAATCGTCTTTATTGTGGTCCAGAAAATAGGTATTAACATTTTTTGGGATGATCGACAGATCGCTTTTAAAGACATTTCACCAAAACAACAAATGTGTAACCTAAAATTTTGCTTGCATTTGCACAACAAAGTGCTAATTGCTCTAATTTCTCGCTTTCTTCATCGCCTTGCCGACTTCTTTCAGTCCCTCGGCCGCCATTTCTGAGCCCTTTCTCAGCATCGGCTTCACCACTTCAGCTGACCGCTTGGCCATGTTGGTCGACTTCTGTCCCAGCTCCTTCCATTCCAAATTGTCCAAAAATTGTTGCTTAGACATTTTCAGAGCGTCCGCTTTGGCTGCTGCCCCCTTCTTCCACCTCTCCAAATCGTTGGAATTTGCTTGTGTCAGCACCGGAACATGCGCGTACAGCAACGGATCGCACGAGGACAGATCTGGAGAAGAATTTTGTTTTTGGCTGATCCCTTTTCTGGCAAAATGTTGTGCGGTATTAACCAAAACGTACCTTTGAAATGGCCCAACCATTGGACAAGCGCAGCACGCATCTGATCAACATTCATCCGCGCAAAGTTCAGGTTGCGCAAGTAAAGGTGCTGGAACAAAATGTCGTAAAAATCAGTGATCACCGTTTTAAAGTAAGATCAGCGCAGAAACATTGATCCCCACCCGCATTTTAGTGATCAGAAACACAGAGCACAAACCGTTTGAAGGTCGCGCAAGCTCAGCTTTTAACACTGTCCCTGTCCCGTGCCATTTTTGTGTCCAATAATTGCAACATAGTGATATGCTTCAGAAGTGCGCCGTCAGTGGCCCAAAGCGGCAAATGATGCATCCGTTTCAGAGAAAGCTGCAATTAGTTGTTTTTTGCTCGTTATGTTATTGGCCGCTCATTTTTGATTGATTTCAAAATTCAGGGGGAAAAAAAAGAGCGGCCGGAATGTACACTGATAATTCCGGAGTTGAATGCCGGCCGGACCCCCACGGACTATCGTCTCCCGTTTCTAATCATTATTTACCCGGTGTTGCCATGGGAAGGTGTCCAACGAGTTGGGGATTTTCACCGCCTTTTTCACAACTAGTTGTTCAACCGACAGTGGAAGTTTGCCAATCGGAGTCTAAAATGTTTTTGATGATTAAATGTGCCTGACCCGTAAATGACAAAAAAAGAAATTTTCATATCCCCACCCATTCAAATAAAATTTCGGAAAATTTTGAGCCAACCAATCCCGCCGTCCCCCCCCCCCCCCCCCGTCTTAAGGATGCCATACTTTTTTTAACTTTTAAACAAAATCACAAATGTAGATGAACAAAAGAAGTGTCCTCAAATTAAGCCCAAATTTGTACAACTTTACCGATGAGTCAAGCTGCTTCAAGGCTTCAACAATGACCGGGAAGAATTTGCGTTCATTGCGCACAAAATGGCTGGCCTGGAACTGTTGGCTTTGACTGTCGCTCCAAAAATGCCGAGTGAGCACATATTTTGGCGCAAAAAGCCTGTTTTAAAATATAATGATATTATTTAATCCAAAAAAATCGTGCAAATTTTTGTTGCTGACATTGAAATAAATAAAAGCGGAAATCCGAAGGGCACCACAGCCAACACGGCGAGTATACTCAGCTTGACCAGTTGGGATCCGGCCTGCAAGTGTTTGTGGGTCATGGACAACCAACAAAATGTGGAGAAAAAGTTTTTTCTTCCCTTCCTTTTTTTTTTGCGGTCCATGAGTGTGAGTGAGTAAGTGGTGACAGCGGTCGATTTTATTATTATTATACCAAATTTGTTTTGTTTCAAATATACAAAAAAAAGTGCTTACGCTAGTAAAACAATGAGTTCGCCGCAGACTGGAATTTGTAGCAAAAAGAGAATGGACGCAAATCGAAACACATCAGAGCACTAACCAATGGGCAAAATTTTTTTTGTTTTTTTGGGTATGTTGTAAACTCGTTCATGTAGAGCGAGCTGTACCAAAGCCAGAGCTTTGCAACACAGACCTGGACGTAGACAAACAACTCGTTGGCATTGAGGTCGGACAAAGTGATCCGGCCCATACGCAGCCCGTAGGTGAGCCAACAGAATGTCTTCAAGTCATAAAAGCACCATTTTGAGCCTAAAAATTTCAATTTTTGTTAAACCAGACAAGGCACTGCGCTACTCCCCATTCCTGAAAAAACGCAATTGAACAGCTCGAATTTGGGTTAAGAATCCGAAATGTCTCTCCAACCCATGGACCATACCGTCGATGATCAGCCGATACAATTTGTACACGCTCGGATACGAGCACTCCAACCATTGCTCACAACGCTTCTTCATCCCAACGACAGAGCCTCCCTCGTTGCCCAGTTTTGGCCCATTTGCAACCGGTGCCGAGGCAAATGTGCGTCGTTCGACAACGAGCAGTGACGGCGATGCCGGAAATGACGACGACTGAAGGTTTGACAGTGCCAAAACTGATGGACAACGACGGCACACGGCTCGCGCAACAATGAAGGCAACTGACGAACTGGAGACGATCATTGTCCAAAAAAAATAATCGACGGATAAATCTTAAAGAATTAATGCTAATTGCAAAGATGCCACCGATTTTCGTGTTTTTGGTAACAGTATTCGGGACAAAAATCGGCGACAACACTGATCGAGATCAAACATTCCAATACTCCGGTTCGTCCGCCCCCATCCTTTTTAGATTGAGCTTTCGGAAACGCAGAATTCCATTCAATTCAATTTCAGCTAGGAAAATTGGTACCATTTTATATTACATCCGGGGTTAGGCTCGGCAGGCACAGAGGCGAAACAAACCGAGACACAAGCATCAAAATATGGAATGTATTGTAAAACAAACACAAATTTAAAAAAAAATTATTCCTTTCTTAGATGAATTAAACTGTCCTTTACATACAGATTATTAGAAAACAAAAAGAACATTCCAAATACAATTTTTTTTGGCATATAATGGAGCGGGACAAATGTAAATAAAGTAAATAACACTTTATGTGACAGCAATGACAAAGTGTTGAAAATTGTTAATTACAATAATAGAGCAAAAACATTTTTAAATATTTGAAATAATTCCCGAACATAATTTAGAAAAATCCGGTGCTGCTCCAATTCTGCCCCAAAAACACGTAACGCTTCGATTATTATTCAACCCATTTCAATTCAATGGTGAAAATGTCCCCTCATCTTCATGGATTGGAGTGCATGAACCCGTTGACGATCCCATTGCTTTGACCTCCTCCATCGCCAAACTCGCTGTCCTCCTCCAACTGTTTCTGCTTGTAGGCCATGTACTCCTGAAATATTTTCGTTTGTCAGCAATGTTAAAATTTTCATGAGGGTTTGACGGCGTGCAAAAATATTAAAATTAATTGACGATTTTACCGAAAAATGGTGGTAAACTAACCTCGTAAGTGACGGAACTTCTATCGGACTGAAAGCGCTCCACCAGCACCGACAGCCGGTCCGTCTCGGTGATGTCGCCCTTAAAGCCGCCCTTCCACATCAGATGGTTGACCGTCTCAACATGGTCCCAACCTGTAGAACAACAAATGTCGTTGTCAGTCAAGAAATAAAAATAACATTTATGGAAAATTCAAGGGTTCAACAACAACAAAAAATTCTCCAAAAAATTGAGCGAACCACAAGTTCCTTGAAAATAATCGAGTCAGACTTTTGCGGATCCGATCACTTTGAGCCCAGTCCGATCAGTCCTAATCAATGCCATAAAATGCTTAACCATTGTCAAAAGCAACTTCCGGCAGGAAAACGGCATTCAGCGGACGATGGTGCTGACGAAATTCAATGCGAATGCCATGCAAGCCGACCACCCAGTCGCGATAGTCATCAGCCGGCTCAAAACAGACCAGAAGCGAGACGCGACATTGCAGTAAGGGCACTTCGTGCAGCGTAACCTCAATTTGGATTTTTCTTAGTAAAAATTTTGTTTTCATGTATTTGAATGAATAAAATATAGTAAAATGCATCTTTTCGGAGTTTCTGAAAAGTACAGCTTGAATTGGGACCTTCATTGCGCCCATACAATTTTCATAAAATTTCCAATTTTTTTTTCTAATTGGATAAGCTGTAAACCGAACAATTTTCAAAGCTTGATCAGATCTGATCGGAGCCGGCGACTCACCGGATCAAAACGAGTGTCTCGAAAGGCACTGAAAATGGATTATTTCCATACAACTTTTACACCCGTTTTTGTTTCTCGCCAAACCTGATTTGAGCATATTCGTTCAGACCCTCGTGCAGAGGCAAATTGCGGTTGAAAGTGCCAATGCAACCGCGCAAGTGGCGGAAATTGCCTTTGTACAATGTGACAAACAGCGGAAAGCACTCGTTGGGAATGCTTGGCGGACATTTGGGCAACGGACGTTTGTTCAGACGGGCAATTATCTAATTTAAAAAATGCTTTTAAATTCTGAAATGATGCGATTTTAAATTCGTAGAAAAAGAATGTTTAGGCTTTTGTTGCAAGAATTTGTCCAAAGACGGCTTTTGTTGCGAGAATTTGTCCAAAAAAAAGAATCTTTTCTCAAATTGGACAAATTAAAAACAAAACAACAAATCTATGACAACTCCGCTTACCACATCAAAACAATGAATAGGCAATTCAATGGAATTTACGCTTCCATTATTTGTGGCCAAATCAATGTCATCTTGGCGGAAGCAAATGTTTGGACGGGTCATTTCAATGCGCAGGAGTCAGTTTTCTTTCACAATGTGCCGTTGATGAGCAAAAAACGGAAGATGGCAAGTTTGTTCCTGTACTTGCACAGGCTAAAAAAAATATTTTATGTCCTCCGCTTCCAAAAAATGCGCGAGTTTAAGTTCAAAAAGTAGTTTAATAAATAAAAAATCAGGAACAAAGACCAAACAACGGACGCTGAACGGTAAAAATAAAAAAATTACTAAATTCATTGGCGTAAACAGAATGCCAAAACTTTAAAATGAAAAACGAACGGGTTAATTAGGCACCAGCGCGTTTGAAGCGCTGTAACTTTTCTTCCAATGAACTGAATTAGATAAATTTGGTATCAATTGAAAGCTCTAAAAGAGAAGAAGCTTTCAATTGAAAAGCCTAAGTGATTGGTGAAATTTCCAAAAAGCTAGGCCTAAAAATGAAGAAAATCCCTTGATTTTTTGAATTTTTGGGTCTTTTGTCTGACTCCTATTTGTTGACCTTTTGTCCGGGCAGACATTTGTCCTCGAGTCATTTGTCACCACCAGCTTAAAAACAAACATTTGTAATGTATAAATTATGTCACAATAATATGGTATGATGTATGTACTACATATAATGATGTTAGACAAATATAAAGCACATAAATATTTTGGAAAATAGATTATTTTTTCAATTTTACATCGATCACAGATTGTTTACGGTACTGTAGAGCGCTCTACAGTATCCCCGCTTTATGGCCAAGGCGACGACTTCCGCCTCAGGTCATTGCCCGACGACTTCTTGGACTTCTTATCACCCGGGCGGTGTACTGTCGTCGTGGTCGTCGTCGCCACCGTATCCTCGCCCATCGTCACTACCGTAGTGCACTCTTTGGACGACTGTCCACCGGTTTCGGCCAACTCTTGCAAATGGTGGCCCCTTGGCCCGGCAGCGGTGGCCCAACAAGAAAAGCCGCCCCGATGGATGATGGACACGTAGTAGAAGGTGGCAAAGCCGAGAATGGACAGCATCAACGAGAAGAGGACGGCACAGAAAGCGACCAGAAGCTGAACATTTTGGTTGATAACAGTTACAACAAGAGTTGGGGACGGACAAGACCCGGAAGTCGGACATTTTGAAAACACCCGGATATTTGTCCGAAGTCCCCGGGTCATTGGAGCCGTAGTTCCGTTAAAAATGCCAAACACCCCCCGGGGGAATTTCGTGTCCATATGTACCAAAAAAGACTGGCTCATCGCCTGCTCACGTCGCAGCTCTTCCTCCATTGCCAATTGCTGGTATCGATAGGTGTTGTGATGTGGTTGAACACGTTGCTGTCGTCGTTGATCATCAACATCATCATCATCAGTTTCTCGTTCCGCCTCCTGTTTCAGCAGCAATCCGATTAGCTCCAAACTGTTCCGGGTCCCATTCCGCCTTTCGTTTTTTGATCGCAACGTTGCCAACGCGTTGCCGATCAAGCTCAGTCCCATGCGATGTCTTCTTTTGTACTTGTTCGATATGCCTTGGCCGACTAAAAACATGGGTTCAAAAATGTTACACGAAAAAATAAAATGTTGATTTTTTTTGTCAGTTTTTGAATACCATAAAAATTCCAAAAATTTTGGATTCCGAACTTCGGAAATCGCTGTGCAGAACACCTTACCTGCGCAATTGTTGCTTCCATAGTGACAAGTATTGCACGTCAAATGCGTCTTCATTCTTGAAGAGTTGTTGTTCTGCAGAATGCTGCTTGAACTTGATAAGTTGCAAAAAAGCCGATCAAATCGATGCTTGTGAAGAGAACAAAGTGAATTCGGTGAGTTAACAACATTCAAACAAATCAATTTAAAACCTTAAAAATGTGCAAATTAATCAAAAAAGTCTTTTTAATGACATTTTGTTAATGAGAGACGGCGGCAAAGTTTTGTCGTCGTCAGAGGAGGAAAGGCTTCACATTGTTCTAACAAAATAGGCCCAATTAGCATATATAATTGGGCGACTACATTTCATTGATGATAAGCTGTGATTTTAACTGACTAAAAATGCAAATGTTCAGTCCATTAATTATATTTTAAATTTAAATTATTAAGGTGAATTTAAATAAAATATAAATTAAAAAATTATTATTATTTATAAAGAATTTATTAAGAGGGAAAAGGTGAAGGAGTGAAGCGGAAAAGCCCAAAAAAGAAAGACAAAAAGGCGTTCACTTAAGCTGAAGTGGCCAAAAAAAGCGATTGGCCCGGAACATTTCACATTAAAGGGGAATCTTTGGTTTCTTCAAATGGAAAGTTTAAAATGTTTCCTTTTGAGTCAAATTGCCCGCGGGGCAATGGCTATAAATTCTAAAAATTTGCCATCCAGCAGCAAAAGTGGTGTGGCGGAGACTCCTCACAGAGCATCAAAAAGCCCCGCAAAAATGCCATAAAACGTAAACATTGACTGAGTGGGGGGGGGGGGAATTTCCGCCGGTCGGTGCCATCCCATCGTTTGTGCTGAGCAAAATATTAAGCCGATTTAGAATTTGTTGCACGTTAAGGAATGAATGAATGTATTCTGTCTGAGCGGTAACTAAAAAATGTAGCCAATTTGCAAGATTGTCGCGGCCTTTCTTAAAAACACATTCATGCGCCATGACATGTTTTGAGATGGTTGAATTTGATTGAGCTTTTTTGCAGATTCCGGCATTATAATTCTTCAAAAACCAGGGAGAGTTAAGCCCCGAGCCGCCGACGTGAAAAGCGACAACATTATACCCCCAACCGCCCGACCATGCCATCCCCTAAAGGTCCAGGCTCCCCAAGCATGCCATTTCCTAAGGGTCTAGGCTTCCCGATCATGCCGTCCTTCCGGGCACCGGACCAAACCGTTTTAATATGAAAATTTAAACTAACTAAAATTGGACTAATTTTAGCACAAATCGAAAGCTCTAGTTTTAAAAACTGAAAATATTTTAACGCACTTTTGCTTAAGCATATTGTGTGGTTTTTTTTGTTGACAAAAAAGAATTGTTAAGCCAATTGTTCCGTGCACAAAATGTGCACATTTGGCTGTTGTCAAGGCATACCGGTTGTCACACAAATTCTTAACCGGACAAAAAAGAAGCCATAAAAGCAACAAAAGGGATTAGCCATTGCCCTAAAATGGCCTAATAACCGAGCAAAATAAGTGGGGAGAAAGCATTTGCATTATTGCGAGACAAAATTCATCCCCATATTTTTGGATATACAAAAAGTAGCCAATTGCTGCGCCTTTACAATCAATTGATTTTTGTCAAACCAAAATGCTGTCCATTAGTGAATCTCGAGAGTCTTGGTCTTAGGGCTCAAGTCTCAAAAAATCTTGGGGGGTTTCGTCTTGGTTTTGAATCTCGGAGGGTCAATATCGATTCGGTCCAGCAGGTGTGTTCAGTAATTTGGTCCTAATCCTCAAATTTAGACCAGCAAAGCTTGAAATTTGAGAATCATTGAAACACTGGTTTTGAAGCAGTTCAGGGGCAAGAATTCATATTTTTTTCTATTTTTGAGATGAAACCCATTGAATTTCTGTGGACAATAAATGGGCAATTAAAGAATCCGAAATGAATGATGATTGCTTGGTTTATGCTCATCCTCCCCCGCACTTTGAACGGATTTGAATTGATAGAAAAAGCGGCTCTCCAATTGTTCGAAAACAATTAATGGATTTGGTTGGATTATTATTAATCCCCACTTAATGGCCACCGGCACATAAAAATGAATGAAAATGATGTGTAAAGAAAAGATGGAAATGGACGAACAAGCAAAATGGCGAGGTGACGTCGATGAGCCTGTTGTTGTTGAACAAAATGCTTTTTACGTGTGCAGTCAGGGCAAAAGGTTGTGGAGATGGACGGAATTTTCCATTAAGGCATTACTGTAAACAAAAATAGATTTACAGAGAGATGAAGCCAGCAATTCCCGGTCTAATACGGTGACGGGAATACCCGGTTCAATACGGGGACGGGAATTCCCGGTCCAATACGGGGACGGGAATTCCCTGCCAATACGGGGACGGGAATTCCCTGTCCAATACGGGGACGGGAATACCCGGTCCAATACGGGGACGGGAATACCCGGTTCAATACGGGGACGGGAATTCCCGGTCCAATACGGGGACGGGAATTCCCTGCCAATACGGGGACGGGAATTCCCTGTCCAATACGGGGACGGGAATACCCGGTCCAATACGGGGACGGGAATACCCGGTCCAATACGGGGACGGGAATACCCGGTTCAATACGGGGACGGGAATTCCCGGTCCAATACGGGGACGGGAATTCCCTGCCAATACGGGGACGGGAATTCCCTGCCCAATACGGGGACGGGAATTCCCGGTCTAATACGGGGACGGGAATTGCCGATCCAATACGGGGATGGGGCCAGCAATTCAGGGATTTTTCCCGTAAATTTATCCCCGTTTTCAGTGTATTTTGGGGTTTTCTGGATTTTTTGGCAAAAAATCAGGAATTCACAAAATTGGTGATTTTTTGTAGTCTTTTAAACATATTAAAGAAAAGTGGACAATTACAAAAATAAAACAATATTAATTAATTATTAATTTGAAAGGAATAATATTTTTTGTAATGTTGAACTGTTCGTTCCACTTTCTGGTGATGTTCATGTGCAGGAGAGACGGCGTAGAAGGCACCTGGCGGCAAATCCGCGCACTGTTGAACGAAATTGGAGGTGGACGTTGTGGAAGTGTGCGGCCGTTTCGCGCAGGCAGGCACGCCTGCGCGCAGGTAGGGCGAACGCGTCTGTAGCGAGCGTTCACCCGCTTGCGCTGCCAATGCTGTAGGGCACCATCAAAAAGTGCGCCCAACATGGCAGGGATAAGCTCGAGAAAGCTTGCCATGTTGACTGTTGGGCCAACACCAGTTCACAACATGGCGGGTATAAGCTTCGTCCTTTGTTGGACGACAGCTGTGGCCGTCCGTCCGTCGTTTATTGATTACCCCCCCCCCCCCCCCCCTCCCCCCTCCTCCCCCCCAGGGCAGTAGCCAGCAGGGGGGGAGCCCAGAGGACCTGCCTCCTCCACCAATCCATGGCCAAAGAAAGAATGGGCAAGGCTTGGCCACAACTGGCATTTTCTTCGGACAGAGTGGCCAGTCCGCAGCATACAAACATCGCCCACCCACCCACCCCCACCCTCTCCATCTATATGACCCCCCAAATAAAAACATTTTTATACTCAATTTACTAAATTTTATGTGAAATTTAGAATTTAAATAATTTTGTTATTTTTTAATTGAATAATGATTTTTAATCATATAAATTCTTTAAGCAAACTTAATTTATGCTTTTTGACGACATTTTTACTCGCTGATATTTTCCACATTGTCAAAAGAATTTGTTGTACAATTTTTATTCAGTAAAAACATAAAAATAGAGTTGAAATGAATGACATAGCAATTTTTGGATTTAGAATATCTATTATTATTTGACTTTTTAATCAATTTATGGTAAAAGGACAATATACGCCCCCGGGGGGATAAATTAATTGATTGGGTGGAAATGGCAGGGAATTTCCAAATTGTCCTCTAAGAAAGCCCACATAAATTTGTCCAGCATTTTGTTGTGAAAGAAAGGCGGCTGCCAATCTGGCATTGGAAATTGAAACCCGGCAACAGAGGCAATGGCACAAATGCCGCTGAGTTCCATTTAAATTCCATGAAAATGATTTTGCCGGCGGGGTTTCAAAAAAAAGCATAAAAATTCACATGCAAAAATTGGGGGGAAGGCTATTAAAAATTCAAGCGGCAGTTACACCGCTTGGACAAATTGAATCGGATGTCCCGCTTCCGCCAGCACATTAGCGACCAGATTTGCGTTTGTTGCAGCGATCACTTCGGTGAAGATCATCGATGCCGAACCCGCCAATGGAATCGGCACACTGTGCCAAACGCCCGGGTTCAGTCGGGGCGCTTGGCCTAAAAAAGTGCCAAAATTTACTGATTCAAGCAATCTTGAGTCCGACGATTGAAAGGTTGATCGAATTCGAAAACAAAAAAAAGGCGGAAACAGCTTAATCCGGTCCTCTCTAGGTTGCAAGTGAACGACATGCCGCCGAGGGGACTTCCCGAATGCCACCAACCGTTTCTAAAGATGAACGCCTGCAGAGAGTCGTCAAGCGGTTCGCCCGTCTGCGAATCGCCCAATGCGACGGCCATTGCAAACGCGTCGGACGGCTCGGAGGGGTGCAAGTAGAAACTGAAACAAAAAATTGAATTTTTTGAATTAAACAAATATTTAATTACCTGCCATCAGGACGCGCCATCAACAACTGACAATCAAACGTTTTTTAGTTAATTTTTAG
The DNA here is from genome assembly GCA_020449905.1 of Globodera pallida. Taxonomy (NCBI): domain Eukaryota; kingdom Metazoa; phylum Nematoda; class Chromadorea; order Rhabditida; family Heteroderidae; genus Globodera; species Globodera pallida. The sequence goes on along the minus strand of JAIXHY010000004.1, from coordinate 2,772,955 downwards.
ATGAGGAGGTAACGTTCTTCATTCTCTGTGATTTGATTCTACTAATTCTTGATCCTCAAATAGAGCTCCGAGTGATCGGAATTCTGGTCAGAATCAGTGTTAATTCCCGACAGAATCGGTCCCGACATATTTTTGGAACAGTTTGTGAATGATCCCCGGAAAACATCCGAGCCTTAATGCGAGTCTCTCTCTGATCAGGGACAAATCGCTCACTCACATTGGCTTTGTAAATGCCGAGCTCGGACGAATAGGTAGGCACCGGGACGCCCTTTTTGACCGGCCAAAGAGCCGCTGATGCCCTCAAACTCGAGCACCAGCTGATCCGGCTCGTCCCCGTCGTTGGGCACCCATCTGACGACAAACTCTTGGATCAGCGTCCCCGCAATTCCATCTCAAAATCAACAAACAAAAAATCTCAATACGAGTGATCGGACGGAAGTTCTGATTATTTGAAAGGAACTGATCAGCACAAAAAAGAGTGATCTCTGATACTTCAAACAAATGATTAGACCAATCAGTTGACTGAATCAAATTAAATGGCTGTCTGATCAGTCCAAAAAAAATTCTGATCAGCGCCATAATCACTGATACCAATTTGCTTACCGCCCATCTCGTCGTCGGGAACACCGGGCCACTGCACTTCGCTTGGCTGCTCCGCATAATGCAAAAAGTCCGCAACCAATTGGCCGTAGGGCGCAAATGCCATCGAATCGGCGTCACTCAACGGCTTCACCTCTTTGGCAAAAGAATGCGGAAGTTGTGGCAATTTGGCCACCTGAAAAATGGACTAAAATTGATCAAAAAACCGATTTAGTCTAATCAAAAAACTGATTGGGGGGTTTTTGAGCACCTTTTTGGACGGAAGTGCCTCCTCCGGCGGTATTCCCTGCCGCCGAATGGCAATTGGGGCCACTCGGTTTACCTTAAAAACAAATTTTTTGAAAAAAAGAAAAAAGAATGGGGGGGGGGGGGAAAATGCCGTACTTTACAAAGGTTGACAACCAGAGGACAAGGCCCGGCAGGGGTCTGGGCCCAATTGGATGAGAGCATTGACCTGAAAATGTGAATAAACAATTTGGTCTTTGAGCCTTCGGAGTTTTGACAGTTTGTCCATTTTTAACCAAATTCGACACTTTGTACTCACATTTCGATGCCATGCGTCAAATTCGAATTGGCCTTCTAGCGGAATTGGCATTGAATGTTTGACGAAAGTGTCCACAACTGCGGTTTGGTTGGGCCCAAATCGGACGGCATGCGTTTCGGCCACCGGACTTTCAACCTAAAAATTCTGTTTTTATAAATGATCAAAAAAAGTGGCGCTTTTTGTACCAAAATAAAATAATGTGTCCAATTTCCGGGTGCCGGCTGATAGGCAACTTGGCCGTCCAGTTGGCATAGAAATGAGCCGTGATAGAAAATTTCCGTGTCATGTTTGGCGGACCGTTCGGCGATCGGTTTTGGCTAAAAAATGTTTTTTAACTTTAAAATGATCAAAATTATTTACATTTTCAGCGATCGGAAAAATGAGATCATTGCCCTGCCAAGTGATCTGAAATTGGTTTAACACAGAAATATTTGGGTACCTTTTTGCCCACCAAAATTCGTTCGGCCACAACTTCGCCGCCCTGTCCGCCTTCGGCACATCGGCCCCGGCCTTGGCATATCCGAGGCCATGGCCTTCGGCTTAGCAGCGACGGCTCAAACCTGGCAAAAACATTTATTGTTCTTTAAATATTTTTTTAACAAAATTTCATTCATCAAATTTGATCACTCCAACCTCTCCACAGATTTGATGCCGTCGGGCACACATCGATTTGTGAAGGGAGTGATCGCAATTTGAAAGCGACAATCGATGCTCATATTTGTGTGCTGTCCGTTTGATTAAAAGCGCAATTAATGCTCGAGGCTTTATTTAGGTATTTTGGGAAACATTTTTTTGAAATAAATACATCCCCCGAGGGGTGCATTTTGCTTCCGTAGCTTTTCCCCCATTATACTCAAATAATAGGGGGTAGCAGGCACTCCTTTAGGGGAATTTATGAACCGCTCGCTGAAAGGGTTGCTAGTGTTCAACAACGGATATTATCTGTCTCCATGGACAACCGGTTCCGGAATCCGGGACAAGGATTCCCATCGGAATCCGTCCGGTTTACCGGATGTCCCGAAAACCGGACATCAGCTAATTTACCCGGATAGCCGGTGTCCGGATGCATTGTGAAAATTGCAAAAATATGGGCATTCAAACTGGAGTAAAACAACTTCCACTAAATGATGGGTAATGATCGGAATTGGGGGGGGGGGGGGAGGAGGGGGGGGGGGGGGAATGATTGGTCAAATTTTAGGAACAAAAAATATATATCGCTTCAGCACAAAAAGGGCGACAAAAACGGCGTTTTCTTTCCCCCTCCTTTTTATTTTTCATTTGTTTTGATTCATTTTTAGTTTTGGAGAAAGGCAATTGAAACCGCGTCGAGAATAAAATGAAATGACAGCGGCGGCGGCGACGGACAAAGTCGCCGGGGGGGGGGGAAGTGCGGGAAAGTGAAAAGAGAACAGAAAGAGAGAGAGAGAAAGAGGGAGAGACGACAGAGATGGAGAGGAAAGCAAGAACATTGGTGGAGAGACAAAAAGCATGAAGAAACACACAAAAAATGCTCTCCAAATCAATCCCCCGGGGGGGGGGCTAAGCAATGGGCGGGGGGGGGGGGAGAGAGGCGAAAATTTAGGGAGGGAATGCAGAGAGGGGAAAGCGAGGGAATTTCGATGTAAAACGATTCATTCTGTCGATCGGCTAAACAACAGACGTTTTGCAATTATTAAAAGGTAAAAAATAATTTTAAATTTAATTATTAAAATATTTCAAAAAATAATTTAATTTTATTAAAATATTTTTAATTATTAACCATTTTTAAATTTAATTATTAAATAATTTTTCTTAATCGCTAACTTTTGTTGAAGTGAAAAAAATAATTGTTTTTATTGAAATAAAAGATTCTTAAAGCGATTTTTAATTGAAACTTTTGATATTTAAAATGCTTTTACATAAGTACAAAACCAATTTAAATAACTTCCTGAATATAATGACACTCTCTGCTCAGTTGACCCAAAAATTGCGAATTTTGAGAGGAAAATGAAGCCGAAAATGTTCTTTCTTCACCAATTGACGACGAACTTTCGCCTAGCGCCCCTTATTATGCATTTCATTCCAAATTCACTCTCAAAATTGTGACAAAACCGATCAATTCGATGACCCGAATTTGTATCCGATCAGCTGACTGACCAAAAACAAAAATGCCAATTTTGTCAACGTTATGTCATTTGTTGGCATTTTGTGAGTGGTTTTTCTGTTTGGTTTTTTACTTTTTGGCGTCATAAAATTGCAGGCATTTTTCTGTCCAATTTTGCCATGGCATTATTGGAGGTCAAAGGCATAAAAAGTTCAAATGGTCGATGGACAATCGCCGGCACAGAACGCCAACATTCACTAGGCAAATTGGAACAACGATGGGGACAAACTCATCCTTTTCAACAAGGTCATCTCCGATCGCCAATTGTACACAATGATCCAAATATGCTTTCTGATCGCCGATCTGTTTAAACTTTTTTTTAAATCAGTAGACGACAGATCAGATCATTAAATTCAGATCAATAAAGCCTGGCTATCAAACAAATTGACTGCATTTAGCTACTGAGACTTGATCTGGACCTTAAACCTAAAGCTGATCAGAGTTTTTTTCTGAATGACAAAGTTTGATCGGGATCAAATAATTGATCAATTCATTATGATCAGACATTCACCGATCAATTCTTTTTTCTTTTGACTAGTGCAAGCCCAGCAAGAGCATTTGAATCGAACAGCAGCAGCAGCAGCAGAACGCGGGAGCACTTCCATTGGGCCAAGCGTAATCATGGCGGCCCCGGGAGATGATCATCGTATGCCGGCATTGGGCGATGGATGTTTGCCGGAGGCGGGTACACAAAAAGCGCCGGAGGCAGAAGAAGAGCACGACGAATTTTATGGCAGCAATGTGAACGGCAGCGCCGGCGGGCAACAATGTGCCATGATGGGACGGCACGGCGGTAAAAATTGAAATGATCATAAAGTTTAGTGTGAATTGTTAAATTGAACTCTTAGAACCAGAAAACGATGTGAACAAGCAACAACCGAACACGACAACAGCTCTACCAGTTACGGTAGCTTTAATTTCGATGACTACTGTAGCAACGTCGACGGTAGCTGCTACGACAGCGGCAGCAGAATTGGCGTTAACTACAGAAAAATGGACGCTAAATGATGTCTTGAGGGTAATTAGCCGAATTCTTTAAGGCACAAAAAGCATTCAAAATAGGACTTTAAAATGCCAAAAATGTCGCCAATTGTGCCGAATCCTTTGCTGGAACGGTCAATGGATTTATTTGGCAGTCCATCACCATTTGCGGGCTTGCCAATGCCGTCCACGTCTGACGCCAGAGGCGAAGTGCCATTCCCACCAGCACCCATCGACATTCGACAATTGCCTGGATTTATGTCGTGAGTTCACATAGCCATTAAACCTGGTTCTAAAAATGGCCGCTATAAATAATCATAAATTTTGCAGGCTTCTCAATCAGATTCCGTCAATGCTCAATTCATTTACCAGCAGAACGAACAAGGATGCTGAACTGCTTGGAGAAGTAGCAAAAGAAGGTTTAGTATATTTGTTTGAAAATGTTAAAATATACAAAATCATTGTTTTAGATCCATCCAAAAACAATCTTTTCCCACGCCAGCCGACAGCAGTTGCCCTTGGAGTGCCCAATTTACAACATTCGAAACATGGCGTTGTTGTTGATCAGTCTGAGAATGGTTACGACGGCGGAGAAGCGCAAATGTTGGGAGAAAAAGGCATGAGGAGGTAAAGAAGCCATGGTAAATACTAATTAGGGTTTGGATAATTGGGCTTGGACTAATATACCCGACTTGGGTAGTTGCGTGCCGGGTACCCGCCCGACTCGGGGGGGGGGGGGAATTTGAATATTGAAAGTCGGACTAACATTTACAGAGCAAAGTTTGTTCTGAACACTGCTCCAACTCGTCGGTCACGTCCTCAATTTGACATTGAACGGTTGACAATGGACAAATTGGTTCAACAAAATTTGTTCGAAAATGAGGGAGACAAAAAGCAAACAAGCGAAGGTGATCAATTCTGAGTTTTTTTTATAGAAAACATACGACAAAACTTCCGGACAAAACAAATGCCTCAGAGACATAAGCATAGCTTAAAGAAGCCCCACGGGCTCAAAATTTATGGCATGGAAATTTTAAATTTTCCAGAATTTTTTCAACCCGCCCAAACCGTACGGAAGAAGCCGTCCACCACCACAACAATAATTCTGAGTCCAAACAAATACAAAGTTAGCTACAACAAGCACACTTTGCCGTCATTGCCTCGTCAAATGCCCTCCGGGGATGACCAATTGGACAAAAACGGCATTAGAAGGACAAAAGGAATTCAGCTAGGACAATTGGACCAAGTGAAAAATTTGTTGAAATTTATTTTCTTAAGCCTAATTTTTGATCAAAAGTCAATGTTAAACGAACTGCTTGCGGTCAGTGAACTGCCCGATTTTGGGCAATTAACCCAGGGAATGGACCTGACACTTTTGCATAAGCCTGGCGGGTTCGCCATGCTCAAGCAGCAGTTCATCGAACGACTTCAACAGAAGGCAATGATGGCAGAGAGCAGAAAAAAAGATTATCATTTTTAAAGAAAATATTTTTTAGTGTGAATTTAATTTTCATTTTTTTTTTGAATTTGGACCAATTATGACAAAGAATGCTAATGCCCCCGATGATTGTGCGTAAAGTTCGACAATGACAAATAACATTACACAGAATTTATGAGACATTTAACGGTACATTTCGGCTCGATACAAAGAATTATGGGGGGGCAATCGATGGCACATTTCGGCTCGATACAAAGAATTATGAGGGACAATCGACGGCACATTCGGCTCGATACAAAGAATTATGAGGGACAATCGATGGCACATTTCGGCTCGATACAAAGAATTATGAGGGACAATTAACGGCACATTTCGGCTCGATACAAAGAATTATGAGGGACAATCGATGGCACATTTCGGCTCGATACAAAGAATTATGGGGGACAATCGACGGCACACTTCAGAGCTCGGCGTTCGCGGTGTGTTCCTGCAGCATCTTCGCTTCCATTGTGCGGGCCTGGTCCAATGTCAATCCGTGCCAACGATCCATGGAGCAGAACAGTGAACGATGAAAGTTGTAGCAAGCGCGGGCAAATTCCTGAAAAAAGACAATTCTATTAAAGCTTCAGTCGGACAGGCAAGTGACTACCTGATGAATGGCGTGTTCGATGGGTTGACCAAGGCCGAACAGCTTGAAGTCGACCATGGCCAACATGTAGATGCACATCACTGGTTCACAGCTGTCCCGCCATCCTTGTAGCAGCGGGCCTCTCCCCGTCCGTTCGGAATGAAACGTGGATGGCGACATGGCCGCTTGGTTGTTGTCCTGCTCGTGCGCGTACGCATTGTCGTCGGCGATGTCAATATGCACTGTCTCGCTGTCCCGCGCTTCCAGCAGTTCTTTGAAGGGAAAAACCTAAAAGTTTGGGACATAAATTATTGTCAACAAAAAATTGTTGGCATACATCTTCAGTTGTGCCGCGGTCGCTCAGGCGCATGGATTCGACGGCAAGATTATAGCGGCCACCGTCGCCGGTCTGTTCATTGCGTTGCTCGGTTTTCGCGTACGGAAACGCATCCCAACTGTGTAGATGAAGCGTCAATGCGTCGGTCGGGAAAAAACTCGCCAAATTTGGTGGCCTAAAAATATGGCAAATGCTTTAACTCTGTGCCGCTTTATCTCTCCACAAAAACTCACGGCTGTGTGACTGTGTGAATGTGTCGGCCCGCCCTTGCCAATGCGCCAGGGAACAGTGCCGCTCCGTCGGTGGGTTCGTTCTGCAACACTTTGAACACGGCGGGACTGCGTCTTGCTTCTTCAACGGCACAAAACAGATGCGCAACTTGGTATTCTTCAACTGTCATCGGCAGAACGACGCGACTAAAAAATTGGGAATTTTTTTGTTGAAAAAAAACAACAAATTAAATAAAATCTCACTATTCTTTGATGAGCATTGCACGCGAATTGAAGAAGACAGAAATGGGCAAGTTGGGGAACAAATAGAATGGGAAGAAATTGGATGGAACTCGAAGCGTTTATATATTTCCGGTGAAAAATGGAAGAGCATTTTGTTGCATTTTTGAATTTCAAAATTTTGGCATAACGTTTTTAAAGTTATTTTTAAGCCTAATATTATTTTTTTTTTCAAAAATGTTTGTTTTTCGACATTTCTGTTATCCAGTTTTCGGGTCCGGCGATTTCAAAATTCCGTTCTCATTCTCAGAAAAAAACCGCCGAGGAAATTTCGAAAATATGGTGGCTGCTGATACTCAAAAATTAGAACTAAAGCTGATTTTTGGAATATTTATTTTTTTCAAAAATTGTTTGAATTCGGGTACGAGGTTCGAATTGTCCAAAAGATGGTCATATTCGGATTCCTCGACCCCCAAAACCCCCCTAGTAACACGTTTTGAATTTTTAGTTTAAAATTTGTCTGTTTCGGAATTCGAATGGGGAGAGAGGGAGGCCCTTCCTAATCTAGAAGAGTCTGAATGCAATTACTCATCAAGGTCTATAATTTTTCAGGGATTTTAATATTAAAATGGTATTTTTCACCTGCGACGAGTGTGGCGAGACAATGAAGAAGAAGCAGGTGCTGCAGCACAACCACCGATGTCACACTACTCGCTATTCGTGCATGGACTGCCAGACGGTGTTCGACCGGGACAGCTACCAGACGCACGTCAAATGCATTACAGAGGACCAAAAGTACGGCGGAGTAAACCATGTGCCAAAAGTGAACAAGGTTAGGGCGCGGTTAGGCCCAAAAATTTTTCGGATTTCTTAAATTTTTGGCTTAGCAAGACAACGAGGTTTGTATGGCAGAAGAGTTGGCCGAAATTTAATGTAAAAAACCGATCGGTTTGGATTTATTCATAAGCCAGAAAGGGCAAGCTTAAAGGGGGGGGGGGGGAGTTTTGAGGTGTCGATAGGCAAATTTTTAAAAATTATGTTGCATTTTTTTAGGAAATTGGCCACGTTTTTGGATTTTGCAATCTAATATTTCTTATAAAAAACGTAAATTTTTTTCTGTACTTTTAAAAATTTTGTTTTTTGGTCCAGGGACGTACCCAAGAGCCCCCCCCCCCCCCTATTGTAATTTATGGATTTAAAGTAAATTGTTATACTAACAAAAAGTTAAATTATTCAACATTTTTTTAGCCAAATTGTGTTCCGGCTACTGCTTCTGCCCATCGGCTTCTTCGTTCCTACTTTTTGTCTGTCCAATGCGCGTTTGACCGTTTCTGCAGCGATTGTTGGCCGTCAATGCGATGTGTGAAGCACATTTGTGACCGTTTTCATGCAATCCGTGGCCGTGCCAATGCCGACACGGCGATGGAACTGTTTTGGCTGAACGCGGACGCGTTGGCCAGCGTCAGCGACAAATTGTGCCCGAATTGTGACGATCGGCTTGAGTTGGTGCGGTTACTTGCTGAACAAGTGCGGCTGGATGGCTGTGCGCAAAATGGGACAAATGCAAGTGTTGATGACGATGATGGGCATAATTGGCTGGACGAGTCCGAAGATGACAAGGTTGAACCCTGATTAGGTCCCGGACATGCCCAAACTTTTTAATCCCGATCCTGGATTTTTTTCCCTTCAAAATTCGGGCGTTATCTTAACTCAAATTGATTCAAAATTTCATCTATGCTTATTTTGCAGAAGTTTAGCCCAATCGGTGGCAAGGAAAATGATCTTGAATCACTGGAGGGTCATGACAATACAGATGAACAAACTGGGTCGGCTGGCTGTTCGGATGTGGACATTAAAGAGGCAGAGCGGATTGATGGTGATGATACTGAACCTGTTGACGAAGTCCATACGGCCAATATTGGTGTTCAAAAAGCGGATGTTGCGGTTCAAACGGATCATCATGTTATGTCGTCACAAGCAGCTGTGGATGTTGCTGTTGTGCAAACAAGTGGATGTTGCAGTCCAAACGGTGGAGGAGAATGTTCCGGCACAAACATCGACGGATGTTGGTGTACAAACCGCCGCCGACGATGTTGTGGCTGTTCAACGAGCATTGGCACAAACAACAACAACAGCGGCAGGCAAATGCTGCTGCCTATACGGACGGGTCAAGTGATTCGGATTCGGACTCAGACGCGCCGGCGGCGAAGAAAAGAAGACGACGAATTTCAACAACAACAAATGGTAGCGGGGGTGGTGGTGGTGGCATTACAACACGCAGCATCGAGAGACCGATTGAGGTAAAATGTTAGACCTAAAAATGGCATCCGTGCCAATATCGTCAGAGAGACAAAAGCAAAGAACATTCGGGGGACCCCCGGGGACGCCGGTCCGAACCCCGCGGGGGGTGGAGGGGGGGGGGGGGGTAAAAATAAATTCGAATAAGAAATTTGGGCAAAAGCACGTTGTTTTTTAAAAAATTTCTGCCCCAGTTTTGTAAGGGAAATTTTATTTCTCGCCCAATTTCGAAACGCGGACTCAACGCTTTAATTGGGTACACTTTATACCGTTTCATTGATTTATGGTTTAGAAACAATTTGTTTTTTAATGGTTTTCCGATTGTTTCTCTCTGACGTAATTGAAAATGCAATTTCATTTCATATTTTTTTAAATGAAATTTTTTAGTGCCCAAGGTGTCCAAAGCGATTTAGTCGACCGCAGGACTTGGGCAGGCACAAGGATCACCCACAGTGCCGAAAAGAGGAAACTTAATATGGTGGGAATTTTTTTTTGTTTGGTTTTGTTTTAAAAAGATGGACAATTTTCAGTGCCCGACTTGCCACCGGGGCTTCGCTCTTGCCCACAATTTGCGCAGACATTTGCTGGCCGTTCACGGTAAAAAAGAACCCGATTGATTGATTATTGATTGATGGTGAATGATCGGATTGATTGATCACTTCCAATTTTATTATTTTTGTTATGTTGCAAACTTTGAGAGAGAGATTCTCTGAAAAATTGTTATGCTTTTTCCATATTTTATTATCGCAAATTTTTCATTTGATCAATGCGAAGAAATGAAATTTAAAGGACTTTTTTGGCGATCTTTTGACTTCAAATGATCCTTAAATATTTACATACAAAACGCTCCAGGGGATGCTTAAACAATTCCATGCCAACACATCGAAAGTCTTCTCTGCACAATTCAAATTCGCTTTTTGTTGCTAGGGTTCGGACAACGCGCAAAAAATTTTTAAAATTCCCCAAAATTTTTGTGTAAAAAAAGGATGCCGAACCCAATTTGTGTACGATTTGAACATGTGTGTGTAGCGACATGACATTAAGATCATGAAGGACAGCAGTTCTTCAACCGCGGAAGAAGTTGGGCAACGACGACGAGTCGCCCGTTGTTGTGCTCTGTTGCTGATGCGTACACTTTGCCGTCCCAACCGTGGCGGCGCTGCCCGGGCCAGCCGCGTACGTGCCGACACCGTTGCTCACCATGCCGGTGGTGCTGTACAACGACGGGAAACATCCGCCAGCGGCGAACACCGAACTGGTTGTACGCGGAGCCCATGGTGGAGTTGAAGAAGCGGGCGGCCGGCTTGGAAAGGATGACCGGATTATAACCGTTCATAGGTGGAAGAAAAAGTTCGAGCAGTACCTGCAGCACAGCCGGGTTGAGCAACGACCGGTAGTTGGCGGTCCATTGGGATGTTTGCTGCATGAAGTCGCTGGCGCTTGCTGCTCCGCTCGCTGCACCGCTCAGCCGCATCGCCGCCTGGCTGAACAGGTCGCCGGCCGCGGCTGCAGCCATTGTCGCGTGCGCTGCCACCGCACCGCTCGCCGCCTCCCCCCCGGCGCCGGCGGATGAATGGTGATGCAGTTGGTGGTGATGATGATGGTGGTGGTGGTGCATGTTTTGTGGAGGCTGCATTGCTTGCACAATTCCTGCACAGAAATGGGCATTTATCTTTAAAGAGAATATGCCTCAAGGGGATAAATTAAATTACAAATGCCCCTGGGGGGGGGGGAAGTATAAATTTACTTAATAAATTAAATTACAAATGCCCTGGGGGGAAAGTATAAAATTTAATTGTTCCTGCTGCAAATTACTCACCGTGAAAGTCGAATTTGTACGCGTAGCGCTTGCCGTGCACCTTGCTCATGATCTGCTTGTCGTAATAGTAACGCAATGCACGCGACATTTTGTCGTAGTTCATGTGCGGCTTCGACTTGCGCTCGCCCCACCGTCTGGCCACTTCGTCGGGCTCGCAAAGCTTGAGGATTTTTATTTATTTAAAATTTTTGTTGGTAATTGGACAACAAAAAAGAATTTCGTTGAGATTTACGATGTTTTGTTTTGTTCACCATCAAAATGAATCACTTTTTGAATAAGTGCCTTTTGGCGGACCTTGAACTCGCCATCAGGTGCCCTCCCAAGTGATCATTTCGGCATTGCGCTGATCGGACAACAATTCGAGCAGAAATTGCCACAATTGGATTTGTCCACTGCCGGCAGCGGCCAGACGACTTGAGGTCGGCCCGAGGATCAAGTACGGGTCTGAAACGGTCGGAGAAGGATCAGCACAGAGTCCGAGTATTTGGGTCTCGTTTGGCCTCACAATCTTCAACGAATTTTGGGGCTCCGGGGGGGGGGGGACCCTACAAAATTCATGGCTTTTTCGGGTGCTTGGGATGCGCAAGAAAATGGATTTTTGAGTCCACTGAATTTGCTCAAGCCTTGACAAATCCATTTGCTTTCACAAATACACCTTTTCCACCAACCACTCCCTTTCATGCTTCATGTCCTTAATCACACATATAATTAGCGAATTATTTGTCCCCTAATTTGCCCCCTTCCAATGTGCATCCGTTCGTCCCCCCGGGGGACTGACTAATCGTTCGTTACCGTATACCTCCCACCACCAAATGCAATCGCTACAATAAATGGTCTTTTCTTATAATTCCTTCCATTCATTCCCGGCAACAATCTGTTGGTTGTTTGACCCCAATTTGGATGGGTCAAAAATCCAAGACAATTAATTAGCCATCGTTGTTGGGGGGGGGGGGCATATTTGGGTTTTGGGCGCCAAAATTGAATTGTGTATATTTTTCTTTAGTGCCAAAATTGAGACATTTTGCAGAGCAATTATTAGACAAATTTTTAAAAATTCACTCTTAATAGCCTAGGAGCAATTTTTGATGAATTTCCTCCCCCCCCCCCCCAAAAAAAAATTGTTTAATTTCAATTAGCTTAATAATATTTGGACATATTTTTAATGATTTTATCAGCCTGTGGCAATTTAAAACTAATCTTTCAAAGAATTTTTGCAATTCTGTTGGCCTTAAGAAAACAAATTCCGGTGCCAATTATGCAAATTTGGGGCCGAGTTCATCAACAAATCCGGGCCAACTTGGGCCAGAGGGCATCCCAATCATCGCTTCACTTTTGCTGTCGCCGCCGGCGGCCAAATTGAATTTGGCCAAAGCGATGTCCTTCGTGCAAAAGCTTAATTAAGAGAAGAAGTCCCCGCCGCCGGGCACAACGGACGGACGGCGCACTCTCTCAAAACAATGCCAACAAAATGGAGCAACTCCCCCCGGGGAGGGGGGGGGGGGGGGACAAAATTGTTGGCACGGCACGAACTTTGCCAAAAGCGTATTTTCTTCTACAGTATTTGGTGGAGACGTCGCATTGTCTGAATTTCTGGATTTTTCGCTTTTTGTTTTGCACAAAATTTGTCCATGGCCCCAACATTTCTGTGACATCCGGTTCAGCCGGCATTGAGCGCATAAATCTCGAGCCCAAGGCCTGGGCTTATATGAAATTCAGGCCTTTCCCCGCTTCATAGGCACCTCAAAAGCCTCCCTCTCTCTTTATGGTAAGGAAAAGCCCCTTGAGGGATAATCGTTCCACAGAATTGCTAAAAGGACCCTTCGGGGGGGGGGGGGACGGAGGTCGTAATTGTCCGCCGAGACTATGGCGGTGGGGATGAATGGCACAAAGGGGGCGAGAGGGGGGGGGGGGGGGGGGCGTTGGCAATCGTTGGACAATGGCACAAATTTATCGGCATTTTTTGTGGATGTGAGGACATAGTAAATGAATGTTAAATTGTGCAATAAGAGAGCGCGAAAATTAAAAATTGAAAAAATCGCGTCCCGTTCGCTGAGTTACCTAAAGAGGCGTACGCCAAGGACCCCCCGGGGGGGGGGGATTTGACGTCAATTTACAATTGAAAAATGCTGAACCTGGCTGCTGCTGTTGCTGTTGATCGGCTGCCGTCGTTGTGTTCTGCTGAAGGGCACAGCTCAGCGCAACAGATTGATGGGCAGCCAAAGTGAACGGCTTAAATGAGAAAGAATTTTTTGAAAATTTCAGAAAATTCCACTCTTAAGCCTCACGCCGTCAAAAAAAAACGGACCTCCTCTTTGACTCGCAAATCTGTTCGAGTGGCGTCTGTTCTGTTTCCAACGATGCCATTGCTTTCCTCACGCCCATTTGGCGTTGCTGTGCCGTTTGCCATCGACAAATTCAGTTCTTAGGGCGGGAGGGGCAATTGGATTAAGCATTGGTGTTTGATATTCAAGTTTAGAGCTCCCAAAACGGGGAAATCAGAGCCCTCCAGTTGGGGGGGAGGGGGGGTAGGCGGCACACCAAGAGCAGTGTGGGCCATAGAAACGGCACATTTCTTACCTCTGGCCGTCGTGTCATGTCCGTTTTGCTGCTGTTGCTGTTGGTGATGACGTGTTGTGCCCGCTGACGATGCCGAAGCAGCTCCTCCAGCGGAAGAATGCCGTTTCTGGCCGCCCGAAGAGCTTTTGACGGCATCGTCTTCGTCTCCCTGCTGTTGGTGGTGGTGATGCGCGTGCCGTTGCTGCTCAGCACTTCGCCCGTTACTAATCATCGATGCCGCCGTCGTTGCCGTCGTCTGCAACTGTTGCTGCTGGTGCTCTCCGGCATAAAATGGTATAACGCCGTTTGGGTGGCAATAACGCACTGGGCCACAGACCGTCCCATGCTGGCAAAACATTTTAGCATTTATTGAAAATTAATTATATAAAGCCGACAAAAGCCGACACCGATCTGCTAACCGCTTCCCAAAAAAAACCAATTCGGCAAATGCCGAACTGTTTCAGTAAAATGCCATGCCTAAACACGAAGGCACTCACCGTTGAATAGGGCACAAATGGAAAAGTGAAGTCGAACTGTGCAGCCGCTGCAGCCGCAACCATTTGTTGCTGTTGCTGTTGCTGTTGCTGGTGGATGTGTTGCTGTTGGTGCGGATACACAATGCCTTGCGGCTTACTAGTGCTGCTGTTGCTGCTACTGGTTGAAGACGATGAGGAGGCGCCGCCGCCGCCTGTGCCATTTGACGTCGCCGAATTTGCATCTGTCCAGGGAATGGTCCGGGATTTCAATGTTCAAAAAGTTTGTCCTAAACTTCAACCAAACCCCCCCCCCCATTGAAAGCAATGAATCTCTGCCAATTTCCAAAAAGATTTCTCATAATTTTCTCCAAACTTTTATACCCCCTCGTCCTGCTCCGTCCGTTGCCCCTCCGGCGACATTTGTCCTCTGTTTTGTCGTTTGAGTCCCATTCGTCGTGCCGTTGTTCATCATTGCGCTTGAGGGGGGAGGGGGGCATAGGGGGGTAAATAGCCCAGGGGGAAATCCGGGTGCCGAGGAAGGGGATGTCCTGTTCCGCGAGAGCCAAGAGCCAGGAGACAGGGCAAAATTTGCCAGAAAAACTTGCCCCCCCTGCCCTGCCACACCGGTGAGGGGAGGGTTAAGGCCTAATGTCCCCCGGGGGGGGGGGGGGGGGAGTTCCGCTTGCCGGTAAGTGTTCCTCCTCCCCAAGGGGAATGTCCGGGAAGGAAGGAAGATGGGCCCCAAGGCGAGGAAGGAAGAGGCGGAGGGATGGCCATGCCCCGCGGGTGCCAGGAAGAGTGCCAAACAGCGACGGGGACGGCCCCCCGGGCGATGGGTGGGCGTGACCAACGCATCCGCCCTCAATTGGCCATTGGACGACACTGGGGCGGCGAAAGACAGAGAAAAAACACCGTATAACGAACGGCACGCTCACAAACAAATGCCAAAGGAGTGCAAAAACTCATAAAATTTGCCCAAAAAATTACCCTTTAAAGGAATAAATAATCTCCAAAATATAAAATTGCCAAAAGAAAAAAAATTTGCCAACATTATTCGATATGCCGCAGGGAATGTCAGCCGGCAATGAGAATTTTTGAGTCCAAATTTCCATGTTTTGGCCAATTCGTTGATTCCATGTTCGTATTTTAAAATGCCTACAAACTGAGGGCTGCTTCAATGCTTCCAAAATTCAATATTTGTCAATTTCAAACTTAGTTGGAATGCCAGAATAAAGAATTTGTGTTACTCTCGATTTGCGTGGCACATAATATGACTTTCAATTATCACCAGGACCAAATCACGATCGATCTGAACCTTACAGCCCCGCCCATATTTTATATGATCCCGATTCGGTCCCCCCCCCCATTTTGTGCCGTCGTCGTCTGATCGGTGATTCGCCTTTATTACACGTCAATTTCAAAGTGAACATGCCATGCCATTTATTGTTATTTGAAATGTGAAATGTGATACTTCAAACAAAAGTTAAAAAGCCGCACTTTCTTTTATGCTTTTGCCTCTCGCCGAAGCCGGGCCGGCGGCTTCTGCTGTGGCCAAACACAACGCACACAGACCATTTTGGGGCGCTCTCATCTCCGTGCCATTATCCGCAGCAGTGCCATCGCCTCATTCATTTCATTTTGCGGGGCCATCCCTTCGGGGGACGGATTGTGCAATAATTGCGGCCAGCACACGGATGAAGAAGAAAGGAGGGCGAGGAGGAAGAGATGGATTTGGCCAAAAAGGTAATTTAAGCCGGACAAAGTCGAAGAGTGGCGCCGGGGGGGGGAGGGGGAGGGGTCTCGCGATATACATAATTATAAATGGAGGAGGGGGCGCATTGTTTGATTTTGAAGGGGTGGGGGACGGATTGGAGATGGTCGTCCGTCCTCCGATGGTTCGTAAAATGGCAATGGCACGTTTAAAGCTAGCAGTTTATCATTTCATCGCGCACTTGGAACAAATTTTATTTTGAATACGAACAAAAATTAAGAAATGGGTACAAAATCATTGAACTGACGGTTACTTTACGGAAAGCCATCAAATCGCTTAACATCTGCGGGAATAACCACTCTCGAAATTGAGACCGGACGGGATTTGACGGGAGGGATCCCGCGGAAGTGAATTGAATTCGGCCTCGCGCGGTCGGGACCCCTCTAAAATATCGTTTTTTAAAATTTTGATTGCAAATTTATAAGAATAATCTTCGGGAGGATCGCGATTTGCGGGAGTCCCGAGCCTGGATCCCGACCAACCATTTCATTATTCAAAAATTCAATGCAAGAATAAAAGGACCATTTGTTCTTTATTTGAAATCAAACACAATGCCAATTGTTCTTTATTTGAAAATCAAACACAATGCCAATCAATAATATCAATGAAAAACTTTTCTGATAAAAAATTGCTTGTAAAGTTAACAAACACTCAAAAAACAATTAGAGATCGGACCGCGCCGGGGGGCTCATAATTTCCGCAGTTTCGCAAAACTGTGACTGCCCGGATTTCTTGATCCGGGCCCGGTTCGAGTATGATAGAGCTGAGAAGATCTGATTCGAGGCCCGGCTTTTTTCAAAACTCCGATTTCTTACAATCAAATCAAAAGCTTTCTATTGGATTTTGCACCTTTTCTCAATAATTCATTAAACTTTCGAATTTTGCCTCGCAAATTCCGAATATAAACCAAAAATAACGTTTATTGCAATTTGATTTATTACCATTTTAGCTGTTGTTTTGTGTTTGATTTATTGCGCTCCGTATAATTCACAATGTCCGGCCGTCAAGGAGGGAAGTTGAAGCCGTTGAAGGCGGCCAAGAAGGACGACAAAGTGCTCACTGAGGTTTGCTTTTTTTAGAAATTCCGCCATTTTATGGCTTTCCAATTCAACGAAGCGCGAAAATAAATTTTTTAGCATTTATAATTTCTGAATTTGCAGAATTGTTTGAAAAAATCAAACAAAAAATTCATGAAAAGTCACAAATTTCCCTTTGGTGAATGGCACGCACTGATTTATATTTAAAATCCAACTCCCCCCTCCCCCTTTTTTTAGGAGGACGTCGAATTCAAAAAGAAGCAACAGGAAGAGCAGAAGAAGTTGAAGGAGGCTGCACAGAAAGCGGAAAAGGGCGGCAAACGTACGGTTTTTTAATCAAAACAAAAAACTAAGAGTTTTACACCCACTCAGCGCAATCTCACAAAAAAACGCTGAAATTTTATGGGTATGGAAAACCATAAAAATTGTTTAAGAAAATTCAAATTCGAGCCCACCCAACGCATCCCTTTTTGTCCTAAAAACACTAAATTCTAAACAATTTGGTTTCATTTAAGCGATTACTAAGCATAATCTAGCCACCGCGTTAAGTTTTAGCGCTGAAACTTCGTAAAATTCAGGATTTTTTGCCATTTTCGGATGTAACTTTTAGATTATGGTTAATTTCCCTCTTAAATTTTTTGGATTTCGAAGGCACTTCCGCTCCTGGCTTTTTGTTCACCTGGGGGGAGAGGGGGTTCTGTCATTGAGAGGTCACAACATGATTTGGGGCTGTCGGGTTCAGACCGAAACGAACCAAGAAATTTTGGTTTTCGGCGCAATTTCATGACCTTTTAAAGGAATTTAATGCTCCCCCCCCCCATTTTTATTTGGCAAAACTAATGTTTGGCATTTCTATTTGTTTTTTTCAGCTGGCGGTGGTATCAAAAAGTCGGGCAAGAAATAGAAGTGAAATGGAGATGCATCGCCGGAGGGGAGGGGGAGGAACGGACTATTCGACGCGCTTTTTGAAGTCTGGTGAGAAAGAATATTAAAAACCATTTGTTACTCATTTTGCTTCTGTGTATTTTACTTTTACCCATCTGACGATTATTGCACATATTTCTTCCTGTTTTCATGAAAACATTGTGAAGCTGATGGACTGGAGCATTTTAGTGGGGGAAATTGGCAAAGTTTTGGGGGACATTTTTTTGGAGGGTTTGGGGAACGGTCAACATTTTTAAAAGATTGGGTGATGTTTCAAATTTTGGGCCAATTTCTAATAAAATTCGTTGAATTTTGGCGAAAGTTTTTTTGGGCTAAAGTTTGGAGAAATGAGCACAAAAAGGCGCGGGCCGATTCGGGCATGTACTTTTTGTCAATGTGTTGTGTGTTCATGTTCACGCTTTTTCTGTGCTAAAAGGATTGTGTCGGTGTGTTTGGTGGTGCCTTTTTGGGTGGTCGGCGTCCGTCGTCGTGATTGCGGCACACAATTTACCGCGCGCCCTCCCAGGATGCCCTTTTGTGGCCCAAAGAGTGCCGACATTGTTTGTAGGGCGGTGCCGTAGAGAGGGGAGGTCCATTTCGGCACAAAATTGATGGACCGACCACCCCCCCCCCCATCCCCCAGCACATCTTTTAGGGGCTCAATTTGAATAGTGGTGAATAAACAATGAATGAATGGTTGGGTCAGGGCACCATTCATTCATTCTCCATGGAAGAGGACGGCGCCGGAGGGGGGAGGACAGGAAATCACAGGCACAAATGAAGGAAGAGTGGCATGCCGAAAGGGGGCCCAAAACGGGTGGAAAGGGGAGGGGGGGGGGCGAACGGAAACGCTGCGGGGGATGGGAAATTATGCAAGAAAATGGGGGGGGGAGGGTGAGGACATGTAATGGAAAAAAGACAGTAAGCGGCGCGCGCGATAATGAGGGAAATCGGGGGATGTTTCAAAAATAAAAAATGCCTCACAAATCTGATCGGATGCGGCACTTTAATAATGTTGGATGTTTTGCCTCACCAAACCGTCACTTTGTCGTGATCTGATCCGACAAAGAGTTAAAAGCCGGCTTAAAAACCCAAAGACAGACGAAGCACACCAATTTTAGTCGTAAGCATTTGACCCGAAGACGGCACAATGCCCTGATCGATTGTAGATCAGTGAACAGAGATCATAAGCAGGATCAATGCCGCGAATGTCCTCCTCAACCCGTACGATTACAGGCCCAGAATATGCAAACTTTGATTCAGTTGAACATTTGGACACGAATTTTGCCGGAAAAAGACAGGTGCGCCGCAGTTTTTCTTCGCTTCAAAACGCGCGCACTCTTTTCGCCAAATGTGCCCTTTGAGAAGATGAAAAGCCTCTTCCGGGAATGGCACTAAAGCTCACCCCGCCGCCCTCTCTAAAAGGGTCCAATTTGGTGAGGTGCCATTCAGTTCAACAACAGTTAACCGCCCTCCCTCGGCCCCTCCAATTTCGGTGAGACACTTAAAATGTGACCTCCTCAACCCGTCCATTCATCGCATAAGAATCAAAAATGGCGACTGTTGTAGTCAATTGCCCGCGGGAGCGGGGGGGGGGGGGGGTAAATTAATTAACATTGACCAGAAAATTGTGCCCGCCGGTGATCGGTCGCAGTCTGATCGAAAGCGAAAGGGCAACGAATTTCGCTTCTCATTTCGATATCGGACCCCAATTTATTTGAACAAAATCGGATTTAAACTAGAGTTCGGACTTGAAGACTGGGAAAATATGTATCATAGGTCCCACATTCAAAATCGAACGAAATATATATCAATCGACTCCTCTCGGTCTGCAATGTAAGAATCCGAAAAAAATTTGATCGGCAAGCATTCCCTGAAGAGTTACAGACCCGGGACTGAAGTGTCTTTTGACTGGGGACTCAATTATCCACTGATTAAAAAATAGGAAAAATCACTCTTATTGGCTTTCAAAATTAGGAATTAGTTGATAGAGAATCAAAATTGAGAATAGAAAGCGGTTTTTGAACCGGTTTAAAAACTTGAAAATTAAAGAAAATAACTTTTAAGTAATAAAATCCCGATAGGGGGAAAAGTTTGTGCCCCCCCCCCCAATTTAACTAAAATATTATTTTTAAAGAAAACAAGGATTTGTTTCCACGAAATGGGACATTCCTTAAACGTCTGGTTTCAAGAGGATGGCGGACGTCTTTGCGACGTAAGCTCAAAAAATTCCCGCCAATTTTGCTACCAAACATTTTTTACAAAATAATAACTCTTGTAAATCTAAACCGCCTATGGTTATTTTTGATCGTAATGTCAACAAAAGGTCACCTGTGTCGCCGACGCGGACAACGATGGCCTGACGCGGCACTGGACTAGGCGGCCCGCGACGAAGGCATCAATTCGTGCCGAGATCGCCGTGAAGATGGGCGGAAAAGCAGCAGAGATGCTGATGTTTGGGCTTCGCTGGGCCACATCGCCGACAAGCCTAAATGGAAGAAAAGGGCTCGACAGGTTACTTCTGCTTATTTTTTATTGACACACAAAACGGTTCCAAAAAAAACTTTTCCCAACATTTTTTCGATTTAAAAAAATTAAACCTGTTTGCAGATGGCGTTGGCCCTGTTCATCCGGGGGAGGCTGGACGCAGAGGAATTTCGCCGGTCGGTTGTTTGTGGCGATTGTTGCGTCGAGACTAAAATTTAAAAATAGGCAAAGCTTTAGAAAAAAAATTTTAAATAAAAAGGTTAAAAATTTACTGAAGAATTGGTTTAAGCTTGATTGGCGTCGTGCCAGCAGCGCCCGAGGGAGATGCCGCCGAAGACAGTGCGTTCGACACTGACGGAGAAGCGGACAATGATGCACCTGAACGAGTGCTTATTGAACTGCCGCAGCAACGACCTGAGTAATTTGGTGAATTATGGTGATTTTGCCGGCGATTGTGGGCGGCCAGGGGGAAGGCACCAATTGCTGTAAATATAGGTTTGGGTGCAAATGTTAGGGCCACAACTTTCAAAAAAATGCAATTAAATCAAAAATGTAACATTTTTATTTTGTAATTTAATAGTCATCATGTTGTGGCCCGATTCATTTGCACCCACCTGTATGGGGGCCGCCCGTTTGTGTGTGTGTGCGCCCACTATATTGCGGCGCCCCCACCAGAGCGGTTTACACTATGTGTAATACTTCAGCTGGTGACTCGGGGGTTATCGAGGTCTTTGAAACCAAAAAAAAAATCGGGACCAATGTTCTTTAAGATTACCACATTTCATTGTTGTTTTTTTCACCACATTTCATTGTTGTTGTTTTTTTCACCACTTTTTGCTGTTGGGCCTTTGCAATCTGGCGCGGCGGATGAGCTGAACGACAGTGGCGCTGTGGTCGGTGCTCGTCTTGAATTTGACGGCGGAGCCAATGAAAATGCAGGCGGAAGAATGTCCGTCTTTGTGCAGAACGGCTCGTCGGATTCGTCCAAAGTTGTGCTTGTTTCGGCCCCTTCATTTCCTTCCCCCGCGCCATGCAGCTGAGACAGTCTCCACCTGATCGCTGTCCGTGACTGAAATTGATTGATCATTAGGTGATCGATCCACCCTTGTTAAGACCCAATTAGTCGAAAATTTGATGATGATCAGGGAGTGTTTTTGGGGTAATTTACAGTCAGCCCACCCAAGAAAACAATTCTATTCTCAATTTTCCAATGTTCTATGGAATGATCTTTCGAAATGCGATCAGCAAAGCTTGATGCTTGCTGGTAAGGCCGACCACCTCCAACCCGACGACTTCCTTGACGCGGTACAGCGATGCATCGAATTCAAGTGGCGTTTGTTGTACGTCGTCTTGCTCATGTGCTACACTGGTCTGATGCTTCCAAGGCAAGGCCCTACCAACCACCATTTTTGGATGTCGGGAGGGCCTAACCTCTTCCGCAAGACGGCTTCTCCTACGTTCCAACTACCATTTTTGGATGTCGGCGGTCAGGAGTTCAACTTCAAAGGCCGGCCAAACTCGATGCTGTTTTGTTGATGGAATGAATCAATATTGATTTGTAAGCGAAGCCGCTAAATTAAAAAGGCATTAAAATTTAAAATTAATAAAATTGAAGAAATATTTTAATAATTTAATTTAAAATATTTTTTGAACAAAAAGTCAAAGTTAGTGAAAAAATTAATTGTATTAAACCAAAATCACATCTTTTTGATTTAAGCCACATTCCTGTGTTTTGGGCCTCTTCGGAATCTTTTAAGTTTTGTAAGCAATTTGCCCAAATCCCCTCAGGGGTTTTTTGTTTTAAAAATGGAATTTTTACAAATGGACAATAAAGCTGGTCGTAAAATTTGACTGATCGGGAATTTGTCGGCATCTCGACCGAGCGCCTTTTATGTGAAAGCCCAAAGACTGATCGGGAATTTCAATATTTAACTAAAATATTACTTTTAAAGATCTTAAAATGACACGAAAACAACAATGATTAGCACGAGCGCGCGAAAGGCAGTTGAAAGAATTTAATCGCCTCTTTCGGTCCGCCGAAGGAGGCGAATATAATAAAACGTTCCACGAAGCCGGACATTGTTTAAAAGCAAAAATATAAAACAAATTCAAATGGAAACAAAACGCCAAAACCTATTAAATAAAACGCTTTTCCAGTAGGGGTTTGTCTTAATTTTTCTTTGTTACACCCATGTGCAGTCCAATTTAACTAAAATATTAGTTTTACAGATCAAATCAAAATGACTCGAAAACAGCAACGCTTAGCGCGAAAGCGTGGAAAGAAATTGAAGGAGTTCAATCGCCTCATTCGGGCCGCCGAAGGAGGCGAATATAATAAAAGCAGAATATGCTTTCATGAAGCCGGACATTGTTTTAATGTCTGGTTTCAAGCAGAAGGAGGCCGCCTTTGCGACGTAAGTACAAAAAATTACATAAATTACAAATAAAATTGCGAACAAAAGGTCACCTGCGTCCAAAATGGCACCATTGATGGGCTGACGCGGCACTGGAGTCGGCGACCAGCGACGCGGGCATCACTTCGTGCCGAAATCGCCATCAAGATGGGCGGAAAAGCCGCTGAGATGCTGATGTTTGATGCGTCGCTTGGGCACTATGCCGACCAACCTGAATGGGAGAGGAAGGCGAAGGCGGTAATTCTGCTTAATTTTTATCTCCAAACAAAAGCTTTTTCCAATAACCATCTAGCCCCCAAAAAAAAAACTCTAATGGTTTTTTTGTCCCATTCCAGTCTGTGGGGGGAGAGCGGCACGGCACAATGCCATGCCATGCCAAGATTTTCTGTCAAAAAGCCTTTGGCGCATTTTAAACAAAAGTTAGTTCCTTCTCGGATGGTCGTCCGCCGCTTTCGATGTGTTCTTCGATTTCCCGCCGCTCTTCTGGATTGTTGACGCTCATGCACTGTTTCATCTCGTCTCCATTCCGGTAATTAAAAATTGATGAAAAGATTTCTTAAATTTTAATATAATTTTGTTTTGTTTAGGTGCCGCTGCTTTGGGCCAAATTCATTTGTGCGGAGGCTGATGCTGCCCAGCAGAAGATTAAAGAAAGGATTTATTGAGTTTGCTCTACCAAAAAACGAAAACGAAATGCATAATTTATTCCCTCGATCACGCATAATGGCAATAACATTTACACAGAGCTTCTTATTCACTTTGTATTAATTTGTTTTTGAAATAAACTCAATTAGAAACATTAATAGGTATTTGGTATTTGGGGTTGAAAAGTGTTCTCTGGGTAAAGAATCGAATCGGACGAAAACAACAAAAGTCGATCACTTTTCTCTTTGTTCGTCCCTCTTTTTCATTTAAAAATATGCATTTTAATAATAATTAAAAATGCGCAGTTTTTTTATCATCATTGGACATAAAATGTAAATAACAAATGTTGAAAATGCCATTTTAGGTTGAATTCATTCATTTTTGTTGATCCTGAGAATCGTTAATCGTCGTTTTTCCTGTGATTCGTTCAGCAGATATGGGAGTATTATTATAATATTTAATGAGTGGGGTGGACGGACCAAATGTTTGCATAGGTACAAACGATGGTTTAATTGCCAAAATTGAAGCTCGAAAACGGTAAAATTTGGTATAAATATGTTGAATAATAAATAATTTTAAAGCCCAAAAAGGGCTTGTGGCCACAGACGTGTGAACTCTGTGACAGTGAGGGAATAAAAGGGCAAAAAAGAAAGATCATCAAACACAAATTCTGAAAGTCCAGCAGACAAAAAGGGAAAAATAACAATATTTTTGTGCGTTAAATTGAACCGAAATTCTGACAAATTTGTGCCAATATATTCGCCTGACCAAAACAACATATGTTCTGCAAAAAAACTGTTGACATGTCCTGCTGTAGTTGAGCCCGTTCAAATTCCGTTTGGGGTGAAGAAGGAGTCGAAAGGGTGGGCAATGGAAAAATCACAAAGAAAAATTTTATGTGAAAGAGTCGATGGGAACAATAATAAAATTATTTATAAAAATGGGGGTGGGGATGTTCTGCAAGGCTTCCGATACTCAAAACCGAGGTCGAGACGAGAAGAATAAACCCGAGAATTTAACGATTCAAGGCCAAGACTCTCGAACATCCCTAATGAGTAACAGACAAACGTGACTTTATGACAGAAAAAGAGAGAAATAAATTAATGAAAAATGCCGGCCGGCCAAATCAATCAGCAATCAATCAATGCAATCAATCAGTGATCAGTAATAACGACAATTGGGAAAATGGTGCCGGATTTTTAGGAGTTTAAAAGCACAAAATAAGAAAAAGGAAAACTCAAAATTATTTTAAAATATAATTGAAAATAAAAAACTTTTGTATCAAATTCTCAGACAAAAGTCCTAAAAATCCGATCCCAAATTCGGGGGATGCCAATTCGGGAAAAATCGCGCGCATTTTGAGATGTGAAATTATGCGACTGGCAGTGAGGTCGGTAATTGGCGCCTTCGGGGCAAAAATGCATTCCTCAAATGGACAATTGTCTCATTGCGCGACATCCGTCCAATTTTCTGTTGCTTCTGCTGTTTTGGTGCCAGCACAGAAGATGAAGCAGTACACAAAGGCTCGTCTGCTGCGTCGACGAAGAAGTCGGTGCCCGCCTCGGCGGCATCACCGGCGCCCAGCAGGCCGCCGAGTGTTACGTGCAGCCGACGGCGGATCCATTCGACAGTGCGCGAGTCGAGAGAGTCGTGGACTGTAATTAGAGCCAAATCAATTGAATGGTTTTTGAATATTTTTGGTGACATCGACAAACATTTTTTGATTTTTGAAAAATGTATTCGGAAAGAGATTAAAATGTTTACCATTTTGCATGTGGATACAAGGTCGGAGCTCGAACCATGTCACTTTGGTCGCATCGCCACAACTTCTACGACCTGAAAATCCATAAAAAAATGAATTAATTGGCATTTAAAAAAATCTAAATTGGTTTAATTAATTAATAAAAATTAATTTTATTTTTAGAAATTAAAGACCGGTCAATTTTAATTCAAAAATAATTTGCATTCCATTCCCACCGTTCGCCTTTGGCGTGATGTCGTCGTGCGCACTCCGCAAATGGTCCTTTAGCGCCTGAAGCTTCTGGAAGCGAAGCGAACAGTCGGCGAACAAACATTTGTGCCGTTGGGCTTTCGGTGCATGACGAATGAACAAATGCGTGAGCAGCCAATCCAACTGAAAAAAGCGTTCAAAAATCAATCGATTGGTTGCCAGTCCGTCACAATCGCCGTTCGTTTCCATTTCAAAATTGTTGTGCCAAAATCACAGAGTGCCAATTTTAAAATCCCCCTCAATTTTGGCCGATTTTTCATTCAACCCAAAGTTGTCGTATGCGCGACCTTTTTTTGCGCGTCACCGCGCCGCGCATGCATTTCGCATTTACGCCACCGGCACCGGAAGCGTTCAGCCAACATGGCATCACGACCGTTCGCGTCGTTGCTGCGTCGTCGGCGCACAACACTGCCGCCCGCTGCGTTCAGTTGCTCATGCTCACGCTGCTCCGCCAACACCAATTTGCCGAGCTGTTCAACATGGTCCTACGGAGAAATTTAGATTAAAAACAAAGCTCAATCACCGCCTCACCGTTGCCAAATGGTCGTACAGCTCGTTGTCGTTTGCGAACCGCTTCATGCAGCGCATCCATCGGCACGGAATCGGTCCACCACTCGTCGCCCGAGGCGATGCCATGTCCAATGCCTAGGATTAGCAAAATTCTGTATTCGAAAATTGGTTCAATCCGGTACCAATGCGTCTGGCTCAAGCACTTCTCCAGCGGCTTCCGTGCCGTCGTCGTCATCAGACTTCTTCCTCTTCCGCACCTTCAGCGGCGAACGTGCCATCACACTCCGGACGGGTCGTCGATCGGCACATTCGACGGCTGCAGATGAGCAAGCAACACCACCACTGTCTAACCCTCCTTCGTTGATTGATTTCTCTGCGCGCAACTGTTGCTGTTGTTGATCCACTTTTTCTGCGGCACACTCTTCCGTGCACACCAAACTCTCTCGCTCCACGTTGGCATCATACGACTCAGCGGGCGCCTTTGTTGGCACCGCTTGGTCAACGCTCGATGGCACAATTGTTGACGGCAATTTCGGATCAAGCAAATTTTGCCGATCAAATTCAGCTGAAGCTTCTTTCATTGCTGGCGCTGGATTTGAAGACAACTTAAACATAATTCCAATTTTCGACCATACAAAAATTTATTTTATAAAAAACAAATTTAAAATTAAACGCTTTTTACATTAGGCTTTTTGTGAGATGTCGACCGAACATTTTCCAGTTGAGCTTTTGGTGGTGCCAATAACAACGAAACAATTTCACTTGTCGATGTTGTACTGCTTGAACTCGTTGCCGGCATTTTGACTGTGGCATCGGTGAGAGGAATTGAAGATGATGTTGAAGCTTTGCTAGATGAAGATGTAGAGCCACAGATCGTCCTTGGTGTACAGCTTGAGCTCGTCGCAGTTGCACAGCCCATCGCCATTGACGTCAAGTTTGGCGCATTGTTTAACGCAACTTTTGTCACTGTACTGCTTGAACTGACGGCAACCAAAGTTGAAGTACTGTCTGAATTTGTCGTTGTTGTTTCCGTGCTGCACAATTTTGGTGCACTGCTCGTTGACGATGATGCAGCGGGCAAAAAGCTTTTGGCCGATCCGATCGGCACAAACACGGTGGTCCGTCGAACTTTGCGAAACGCTGACGCTGCACATTGTGGCGGTTCTGCTGCAGTTGGTGCAGACCGTTTTTGAACAACCCCGACGGCGTTGTTTTTGTTGACAAATTGTGGCATTCTCTGATTAAGTTGTTGTCCATTATTGATCAATAATGGCTTTTGCGCGGCGGCAGTTCCCATCAGTTCGCTGAAGTCAGTGGGAGGCATTTGTTGCTGCTTCTTGGCGGCACCGATGCCATTGCTGACGATGGCATTGTTGTTTTTGTTGATGATGGGAAATTTGTATTGCAACGAATGCCTCTTCTGCTGCTGTTGCTTATGATGGATTACGGTCGGTGCACTGAGTGAAGAGCACGAGTTGGAGTCGGGCGAGTCGGAGCTGGCCGGCGATGGGAAGCTGTCCAGCGAGGCCAACGACGACCCGCAGCACGAGGGACTTTGCGTGGAATCGGCGGTAAACTGAAAAAGCATTTTTTTTATGATTAATTTTGAAATTTAAATTTAAATTCAAAACACTAACCGAATACGTGCCGTTGTTGTTGCTGTTGTAGTTGGAAAAGGTTGGGGCGGCATTGTTGCTGAACATTTGGTTAGCCATTTGAGAGAATGTTGGGAAACCGGTGGTGCCCGCAAAAGAGTCAAACGTTGTTTCCTGAGTAGAGGGGAAGGTAAGGGTTTGAAACATTTAATTGATCCAAATCAAAAATCCGTACGAAATGGGAAAGATCAAATCGCCGAACGGAATAATTAAAATTGATCAATACCAATCAATATGAAAATGCTTTTTAAAAATGTGTGATCATTTGATTATTAAACTACTAATCTATGTCAACGCAAATCTCTTAACACTAGAGGCCGGGCCAAGCTTTTTTGAAAATATCGATTGAAATATCCGATCGATCAATTTTTTGGGATTTTCAGTGATTTGAACGAACCATCGGTTTGGCGGCACAGTACGGCGCTGCAGCAAAAGGGCCCGCAGTGCCCGGAGTGTTGTTGTTGATGGCCGCAAATTGCAGAGGCGGAAAGGACGCCGGAGGGGGCATCATTTGGAGCGGTTGAAAGAGTTGAAAGGTGCCGCCCAATTGGCCGCCGGACGGCGGAGGTTGAAACTGACAAAAATTTGCCATTTTTAAAGTTTTTGAAATTAGGAATTAAAAATCTGAAAATGTTTTTTTTGCTGTTTTTGAACACTCACGGTTTGCTGGTTGAACAATTGTTGTTGCTGGAGCAAATATTCGTGCTGCAATTTCTGTTGCATCACCAGTTCCTTCATGTACAGCTCGACCAAACTCATCTTCAAATTTATGCTCCTGGAATTAAATAAAAATGAGAAAATTGGGTATCAAAAAAGTGCAAAGTTACACGAAATTGAGGGGGCAATTATCAAAGTTTATGGTAAAGAAAGAACATTCATTTTTCATGCCCAATTATGCGCGCGACAAATGTTGGCATTTGACACTATAATCCAACAAATGTTGGCATTTTGTTATGTCTTTGTAGTCAATTAGCGTCGGATGCGCAATTACAAATTAATTTTGTGTTGAATTTGTCCGTCACATGCTTTTGCAAATATGTCAAAAGTCGAAAAACCGAAAATTTTTCGAAATTTTGGGAATGCTTTAAATGGCGCGTTGGCGTTTTGATTTATTCGAAATTCCAAAAAGAGAACGAACGGTGCTTAAAAATGGAAAACGAAAAATTTACGTCGTGAGAAAATTCCACGCCATAAAATGAATTAAACAAATTGGTTATTTTTTGAATGTCGTAATTCATAAAATTGCGTGGAAACGGCGCGTGAATCTGGCATTTGGCCAAAAAAATTCACCTGTTTATGGCCAATACCTTCGAGTTTTTGGCGCATTTTGTTGCATTTTTTGAATGGCACGACGGGACCGGAAGATTGGGAACATTATTATTTTGCCACTTTTGGAGTCCTATGCCACTTTTTTGCCACTTTTTTGACTGTGGGATGCCACATTGGATCCAAAATCATGACATTTTGGCACTGGAAAAATGCCGGATTCCGATTCCATTATTTCTGGACAAATCATCAAATTGTTTGCTTCAAATGAATTGGTATAAAATGGGTCGATTGGAAATGTTACGGGCGTTTCCCCCGTGCCGACTTAACCGGCGGGCCGCCGTTCCGTTGCCCACGTGACGGGCGAAAGAAAAGGGCACAAGAAATAGGGAAAAGCATAAAAAATAGCGCCGGGGGCGTCGTCTCGCCGCGTCAAAAGGGTTGCCCTTTTCGAGAAAATGACAGAACGAAAAGCGAAGATTATTATGTAAAAAGGTCGTGCAATTTATAAGCGTTAAATAAATAATTTGAGCCATTTTCAATGTTTAAAAATGAATGAAATTTGAAGAATTTTATGTTACAAAAAATGGTTGGCCAAAAACCCGGATAATCCGGGACCGAATTTCGAATATTTGCACTAATTTTGTGCCAAAATTCTCCAGTATTTAAAGAGTTCAGCCAAATTAGCCGTGCATCCGGAGAGTTTTGGAGCTAACCCCGGCATCCGGGCGGACCCAATTTCCTGTTTTTTTTGAAAGCCTAAAAATACAACAACAAAAAATGGCAAGTAATGTTCGAATTCGGGTTCGGGATCCGAATATGGTCCAAAAAGTGGTCATATTTGGATTCTACGCCCCCGAATCCTCCTAAAAACAATTTACAAGTTATGAATAACATAGAGTGAAAAAAATTTGGCAAAAAGTATGGCCCAAATATGGGATACAAACAACAAGTCTAGTGCCGGACGGAATACGGTAATTCTAATTTGGGAAATTAGGGCTTTCCAAATCGCATGTTTTGCGCCAAAGGGCTACAAAATACACACACGCAATTCTTTTGATTTGTAAGGGCTACAAAATACACTACACGCGCACACATTTTTCTTTTGAAAAGCAGCGCCTCCGGGGAGAGTGTCCAAACACCAAACTAGGCTTTTGATGATGACCGCTTTTCAATGTGATCGATGCAGATCTGATGATCTTGCTTAGAACATGGGTCTGATCACGCATTTTTAACAATAAAAATTTGCGTGGGTTGGGTGGAGGGAGGGAGGAGGTAATTAGCAACAACATTAAAAAAAGAGAAGAAAGTGTCTGCCGCCGCTAATTAAATGTCGAATTATATTTTGTAAATGAATACAAAGGAAAAGTGCCATGATTAAATGCGCGGAAAGCACTTTTTCGCGCTTTTAACTCATTTAAATACGTTTTGACTTGCCGATGCTTAGAAATGCCATCAAATAAAATGCCAATTAGCGCCGGCACAGCACGCGCAAAAGCGAAAGTGCTAATGAATGAATGTACTCGACGGCACGCACAAACGTTGGTTTTTGATACTGAGAAAAGGCTAAATCTTGAAAAATAGGGCTAAGCACAAATTGTTATTGCCCAAGAATTGGCCAAGCCACGGGCAGCCCATTTACGGAATCAAAGACGCGCAAAAAAACATTCGTCAAATTGCAAATCATAGGCCAAATGCGCCGCGGGCTTAATGGCTTCTTGGAATTTGGATAATTCACAAAAATGTTGAATTTGTGTTAAGCGAGAGGCTCCGATCTTGAAAATTTGTCGAATGACAAGCCGAGATTTAACACGACTTCTCAGAGAAAACGTCGAAAAGTCCAGCAGATCAAATTTGATTGATCAAGCAATATTTGTTTCTGTGATTTGTTTAAACTTTAAAGCTTCTTCTACTGAATGTTAATTTTGTCTCATTTTTGACAGAATCGGTTGAATTTGGTAGAAAATAGTCACTTTTTTGCAATTTGGTTTGAAATGCTGGTCAGTGGGGAGGTTTTGAGCACGTGCAGAAGCATTACCAAGAACGAAATTTATTTACTGCCCCCGCCGGGGAGGAAGAGCAAAGTGCGCTCTCGCCGGAGGGCGGCGCCGCTGCCACTGAGCCATCGGTTGGGGCAAAGGATTATCCGCCCCCGGGGGGCCAGCCGTGCGTAATCAGAAGAATGTGAGTGATATGTGTACGGTAGGCCCTTTCAAAAAGGCGCCAAGGAGCAACAAAATAATCAATAGAAAAAAACCTACCGTAATCCCAAAAGCACATTTTTACCGTAGTAACAACCGAGTACGAGTACAGTACAGAAAGGGGAGGGGGTATTGTGCAAAATTGGATTTTTAAATGGTCGATAGCGCAACAATTAAATGGGAGAAAATGAATAATAATAATAAATTGATTCCAAAATTAGAATTTAAAATTCGTGAAGCAAAATGCAAAGTTAGACTTGATTAGTTTCGTAACTAATTTGAGAACCAAGTAAATTTAAGAAAAAAATATTATTAGAGCTCAAAAATAATTTTACAAAATGGAGGACTTACAAAATGCTTTTATAACTTTAATATTTCTGTGAAATTGGCCTCTAAAACCAAAAAATCTTTTTGCATTTGGGCCTTAAAAATTAATGGAAATCCAAAAATGTGTAAATAAAAGCATTTATAAATTATGAAAAAGCTTTAAATGAATTGGCCACGCGTCCATTTGGGCAAATAAAACAAAAAATTTGAGCCGTGAAAATCGGCGGATTTGTGCGGGAAGCTTTCATTCCCATCATTTTGTAGTATGATGTCCTTTTTCACAGCGTGGCAAGACATTTTATCAGAAGAAAAATGCAAAATTAGCCGGGCAAAAACAAAACAAAAAAACATTTAAAATGGAAATAAATTCAAAAAAAAGAGGCAAAGAAAATTTACCGTATCGAAATATTAATATTATTAATAATTTAAACATGAAAAATTTAAACAAATATTAATGTTATGAAAAAAGATTAATATGTTTTTGAATGAAAAATTATTTGATCCCCCGCAGGCGTTGTAATGGCCAAAGGTAATTAATTAGGTAATTGCAATTGTTTTTGACAGATTTATATTTTGGTTGTCCAAATTTTGTGTGATCTATGAGAAGTAAACTCAATTAAATGTTTTGCTTTATTTGACACAATATTTCAACACAAAGTTTATAGTTACATAGCGCCCCCCCCCCCGAGCCGAGCCGAGCAAAGCAATCTTCCCCTCGGGGGAGGGATTAATTAAAAGATTTCTATGCCTGGGGGGGCAGGGATTAAACGGCTAAGCCCCGAAGATCAATCGTCATCCCCTAAAGCGTCAATTAATAAATTCACACTTTTGGGTCGAGAAAATTGTAGCAGGAAACCAAAATTTGTAAATGTGTTAAAAATTGGTTCCGGTTTCGTACTAAATTGTATCAAAGTACCCTTCGATCTTTCTCTGATTTTTCGACAGGTATACTGTAGGCCCATGAAAATTTGGATCGATTTCCGCAGGAAGTTCCCCGGGGGCGTTTTGACGGACAGACCTCGCGCACACTAATTGGTTCATTTTCATTCATTCATTGTGCCCTGCCTGCCACTACAGCCATCATCAATGCTCCCCCGGGGCGATTATTGCACCACGTAACCCTCCCGCCTCCCCCCCCCGGGCGAAGGGAAAGCAAAAAACCCTCGAGGGGAAGGGGGGGGGGACCAAAGGGCTCTGAGCTCAGTCAGTCTCCATGACGTAGGCGTATTGGAGAAGGTGGACGCGATGAGAGTAAATTGTTTCAATGAAATTCACAAATTTTTTTATGAGTTGGCTGAAAAGAAAAAATGTTGGGGGGGGGGTGAGAAATTTTATTTTTACTTAAATTCCCTGAAGGCAAATTGAAGTGTTTATTGGTGTTCGATATTATAATGGCAAATAATTGCCATAGACCACCGGATTCATATGGACTAAAAAATGCCAAAATATGAAGAAAAAAAAAGCGCTAAAATATTAATAAAAATAGTTTTTTGTAGGTTTCTGCCAACATTTGAAATTCCTAAGACTCATTTAAAAAAATATATATTTAATTAGAAAGTTTTTTTCAGAAAATGACGAACAAAAAGTCATTGCATCTTTTTAAGAAATGTTCGGAAAATGTTAGGGTCACGGACTTAAGGAGGAGGGCCAATCGATTTAAACATTTATTTATATTTAAATTCGATCGCCGGAGGGCTTTATGCGTAAAAGTGAGATGCTTTATGTATAAA
Organism: Globodera pallida; assembly: GCA_020449905.1. Taxonomy (NCBI): domain Eukaryota; kingdom Metazoa; phylum Nematoda; class Chromadorea; order Rhabditida; family Heteroderidae; genus Globodera; species Globodera pallida. The sequence continues at coordinate 2,739,708 of JAIXHY010000004.1, read as the reverse complement.
ATAGACTATTTTCGATGAAACAAAAAGAGCAAACCCTAAATGAATACAAATTGACGTACAAATTTGGCTCATGTCATCGTTTTTTTCGTTGAATTTTGCCTCAGCCCAATCAATCAATGCCCACGAGCCAACAAATCGATTTTGCCCGCCAACAAAAGTCAATTTGGAAAATGTTTAAAGTTACAACAAAAAGCGCAATTATTTACCAATAAAATTAAATTAAAAACAAATAAATAAAAATATTTGACGTGACGCGCATTGAACAAAATTGCACGTCAATGACGGCATTTTTGACGGCAGCTTTGCCACTCACAAATCAGCGTTCGTCAGAAATCGTAACGAAACGAAAAATTGAATTTTTTGAATTTTTTTTTAATTATTTCCTTCTTTCCGCCCGCCGAATTACGGTAGCTTCAACGGGGGGGGGGGGGGAGGGGGGGGGGGGGGCAACGCCACACAAATCGATGGGTCGGGGGAAGTGGAAATTGGGGGGGGGGGGGGGGGGGAATATGTAAAAATGGGACGCAAAATGATGGAAAAGGTGTGCTTTTATGGGTGTATTGGCGGAGCAGAGAAATCAGAAAAATTAAAAAGAGACGGAGAGGGAGAGGGAAAGAAATAGTGTGGGGAAAGGAGAGAGACGTGAAGAGACGGAGAGAGAGAGAGAGAGGCTTAAATAGTTCAGAAAAAACGATGCAAAATTGTTAGAAATTTGGAAAAAGCAGAAATTCGGGGATTTTGGGAAAGCCCCGCGTTTCTCGCGGTTTCAATTTTTTCCAGTAACTCCGGCGTCCAAATGCGCGATAACAATTTTTGAAATTTTGTTCAATTAAAATTATTTATAAAAGTGCAAAATTAAATCGAATGAACGGTAAAAAACGACGCCCCCATTTTTTGAGCAAATAAAATGAGAGAATTTGCGAGTCTTTTTGCTAAATGTGTGCAAACATTTCGTTGAAAACAAAAACAATTATTCAATTTTTTTTCAAAAGGTTTTAAAGGGCAAATAAATTAATACTTTTAGTGTAAAAATAAAATAAAATAATATTTAATTATTGAAATTTGTTTTAGTAAATAAAAAAAGTAAAAACAAATTTTTTCATTTGTTTTGTATCACAGCACAAATAATAGAAGAATAAATGAATGAATTAATATCAAATTGCACAGTTTCAAAAACAAATTAGGTCGCAAATTCAGCGATTTGTAATGGGCGCCGATTGCTTTTGCGAGAGCATTCATTTGCTTTGCTTTGCTGCGGCGGAGCCCGTCGCCAAAGGCATTTATTTGCGTTAACAAAAACAGACAAAGCAAAAAAAAAAAACAAAACAAATTACGGAGTTTTTTTTCTCGGAATTTTTGGTGCTACGGTAGGGGGAAAGGAGTATAGTAAATCATTTAAAACTTGGTATTGCTTTTTATGCCGGAATCAGCACATTTTTTCGGGACCAAACGCCCGGATTTCGCCTAAATGCCCGGTTTATGTATGCCAATGCTTTCTCCCTGTTTTCTCCCCACAAATTCCAATTTTAAACAACTCAAAAAATTTTAAAATTTAACAAAATTTTTCATCAAATTTACCCTCAACATAAAAGGAGGCCGATGCCCCCCCCCCCCCCGCCCCGGCATTAGGGCAAAAAATGCCTCGGCATAAAATTGAATTGATTTCTTTCGTTGAAACGAAATTTTTCGGAGCAATTTCGGCCACTGGTCATTAATTTTGCCCCGATTCGCCGACGCTTTGACGAGCCCCGTGTCTGACCCCCCACGTCTTTGACGCTCTGCCCGCACACTATTTCCTCCCCTATAAAACCTTTTGGCTCTCTGTGCTCCTCGATTTGTGCCATAAAATCCATTTGGGAGGGCTCAAATTTATAGCCGCTCGGAGGCTGAGATTGCCGCGGGGGAGGGAGGGGCGGGGGGGGGGGGGGGCAATGGGCTAAATTCGAGGGCAAAAGTCGGCCGAAGATCGATCGTTGTCACCAACAAAAACCGGTCAGTGTTCTGTTTTCAATTCTCTCTCTCTCTCTGTGTTCCTCTCTTCCTTTTCCGCTATTTTTTCTTTATTCCCTATCATTTGGAGGGTTGGTTTTCTTTATCACTTTCTTCTTTCTCCAAATCTCTCTCTCTTCTTTTCTCTCCTCTCTCTCTCTCTCTCTCTTTTCCCCTCTCATTCTCTCTCCCCCCCCCCCAATTTTTGCCCTTTTGGCAAATTGTGTTGTTTATGGTTTGGCCACCATTTGGCCACAACACAGAAGCAGCTGGTCGAATAACCCCAGCCAGCAGCAGCTCAGATGCAATTTGCATAAACTGGATTTGGAGATTTCAACAACGAAAATGGGGAATGAGAGGAGAGAGAATGAGGGCAGGCCGACCAATTCAAATGCAAAAATCTATGGCTTTTGAGGTCTGCCCCTGGGGCGATTTAAAAATTGCAAAAATTATTGAAAGGAACACGACACAACCAAAGAACAAGTTTTAAAAGGACAGGTGTATTTATTTACGTGCCTTTTTTCATTTTGCTTTTCTGATTTATGCTTTGCAACGTTGATTAGGATTTTTGTGGTTTTTTTGGGAAAAAAATCACTGAAAATTATCAAAATTGAATATTTGACATAATTTCGTTCATTATTTTATATTTAATTTGATATAAAATTACCCACCGTAAATAATTTACTTATCATCGAACAGACACTAACAGAAACTGGGGCATGGTTTTGGGTCAGTGGCGTACAAAAAACGAACAAATCGAAACCGCCCAAAATGCAAATGGAAAAACGTGAAAACGAAATTTGCTGCACGCCGCCTGCTGTTGGTGGGTGTACAGTTTCACACAGCGAGACCAAAGAGCAGACAGAACACAGCAAAAGTGACCATTCGAAGTGAAGTGGGAGGGGGGCAATGAATGGTCCCTCTCTCTAAGCCTAAACGAGGGGGGGGGGGGGGGGTTATGGGAAAGGGTTCCTTCCTTCCGAGAGGGGCCGGAGGGGCAATCGATGGGAATTTTATTCTTCTGCGCTGCCCAACAGACCGAAGAATGGAGTGGGGGCGGGGAGGGGGGGGGGGTGAAGGTGACCTTGCCCCCCCCCCCCCCCCCCCCCTCCCCCCGCCGCCCATTCGCCACTTTCCCATCGCCGATGGACGGACGGGACGGAACGGGGGGGGGGGGGCGAGGAGGCCGATGATGTCCTCTGTCCACCCATTCGAAAGATTTGCATAAAAAGTGAAGGCCGCGACAAGGGCACAAAACTGTGCTCGTGGTGATGATGGTTGGTGGTATGTAGTTTTTGTTCAAAACAAAAATGAATTTGAATAAAACATTTTCATTGTATCGTCCGTCGTTGTACAAAAGGCGTTCGTTCTTTTGGGATGGGCTGTTGGCTGAGCTGGTGAAGGGATGGATCTGTGCTGTGCTAATCCTCTATAATCTCTGTGGGCGAAAAGTACACGCGAATTTGTGTAACAATTGTTTTTTAATTTGTTAAACAAGCGGTAGTGATCGAGAGATTCAGATTTATGCTGTCGAGATTTTTGAAATTATCATTTTACAGAATGACCGATGAACATCTTTTTGTCCGCAATTAACATTTTGGAACATTTGGTAAACTTTCCTAAAATCGACGGTGCCGAGAGGAAGCGCCGGGAAATTTTTTGGGTAAAAAGGGATGATGAAATGTCAGATAGTTTAGCTTAGAGCTCACTAACATAATTGTCTATAATACCGAGCATAAATTAAATTGATATGATGTTACAAAATTTTTTAATCGCAATTCGAAAAATAAAAAGGTTGACAAAAAAATTTTATAATCTGTGAGCTGTATATTCTTTAAAAACCTTGCTATTTGTGCATCTAGATGTTTTTTGAGGTGCTGAACCTGGTTCTGAACTTTTGTTTTGCATGCCAAGTTGGTTGAACTGCTTGAACTTTATGGGGTGGCGAAAACGGAAAACGGTCAAAATGCCAAGGCGTCACTGAAACGTATCGGACTGTGACATATCATCCTTATTTATATTTTCCAAAACTAATTCCCTTACCCACTCTTTCTTTTATATAAAAGGCTTCGTTAAAGAAACAAATGTTCACTTACCTATTCACTTTTCTCTATTGGCAGCATTTACTCACGAGAGAGCACTTCACTTCGTCTTCAGTCAGATGCAATGAGGGATTTCTACTACTACAAGCTGTTCCAGGCCGTCGCCACTTATGTCCTCCTGTTGCAGATCCTCTCATTTGACAAACTTTGTGGCAAATTTGCTTCACCACCGGTGTGTTTGTCGTTCTATTGTTCGCATGGATTAATTGCATAATTTTTACATTTTTCAGTGTTTCGTCAAATCTCTTGCACCGGCCGGACAATGCAAACACTTTTCCATGATCCGAACAAACACGACAGCAGAGGGATTCAACAGTGCCAATATGAAGAAATGGCTCCAGCTGATCAACAACGAACAAGCAATTTCTGATGACGAACAGAACTTTATGGGCGAAATGGTAGCGAAGTTCCCGACTGGTCGACAGTGTTTCCCGGTCAAGGTCAGTTAACAATTTTGTTGCTGCATTTTCTAGCTTTTCAATTTTGATTTTAGATCTCAATAGTCTCGGCAATGAAGAACGCTTTCTACTGCAACACGACAGATCATTTGGAGAAGTTGGCTGATGCGTTTGCTCAATTGCTTTACTACGTGCTCCTGTTTCTCTTCACGCTTGTCTTTCATGTTATGGCACAGGATTCTTCTAAGAAAGAATATGATGTAAGTGTGCCAAATATTAATTTGTTTGTGCCGAAGTCTCACACATTTTCCCTCTGAATTTCAGTTCTGCGGTTATTTTTGTGCAATTTATGGCTTTGTCATCTGGTGTTTGACGACTGCGGTAGCTGCAATGATGTATCTCAATTGGACAACTCAGTGGGAATGCACCAATTTTCGACCAGACAATTTGTCTGTGCTGCTGTTCATTGTGGTGGGCTTTTTGCATAACTTTTTTGAATTATGATTAATTTAATTCGTGGTTTTTTCAGGTTCTTAGCGCCGTCTTGATGTGTTCGTCTCTTCACGAGATTTTCTGCAACCGTTCGTTGCTGCACAAGAGTTCGGCCACTCACACTAAAAGCGTCACTACGCTGCGGACTGGCAACGAGAAGAAATATGTTGCCCAATTTAAGCAGAATGATGAGTTCATCGTCCGTATCACTAAGTGCTAATTCCATATGAAAGAATTTACTCATTTTTCCGTTTTACATATGTCTACAATATGTGTTGTATTTGTCGTAATATGTATGTATATTTGCCAGCCATTGGATAAAACCGAAGAATTTACAAACGCTTTTTTAGGAGTTTCTAGTCCAGGGTTGCCAAGTGTACTTTCTTTAAGAATTTCGGAATCGGTCGAAACGGAGGTGTCAGATTTGGATTCTATTCCCCCAAACCCCTAGAAACACACTTTTCCCGACTTAAAAAGTTGATAAAGATAAAAAACATTGCGGAATTCGTGTTCAGCGGCTCCAAAAACGTCGGGTTAGGCCCATTTAAATTAAATGTGCCAATTAAATATTCAGAAAAACATTTCGCCAAAAAATTCTAAATAAATATTCAAAAAAACATTTCGCCAAAAAATTCTTTCAAATCCAAGCATAAACAAACCCAAAATCTTGTTGTCATGAATGGCTCAAATTATTTATTTTTTCTATTAAATGTTTTGTATTCACAGCTGCAGCTGCAGCTGCATCTTTGCTCTTTTAATAATAAGCTGCTTTAATTTGTTATATCTTCTTTTGACAACAAATGTTTAAACTATTTGGAAGTTATGAATGTATTTTGAAAAACGTCCAAATTTTTGTTTAGAAGATCCTATATTATATTTTAGAGTGTTTGTCTGTCTGTAACGTTTTTTTGAATTTGGCAAGACGATGCGCCAAGTGTTGAGGATGAAGAAGGTTAGACACGAGAAATGGAAGAAATAGTGTGGAAAGTGAAGAGACTTTTGACAGAGAAAGAGAGCAAAATGGGTGAGAAAAGAAATGGAGCGTTGCAAGAAGAAATGTGTACTTAAAGTGGAAAATTGCGAGAGCCAGTCATTTCAGTGATGTTTTTTTAGTTTGTTTTTTTTTGTGATTAGATTTTTCTGCAACCGAGCCCCTCTTTTAATGATTTTTCTCTCTGTTTAGGTAAATTGAAAAAGAAGAATTCTGTATTGGACTAAGACGGAAGTGTGCGTTGGCGCCTCCGTCTGAATTGCTTGAACAAATGGTAATAGATTTTATGGAAGGCCGGATTCAGATTATGGTTTCTCTTCTTTAGATGCTAACAATGGCCGCGGACAGTTGCCTTTCAACTTTGGAAGGAATTGCAAATGTCAACAAGAAGAACTACAAAGCAGGATCAAGCAGTTGGAGCGGGAGAAGCACAACAGGTGGGAGGGAATGGAGCGGCGATTGCCAAGCCAATTCTGATGATGGTGACTCTAATGTATAAATAAATTTAGCATGGCTGTTGCGCTGATCAGTGACCGATCCCATGCTTTGGAGGACTTTGGAAGAAATTGCAAAAGCCAACAAGAAGAACTACAAAGCAGGATCAAGCAGTTGGAGCGGGAGAAGCACAACAGGTGGGAGGGAATGGAGCGGTGATTGCCAAGCCAATTCTGATGATGGTGACTCTAATGTATAAATAAATTTAGCATGGCTGTTGCGCTGATCAGGGACCGATCCCATGCTTTGGAGGACTTTGGAAGAAATTGCAAAAGCCAACAAGAAGAACTACAAAGCAGTTGGAGCGGGAGAAGCACAACAGGTGGGAGGGAATGGAGCGGCGATTGCCAAGCCAATTCTGATGATGGTGATTCTAATGCATAAATAAATTTAGCATGGCTTTTGCGCTGATCGGTGCCCGAACCGATGCGTTGGAGGACTTTGTAAGGAATTGCAAATGCCAACAAGAAGAAGTACAAAGCAGTTGGAGCGGGAGAAGCACAACAGGTGGGAGGGAATGGAGCGGCGATTGCCAAGCCAATTCTGATGATGGTGATTCTAATGCATAAATAAATTTAGCATGGCTTTTGCGCTGATCGGTGCCCGAACCGATGCGTTGGAGGACTTTGTAAGGAATTGCAAATGCCAACAAGAAGAACTACAAAGCAGTTGGAGCGGGAGAAGCACAACAGGTGGGAGGGAATGGAGCGGCGATTGCCAAGCCAATTCTGATGATGGTGATTCTAATGCATAAATAAATTTAGCATGGCTTTTGCGCTGATCGGTGCCCGAACCGATGCGTTGGAGGACTTTGTAAGGAATTGCAAATGCCAACAAGAAGTACAAAGCAGTTGGAGCGGGAGAAGCACAACAGGTGGGAGGGAATGGAGCGGCGATTGCCAAGCCAATTCTGATGATGGTGATTCTAATGCATAAATAAATTTAGCATGGCTTTTGCGCTGATCGGTGCCCGAACCGATGCGTTGGAGGACTTTGTAAGGAATTGCAAATGCCAACAAGAAGAAGTACAAAGCAGTTGGAGCGGGAGAAGCACAACAGGTGGGAGGGAATGGAGCGGCGATTGCCAAGCCAATTCTGATGATGGTGATTCTAATGCATAAATAAATTTAGCATGGCTTTTGCGCTGATCGGTGCCCGAACCGATGCGTTGGAGGACTTTGTAAGGAATTGCAAATGCCAACAAGAAGAACTACAAAGCAGGATCAAGCAGTTGGAGCGGGAGAAGCACAACAGATGGGAGGGAATGGAGCAGCGATTGCCAAGCCAATTCTGATTATATTGATTCTAATACATAAATAAATTTAGCATGGTTGTTGCGCTGATCAGTGACCGATCCGATGCGTTGGAGGACTTGGATTTTAAATTCATGCTCAGGACATTACGAGCGATAGTTTGTGCCAGACGAAGTCCCGAATTTGTTGGAGCAAACACGGGATCAAGATTGACGAACGTCAATGTCTTATTATTTTCACACTTCTAATAAATTCGATGTTGTGCCCCTATCTATGTATTTCAGACATTAAGTTTTAAATGTATGTAAAATATGCATTTAAGATGAAAAAAAAATGCTTGAGTGATCAATGTTTTGCTGTCCAAAAAATATTTCATTGTACTCATATATTTGATCGTTGTAGTAATATCTGCTTGATTTACATTTTGTTATGTTTTCAGGTTTAAGAACTTCAACGTCTTTCTTCGCCAGCTAAAAGGAATGGTTCAATTAACTACTCCAGAACAGCTCAATGGAATCCCATGTGGTTCAAGCTTGGTGTATGATTTAAATTTTAAATCAGAATTAACTCCATTTTTTGCTTAGAGAGTTGCTGGAGGGTTTAATAGGATTTATTCCATTTGTTTTGCTTAAGGCGTGTTTGTGGACAAATTGTACGGGTGTTGACATCTGAGAAAAAAACGACCCTGCTTCTCTCCTGCTCCTCCGGCGCCATTTTCGTTGTCACAGAATTCAAACAAAATAAGCAGGATTCCGCAAAGCTTTTCGTTGTTGGAAATGTATGTGTTTTGTTTTTGAAAGAAATCTTATTTTTATCAAAGGTTTTGTCCTTTGCATCGATGAAAGCTCAACGATTTAATGTGAATCGTTTCGATGGCCAAGCGCATTACAACACACCATTTGTTTTTGAGCTGTTAGTTACGGCTAACACAAAAATTGAGAAGTTGCCATGCGAGCCAAAAAATGTCGTTTCGTTTGATCAAATGCTTTCTGGTGGTTTGTATAGTAAGTAACTAATATTTTTTTCTTTACAAATTCGATAATTAGAAATCAGATGCGCGTTAACAATGCCGTTTTCATTGTTTGGAAAAAGTACGTTTGCTGTGGTTGTTGGCGACTACAAAAGCGCTCAAGCAGATCTGTTCATTGAAGGCCAATGTCTGGTCGAAAAGTTTGGAAAATTGGAGAAGAACGATCAAATCGAATTGATTAGTTGCTATGTACGAATTGAAGGTTAGTTTAGGAGGTTGTTTTATGCTTTTTAGAATGTTTTTTTAGATGAATGTTTGCAAATTCATTCGTTAGCCGAAAACGTTCTTTTATGTAACTGCAAAAGTGTTTTGAACGATGTTTTGGTCACTCCTATCAAGCGCAAGCATAGTGAATGTCTTAACGTGTCGCAAAAAACTCCAAAGAAAAGCAGTTAATGTCCGTTGCCATACCGTTTCAAAGTTGTTGATATGGGTTAATTATTTTTCAAAAAAAAGCGGGTAAACGCATGCTTATCGATCTCCTCTCAAAATTGTTTGAATAAAGCACTCATTGTTGCACTGTATGTCACCCCTTATATATCTTATCTATATATATAAAGCTGAATTATGTTTGTTTGCTTTGGTTGGGTATTTGAATTAGCGGGGAATTTGCGTAAAATAATTGTTTACAAATTCGTACTAAGAATACATTAGTTTTGGGAAAAAAATGCTTTTGTCTTGAATAAGTGTGTCTCAAAAAACATGCCAAAAGTGAGAAGTGCAAAAAAAGATAAAGCCAAAAGGAGTAAAAAGCTTCGCAGTATTTAAATCAAATCTGTTCATAACATGTCGTACTTCTAGCGGTTGGTGCGCCGTTAGGCGCACCTAAACCGCTAGTTTCTCTAAACTTTTAGAAATTTGGATAAAAATAAATCGATTTTGCATATAGGAAATTATGTTCCGCAAGCAGTTCACTATCAAAAGCTACACAAACCTTCGCTTAAACAATTTGGAAGTTATGAATGTATTTTGAAAAACGTCCAAATTTTTGTTTAGAAGATTGCACTAAACTTTTAGAAATTTGGATAAAAATAAATCGATTTTGCATATAGGAAATATGTTCCGCAAGCAGTTCATTATCAAAAGCTACACAAACCTTCGCTTAAACAATTTGGAAGTTATGAATGTATTTTGAAAAACGTCCAAATTTTTGTTTAGAAGATTGCACTAAACTTTTAGAAATTTGGATAAAAATAAATCGACTTTGCAAAGGAAATATGTTCCGCAAGCAGTTCACTATCAAAAGCTACACAAACCTTCGCCACTCTGAAAGGTAATGCCCAAATCCACTGTAGAAACCTTGGGCTTAACGAATTTATGGGTTCCGAGGGAATGGTGAGGGTTAAGGCTACCTATGGGTCGAAGAGGCGTACCAAAAGATTTTTTGAATTTTTGCTCAAATTTGGTTTTTAATGGGAGGGGGGGGGGGGGTTTAGAAATCAAAAGTAAAAGGTTTAATTTATTACATTTTCAGGAAAACAATTTTTCCTTGCGCCATTAACTCCTGTTTCAATGCCAAACAACAAGTTGCGCGCATTTTGGTTGCACTTCCGACGTCAAATGTGTGTTTGTATGTTCTCGACAAAGAACCATTGTTCTTCCAGTGCCCATCCGACAACACCATTTTCCCAACCGGTTTTTCTTAAATTTTTTTAAAAAAATTTTTAGCTTAAGTAATTTTTTTAATCTTATTCCTCAGCTTAGGCTGATTATAAAAAGATTTTTTGAATTTTAAGTTATTAAATTTGTTTTTTTGAATTGAATAGGACATTTTTGTTTGGGCGGTAAGAATAAATTCGATTTTTTTAAACGAAATTTACAGAGATGATCGCTCTCCCCTTAAAAATGGGTGTTAATTTTTTAAACCAGTCTACTTCTTGTGGAGCGCCTCCTTCGATAGCCAATTTCCGGTGCTTTTTGTCCATGCCGCTGTCTTGCCCATTCTCCAAAACGGCTCCGACTTGATGATTCCCGGTAGGGGTTATAACTTCTATGGCACCACCAAAATTCTATTTAAAAAATTTTTTTTTAGGCATTTTACTGGAGCATCCGTTTGCGGACTTTGAGGCAAATGCGCCCGTTGCCATTGCGATTATTACGGAGGAGCGTGGCGCACCGGTCAGAAATTATTCCGGAATTTCCTCAATTTTACATCAATTTGTAGGTCGGTTACGGTCTGGTGGCGGTCGGACAAGCGCTCATTTCTGCGTCAGAGCTGAGAACGAAGCGTCAGGCGGGCGATAAGGGCAAAGGTTTGGTTTAAAACAATTGCAGAGCCTTTACGCCTTTTGAATCTTCATTTTGGAATTTTATTTATTGTTACACTTTTTCAGCGATCAAAATTTTGCACATCTATGGCGATTTTCTTTGGTTTGTTTCTCTTCAACAATTTGAAAAATGCTGTATGTTCCATCTTGAACAGGGAGTACGGATCTAAAAAGTCGGTGACGTTTGGTCAACAACATTTGAAAAAGGTTGTCAAATGTTCCACCTTGAACAGGAAGTTCGGGTCCAAAAAGTTGGTGACGTTTGGTCAAGAAAATGCAGCAGCTGCACAGCATGGACGAGTTGTCGATGAACAGTGCACGGATCATGAGGTATCACCTGGATACTGACGAACAAATTCCCATCCAGCACTTAACCAAGTTCAGGCGGTTCAATCGTCCTCATCATTATCAGTGGCAGTTGAACCAGTGACGGAAAAGTGCCAGGAGTATGGTGACGAAGGAGTTCATGAAAAGGAAAATGTGCAGGCGAACATGGACGAATTGGTTGGTTTTTGTTTTATAATTAAATTTTTTTTGGAGGTCAGGAGGTTAGCCTGCTCAAAAAACTGAAAAATGCAGTAATTTATGGAAGGATTGGCGTTGCTCTTGCTTTTTTTTTGTTGTATATTTACTGAAAAAATGTTCGAGCTCCTTGCCAAAAACTGTTCAAAAGTGTACATTTTCAGCTTAAAAACACCTTTTTTGCGGCTCTTCGTTGGAAATTTGGACCCAATGGACCGTTGCCGATTGATGCCGGCCAATTTTACGCAAATTACATTTTGAAATGCTTACCACCGGCCAGGATACTGGACATTAAGAAAACCAAGTTCACAATAATATTACAATTTTTTTAAGCATTAAATTTTTTAAGGTTTAAAAAATTTTCCACGTTTTTGCGCGAACTCATCACCATCGACGACGACCCGGCGAATTGGGTGGTACGCATGAAAAGTTTGAAAGGTGTGGACACCATTGAAGAGGTTCATTTTTCGTATAATTAATTTTGTGGGAAATTTGTCTCCTTTATTAACCAATATGTGTTTAGTTCAACATTAATCATCCACTGGTCCAATCAGCGCCCGAACTTGTGCATAATGCCGATGCCACGGCAGGAGTGAGTCGAAATCAAAAACATTTTGTTTTTACGTATTGCATTTTTATAATTTTAAAACAGTCATTTGTTGATGGGCAACCGCTGCTGTCCATCCGGGACAATGTGTTCTCATTGACTGAAAAAGTGATGCCAATCTTTCGGTCGTCCGGTTGGGTTTTTTGTTGCTAAAATAAAATATTTTTCAACCATTTGTGTTAAGGCTTCAAAAAGGGTGACATTGTGGATTTGAACAGAATACGTGCCGTTTTAGGTGACTATGCACAGAAACAGGTCAAACTTTTTGAATGAATAAAAATTGGGCATTTTTGAAATTTCAATGTGTAGCAATTTTCAGAATTTATATTGCAACGGTGGCAAGGAAGTTAGACTTGATGACACACTACAGCCCATCGTGCAGCACTTCCTCTACGAGACGTTCGATGTTAACAAATTGGTGCAGAAAATTGCCAACGCCATGACCCCTGCAATATTGGTCAAGACGAAGGAGGACAAACAAATTGTGCATCGAGGCACAAAACAACCGCACATTGACCTGAAAGTAGGCGCCTAATATTTATGTTCGAATATTATTTATTTGTGTGTGTTCAGATAGAAAAACGCGCAGGCAACAAGCAGGTCACGCTGGTCTCAAATTTGGCCGCATTCTGCATCGACGTGAACATGTTGGACAGCAAAATCAGCGGCACCGGCACGTCCATACTTGCATCAGCGCCGGCCTGTGACGGGCCACAACTTATGGTTCAAGGCAATGAAGTGAGTACTGTTCTGATCAGACATTTGGGGTATTGTTTTATTTTTTCAGAGTTCGGGGGTTTTTTTTGTTTTGAAAAATTGATTTGCACTGCTGCATTTATTTTTGCATTCAGATCAATCGAATTGGTCGCTTTCTGGCCGATTTTGGTGTGCCAAAGAAGTTCATCAACGGCCTCGAGCAGGGCATCAAAGAGCCGAAAAAGAAGAAAAAGTAATCATCCCGCAGCCTTGTTTGTTTTTTTGCATATGCTTTCATCCTTTCATGACTTGTTTGTTAAAACTCAAAATTTTATTATTTAAAAAATGATTTGACTACCTCTTGTAAATAAAGTTTTTGTGATGTTAAAAAGTGCTGACCCGATAAATATGCAGACAAAAAAAGCGTATTTGATGGCCTCATCTAACTGCACATCCTATGCTTTTGTTTGCCATTTTACTTTCCCCCCCCCCCTCCCCTCCCACGCTCACTTAGAATAGAAAAAAAATTGGTGGATTAGGTAATTTGCTCTTCATTTCATTCCTTCTTTCATCCAACCGTTCATTGGTCGTACGCCACACAGCGATGAGACAGACGAACGGCCCGACTGCGTCCAATTTAAAAATGGATTCGATTCCACCACCCGCCGCCCCCCCCCCCCCCCCCCCCCCTCCGGTGAATAATTTGTTCAGCGACATTTATTAAATGAATTCCAATCCCCACCCCCTTCCGCAAAATTCGATGAATAATTTTCATTCTTCCAAAGAAAATATCCGTTTTTCACTTTTCGAACGAAAAAAAACAATTTCCCATTCATTTCAATGATTCAGAATTTGTGATTGATGATTTTTTCGTTCGGGAAGAATGGAAAAAAGCATTTAACACTTTGCGGTCGTCGCCATTCGTCACGTCATCCACCAATTTTTGTGCGTAAACACAGAAATCGGCAAAACAAAAAAAATTCCTTCCCTAAAGCATTATTAGCTTCAAACCAGTTTCCAATAACGAGATTAAGCGTTTTTTTTTTGTTGCTCTTTTTGTTGTATGGGTTCAGCTAGAATATTTGTCTTTTTGTTTCAAGTGGGCGAAGGAGGAAGGGATGTGATACATACAAAGCTTAAAAAATAAAAAAGCTTAAAAACATTGATCAATATTAATCAATCAAAATCAATTCCCACTCGCCAATAAATGCATTTAGCTCTAAAAAAGTCCTAAGTCGCTTTTATCGTTTAATTTTAAAGCCGGAGACATTCGTTTTGCTTTCACGATATGCATCAATGATCACAACCACAATACTCATGTCTTGTTGGTTGTAAAGTTTTTAATTAAACTTTAAACTAGGCATTTCTTAAAAGAAAATGAACATCTTCGTGCTCCATGTTTATCTTATATAGCATTTTGTATTATTTTCTGAATGCCAATGCCGACCAATCAGCAAATTTGTGAGACGCACAATGTCCCAACTTGAACTTCTCCTCCAAGGCGCCATCAACAAGTCGTCCATCGGCTGACACACCTCAAATCCTTCAGATCCATTTACTAAACCCATTTTTATACTCAATTTCACTTCATTTCCTAAATCAATCGACGGACGACGAGTGTGAATTGGAATCAAACGTAAGTTTTACTAAACAATTAATTCTCATCGCAGTTGGGGGGGGGGGGGGACCGCTGTGTTAATACCAATTTTAGATTAAAAAAACGGGGGCATGATGAGGAACAACGGGGAATTGATTGGCGAGGAAATAGGGAAATGTTGTGTCGATGATGTCGACATATTTATTCTTTTGTAAAACAAAAAAAAAATGGCGTGGAGTGATGCAGACAGTCTCCGGTCTCCTCCCCGGGCCCTCCTCCCCCCAATTTCCCAATTTCCTCGCAAATGAATCCTCCTTAACCCTAATGCTTTAATCTTATCTCTTTTCCCATTTATTTTGTCCTTTTTTGACTGATATGGAAATGCTATCAGTGAATTAATTGCAATCCTTCCAAATTGTCTGATCGTAGAGTTGGAGCTGTTCATGCAACAAAACCGATTTTTAATCGTATTTCACCGAACTCATACAAATCGATTTTATGCAAAAAGCAAAAATTCACCTGAAAGCAATTAATTTTAGTTGTTCCCTCTAATATTCGGCACCATTATTACTCAACAATTCCATGCAGGACTCTTTTGCTACGGCCACCGGTGGGCCGTCTTCGCGGCCTTCAAGCAGTACCGGTAGAACAGCGGGGCGCGCTTCTCGGTTTGTGCCGCGCTCACTGTGCCGTCGGTCCGCGAGCAGAGTCGCTGAGGCAACTCCACTGCTAGACCTCGACGGTTTGGATTTTTCGGTGAAATTTTGGGCCAAGAATTTCGACACCCCATTTTGTGGACGGTAGAAATTTGGTTGGACTCGGCTTAAAAAGGATGAGATTTATGACAGGAAAACATTCAAATTTGTGAAGAAATCTCGTTAATACCGAATTTTGGTATTTTTGAAAACGTTTGGCCATAGCATTTGACAAAATATAATCAATCCTAATCGTCTTTAGACGAATGTTTGCTTTTGTCTGTGCGTGCACTGATAAAATGTTCGGCCCATAATTTCATATGTTTTATTATTGATTTTGGCAAGAAACAAAATTTTTAAAATTATTTGGGTTTTTGAAAATTGCTTTTGTTGCCCCACATAAAATGCCGTCTGATGAGCCGGAGTTGGAAATTTTCTACAAAACAGCGAAGAGAGTTCATTTCGAAAGCAAAGGTTCTGGTTCTTGTACGCTTTGAATCTGAAATTTGGAATCCCAAAAAAAAAACAAGATTTTGTTCAAGAATTACTCCAAAATCTAACTAAATATGCTAAATGTTCCTTTCTTGTCAGCGTGTTCATCGTCGTCGTCTTCGAGCAGTAACTGCAGCTCCTCTTACGGCACTCAGCAGCAGCGGTTGTGCAGTGACGGGCGTGCACAGCGCATGTCTTCCCTTCCCTTGCACCAAACAAATCCTTCCGCTGATAGCGGTGGTGGCACTCGGCCCATTCGACCTCGGCATCTTAGCAACTCGGCACCCGATTTACCCGACATGGACGACGAAAACGGAATGGGTAAACTCAGCAAATGGTTATTGTTTTTATTTATTTTAATTTTTAAGGATTTGGCAGCATTGGCGTGGAAAACCGGCAGCACCACGCGCTCATCCAGCTGCAAGACGAGGCGCTCAATGTGTACGGGTACCGGCGAAGTCGTATCAGGACGGTCTGTTCCTTTATACCTAGCAATAGACATCGATTAGACAGGGGCCGTCTCCTGACATTTTTTGCAAGTCTCCAACGAAGCCCAGAAATTGTTGAAAACCTCGGGGTAGGGACTTCCAAAAATTCAATGTTTTTTTCATCATAACCGGGTCGAGTTCGTCGATTCTGTTCCGGAGGTATAACGACGGGGAGTGAGTGTCGTTGGAGATAAATAAAATTGACTCAACCCCCAAATTTTTTGTAATACAAATTGTCCTGCAGTGTGCAATGGTGGTGCTGAGCGTGCTGACCGGTGGTGTGCTGCGATTGCTTCTCCACTGGTACCCGGAATGGTTGGTACGGGTGACGGCGTCCAAATGTCCGCTCTCGCGATGCGACCACGTTCTCGTCAGGTGTGTGAAAGTCTCGCACCGAAGGGCATTACTGGGCGAGTGTGGGGCTTCCCGGGATTTCCAAAACAATTTTTTTTCTTCAATTTTCAAAAATGTTGCTTTAGAGACGATCACCAAAACGTGGTGTTCCGCCCGGTTCACATATTGGATGCCAAACGGTGCGGGCAGAAGCAGTTTATGTTGCCCGGCGGTGGGGGCCGGACGTTGCTGTTGGCCAATCTCCGCTTTTTCACTTATCGCAAACTCAAGTATTTGTGGCACCCTCACAACCAATGCTTTGCCACCATTTCGCAATTGGAGGCCAATGTAAGAGCACTTTTTCCCAAATTAGATTTTGGGAACTAACACTAAGACGAAGGGCCGATTTTTTTCAATAAATTTCGAGTTTTTTAACGATAAATTTATTTTCCCGTTCAGTTGCCTTTGTCGTACTTTCACTCGGCCGCCCGTGCCCAGTCCGGTCTGTCCGATGTTGAGGCGGTGCAGCGCATGTGCACCTACGGACCGAATATAATTGAGGTCAAAGTGAAGGCGCTGGTTGTGCTGTTGTTTCGCGAGGCCATCACGCCCTTCTACATTTTCCAAGTGTTCAGGTTGGTGACCAGAGGCTGAAAACGTTTTTTATGCGGAAATTTCGTTTTTTCTTTTTAAATTTGTTAACCGCATTATATTTGTTTCCCCCAGTGTGACCGTTTGGTACATGGACAACTATGCCTATTTTGCTTCCATCATTGTGGCAATGTCGGTGCTGTCCATCTCGTTTGATGTGTATCAGACGCGGAAAGAGGAGCGCAACTTGCGGTCCGTTGAAGGGGGGGGGGGAGGAAGCATTAAATGAAGCACATAATTTGAATTTTTTTAAAACAGAAGTATGGTTCACACACATGAAATGGTGCATGTGTTGCGCAACGGTGGCCAAATGGTGGAGTCCTCCAGCGCTGATGTACAATATATATGCTGCAACAAAAATTATAAAAACAAAAAATTTCCGTTTACATTTTCAGCTTGTGCATGGCGACATTCTGCTGATTCCGCCTCGCGGTTGTGTGCTCCAATGCGACGCGGTGCTGCTGAACGGCACAGTGATTGTCAACGAAGCAATGCTGACCGGCGAGTCCATGCCGATCACCAAGGTCTGTTTCAGGGGGATTTTTAAATAATGATTCAAATTCCGTTAAAGGTGGCCATGCCGGACTCGGAGGATGACCAGGAAACGCTCTTCTCGTTCAAGGAGCATTCAAAGCATGTCCTCTACTGTGGCACCCAAGTGTTGCAGGTTGGTTTTGTTTTGTTAAACAAAAAAGGATTTGTAATTTTTTTGTAAAATATTCAAAATATTACCGCAATATGTTTAGACTCGTTACTACGCCGGTAAGCATGTCCAGGTGGGTTTTTTCCTTCATTTTTTCTACATTTAAAAAAAAACAATTTTACTATTGATTTGTAGATTTTTGGCTGATTGTTTCAAAAATTCACTAATATAAAAACATTCTTTCATAAAAGATAGCGGATTTAATAAATTTTGGGTAACCATCCAGCCCAAATTCTGGTCACGTGCTGGTGTGCTGTCATCACTCCTTTTTTTTTTATCCCCGTAGGCGTTTGTGCTGCGCACCGCTTACTCCACCCTAAAGGGCCAATTGGTCCGCTCCATCATGTACCCGAAGCCAGTGGACTTCCGCTTCACCAAGGACCTGTTCAAGTTTGTCGGCTTCCTCGCCTCAATTGCTGCGTTCGGCTTCCTCTACACTGTGCTGGTGATGTACACACGGGGCGCCACCGTGTGGAAGATGATCATCCGCTCATTGGACATTATCACCATCGTGGTGCCGCCGGCATTGCCAGGTGGGTGTGCGTGCCACATTTCTGCTGGAGGGGATGGTGTGAAATAAAAGACTTAAATTGTTAAACTATTTTTATGGTTTTTTAAAATACGCTATATATTGTTCAGCTGCCATGAGCATCGGCACTATTGCGGCCAAAATGCGCCTGAGTGCAAAGCAAATTTTTTGCACATCTCCCTCCACAATTAACACGTGCGGTGCCATCAACACGGTATAAGTTTGCCCGTTTCACAGTTCTTGACAATTTGTTAATAAAATTGACAGATTTGTTTTGACAAGACCGGCACGCTGACAGAGGATGGGTAAGCAATGTTTTATTGCTTAAAAAAACATTCTTTGTTTTAGGATATATTTTTTTAAATTAAACATTTTAAAGGCTCGACTTCAACTGTGTGCGTGCCGTGCACGGTCGCGAGTTTGGGCCAGAATTTGGCAACGAACTGCACGACTTTTGCACCGACGAACTGCCCGGGAACGGGGAGTTGTTGAAGGCGGTTGCCACCTGTCACAGCTTGACACGGTCCGTTGATTTTGGTCAACAAATGCTTTTAGGATCATTATACATGGGCAAATACATCCCCAATAAGTGAAGAAAATTCTTTTCAGCATTGACAAGGAGCTCAACGGCGACCCGCTGGACTTGGTGCTGTTCCGCAAAACTGGTTGGATCATGGACGAGCCGACAGAGAGTGCGGTGGTGGACGAGACGTCCATGTACGACATGCTCCAGGTGGGCAGGACGAATATTGAGAAAATTAGAAACAACAAATTTTGCTTAAGCCAACTGTTATTCGCTCACCACCGCTGCATTCCGCGATGGAATCTGACGTGGAATTGGCTGTGATTCGGCAGTTCACTTTCAGGTATTTGGGCGGGCGGCATTTTTATTTTGTTTGAAAACGGCGCGCTGTTTTAAGCTCTTCTCTCCAGCGAATGGCGGTCATTGTGCACAATCCCAACGAGGACTCGCACGTCCACCATTTGGTCACTGTTTTCTCTCTTTTAAGGAGGAAGATAAATTTCTATGCACCGAAAAATTTTTTTTGTTGCTTTTATTGGTTGGTCAATGAATGTGATCTGGATCAGAGAGCACCAAATTGTTATCAAAAAATGATTAACAATTTTTTTGTTGTTGCAGTACTGCAAAGGTGCACCGGAGAAGATTGCGTCGCTGTGCGTGCCGGAGACAGTGCCAACCGATTTCCAAAGCCATGTGGACAACTACGCGCAACAGTGAGTGCTTGATGATCAATCAGCAAGAGCACCTTTCAAACCAAAAAAAAAAATTTTGTAAATCAAAACGCTAGAAAACAACAACATTGAACTGCTTGAAGTCAATGAAGATTGCTTGTTTTTTAGTGGTTATCGACTGATCGCAGTAGCTTTCCGTGTGCTGAGCATGAACTATGTGAAGGCGCAGAAGGTCAAGCGGGAGCAGGCCGAGTGTGACCTGATCATGCTTGGACTCATTGTGCGTTTGCGTCTCCATTGGTTTTTAATAAATATTGCCAATTCCGAAAGGTAATGGAAAACCGGCTGAAGAAGCAAACCACGGGCGTGATCAATCAGCTCAACAGGTTTTTGAAAAGAAAACTTTTTTTTTTTGATTTTGGGTTGCTTTAGGGCCAACATTCGGACCGTCATGATCACTGGTGGGTGCAGATTCATTAATACAATGCCTCGCCTTGGCAAAAATAGAACCTAGGAAATTTATGCGGGGTTTTGGGGCGTAGAAACCGAATCTGTCCCCATTCGCGCAAAGCACGAATTACAGATTAAAGTTTTTTGATGGTGGGGGAGGGGGGGGGGGGGGGGTCGAAGCGTTAAAAAATCGCCCCTTTCGTCAGGTGACAATTTGCTGACGGCAATGAGCGTGGCGCGCGAATGCGGCATTATTCGACCCAACAAGCGCTCTTTTTTGCTGGAGGCATCCGACACGAAGTCGCGCGACGGTCGCACGCATTTGGTGCTAAAGCAGTCGGTGTCCTCGTCTGAGGAAGTGGTACAAAATGAATTTTTTTTATGATAATATCTTATCTCTCTGTTTATGTTCAGCTCGAATTTGATGAAAATTTGTCCTTCTACGAAGCTGAACAGGGCGGTTTCAAGGCATTCTCTGGCGACGGAACTGCGGAGTCCACCTACCATGTGGCGGTCTCAGGGCCCACGTTGAGTGAGTTCGGCAATTAAAAATAACAAAAAAATAATTATAACCCTTTTATTTTCAAGGCGTCATTTGCGAGCAGTACCCGGAGATTCTTGAACAGTTGGTCTGTGTCTGTGATGTGTACGCACGGATGTCGCCTGACCAGAAACAATTGGTCAGCGTCCTGGAATTTTCTATTTTATAGTAAAGTCATGTTTTCATTTTGCTACACTTTCAGCTGGTCAACCAGCTTCAGGACGTCGGCTACACGGTTGCAATGTGCGGCGACGGGGCCAACGACTGTGCCGCACTGAAGGCGGCCCATGCCGGTATTTCTCTCTCCGATGCTGAGGCTTCCATTGCGGCGCCGTTCACCTCCAAAATTGCCGACATTCGATGTGTTCCGATGGTATGGCAACTAAATAAAGTGCCATCATTCTCTTTTCACCCATAGATCATTCGTGAGGGCCGCGCGGCGCTTGTCACGTCGTTTGGCGTGTTTAAGTACATGGCCGGCTACTCGTTGACCCAGTTTGTCACCATCATGCAACTGTACTGGCTGAACACCAACTTGACCGACTTCCAGGTGAGCCATGGCCATGGGTATGGATGGGGTAGGGAAGATCAATGATTTTATGGACTCATTCCTTTATTCAGTTCCTCTACATTGATCTGGCGCTGGTCACGCTGGTGTCGCTGTCGTTTGGCTACACGCCCGCTTGTGAGCGGTTGGCCCGTACGCCTCCGCCCACCCGGCTGCTGTCGTTGGCCTCCATGCTGTCCGTTGTTGGCCAACTGGCCATTATTGCCTTCTTTCAAGTGAACACTTTTGTTCTGTTTTGTTTATCACGAAAATGTAAACTTCAAGGTGTTTGCCTTTCTCTACACCAGCTGGCAGCCATGGTTTGTGCCGTATGCCTTGCCGGTTGGCCCAGAGGCGGAAGACCGGCGCTCGATGCAGGGAACGGCCGTGTTCTGCGTGTCCATGTTTCAGTATATCATGTTGGCCATGATCTACAGCAAAGGCTTCCCGTACCGGCGGCCTCTGTTCAGGTGTGCACAGCACAACTGGGGGGGGGGGGGAGGCTGTAGACAATATACCGCCATCATCTTTAGCAACAAACCGTTGTGCATTTCGTTGTTGACTGTGAGTGTGATATCCGTGATCATCTGTGTGCAGCCGCCCGCTTTTGTCATTGAACGGCTCGAATTTGGTGTGCTTAATTTGTCCGTGAAAAAAGTCCATTATTTTTCACTCTTTCCAGACCCAATTCCATACATTGAAGACCGTCTGTTGTTGCTCACATTGGCACTGCTCAACGGCGTGGTGTGCTATCTGTACGAGAATTTTGTGATCGAATTTCTCATCATCAATGTGCTTGAGAAGTAAGAACATTTTGGGGGAAAGGGATAACGACAGTACGTACAGAACATGTACATTTTCAAATTATTGACATTTGGGGAAGTGCCCGTCATGTTTCAAAGAAAATGCTTCTTTTTAGGCGCAAGAAGCACAAGCAGTTGTTGTCCGGCTCAACCACGTCGGCACGCTTTGAGCGCATTCTGTTGTCTGTTGGCACCGAGCCAACCTGGCTTCGGCTACTCACCGGCGGTTCTGTTACGTCACCGAATTTGTCTTCTCTGGTGCCAAATTGACCCAACAAAATATTTTTATCTCCATCCGTTCGTTTGTTTGTTTATACAGTTGGCGATGCCGCCAATGTTTTGTTTCCCAAACGATATTTTTGTGCCTTTTTTTCTGCACATTATTGTTACATTGGGTTGCTGCGCATTTTTTCATATTGTATCTTTGCAATAAATTCTTATTACCGTACCAGTACTTTAGAATTTTTTACACCCAAATTGCCTCAAGGCAAACATCGCATGCATCCCCGTTTTGACTACGCTTGGCACACTCGCTGCTGCCTCGGCTCTCTGTGGCCACACTTTTGCTCTCCGTGGCCTGGGCCCTTGAAAATAATTTGTTTTGGCATAAAAATTAATTAAAAACATTAATATTTGGGCTTTGGGGTGAAAAGTTCTCTGGGGAAAGAATCGAATTGAACGAAAACAAAAGTCGATCACTTTTCTCTTTGCTTGTCCGCCTTTTAAGAATAAATATTGATTTGTATAATCATCAAATGTTTAAAAAGTATAATTTAAAATGGAAAAAGGCAAAAAGTTGAGTGGTACCGCCCGAACGATGCGGAAGTGGTACGGAAGGAAACAGCGCCACCGGAATTGAATCCACAAATGACTCCAACCCGACCTTCAGCAGCATAACCTACAAACGTCGGACGCCGTTAGGGGGGATGTCGATATCGTCACATCAAAATACGATACACGATATACGATATTTACGATACACCAAAATACGATACGATTTTTTTACAATACCCGATACGGCCAATAAAAAAAGGTACCGTATTTTTAAATTTTGGTTGAAAATCTCTTAACAATTGAGTAAAAAATTCAAAAATTCTTGGCGGCGCCTGTCGGCACCGCCGACCCTCTGGCCTCAAAAATTACGAAACGGGTGATTTTTAGCGAAAATACGATACGATACACATCCCTGGTACATACTAGTGTTAGGCAAATGGGGTTTTTCGGTATTCGGTATCGGTATTTCGGTATAATACCGATACCGAAAAAATACCGAAATTCCAAAAAATTCTTCGGTACGGTATTTCGGTAAAATACCGAAAAAATACCGATACCGAAAAATACCGACCAAAAATTTTCGGTATACCGACCGGTATTCGGTATTTTTTAGAAATTTTGAATTTCAATTTAGATTGAACAAAAACATTTTATTCAGTACTTATAATTGATTATTGGCAATGTTTTGTTGAGAAAAAAAAGCTTCAGTGTTTTCCGGGTTCATTTCAATTGAGTTTGAAGAGAAACTATTTTGGATGAACCCGAAAGGGCCCCTTCTTGGGAAAATTGAATTTTGACAAAAAATTGGCACACTTTTAAATTTTAAAAAAACGATTAATTTTTTGCATTTTTTAAATTTTCAACTTAGTTGAGATTTGCATTCCTTAAAAATTCACCCAATTTTGCTGAACAAAAAATTAAAATTCCAATTTGTAAATACAGCCAAAATAGTGATGCACGAGACCCAAAATTTTGTGATACTCGAGCCCGAGACTCTCGTGCATCACTACCAAAATAAAAATCTGAAATATTTGTAAATAGAAATTGTTTTCTCCACCATATAATGCTCATCGAAAGAAAATCCGGTGCGGATCCGAACCCCGACCTGATCCCCAAAGAGAAACACCACTCACCACTACACCAAACTAGTGTCGTGTTAAGCAAGATCGTTCAAAAGTATCCATTTTTCAAAATACCGAAATACCGAAAAATACCGCGGTATTCAGAAATGGCTCGGTACGGTATTTCGGTAAAATACCGAAAAAATACCGATACCGAAAAAATACCGAAATCCCCCAAAAAATGTTCGGTACGGTATTTCGGTAAAAATACCGATAAAAATACCGCGGTAATACCGAAAAATACCGCGGTATTACCGTACCGTGCCTAACACTAGTACATACTGTGCCCTAGTGGCTCAGGCTTAGGCTTAGGCTAGGCTTAGGCTAGGCTTAGGCTTAGGCTTAGGCTTAGGCTTAGGCTTAGGCTTAGGCTTAGGCTTAGGAGACGTTTATTGCATGAACCGTCAAAAAATTTAGTGGTCCACCACGTGGAAGGGATCCGAACCACGAAGGAGTAAACCGAGAGAACAACCACTCGGCCATGGAAAAATATTGGTTGTAATGGCATTTATGGCCCCCACTTAAGTTGCAATTTTGTGCCGTAAACAGTCGGATTTTTGTAACTTTGTTTAAATCCAATGGAATGTTTTGAAATTTTGCACAAAAATACTTAAGAACAAACCAAGTCTTCATGCTAAATTTCAAATTTTTTTGCCCAATTATAAATTTTTTACAAATTCCGGCATTTTCCATCCTGAACGCCAACTTGGTGGTCAAGTTTTAAAAATAGGCTAATAACTGATCCCGGCCGGGAAATGAGGGCGGAATTCGTCCTGGAAATGGGAACGACAAAAATTTACGACTAAGAAGTAAAAAAATAAATATTTATTCAAGTCGTAGATCAAAAAACATACACCGATTTGTAAAATGATAAATGATAAAAAATTAAAGTGATTTGCTGCTGCTGATCAGGTCAAGATTTCTTATTTCTAAGATTCTTGGCGCGAAAATAATTGATGCGGAAATGGAATGATCGAAATATTGGAATTTCCAACTCGTTGATCACATTCTTGATCGCATTGATCAGCGATTCGTTTACCAATGCTTTGTGGTGTTGATGATCAATCCACACCTAAACCACTGGATTTATGTTTTTAATTTCGATTTAATTGTGGCACCTCCAACTTGGCAATGAATGGTAAGTCCATTTGGTTCGCATATGACAATGGTCGCTTCTTGCCCGGGTTGACCTCGCACCTGTAGAACAACCCATGGACATGGCACGCAATTGAGAACGGCAGGCCGAACATAAGACTAAGGCTTTGTGAGAAGAGCGCGTCAAATTTTTGCACAGTCGCCACGTTTAGACGTCCAGACGAAGTCGCCAGTTGCAGCTCGAAGATGCCGCCGTCAATGTTTTTCGCACTTTCGTATTTTGGCGGAATGTCTTCGCGGAATATTGCAACGCCTAATTTATAGTTGAAGACTGAAATAAAAAGGCATTAGGTACTTCAGTTTGGTGATTAGAAGGCACATTATGAACTCTGATCGATAGCCAAAACAGTCTAAGATTCAAGACCAGGCAAATCGGCTTTTTGTACATATTTGAGTCGATCTCGAGCTTGGCCATAAAACGAAAAGATTTTAAAAACTTACAAACGCTTTTGGCCAATTTGCTGGGCAAAAACGCGTCCGTAACCATCAGCAATGTTTGCTGATTATCAAAGCAATTCACCCGCTCCAAATACGTCTCCCATCGGTCGTGGCCATCGTCCTCATTGACCTTATTAGACAACAGTCGCAATTTGTTCACCTCGACCTGATTAATGTAAATTGTTGGATTTTTGTTTATTCCATTTGGATGCTTACACAGAATGGACATGCTTCAAATGAGCAATGATTTGGCAAATCGCGACAATCGAACCGCCACAGGGTCCACCGGGTTGGGCTGATTGAAAGTTGAGAGAAATTGGCTGACATAGCAAAATGTGCCAATGCCGAGGAAGTCGAGTAGCTTCTGTAGAATTTAAAGTTTGAGCAATGCCTTTTTATTTAAAGAGGAATTAATAATCTTTTAAAAAATTCTAGCAGCTAATTATGTGGAGAACTTAATTTTTTCTTGGCGTTATGCCTGCCGTGAAGAGCACGAAAAACGATTTTTTTTTTTTGGGTCTCGAGTCTCGGTGCTTTTCTCAGTCTCGACTCTCGGTAAATTCAACTCTCGAGCATCCTACCAATTAATTATCAACTCACTCACCGATGTTCCAATTCATTTGTGAGATTCAGTGTCTTTTTGGCAACAATTGTAACAGAATTCGTCCTCATTGGCTTTCAGTGTAAAAGTGCGATTTTTTGAATAAAGATATTTTTGTTATTAAGTTAAATGTTGCATCGGAATTGATTGAGTTCACTGGTAAAGAAAAAATCAAAAATTAACAAAACGATTCACTTTTTTGTTTATAGCAATTAAAAAGGAATGCAAAATGAATAAGCCGCGTCCCGTCGGCCCGTCCGTCACCGCTTTGGAGTCGGGTGGGGGGGGGGCGAAAAGGTGTAAAATGAAAATGCATTTTTATTGTGCCCAGAGGCAGGAAGTTTTAGCGTCGGAAAATGTGAGAAAATGAATGGGATGGGGGGGGGGCTTTAATCTTCACAAATATATCGAAGACAAAGGCACAAATTACACCCGTGGCAAAAGGGCTGATCAGAGAGAGTGAGTTTTGGTCGGTCATTTGATGGAACGGACGGCGGATGGATCTTTATCGATAGAATAGTTGAGCACCTGACAAGTTGGTGACCAAAGCCTTTCATAAAAATGTGCGTTCTTTGTAATCTATTTTTGTTCTCTGCTGGATTGGATACAATGCAAAAACTTTCGATTTTTGCTACAATTCAATTTTTAAAATTTTCAATATTTTCGCATTGCCAAGCGATCAAACATTTAAGCCACTCTTTCTCATAGCTTATTGGATCCCAAAAATGTAGAAAATTCCAATTTTTCTGATCAATCAATGACCTGACAATGATCAGACCCTAATGAAATGTGTATGATCAACCAAAACACTGATTAAGAGAATACAACCGGTGTGAAAGTGATGTATCGAATTTTTTCGAAAATATTTTCAGAAATAATTCCAATGATTTATTCAAAATTGTTTTTGCAATTAAATTAAAAAAACAATAAACGACAAAATCGCGCAGCTCTAATATATTTTATGCCCTCAAAGTGGCCGTCCAATCTTGGCCAAGTAGTAAATCCAATAGGTCAAGTTGAACACCAAATAAGACAGCGGGAACAAAACTGGAATTTAATAATTATAAACGGCGTCCGTGCGGAACCATTAAGAAGGATTTTTTTGGGGTTTTAATTATGCCATTTTTGGACAATAATAATGCCAATAAATGATGGCATTTTGCCCTCAACTCACTCATCGATATTCGGTCGACCTGCACGGAAGTGATGGCCCATTCCCGTTCGGCCATGCACGGGTTAAGCTTCTTGAACTGAGCCCAAATTGCGCGCAAAAATCGGGGCGGCTTTCGCTAAACGCGCAAAAATTAATTTTTAAATTAATTTAAAAAATAAAAACAAACATTTCTCGAGGACAAAAGAGCTTCATCATCTATAAAAAGTTAATATTTCAAATTAAAATAATAAATTTTTTGAATCCCCTCCCCCCCCCCCCATTTTTCTAAAAGTTTTAAAGTCAATTCTGCGCCAATTATTTTACTAAATTTTTGTCAAGACCTGCTGCTCTTGTGCCGCCGCCGGCGCCGCCTCCTAAAATTTATTTTCGATTTTAAATTTTAAAAGCGCCCCCTCCAACAACCGCCGCAACTTGCCTGCGGGGATGCCCTCGCGGAAAGTTGCCCAACGGCTGACGGAAGACTCGCGAATCACTGAAATTCAATTTTAAAAATGTTTTTTTATTTATTTAATAATTAATTCACTTTCGCCCCCGGCGGCGATGTTATTATTGTACGGTTGGCACGCTATAGGCGATGGGGGCGATCTGAAAGTGATTGTTGCTATTTTAATTGCTTAATTTTTGATCAAATAAAATAATAAAAATTAAGGGATTAAAGATAATTAATTATTTCACTTTTCTTTCGCTGCCAAATCGGTGGGCGTCGCGCTCCGACTGATCGGCGTCAACGGATTTTGATTTGGCGGGCGCGGCGGAGGGGACGGCGAATGCGTCACTGAAAGGGCACAATAAATGTAACAAAAGTTGCCCATTTGGCCCTGATCACTTTTTGACAAGTTGATCAGTGGATAGATCGTTTTGTGCCGTTTGGTTTCTTTGATCAGTGTTTGAACAGGATTAAACCATTTAGGAGTGATCAATTTTCTTCCCGATCAGTTGACCCGAATCAATCCGGACTGTTTTTTGTTGTTGCTAACTGATGAGGACCCCAGGAATGCCAACTAATTTTCTATTCTGATCACTGATCAGTTCATGGCTTTCTCTGTTTACGCACGTCGCTTCAGCGGTGACAGCAAAAAACGTTTGCGCACGCCGCGTTCCGGCGCTTCCGCGCCGCTGCTAGCAGAGCCGGCTCCTGTTTGCTTGCGCGTCTTGCGAATTTGGTTGAGCCAATGGCCAAGCACTTTGGAGCCAATTTGACGCTCGCGCTCCCATCGATTCAACTGCAAAATGTTTTTAATTCAATTCTTGCATTTAAAATTATTATATTAAATTTTAGAGCTTTTAGAAAATTGCAAAAATATTTCTGTTTTCGTTGCTATTTGTTTCAAATTGAAGCAGTGATCAAAAAGCAACGCACTTGACATATTACGGACAGTTCCACCAATGTCCTAAAATTTTTAATTTTTATAATTTTAATTTAAATAAAAATTTCACATAAAAATGAATATCACAGAGAAAATCATCCACACATCGAGGCACTAAAACAAATGGTTTTTTAAAAAATTTATTCTTTCAACATTTCTTCTTCACCTTTATGTAGCTGACCCGTGGCAAATGTCTGAAATTTTTTGAGGAGTTTTTGCAAATTTTAATTGAAACGAAAACATTTTTAAACAAAATTTAACCTTAGCACATTTCCGAATTGAAAGGTCAACGCGAGAAGTGAAGAGACGCCCAAAGTGATGCGGGCGGACACGGAACGCACGTCAAAGAAGAAGCCCACCCACGAACTGATCACCTGCGATCGGATCGGCAAAAAAATATATTTATAAGAAAATGGCGGCACTTTGGAGTGTCTTAATTTTAAGACTCCGGCTCCGCATCGAGCCGAAGCCATTCGATGCCGCTCCGGGGCCGGAGTCAGATGGACCCAAAAATAAGTCAAAGCCAAAGCCGAAGCCAGGCTTTTGCCTAATTAAGTCCGGAGCCATTCGGAGTTGAGTTTTAAATATTCTCGAAGGACCGATTCGGACCTTCCGAGTTACTCGACTTGAGAATGAATCTCTTTAAAAATCACTTTTCCACCCTGGCTCAAATTTGTGGTCAATTCAATTGAGCTTTTTAATAAAAATGCCATCAACTGATGTACCGTCAAACTGGTCGGAAAATATGACTGGAACAAGTAGAAGCCGTACCTGAACAATTTTTCTTAAATTTCCAAAAAAAGGAATTAATTCACTCACCGCCGCGCAAAAGTGAATTTCACTTGGGCTCGATCCTGAAAGAGAAAATGCCGAAACTTTTTTTTCGTAAAAATTCCGGCAAAAGTTGGCACACCCAAATTCCGTTTGGATATTCCAACCGCTGGTGGTCCGTGCCCCAGCCGATCAAGTCGAAGTCGGGCAGCTCCACCCGCTCCATCATCTGTGCCAACAAATTTTCAAAAGAATGGCACAAATTGGGGCCATTCCATTGACAAAATGCCAAAAGCAAAAAAGCAAAAAAGCCTACCGTCACCGGATTCTCGTGCCAAACAAGTCGAACCTCCTCCGTGTTGAAGGAATACGACTCGAAGATCAGTTGGCACACAATGGAGTCGAAAGGGAACATTTTCTGGCAAATTTGAATTTTTTCAAAATTAAAAAAAAATTTTTTAAATTTTCTACCAAGTCCATTTTGCACGGCGCTTTCACATTCAGTCTGAAAATGTTTGTTTCTGCTACAAAATGCCATTCAAAGTTAAAATGGACCTGAAGTTTGACCACACAAGGCCATGCTCGTAAAGGATGACAAACTAAACAATTGTTGAACAGAATTTAAAGCCCAAAAACTGGGGAGTTTTTTTACTGTATTTTCCGAGGGGCTTTTGTGAATTGAGGAGCCCTTGGAGTTGATGATGCCTTAAGCATGTTGCAAAACATTAAACACACGCATTTTGCATGCTTTACACGTGTCCGGGGTCCAGACGCGTGCGCGAAAATCACTCCTAAAATTAAATAAAAATTATTAAACGATTAAACGGGGGTTGGCTCCCCCCGACCCTTCAGGGGTGGGAATGTCGGGGTGCGGGGGGGGGGAAACACTCCGACCAAATCTTGGGAGTCGAAACGGGTGCAAAAACCCCGGGGGGGGGGGAAGAAACCGGGCCGAAAATGTCGGGGGAAGAAACCGGGGGAAACCCCGACTAAAAATGACGGGGGGACGGGGAGCAAAGCGTCAATTAAACAATGCCTTTACTTCAGCGTTATGTTGGTGGTGCACACATTCAAATGCTTGAAACTAAGCCGAGGGTCGAGCCTGAAACATTTTTTTTTGCAATTTTAACAAATTTCCAAACAATTTTGACCATATTTCGCTGTACATAATGTCCAATTCTAAAATTGAAACATTTTTCAATAATTAATTTTAAATGTATAATTAAACCAACCGAAGTCGGCGGTGATTTCCGATATTTTAGAGATGCCCTAAACAAATTTGCTATTTTTTTAATCATTTTTAAATTTTAAGACACACCTGAACATGCAATTCAATGGTCACATTCACTCCGTCCGCCTCCGGAAGCAAACTGAATTTTATTCGAAATAGATTACTCCCCGACCCCTCGGGGGTTGGAAAGCCGGAGCCCTTCCGGGGCGGGGCGTCAAGTCGGGGGCAGGAAACAACCCTAATTGGTGCCAAACTCAAACAGAAATGTCAAGAATGAAACGTGCCGACAGAATCAAGAAGGTATCCAGTTATCGGATCTCGAGAAGTAGTTAGCATAAGTCTTGAACTGATTGGTCTCTCGAATCTCGAGAGTGAATCAAACCGAAGCACCAATATTGGGACCATGATCTCGAGAACAAATTAAGTGTCGTTCGAGAGCTCGCTCAAGATCATAGATCTCCCAACAGATAGGCCCAAACCGAACGCACTGAATGTCGTAGTCGCGCATCAGTGTCTCGATGATTTTGGCAAGGTTGATGGAGTTGCGCGTGCATCGGGCCGCGTCCGGCCTGTCCAGCACAACGGAGGCGGACGCCGCGCACATTGCAGCAAAGCAACCGCCAAGCACCAACAGAAGCGGCAGGAAACGTATTGAAGCGAATGTTTGCGGCGCGCGGCACCGCGGGGCACTGTAATTGGCAAACATTTTCAATATTTATATATGTTTTAATTTGCACTTAAATCCTTAATCAATTAGGCCTTAATTAGCATCAGAAAAAATGCATTGAATTCGTATTGCAACTAATGTACATACAGCTCAGAGGCACAGCGAAAGGCACTGGTTGAGGGACTGATACAGCTCATGGGACAGCAACTCGTCGTTGCTGTTGTTGTTGTTGTTGTTGTTGTTGTTGTTGCTGCTGCTGAACTGCTCGGACTTGAGGGCAACATGCAATTGGAGTGAGTGGAATGGCAGCGATTGGGCAACAATGTGACAAGTGCGACGGCTGATGAAGATGAACGTGTTGAAGACGAGGGACAACTTGTTGATGCTGAGCAGGAGGCGGAGGGGCAATAAAAGCCATGTTCAGTGTTGGCCATTGAATATGGCGGCACCTCTGTCTGTAGGACGGAATGACAATTAAGGGCCGGGACAATTCAGCGTCATTGATTAGAAAATATATATATCTCTAGCAAGTCCAACTCAAATCATATACATATATATATAAATATATATACAAGAAATGATGCAAAAGTTGTAAAGAATTGAAATATTTTGATTTGTATTTGGCGATGCGTCTATTTATGCCCCGAGGGGACGGCCCGCAAAGATTTTTCTTCCCAATTGAATTCAATTTCCGCTTTGGTCACACTCCCGCCCCCCCCTCCCGAAACAACCCGTCCCCGCCCACCTAAACCCCGTCCCCGAGTTCTTCTAGCCCCCGCCCCCGAAACCCCGTCCCCGCTCCCCTAAACCCCGTCTCCGTCGACCCAAACCCGTCCCCGCCCACCTAAACCCCGTCCCCGAGTTCTTCTAGCCCCCGCCCTCGAAACCCCGTCCCCGCTCCCCTAAACCCCGTCTCCGTCCGACCCAAACCCGTCCCCGAAACTCTGTCCCAGCCATACCTAATGTGGTTGGTAATGTAATCTTTTGGCATTATCATTTTTGATGTTGACAGCGCCTTATCCCCCCGGGGCGATATTAAAGAGGAAAAATGCCGGAGGGCTCAGAGAGACTCTTTTCCGTTTGAGGAGGGAAGAACATTGTCCCCTTGAGAAAAGCGATGCTTTACAAGACTTTCAAAAAGGAAAAGCCTCCTCCGAGAGTTCCGCCCCCTCCCCCCCTCACACCGCCGAATCCCCCGGGGACAATATTTAGGCCCCCGGGAAATTGATAAAGCTTTGAGAACATCGGCGCCCTTGGCGATATGCCCGTCCACTCAAAACGCCTCGGGGGCAGAAGAAACACTCGGAAATGAAAGAAGAAACAAAACTGAAGAAACTTTTTTGTCGGGCGACCGCTTAATGATGTTTTAGAGAGGCATAAACAAACAAAAAAATGCACGGCTTAGTTGGAAAATTGCAAAGAAAAGTCAAAAAAAAAGGGGGAGGATTCATAAATTTAATAGTCTCTCAAATGCCATTCTGTGCAGTTAATGAGGCAATTTTATCGTATGGGCGGGCGGTCGTCAAAGTGATCAGAAGCAAAAATCGGAAAAAGTTTTATGATTTAATGGGACACCGGGCGACAGCGGGGGGGAGTACTCCCCCCAGAGGACGATTTTCAGAGTGATGCAATGCAAAGTTTGCGCTTATACAGTATATAGCTGTAGAGATGATTAAGGTTTGGAATATACCGAAAGGTATGAGCCCGAGACCGAGAATTAGCAACGTAACTCGAGACCAGGGCTTAAAAACAGAGAAATTTGCCGAGTCGAGACTACGAATTAATAGCATCCCCTATAGCGTAGGGCAACAACAGGCCGAATGAAGTGTGTGTGTCTCAGTTTTGCCCATTGTGTCACCTGGAGGGGTGGAGGGGCTTCTTCCTCACCTCCCCCCCCCCCCCCCCCCCCCGGGGGGGGGGGGGGGCTCATACCCTCGGGGGACGACGTCTGCCTGTTTCAAGTCTTAAAAAAAACCTCAGGGAATGTGTGTGTGTGTGCACCTGTGTGGTGGTTGGACGAACGAAGACTTATAATGAAGAAAGAATACATATAAGCCCTCGGGGGATGGGGCGACGGGTGAAGAAGCCCCCGGGGGATGGGTGTTTAGTTTGGGCGGTTGACTAGTGGTCTCTGCCCCCGAGGCGACTCTCAAGACTCTCGACAAAATATATTTGCCCCCCCCCCCTCCCCCAAGGAGTTCGCGTCGACTTTGTGGATCGATAGGTATCCCCCCCTCCCCCCAGCCCTCCGGGGGAAGTGTGGGAATGCGGTGGGTACATCGCCGGAGGGGCCATAAATAAATGAAATGGGCAGATCGGAATGGCCAAAAAGTGTTTAATGTGGCCATCGGGAAGGAATTATGAGGCATCCACATAGGGCAATAAAAAGTGTATGAAGGAAAAAAACTTGGAATTTTTTTTTGCGGAAATTATTGGATAATACAGCAAAAAGCGCCAACATTCGGCGATGGCATTTTGGTGCCACCGTGTTGATTCGTTAGGCTATACTTCTAAATGTTCAGAATGAAAACAAATTGGACAACTGGGCAGAAAGAGAAGGCACTTAAATTAATTAATTAACCAATTTTAATTGCCCCCGAGGGTAATTAAAGAAATTTTTAGTCCTAAGCGATTCTTATGAGGTGGTCCCCAGCAGAAAATGGTGCCAGTTTTAATAAATTTGCGGTCCAACGAATGTTCATAAAAAAATTGCGCTTCCAGGGATTTTTTTTTTTTTTCGAATACAAAAACAAAACTCCTGAACAAAATGCTGGTGGCAGGAACTAAAAGTCTGATCACGCCTCATCACTTACTCAAGATGTTCTGCATGGATTTGCGCGAGATCGATACGCAGACACAAAAAAAAGGGCGGTGAATCCTACCGTACACAAAAAACAATGAAATATACAATCAGTCAGCCCCTTAGGGGATGTGCCTGAAGGCGATAGCCGGGGGGAGGGGGCCCATCCGTTGACGTCAGAAAATGAGCAAATTTATTTGTCTGTGCCTTGCGGCGCCGCCGCCGCTGCCCGCCGTCGGCAGTCATCACAAATTTGTTCGTATCATTTTCATTGCTCAGGAGGGAAAATGCCCTTTTTGTGTGTGTTGTGAGAGTTGTTCGCCTTCGCCTCGGCTTCTTAATGGCCTCCCCCCCCCACCCGCCACCTTCGGGATGCCTGCCGAAAAATTCAATTTTCCGAACAAAAAAGGGATGCCTTTAGGGGGGGGGGGGGGGGAGGCGGCGGAATGGGACAATCCCTCGCGCCATCCCCCCTAACGGGTGAAGAGCGGGGGGCCAGCAAATTTGGACAAAACCCAAAATAAAAAAAAGTAAAAATTGGATAAATTCACCTTTGAAAATTGCATTTCCCTTTTCAAAAGAATGCAGAGGATCCCCTTCTGACCTAGTTCCTAATATGAAAAACATGAACAAACCGTTCAGTACCCAACCCGAACCGCTTGAACATGTTGCTAGCCTAAGTCGGATAATGAAAGTCAAGCTTTTAGATTTCTATTACCCCGGACAATACCACAATGGCGATGGAGACAGGGGCGGCTGTTGATCACCCCGCCGGGCCCTGGGATTCATCCCTTTCTTAGTTTTTCCTGGCCCCAGGGGAATGCAAAACGGCGGTTGGTTAGGTCGGCGATGTGGAAGAGACCAGAGGGATCGGATCAAATAACTTCCATCGGCATTTCGTAGACTTTACACACAATCTCAACCGCCAGGTTTGGGCCTTTGAGCTTTTTTGTTGTTGTTGCAGTTTTGGATGCCGGGATTTTGGCTTAATTTTTGTTTCATAATAGTCCAGACTCGGGCCGGTTGGGGATTAATTCGTTTATCCAATTTCCGTCAGCTCCAGTGAGGATAAAAAATTCTGTCTATAATTTGTAGCTCCTTTTGATCACACGTCTTCTTCCGTATGTTCAGCTACAGACACGTCTTCTTCCGTTCGGTTGCGTTCGTTGCCGTCGTCGTCGTTGTTGTTCACGCGATGGCGCGCTCGGGGCGAATCGAAAATGCCGCGCAACTCGCCAACGTCGCAGGCCAACACAGCGGTGGCCACGAGCAGTACCTGGACAAATAA
The DNA here is from genome assembly GCA_020449905.1 of Globodera pallida. Lineage (NCBI taxonomy): Eukaryota > Metazoa > Nematoda > Chromadorea > Rhabditida > Heteroderidae > Globodera > Globodera pallida. Next base: position 2,704,456 of record JAIXHY010000004.1, on the reverse strand, counting down.
AATTAAATTTGAACGGAATATTGGTGTTTTGGGCAAATTCTTTTGTTGCATATTTTATTGTTAAAAATGTTTTAAAAAAATTAATAATTTTTTAAACAATTTGGTCAAATTTTTTGCACAAAATGCTTTTAAAATCACCTTTGCCGGCGTGCTCCACCAATGTCGCCGCTTCTCTTTTCGCACATGGTTCACTCCGTAGTTTTTTTGGTCCTCCGGAATGCATTTGACGTGCATCTGGTAACTGTCCCGGTCGAACACCGTCTGGCAGTCCATGCACGAATAGCGAGTAGTGTGACATCGGTAGTTGTGCTGCAGCACCTGCTTCTTCTTCATTGTCTCGCCACACTCGTCGCAGATGAAAAACACCATTTTGCTGTTGTGGTCTCGGTGGAAAGCGTAAAAATTTGGGTTTCTGAAAAATTAAAGACATTCATGATTAGAGTTCGAATTTTTCCTAGATTAAGTGTAAACCGGGTTCATAAGAATAGGTGTAAAATTAAAAACTTTCAATCTTTAAGCGTGTATTGAGCAAAAACAAAATGTGTTATCAGAAATCATCTTAATTGACACCCAAAGTAACCAGTAAATCATAGAAAAAACAGAAAAGCACATTTTTGGGATATTTCGTTCAAACTGTTGACAATTCCAAAACATTTATTGAATATCCATTCTAAATTAGTGAGTGAAAGATGAATGGGTCAAGAATCTTGCGCAACAGAGCGGTGCCGATAGACGCCGCTGTAAAAATATTGAAATTTCAGTTTTTGTGATAAAAATTGGTCCAAAAATCATTATTCAAAAAAAACCATTTCGCCAAGGATATTTAGGAAGTCAAAATTTTTTTTCGAGTGGAATTCTCATACTTTACTGGAAAAGATTCATCATTTTTGTCAGTTGGGCAATGCGTTTGGTATTAAATGTTCTACTCCATTTCTTTTCGTTTGTTTTTATTGATTGAGATTTAACTCGGGCACAAAGATCATAAAACATTTTCCATGATGTCATCATGACTAGGAGAGTTGATTGGTTTATGTATGTACAAACATCCAATTTCCTGCATTCCCTAGTCACGGTGAAAGGATGTTAATTCGGGATTGACGATGACTTGATTCCCCCAGCTCCAGTTCCTTACAATTGCAAATCGGTCATTATGAGAATAGACTTTTTCTAACTCTGGCTGTCTCCTAATTTACTGATAACGAAAACCTGAAAAAGATTTGTATTCAGAATTTTGATTCTTTTTCTGTAGAACTATTTGGCATTTTAATATTATAGTAAGAAAGTTGACATTATCCGTATAATTGCGATACTTTTTTGACTAAGAATTCGCAAGATCTTTTTGAAAATGTTTCAAAAATCAGGCGACTCAAAATCATTAAAAAAAAACAAATTCACGCTAACCATGCAAGTAATGATAGAATCGTGCGAATGATTTTGAGTCAAATTAGGTTTTTAGAGGTTGAAACATTACGATGTCAAAGGGGACATTACCTTGAAATGTCCACTTCAATGCATTATAGGTTTTGCGAAGAAATTTCTGTTTTCATTTGCTACAAAACTATGTCTTCCAACGTCTGTTACAATTGTAACGAGTCGGGTCACATTTCCCGTGACTGTCCTCAGCCGCGTGGTGGTGGTGGAGGCGGAGGCTCGCGTGGTAATTTTTATATTACTTTTTAGCCTTTTGTTTGCTTTTTGAGGTCCCAGATTTTGGTCTCTATTGTAATCTGGATGCCTATCCGTTTTCTTTCCTCTTACAAAAAACTTAAGAAGGGTCCCATTAAGACAATGAACAAAAATCTGATCGCTAAAATCATTTTTTAAATTCTTTTAGGTGGAGGTGGTGGCGGCAACGTTTGTTACAACTGCAACGAACCGGGTCACATTTCCCGTGAGTGTCCGCAGGGCCGTGGTGGCGGAGGAGGTGGTGGAGGCTCGCGTGGAGGTTTGTCATTGTTTATCATAACGACGAATAATGTTTTTTTTGGGGTTGTCGGAATGAGTCCGTCCGATGATTGAGAATAATTCGATGCTTAAGGAGGCGGTGGCAGCAACGTTTGTTACAACTGCAACGAGCTGGGCCACTTTTCTCGCGAGTGTCCTCAGGGGCGTGGTGGTGGCGGGGGAGCGCGCGGTAATTTTTGGCATTTGAATTTTTCATTTTCTTTAAAAACTTGAACTACCCTAATTTGTTGATATTTAATTTCCTTTCTTCAGGTGGTGGCGGCGACTGTTACAACTGTGGCAAGTCTGGACATTTCTCGCGTGAGTGCCCGGATGGCCGTCGTTAGCGGGAGGAAAGAAGAGAAGGGCGATTGGCAGTGGTGGAATTGCTGACTATTTTTGATGAGACGTCGACCATTTTTGTAAACTTTCCAAAGTCCACCGTCACTATTCCAACCATTCAATCACTGTACCATTCTTTTTGTTGTTGTTGCTTCATCAATAAAGTTTGTTGGCCGAAAATACGTTGAATTTTCACGGGAATCCCGGGGGAAATTTTGAATTTTTGATCGGGATTTTTTCTAAAGAGACGGTGTTGGTTGAATTTTTTATTAGAAAATATTTTGGGCATGGACGACAGAATTTGAAATTAAGAAAAATTTAAACATTTCGCCAAGGAATTATTTCCGAGAGCGGAAGAAAAAGTTTTTCTGAAAAACTAAAATAATATTTTTCTCCGGAACGGCAGCCGGAAGAAGACTCCGGGAGCGGGAATCCGTTAAAATCCCGTTCCGTTTTCGGATAATTGGCTTAGACCTGGGCGAGTATTTTTTCGGGTAGTCGGAAATGGGCGGGCGAGTAATTTCTGATTTTTTTTTTGGCGGGAAACCTGTTAAAATCCGCTCCCGCTGATCTCTAGTCTGCAGTCTGGGAGCAGCCCCACATTAGAGATCGGATCAATCAAGATTTGAAATCCCGATCGACATTTTACGAGATTCAACTTTCACATTTTAGTCATAATTACAAACAAACAAAAAAATGCAAAAACACGTCACATTCACTCCTTCCGCCGATGATAATGCCACCAGTCAGTCCAGCATCGTTTCATCCGTAATGGAATCCGATTTTTCCATTCAAAGGCGCGAAGTCCCGGAAATGTTCAAGTGAGTGGAGGGGGTGGGTGGCGTTTCATTAGAAACTCATGAGAATTTTTTATTTTCAGAAAACTCGCTGAAGACAATGCTCAGATGCTGCCTCAGCCTGACATCGACCTGAACGTCAGCGCGTATCCGGAGGTCAACAACGGTTTGGTTGAGGTTCGTTCAGGCGCCTTTTGTCTGTTACTATGTCTAACTGCTGATTGTTACTCCGAATTAATTTGTTTGCCTTTCAGGCGATCGACGCCCTGGAGTCGCGAATGCCATTGGCGTTCCAGGACCAACACGAAGTCCTGAAGATGCAAACTGAGATGCTGCAACTCGAGGTCAACTACAAGGAGCTGTACAAGAAGATTCACGAGCAGTCCGTGATGCGACACAATTTGGAGGTATTTCGTTTGTTTTTTGAAATTCAAAATCTGATTGGTTGGATTCAAGTTCTTTTTTATTGCAGAAAAGTGTCAACAAGAACATCGAAGACATGCAAAAGGGCGCCGTTGTCGCTCAGAAGTTGGTGAAGGCGAAGAGCGCTTACGAGGAAATGTTGACGAAGGCGGAGCAATTACTGGTCAAGGCAGAAAAGAGAAAGATCGCGAATTGAGTGGAAAAATTTGCGGTTGTTATTTTATTAGGCATGTGAATGAATATAAGATTTTTGTTATTTTATAGATAATTATTTTGTTATAGATAAATAAATGTTTATTCTCAATCCATTGTATGTAGACGTCAACCTGGCCCGTATACGGGTTTTCACGGGTCCGTCGTACTTTTTTGTGCCCACACGATTTTCTACGGGTAACATGGGTCTATAGGGTCCGGACAACTAGCCTTCAAATCGTACCAAGTTTAGCTGATTCGGCTTGTACCGATGCGGAATCATTTTTGATAAAATGGCTTATCAATTCAAACTGTTGTGGCTTGCTCCAATTTGCAAAATGACGGCTAGGGTAGTTTTTGCGTTTTGACTTTTGTTTCCAACATTCATCCCTTTTCGTTTTTGAAAACAGGTTCAATAGACAAGAAGCTATGACAAAACGAAGATCAAAATTTCTTTTTTTTTGGCAAATCATCGCTAAGCTCGTCGTGTCGAAGACAAAACCGTCCATTTTACCCATTCATAAAACAACAAATTTATTTTCCTGAAAGCAATTTTAAAAATAAAATTACAACAAAATTTGGATCACACGCGTCATTCGTCCTCGTCAAATTTGATGTGCCCGCCTTCCCGCTTCTCCGGAATTTGTTGTTCCTTGTCTGCTGTCCTGAAATGTTTTTTTCTATTTAATATCATTCTGGTAACATTTTTTTTTTCAAAAAAAGAGAGAAAAACGCGCTGCTGGAAGCTACTCAAATGACAGATTACTCCAAAAAAATAACCCAAATTTCGAAACGGAGCTACTTTATAGAACGGTCATTAAGCTTTGGCCTACAAAATGGAACCGGGCTAATTGCATTTTTTTGTTTTTGTTTTGCTGGACTAACTCTGTGTTTGTCCTTTGTTCAGTGTTATCTTCCGTCGGCACGTCCTTGTCATCACGCAGCGGTGCGTCCGCCGCCGTCGTCGTTGTGGTTGTTGTCGTCGTCCGCTTTTCCGCATCCGTTTTGATGGCCTGCCATGCCTCCACGCACAACGCGCGGTTACGAATGCGCAGAGAGTTCTGCAGGAAATTGATAAATTTGCCCTCCTTGCGCGGGATGTTGTCGCGCTTTTGCACTTCGCGCAGCAAAATCTTCAACCGCGGATCGGTCACTCGGCGTATGGCGGCACGCACTTGGACCACCCAGGCGTCCTGCTTCAGCTCACCCTGTGAAATAAGTTTTGTTATTAGGGGTACGATTTTGGAAATTTTAACTTTTTTTTTTCTATAGAAAAATGGAACCGAAGCTAAGAAATTTCGGGAAGGCTCGGCAGTGTCGATAGGTGACATTATGAAAATTTTGAATTTCACGAATTTTGTTAAAAAAATGACTCAAATATTGCAATTTAGAATTCGGCATTTTGAGGGGTGGAACATGAGCTCGGACCACGTTTTTTTTTCACCCGGGATTCACCAAGCTGGAAAACCTCGGTTACTCGGCTCGGGTTTTTTAAAATTCCGACTCAAAGTAAAACCTTCCAAAATTTCATTTTCTGATGGGGAAGTTTTTCATTACGAAAAAAGGGCAGAACCTCTGGAAGGCTTTTCCTTCCTGGCTTAGGAATAAATCCAAAAAATTTAGGGGCAACTCCTTTGTGGTCTGCCATACACAACCTCGTTGTCTTGCTAATCCAAAAATTTAAGAAATGCGAAAAATTTTTGGGCCTAACCGCGCCCTAACCTTGTTCACTTTTGGCACATGGTTTACTCCGCCGTACTTTTGGTCCTCTGTAATGCATTTGACGTGCGTCTGGTAGCTGTCCCGGTCGAACACCGTCTGGCAGTCCATACACGAATAGCGAGTAGTGTGGCATCGGTGGTTGTGTTGCAGCACCTGCTTCTTCTTCATTGTCTCGCCACACTCGTCGCAGATGAAAAATACCATTTTAATATTAAAATCCCTGAAAAATTATAGACATTCTTGATGAGTAATTGCATTCAGACTCTTCTAGATTAGGAAGGGCCTCCTCTCTCCCCATTCGAATTCCGAAAGACAAATTTTAAAGAAAATGGTTTCTAAACATTCAAGACGTGTTATTAGGGGTTTTGAGGGTCGAGGAATCCGAATATGACCGTCGAGAATGAGAACGGAATTTTGAAATCGGCGGACCCGAAAACTGGATAACAGAATTGAAAATCAGGACCGGTTTATCGAAAAACAAACATTTTTGAAAGAAAAATATTTTTGGCTTTAAAAATAATTAAAAAACGTTATGCCAAAATTTTGAAATTCAAAAATGCAACAAAATGCTCTTCCATTTTTGCCGGAAATATATAAACGCTTCGATTTTCATCAATTTCTTCTCATCTATTTGTTCTCCAAACATAAATATCTAAGTTAAATAAAAAATAATTTATTAAGACAAAAATTTCAAAACGGGCAAATGTAAAGCAGTGTAAATTTGATCGCCAATTTTTTTCCTTACTGGGTCAACAATTCGTCCCATTACACAATCACAACATCCTGGCCCGTTTGGCACTGTTGGTAGAAAATGCTGTTCCAGTTGTTGCTGTTGTTGATGCGGTGATTGTGTTGCTGTTACTGCTCGCCAACCCGGACAGCGTTCCGTCAACCATCACCAGTGTTGTGCTCGTCTGATCTGAGTCGTCCTGCTGGAACAGTTGGTCAAACATCCACGCCTTGTAGCCGGTCACCAGCTGCTTGATCTGTTGCTCAAAATCAGTCGCCATCCCATCAAAACCGCCGTTGAGCAGCAACGAATGCGTTCGGGACACCAATTTGCCTGACGAAAAATCGGGGACTTTGTTTTTTCAAACCGCTCTGATCGGACTAATAATGTTTAAATGGTTGGTCTGATCATAATCTTTTCGAATAATGAGTTATTCTTGCTACACATATTCTGGCGTTATGCACAACTATGAAGTCCAATATCGGCCTATGATCAGGAGCAATTTTATCTTAATCTGATCCTTTCAATTAGGGTACGATAAACCCGGTTTTAAAACCGGAATTTGGGGATCCGGTTTATGATTTTGTACCCGGTTAACCGGAGTTTTTTGATACGACCCGGTTTATTTTAAGTAGCAATTTTAAAGAATTTGATTAAATTCACTGATCAGTTAGTTGTTCATGCTCAAGGATCAAATGGGAACACAAAGGCCCTCCCTCACCAAGGCTGGCCGATGGATTTTCATCAATCGTTGCCGTTGCAGCAACACCACCAACACCAACAGCATTCGGCGTATAATAGCTCTGGCCACTGCTGCTGCTGTTGTTGTTCATCAGATTGTTGTGCTGCTGATGATGTTGTTGCAGTTTCGGTGTTGTTGATGAACGGCTTGGACTTTGCCTGTGCAGTTGCTGCTGCTGATGGTTGTGGTCCAGCACCAGCTTGGCAGGCGTCGACGATGCAGACGACGATGACGGCGGTGAACAGCATGAAACTACCGTAACTGCAGAAGACGAGGCGGTCGCATTGTGCACAAGTTGGGCAAGTGCAGCCTGGTTGGACAGCACCAGCTCCGCTTCGTGCCCAACTTAAAACACTCAATGTGATTATTGTTGCGTTAAAGTCGGTGGTCGAACGAACCGGCCATGATGGGACTGTCCGATTTGTGGCGTCTTTCACGCTCAACATTAATTGTTGCTGTTGGGGTCGAGCCCGCCATGTCAGTCTGCTGATGTAGCTGGTGGCCATCTTCAACCGGATGTTGGAGGAGATGATGCTGGAGTTGGAGCTGTACTTGCTGTTCCACGCCTTCCTCGTCGTCATGCCATTTGCTGTAATTGCGCAGCACAGTCTCCAACTGCTGATGAAACAACAAATTTAGCCGAAAATTTAACATTTTTATTTGAAAATTCAAAAAATCTCCGGCTTCGGGAGTAGTTAAGTCACTACTTTCGGATTAAAAAATAATTTTAATTGCACCAAAACCGCACAGCGTTAGGGCCCCGACGACTGATTATGTCACTGACGGCTTCGTCTAACTCCAATTGGGACGGTCGCGGTTGTTTAGCAGACCCAACTCTCAGTTTGGCCAAGCGCCGTATTGATTCCTGCAAAAGTAAATAAATGGACCTATTATTTAAATATTAATTTAGCATTATTCTAATTTCGAAAACAGTCCAATTCTTGACCTAACAATCAGAATGTCCCCGGAGGGGGGGGGGGGATTCTGTTTGTTTAGCGATCAATGATCGAATTAGCGCAACTTTTGGGCTCACAAATCAGCAAATGTTTTTGCCCGTCCACACATAACAACATACTTTGCGAATATTTTGCCAATAGCATCCGGCAACGTATTTCCAATCTTTGTCCAGCAAAGTGTGCGTACCCTGCTCGATCATCAAATGCCGTATCTGTCCCAACCATTAAAAATTGTTAAAGCATCGATCGATTGATCGTTCGCGCGTAAGCGCACCTCCTCCCATTTAGCGGCACGGTCTTCGGGGCCGCCGGAGGCGTTGAACAGCGCCTCAAAATGCTCGCGAAGGACTGCCGTGAACAGAAGGCGCTGTCGCGTGATCTCATCACGTTCATCGACCACAACGGGAGCACCCTGATCAAACATGGAACTTCCAATCAGTTGGTGATCAAAAGAAACAAACAAACAAACTCCGATCAGTGAGAAAATGGTAAAATATTATTAATAATGAAATTTTATTTGAAATATTATTAATAATTAAATTTAATTTGTTCGATCAGTGAGAAATGGCAAAATATTATTAATAATGGAATTTAAAATATTATTATTAATAATTGAATTTAATTTGTCCGATCAGTGAGAAAATGGCAAAAATATTATTAATAATTGAATTTAATTTGAAATATTATTAATAATTTAATTTGAAAAGCAAAAATTTCTAAACCAATAAATTTAGGCAATTTGACCACCTACAAGAGCTTTGAAGAAAGTCTGTCTGATCGGAGACATCTGTTGATGGAGTAAATCAAGATTAAGCAATGCTTCTTCCGTTTTCATTATCAAATCAATTTAAATTACAGACAGTCCATCATTATTCGGTGTCCAGATCACTTTTATGGGAAAGCCCAAAGACTGATCGGGAATTTGTCGGCATCTCGACCGAGCGCCTTTTATGGGAAAGCCCGAAGACTGATCAGGAATTTGTCGGCATCCGACCGAGCGCGGAAAGCCCAAAAACTGATCGGGAATTTGTCGGCATGCCGATTATGGATGTGGCCGGGCCTAAGGGTAAAGCATAAAATTTCTGCGCTGGTTGAACGACGGCATGAATTTTTGTGCATAAGCGGGGGGGGGGGGGGATAAATAAAAACATAAAAAATGTGAAAAGCGGAGGGATGTGAATGTTTGAGGACACTTTTGTGGTGGCGGTTGCGGTGAGAGTGGATCGATACATTCATTTGGTCGTCTCATTGTGTGGGGGGGGGGGAGTAAATGGGGGGGGGGGCCCTCCACGGCCGGCCCCTTACTCTCTACACACAAGCAGTATTTGTGTAGAATGGGGGGGGGGGGGGAGGGGAGGGATGAGGGGAGAGCACACAAAACGGCTTTCCCCGCCGCCCCCCCCCCCCCCCCCCACGGCGGCAGCAGCTGCATTCATTCCCCCCAAGGGGTTGAATTCAAGAGTGAATATGTACTACATACATACATATGTGTGTATTAAATAGTTTTTATTAGGCATAGAAAGTGTTGTAAATTTAAAAAATTAAAAAATGCCAACAAATGTGAGGGTTGATTGATTTTGTAGAGCCCGGACTTGCGAACCGGTTATCCCTAAATCTGTGCATTTTATTGGACGGCACTTTTTGCATTGAAATAAATTCGATCACAAAAATAGGAGCCAAGAAATGTACACCAAAAATGAATCATTCTTTTGTTTTTTAAAAGTTTCATCGCCAAGCCCGTCGTGCCGAGGCGGAGCGGCGTCCGTTTTCAACACTTTTTTGTGCCTTTAATTGCTTTTTGGGGTCGGCGGATGAAAGGCGCGTGAATGGCAGTACCAGCCGGCGCTCAAGTGTCCGTCGACGGCCATTGGCCTAAAATTGAAAATTTTACAATGCAAAATCCGGCAAAATTTGCCTAAATTTGTTTCAAAACCCGCCCACCTGTCCCGGGGGTGGCCGATGAATTTTTGAGACTGTGGACGGACTGGTCGGCAACCACGGGGTGGAACTCCAACGTTGGCATGCCTGACGCTCAAAGTCCAAAATTCGGTAGGCAACGCTTTGCGTGTAGCGCCGTTCTTCGCCCTGCATTTAGGGGGGAAATTTGCGTAATTTAAATTTTTTTAATTAAATTGCGCCGTCCCCAAAAAACCCCGACCCCAACATGCCATCCCCGAAGAACCACGACCCCCGAAAAACCCCCACCCCCGAAGAACCCACACCCCCAACATGCCATTCCCGAAGAACCCCCACCCCCAACATCCCATTCCCGAAGAACCCCCACCCCCAACATGCCATTCCCGAAGAACCCCCACCCCCAACATGCCATTCCCGAAGAACCCCCACCCCCGAAGAACCCACACCCCCAACATGCCATCCCCGAAGAACCCCCACCCCCGAAGAACCCACATCCCCAACATGCCATCCCCGAAGAACCCCCACCCCAAACATGCCATCCCCGAAGAGCCCCGACACCCCGACCCTGACATGCCAACCCGAAAAACACTCGACCCCCGAGGAGTCGTGGGGCAACCCTAATTTGTTTTGTGCCATTGCCTTCATGCGCGACCAAAGGTCGTAGGCCTCCTGCGCAATTTGCTTGCGCTTGTCCGCCTGCTTCTTCTGCTCGCGCTCTGATGCCTCCGCATTTTGGCGTTCCAACCGCCCGCGCTCAATTTGCCGTTCGTTCCGCTCTTTGAGCCTGAAGGGCATAAACAAATTTAATAAAATCATCAAAATGCCAGAGGTTAACGGATGCCAAAAATTGTAACGGAATCCATTTAATAGTAATAAAAAGTAAACTGGACCATTCTTGGAAGGCCATGTCGGCTTCTGTCCGCTTCTCCTCCTTGCGGCGCTGCTCGTCCGCCCGCCGTTGCAACAGTGCAGTTTGCGCGCGTGTACGCTCGCGCCTCAGGCGCTCCTCCCCAGCAAGCTTCCAATGCGCAAAAGTCTAACAGAAACTTTATAAACCAGATCACGGATTGATTTGATCAATTTTTTGCCGATCAACCCAGCCCAGAGAGTCCGAGAACCCAATCTCGCGCAAGATCTTGGAGAAATCCCGACGGGATCCCTCCAGGGCTCCTCTCTACTAAATATTGACGGTGCTTTTGCCTTTTCCGCATTCGCTTTTTGCTCCTCTTTGGCGCGCTTTTCGCGTTCCGCGCGCGCTTCCGCTGCGCGCTTGTCACGCGCTTTGCGCGCCGCCATTCGCGTGTCCAACTCGCGCCTCCAGCGCTCAAAGTTTACCTCGGCCAACCTTAAGAAAAACGTTTTGTTTTTACATTTATTTTAATTTTATTAAAGACACTTTTTCTGTTCCGCCCGTTTTTCCGCTTCCTCTTTGCCGCGTGCCGCTTCTCTGTGCCTTTTTGCTTGGCCTGCTTCCTGTTTCTTTCGCAACCATGCCTTAAACATCTTTTCTGTGTGATCGATGATTGAATAATTTTGTTGGAAGCGTTGCAATGCTTTGGTTCCCGATCGGGATTTCTTCAAAAGTCCGTTGATCCCGACTAACAAACAAAACTGATCTGGGCCTTAGAACATTCTGATCAAAATGTGAACAGATTTTGAAGCTAAGAAAATCTCGGGCAATTATACATTAAAATCGCTTTGATCCTGACACTGATCCAGCCAGCCAACTAGCATGGATCAATGTGTTCAGATCATTTTCTGAATCAGTGTAAACAAAGCTGCTGTTGCTGCTGATAGTGGGCTCACTTTGTACGTGGCGCTGTCCGCACTGTTTCGCCGGATGGCTGCCGATGCGCTTGCATTGCGCTGTTGTCGCTGCTCCAACGCTGCCGGAGCTGTACGTCCGGTGACCGACAAAACGAAGCCTCTGAAACAATTTATTAAAATGTTTTTTTAAAACTTTTACAAAATCAAAAAAAGTCGACCTGCTCGAACTTGAGCCAAAGCCAAGTGGAATTTGTTGCATCAAAATTTCCTTGGGCTGACGACGATTTTGCGCATCGTTACCGCCGCTACTTTGTCGCCTTGCTAAACGTTCAACAATTTATAAAATCTTGCACATTTTTTGTAAGCATTTATTATTGCCTGAAAACATTTTCGAACTGTCATTGTTGGTCGGAAGAAATGTGCCGGGCAATCGGCTGACAAACGGTGCCAGTGCCGCCGGGCGACCGCCTTGAATTAGGGGATTTTGTCATGGCAAATTCTGTTTTCCGATTAGCGATCGATTTAAAAAAGGTTCAAATTTGGAAGTGATCAATTTACGCGGTGAGTCTTTTTGTGATGTTTCCTCCGGCCATCCGTTGCTTTGATCAGTCCGTTGCAATCGGCGCGCGGAAACTTAAATTTAAATAACGATTTATTTATTTCTTAATAATTATTTTTTTAATTCCCCCTTTTTTTTCGTTGTCATTTTATTTATGATTGATTTTATGCTTTGAAGCCTGATTTGCACAGCTTAAATGGATACCATATGATCCAATGCTTTAACAGAGTCCAGTAAGTTTAAATTAAATTCAGAGCAAAAATCGGTTACACGATTAATTTATAATTACATATTTAAAATATTTTTAAGTAAATTTGCGTCCACTGGTTATGGCTACAAATTGCTGAAACGCTGCTTTACCCTCAACTGCTGGTGATATGCCATCGTCATGTTCAGCCGCGTTGTTCTTCGCGTTGGTCATTGAGCTTTTGCGGGAAGATGTGCGCGAATTTTTGGCACTAGGATGCAGTGAGGGCGGCGTCAACGGTGGTGGAAGTGCAGGCGGTGCTTGTACTGCTTGCTGTCGTGCCAATGCAGCGGGCAGCAGCGGATCGCGCAAACTGCGCGTGCGTTGCGAAGCCACCAAGTCATGCCTTTGAAATTTGTGACGGAAGCGTCCGAGAAATGATTTAAAATGCCATCTTCGCCATACAATCTTTTCGTGAACTGCTCCCCATCCGCGTCCTTCCGCTTCACATTGTCCTCGTCCGACTCGAACTGGTCATCGTCCGTATAGCGTTCTGGCTCACTGAGTTCCGGATACGCGGCGTTGTGCCGTGGCATTTCTTCCGTTTCCGGTCGGTGGGCGTCGGCGCCTGACGCTCTGCTTCCGGAAGACGAAGCGCTCGTCGCCGAGGATGAGCCGCTGCTGTTAAGCCGATGGTCGCGACGTGTCCAAACGTCCACACTCTTTTGCTGCTGCAGCTTTGGTCGGCTGGTGGTGCTGCTGCTGCTGCTGCCACTGGAGGCTGATTTTAAAAATTGCAATTTTTGGCATTTTGTCTTAAATTTTTGAAAAATGGACCTCCGCTGACTTGGCTGCTTCCATTGGCACTTGTGCCACCGCCGCTTTGGCTATTGCTTTCGGGCCTGCCGCCGCGACGCGTGGACGGACGTTGGGCACCAGCCGCGTCATCCGGGCGTTCTGCTGCTGGCAGAAGCTGCTGCAGTTGTTGCTGTTGTGGAGTACTGGTTGAGGATGTGCCGCTCCGGGACACGGTACTGTACATTTTCGACACGGTACTGATGGCTTGCTTAATGGCAAACAGTAAAATATTTTAGCTTTACAGTGAATTTAATTGTCTAAAAATTATTAGAGATAATTTCAATTCTTTTTAAATTTTATCGAATTTTGCCGAAATTTGTCTGCTGCCGGATGAATGGGTAATTAAAGGAAATAATGAGTGAATTTCGGATTTTTTCTTTTTTAATGCAATGCCCGGATGAGAGCAGTCAGTGTCCAACCAAAATCGCCACCCACAAATTTGTTGTTATTTGGCGTTTCCATGGAAACCTTTCTCCCCCCGGGCGTCGTGCGCAGGAAATATAAATTACCCAATCTTCACAAGTCTTTTATGCGCCGAAGGCTATTTTCTGTCGCTTAATAATTGTTTTGTTTTCCGGCCAAATGTGACGTTTATCCGGGAAAATAAAATTCGGAAAACATTTCGGATTATCAAAACTTTTCGGCGAATTCAACAGTCAATTGCTCTGTTCCCGACCTCTAGTGGGAGCCGGTTGGGGAAACGGTTAGTCCTCCACTCGCTCGAGTATTTGTGAAAAAAATGTGAAAATTAAAAACGAAAAGTTGTGTTAGTACGTGTTCAGCAGTGTGGGCGACATGTCACCAGGTCGAAGCGGTGATGATGGTCATCAAACAGGTGACAACGGTCCAACTACTGCTAATGGTTTTTTTGCTACAAGCCGCCAAAGGTGGTGCCAAAGTGCCCTCCCGCCGGTGGCCATTGTCCCATCCCGGCATTTTTGAAATTGTCCGAGGTGATCGATTTGCAAAGATCGAAAGGGTGCGTTTGCCAGGAAAAGATTCGTTCCTTTCCTTTTTCACCTATTTTCACATCCCATTCCCATGTGTAGCTTGGCGCAGTTGGTTGGGTTGGGGATGCCCAAAAGTCGGTGACTAAACTTCTAATTCCCTCCGCGTCATATTGGTTGTACCCTATCCCGCTACCCACTTTTTTTTTGTTTTATTGAACTTCTCCAACTCGGACGCGTATAGCTTCCCTAAAAGCGCTGCTAGACTTTTTTTTACCAATAGTGGTGGAATAGTTTGATGTTGTGGCCGGGGGTAACCATGTCGGGGACGACCCAATCTTGGGGCTCAGGGAGCAACCCCAATTTAAATGTATAAAATTTAGACCGATCGCTTTCCACACAAATTGCCATTTCCATTTACTGAAGGCACATAGATGAGATCGGTTCGTTCTTAACTTGCACAAAATATCGCGCAGTATCACATCAAAAAATAAACCAAAGAAGAATAAATAATAACGCTTTCATTTCACTTCTAACTGGCACTTCTGTTAATCTTCTCCAACACCCACATTGGCCAATCATTCTTCTGATCACTCAACGAATTCCACACCCGCGCATTTTCAGGACATACAAGCTTCATCGCCCATGTCAACGAAGCTGTAAAATTGGGTTTAAAAATTTTTTTTTATTTGAATTTAGAGAAAGTCGCGCGGGCTCACTTTTCCGATTTTCGTCGTATTCCAATTTTTTGAAGAATGACACCCGAATGTGCTGGTCGCTTATATCAGTGTAAACAATCCGTGCCCACGTGCCTACGGCTGGACATTCCGGCAAACTGAAAAAAGAAATGCAAAAAATTAGAACGATTTCTTTCCGAATAAAAATGATTTGCACGAAACTCTTTGCCCATAAACACTCACTCTTGACGCTTGCAGCAACGGAATTGCGTGAATGTGACATTTTCGGGGCAATAGAAGCGCATGTGCTGCTCGAAGCCGACGCTCTTGATGAACAGCACTATTGTCGACAACGCCTGTTTCTGACCATTCTCCGATTGTTGAACATTTTTCTTCTGTTGACGCTCTTTGTACTCCCTCTTCTTCTTCTGTTTCTTCGTCTCTTTGTTGGCGAACGCCATCTTTCTGGAGGCCAACTTCGATGTTGAGCCAAACTGTGCTAAATTAAATAAAAATTACCAACACAGTCCAAAATGCTCAGAAGAACACCTTTATCGTTTTACACTGGGAGCCGAAGTAGGATGATGCAGACAGAACCCATTTAATTGTCTATTTTGGTCAATTTATTCATTTTGATTAATAATGTCTACACAAAAAAATGAAACACAATATAAATAGGTAGATGGGATTAATTTTTCTGGGTTAATTTTGTTAGTCACCAAAATACACACAGTCAATCAGTCACCATCAACTCCAGGGCCGTATCCAGAAGACATGAATTTTGGAACGGGAAAACTCAAAAAAATCGTTGTTTGTTGATGCTAACTCTGCCTTCAACTTTCTGGAGACGGCTCTGATACGGCCCTGGTCTACTGGGCAATCACAGAACATAAAGCGACGCCCCCGTATTTAAAGGTGGAAAAATTTACAAATTTTGCAAAAATTGTCTCGTTGTCAACCAACAAAAAGAATTTTTCCAAAATTAATTTTTGCTCTTTGTTCAAATCACAATTTTGGATGCCCTTCCCGAAATACGGGTCGCCAGCCAGCACATAGAATCGTTGTGTCCGTTCAAATCCCAACACGAAGAAAAATGATGGCGTTGTTTTGTCACCTGATGAATCAATCTTTGCCAATGGAGTCGGTGTGCGCGATGCCGGTGCACTTGTTGTTGCCGCCCACCACGACGACGACGACATTGGCACCAGCGGCACGCTGTTCTCATCGTTTTCCACCGCGACGCAGGCCTTGGCTTTCTGTTCAATTTTGGCGTTTTGTCCATTCCCCGTACAATTCTTGCCATTCCGAGACACAACCAGCGGCCGTACATACTCAACATTCTGCCAATCAGGTGCAATGCCCCAGTCATCAACACTGGTGGGCTGTTCCGCTTCAGCAACCTGTTCAATTTATTGGGTTTTAAAAATAAACAAATAAAAGTAATAAAATTTCCGGAAATCACCATTTTCTGATTCGGATCAACCCCAGTCGGATTGCTGTTGGTGTTGGCTCTCGGTTGCACTCCGTTAACCGGTATATCGTCAAAATCTCCCCCTTCCGACGCCGCCTCGCTCAACAGCTGTTGCACCGTGCACGCCCGGGGCGTTTCCAAAAGTGCATTCCAAACATGTGCATTTGACGGCACCACAGTCATCATGGCGTAGCGCAGTATGGCACCCAAATTTTCTGTGGTTGTTGCCAAATCCACGGGTTGAAGTTCAATGATCACAATGTGTTGAATGTCACGAGCGCAGTCCACTGTGTACACAATGTGCGCCCAACTGCCGGGCATTGGTGGATCGCTGGTGTCAAAGTTCGGTGGCAAACTATGTGGAAAGAAATTCAAAAATCTCCAAAAGGTTTTTATTGACCCCCCTCCCACCACTCCTTCACTTTCAACCCGTACATGCAACACACACAAAAAGCACTCCTCACTCACTCGTCTCGGTTGCAGCATTTGTTGCGCGTAAATTTGCCTTCGCGATCGTCAAAGAAGCGCATGTACAGGTCCATGCGCACAATGTGTGTAAACAGCACCAGCGCTTCCTCTTTCAGTCGGACCTCTTCCTGGACCTCTTCGCCAACTTCATCAACAGCAGCAGTGCCTTCCTCCTCCAACGCTTCAACACCAACATGTTGTTGTTGTTTGGTAGCAGCAACAGTTTGAACTGCTGCAGTTGCTGTTGTTGATGCTGTCATAGGTGTAGAAGCTTGAACAGACAGCTCTTCAATGTCTTAAACCAATAAGTTTAACATTGGTAAACAATTTAAAAATGCTCAGAAAATTCAAATGACCCCCCCCCCCCCTTCCCCAAGCGACAAACAAAACCCACCACCAAAGTCAGGCGTCCACTCCACAGATTCAATGCCGACAAGTACCCACAAAGGCGTGATCTTCTCCGGCACCAGGCACAGGCGCGCCCGAATGTTGGCATTAAAACAGCGTTCCTCACCACCACCACTCTCAACATCTGTAATAGTGGTGCCGCTCATGTCAAATTAAAGCAACTGAAGCAGATCACTTTTTGGCATGACAGCCAGCTTTTGTCCAATCACATTGTCCACGTCCAACAGCGTGCCGTGGTTGGCCAATTCCAACGAGCCGGCCATCCGATTGTGCCGAATATCCGCCAACAGCTGGGCACTCAACGGCACGCGCAGTTTAAACTGTGGCATTTTAGTACTTTGGTAATCTGGGGCTCCTTCCTTAGGTCAAATCAGCCCCATTAACCCTACTTTTATGCATACCAAATCCTCGCCGACAAACTCCACGGCCTTCACTTTGCTGCTTTCCGGCTGAACACTTTTGGCAATGTCCAGTGCCATCGTCAGCGGTAGTGAACGGCAATACGCCTCACTGAAGTTGAAGGTGCACATTAACCCCACCATTTTTTGTCTATTTGTTATTAAAATGAAAAAATTTGTCCGCTTTTATTAATTCTACTATGAAATAGCGTCCAAACATTTTGTGACAAATTATAAATGATTTAAATCTTCTCACATGCACATAAAGTCAACGATGTCCCCAACCGACAAATTTTGGTTCCAAATTCGACCGAATGCCAAGCGCCCGTCAACATGACGTCGGATGGCCACCAAACAATGGCCATTTCTGTCACATTCCGGCAAAATGCGCAACACAACGCCAGAGGAAGTTGGGACGCCAAAAGAGCCAGTCTAAAATTAAAATGTTTTGGGAAATTTCACAAAAATTCATTCGACACTCAAAAAAATTGGACAATTTTTGTAATTTAGACGGTTATAACAATCAGAGGAAATTCTAAAACAATTAAATTTAGACTGCTTTGAGGCACAAACCTTCGCAAAAAGTTTGGAAAAGCCGAGTATGTCATCAGCGGAGTCCAGTGTCCAACGGGGAAGCTGACGAATGGAATCGACTTCGCTAAAAAACTTGATTGTAACAATTAAAAATGAATTTTCAAATGGACATACACGCTCAACAATGCCTCGTAGCGATGCCCCGGTTCAATTCGGCTCCGGTCCAGCATGGCCCAAACCTGCCCCGCCCTCTCAAGATGAGGCGAATAAAATTTGTTGCGGTCCGCTTCGTTCATTGCATGCCATCCGAAGGCAGAAAGGTCGGGCACAAAACAGATGGGCAATTGGACCTAAAAATTGGTTGTTTTTTTCTTCTTTAAATCGGAGAAAAATTCTTATATTGCCGATACCAAGGAAGAAAACGCAGCGTTCGAAATTTTGCTATTAAATAAGCATACGCAAAGGCATAGCCAAACCGTAACTTTTTTTTGGGGGGGGGGGTGCTTCAATTTGTAGGGATTTTTTTTTGTTGGAAAATATTTTTTTCTAGATAGATAAACTCTTTTTTTGTATCCGGGCACACAAATTGTGGTAAAATGTCGTCCCTTTCTTATTCATAAGAAAAATGAGTACATTTAGATGTTTTTGACTCTGTATTAATTTATCTAAAAATGGAAGAAAGAAAAAATAGCCGAGAAGCCGACATTTCTTCAAAATACCCGCATTTGGAAAAGCTAAATTAAAATTTAAAACAAAATTACAAACCTGAACCCTTTTTGAGAAGCCGTCGCCGATCACACGCGTGGTAAACGGGCCATTTTCGTGTTCGAGCAATGAAAAACGCTGTTGTTGATCAGGCAGCGAGGCCATGCGGAACCATCGACCCAAGCGGCACTCGCCAATGCGTGGACGCAATGTCACGGAAGACAAATCGTCCGCAAAAATCAGTTGACATTCGTCGCCCACAACGCCGACACAAAATGCGTACCTCAGCCGTTGCGGTTCACCGGTCGCAGCCATTGACGATTGCATTATTAAAGCACAAATATATCAACCCGCTAAAAGAGTTAAAGATAAATCATCTTACACAGAACATTGTTATGTTAGCAAACTAAAATAAAGCGGTGGTAAACCGTTTCCGTGGGTTTGCGAGAGACCCAAAATAGTAGGCAAAGCCGAGAAAAACAATAAAAATCTTTTTAAGCAATTCAAAACCAAAAGATTTGGACAAGAGCTTGAATTGGATATTTATTAAATTATTTAGGTACATAATATGGAGAAATATTAATTCGAATTTCGAAGGAGCCCGAGTCTGTTTAAGCTGAAGAAATCCGGGGTAAGTACGGGCCCGCTTTTTCAAAGTTCCGAGCTCTATCAATAAGCGCTTATAAGCGTTTTGTGTAAATTTCAACGATTTTTGTTGTTAAACGAATAAACATTATGCCAAAAAAAATAATTTGCGAAAATTCAAAATGCCTGAACGCATACCGGTCCGAATTTCAAATGTTTTGAGTGCCGAATTTTGGTTATACTTTTTCCAAACTTAACAGATTTGGTCGAGACGACCACATGAAAGCTCTTGAGATTTGAAGCTATCCAGTGATTGGACAAAACTATGGCCAAAAAGTAAAATTTTGGGCTTTTTCTGGCCACAACTTTTTTGGGGGCTTATTTGTTTTGGTTAGCTTAGCTTCTACTCACGAAGAGCTTTCATATGAACATGTTCTCGATCGTGTTTCCGGCAATGAATTCTTTAAAAATAAAAACTCAAGAAAAAAAACGTGGACAAATGTTGTAAAAATATAAATAAATCTTAATTTTAAAAATGAACAAAATATATTATAATTTATTTATAATAATCATTTTTATTTGATGTGCATGTTATTTGAACAATTGCTTATTCCTTTTGCATTAATGTTAATTATTGTATATTTAATGTATCGCATTTTCTCACAATTTTCCACTTAAGGGCAGCGATGAATGTCGAGACTCATGCTCGAGACTCGGCCTTCGCCTCTCGCCCTTCGGCCAATCTCCAATCCAATCACGCATTTTCTGCTGCATTTCCGCAATTTCATTTATTTGTTTCCGCCCTTTGGTGTGGCCGTGGACGGAACGGGCCCGAGACGCTGCTACTGCTCCTTCACCAACACGTACACGCACTGCTCCATCTCCAAGTATCGCGGTGCCCAATACAAGGACGGAAAGTGAGCGCAATTTACGCCATTTTGCACTGCCAAATTTTGTGGTGCCCACTGCCCATAATGTTTTGCTTTTGCTTCTGCTCCACATTCTCTCCTATTCAAATGCCCTCCGGTGCGGGCGGTTGGCGTCGCTTTATTTGCCATTGTGTCCCCCGAGGCGTTTGCGTCGCTTTACTGCCGTTGTCCCCCCCCCCCCCCCCCCCGCCCCCTCCGGCGTTGGCGTCGCTTCTAAACATTCTTTCCTTCCACCATGACGCCACTTTTGCTAAAAAAAAGTCGCCGTTCCATAATAATTTGTCTTAATACTTTACTAGAAAAGGTTATATACTCGTTCTGCCTTAATTAAGCATAAAATAAAAAAGTTTCTCAAATTATTCTTGCAATTTTAGTGGCTGAAAACTTGACTGTGAAGTGTAATTTTGATTTATTAATCCAATTTATAAAATAGCAAAATTTGATTTGTTTCATTAAAATGTCCGATTTGCATGAAACACAAGTACTTAAGAATGAAATGTGAGTTTTTTTAAACTTTAAACGCCTTTTGAATTTTTTAAAGAGCGCCGAAGGTTTCACCTCATTAATTATCTTCACAAAATGATATAAATAAATCAAAATTGTTTCAAAATCTTATTTAATTTTAGTAATGATAATCTTTTAATTCCAGTTTTATTTGCAACGACGTTTTGTATAATCTTTTCGGATTTCTTGAGCGTGCCGAACTCGGACTTAAATTGGCGTTTGTCAATTACCGTTTTAATGCTTTGGTGGACAAATTTCTGAAGGCAAAGCAATGGCGGATATACTGGTTGGAATACCGTTGGGCAAACGACGGCTCTGGAGCAGAACTCGTCAAGCATTATAAGAGCGATTATATGGAAATTTATACGAAAAAATTGCCAATCGTCATGAATACTCCGCTTCCTGACAGTTTAAACGGCTTTGAACGAATTAGTATACGGTAAGAGTTGGACACTGTCACTGTCAGGTCGGCCCTTACCAGGCCATCACCGCTTAGGCAACTTTCCCCTCCCCGCCAGGCAAAATGCACTATGATCTTTAGTGTCAATTTGTAAAACTGTTTCTCTACAGGTGTCCCCCTCATAAGCCCCTAAAAGCTTTACCTACAAAAGAGGTTAATGGGAATACAAATCATCGAGGGCCTAAAGCATTTAATTTGATCATCAACAGATACTTCGATCACAATGCCATTGCATTTCTCCGCAGCATTCGGCGCCTTTTCAACAAGGAAATCCGCTTAAGCTTAAATATGATCAGTGAGCAAAAGCAAAGCTGGGCCATAATGGCACGGGAAATTTGGCCTTTGGTGTCGGAAAAGCTTGGCTGTCTGAACTTTCGTCAGCGAGGCGGAATTGCTCGTCTGCTGCAAATGTTTCCCAATTTTCTTTGCGAATGTACGGAGCTCCGATTGATTGTATTGAACGACTACTTTCTAAACAACTTTTTGCGCGATAATCGCGGATCGCCAGCTGATGTTCTGTTTAATTGGCTTCATGTCCCCAGAAAGGATGGCCGGCCGAAGGTGTTAAAGTTTGGAGACGAGACAACAGACTTGGCCAAATATGTTGATGAATTCAAAAAGGTAGGCAACCTTTTGTGGGATGGACTTACCTATGTTAGCTGGAACAGATTCATTTTATAATTTAGGAGTTTGTGAAGGCCTCCACATCAGCCAGTTTCATTGTCCAAATGGACAAACTGAATTTTAATGGCGCTGAGTTTGTTTTAGAAAATTGGCAAACGCGAGAAAAATTGATATTTCGACATAAAAAACCTTGGGACGAGAGGATCTTAATGCGTGTTCCAATTGAGTACAAGAAAAGGTCGAGGAGGTGGAAGCTTCAGCAATTGGATCCACTCTGGTCATTTTATTCGTGTAACGCGGTCAGCGTGGAACTTAGAGACTCAAGAATTGGGCAAAGTCGACCGATGGCTGATGATGAGGATGAGTGAAGTGAATAAGTGTTAAAGATTGAGTAAAAATGATCATAAACATTAGCCTGGGGATGGCTGAATGAATAAAAGTGTTAACGATTGAGTAAAAACGATCATAAACATTAGCCTGGGGATGGCTGAATGAATAAAAGTGTTAACGATTGAGTAAAAATGATCATAAACATTAGCCTGGGGATGGCTGAATGAATAAAAGTGTTAACGATTGAGTAAAAATGATCATAAACATTAGCCTGGGGATGGCTGAATGAATAAAAGTGTTAACGATTGAGTAAAAATGATCATAAACATTAGCCTGGGGATGGCTGAATGAATAAAAGTGTTAACGATTGAGTAAAAACGATCATAAACATTAGCCAAATCATTTATTTCATCCTCATCACATCTAGCGTCCCGCCTATCCGAGGCGTTCATCGTCAAATTTAATCTCAATCGTCTTCACGACGCCGTCAACCAACCACTTGTTGGCCCAGTCCTCCCCGTCCCAATCAGAAGGGCCGCGCTTTTCGGCAAATCATTAACGAAACAATTAAAAAACCAATTATAATTGGCTGTGTAAATTTGTTTCAATTAAATTGTTAAGCGATTATTATACACTGACCCAATTGAGTCGCGAGCCCAGTCTTTTAATTTAATTTAAATTGATTCAAATTCTCGTCGTCTTTCGACCCCTTTTTTGTCTGTCATCCATTGGTTTTGCCGGGGATGTTATTTTGTACTGGAAACGCGGGGCTAATCCGGATCTTGATCCCGACCTACTCCAATTTATATTGAATGTTTTGTCAAATTATTCTATTAACTAATTTTTGCAATTTCGCTACTAAAAACTGAGCTAATGCATTTATTCGCAACCATTGACATAAAATTATCGACTAAATCGTCTGGGTAAAAGGTCGTCGTTTCAATTCATTTCAATTAAATTTCGTGTAAAAAAAGGGCGGCGGCCAATTTTCTTTATAAACTATTTGACAATTCGACTTTCAACAGTGCCCAGACTCCTCCAGATGTTTAAAGGAATTATTTATAAATTTATATTAAATATTTTATTAAAAATTCCAAGTGAAATGTGATCAAAATGGTGATATAAATATATTTTTTATTTATTTATTATCTATACGATCAACTTCAAAAGGCTTTTGGCAATCAAAGCATTCATTTGCCAAATATGGCACGAACTTTTGAACCGGCTTCTTCAACAATTGCTGCAGAATTATTGAATCTGAATTTTAAATTAAAATAATAAATTTAATTTTGTTCAAAAAACGGCTAATACAAACAGTACAATGTGCTTCCGGCTGTGAACCCGCGTCCTGGACCGGACAAATGCGGCGCTGTTCTGCTGCTACTGCTCGACGACGAGTCGTTCAGTGCCGAATTTGTCTCCTCCAACTTCAATCGCCGCTGAATTGACTGATAACATTTGTTGTTCAGCCGTTCCTCGTCAATGCCATGCAATTCAAAGTCGCAATAAATTTTCTGTGTGACAAAAAAAAATTTAACAAAATGTTTAAACAATTATTGTTCTCTATTGTGCCGAAGCCCTCAAATTCAAATGGGCGGATAGAGTCAAGGCGGGCATTTGTACTGAAATAGCGGAATTTCGCGACAAAAAATTTCTAAAACTTCTCAAATCTCGGTCCAAGATTTTAGTTCAAAATTTTTGGGGGGGGGCACGGAATTCCCGGCAAAAGTTTTCGGCCCCACCGATCAAATATTTTATCAATGCCAAAAATACCTTTATGATAAGCAATAGACTGGTTAGTTGAGTATTTGAAAGTGATTGTTGAAGCCGTTCCTGTACAAAAATATGCATACAGTACACATAAAAGATTGTTTTCTTTAAGAAGAATTTTCTCTGTGCCTCACATACCGTAAGCCATTCGTTCAACATTTGCATCTGGCCATCGTACCATTCCTAATGTAAATTTTATTCAAAATAGTTTATTTTTAATTTTTTCAACACAAAAATATGTGGTGATCTGATCAATGTTTCAATGTGCCCCAAGGGTTTGCGCTCAGCATGATCAGCTGCTACTCGTCATGTTCATGCTCAGACAATATCAAAATGTAGGTCACACCCAAAACAAAACGAACATCCGGTTCAGAGAGATTATATTTAATCTGATCAGACCCATAACTCAAGTGTTCCCGGGTCGGATGGACGGATCACTCTCAACATCATCATCGTCTCCCTTATTTTCATTGAACCTACTTCCAACAGGCGGTTGATCCAAACTTCGTCCGCAATCACTTGCTGAAGCTGTTCAGAGGATGCGCGGAGGAAGCTCACGTACTGTTGGCCAAGCTGTGCACTGTTGTTGACCCCCGTGGCACCCGACGCTTGCTGTTAAGAGTAAAAATTGACGAAATAAAAATCACCGATTTTCAAAAAATTGAAAACATTTCCGTCGACCAACCGACCCCTGCGGGCGTGACGTGATGGAATTGGGCGGACGACGGGCGCGGGGAGGACGACGGGTGCGTGCCGCCGCCGCCGCCAGCGATGTTTCCAAGCATATTGCTGGACTGCTCGCCAACCAAATTCTTCATTTTGTTGAACAGCGTGTTCGGCTTCGTCGACGCCATTGAAAGGAACGCGCCGATTGGATTTCCCTTTAGGGGACAACACTTTTTAAAATAAAATGTTTTGCGCCCCAAAAAATTACAAATCTGTTAATTACAAAAATATTCCTTTCAAAAAATCAAAAATTTTCTTGTCCCGTCCCGTCTCCCGTGAACACTTCGTCATATCGAGCCAGACGGCCGAGTGTCAACTCCATAATGGACAACAGCTTCTCCTTGATGATTGTGCTTAAAACATACAAAATTTTAAATGTTGGTTTTGGTTAATTGAGAATTTCCCAGAAAAAACCCGCCAACCCTAATTATGTAATTATGAGTGACTGACACTTCTCACCTCATGTCGTTCAACAGCACGTCCAGCGTGTCGTCCAACTTCGACTGGCTGTACGGGTGGAAATCGCTGCTGCTGCTGCCGCTGGTGGTTGTGCCATTGGCGGGGCCACCGCCGCCGGCGCCGTTGATCAGTTTGTTGGCACGGCATTTGCAGCAGAACACCACGTTGACCATCACGCAAAGTTCGGCCGGGAACACGTAGTCCATTGACTTTTTGCTGCGCTGCATGTGCTGATCAAAGCATTGGTAAGTGCTTAACACAAAAAAGAACAAACATTTAATGTATTGCTGTTTGTGTAAAATTCGATTAAACCATCCAAATTGATACCGTAACAAGCAATGGTATTGCTTCAATTAGTTTGGCCCCGAAACGCCCCCACCCCCAACGCCCCGAAGTGACCAAATAAAATAATTATTTATATATTTCTTCAATTAATGAGCTAACATTTAAAATAGCCTAATGACTGACCAATTGGCACAATTTGAGATGATTTCGGCGGCCAATGTTCGCATTCGGACTTGCAAATATTTGGCAAATTCCTGTGTTGAAAAAATGTCAAATTTTGACGTCATTAAATTGCGCTTTTTCACCTCCTCCGGCCAATTGAGGTCCTGAATAAAAGCCTGCAGGGCATCCAGCTTCCAGAACACATCCTCAGAGGTTGAACAACCATCTCTTAAATTCGGAATCAACAAAAGGCCATGAAGTTCTGATCAATGATTTCGTGTCCCCAAACCCGGACACGGATACACATAAAGCTTTGTAAACCGCTGGAATTGACGGACTCACTTTCGCATTTCCCACTTCTCTCTGAAGAAGTTCTTTTCAATCGATTGGCTGATTGAATGTTCCATCAAATCTGTAATTAGCTTATTGATTGATCATCATTAGCGTAATTGCTTAAAACGCACCGATGTAACGGACAACCATTGGAGAAAATTGGTTGATCAGTTTGGTGTGGAAAATGCCCATCCTCAAGTTTTCTGCAAAAGGAATTAGTATTTGTACGTTCTCAATTCGAGAACACGACAAGCTCAATCGTTAAATTTGGTTTTGATCAGTCTAAAAATTAAATTTTGATCCGGTGTTTTTACTAGAGACCAGAATTTTAAAAAATTCGAGACTGAGATTGAGATCGAGATTTGGGGATGGGCCGAGACCTAGACTCTCGAGATCAAAAATCTCAAAATTCCGAGAGTCTAGGTCTCGGAGTTTTCGACAAATTTCCGAGATTCGAGAACTAGACTCTCGGAAAATCTCGGTCAAGATCTCGATCTCGGCCGGTCTCTAGTTTTTACACAAATTTTTGCTGAACACAAATTTAAGCAAAAAAAGTGCCGCTCCCAAAAACTGACGACGACATACGATCAGTGCAAAGGTAATCGTTCAGCAATTGGAACAACGGAAATGAGTCCCAGGAATCGGGCGGTTGCAATTCCAACGCGGCGTCCAGATCAACCGAGTATAGGGACCAAAAAATTTCGGAGTGATCAGCGAGCAAATCGGAAAACCACGCGAAGGCCTGGGGTGATGAAAAAATTTGAAGTTAGAAAGTCCGACAATTTACTAAGAAATATATAAATGCTATTTAAAAATGCAAAACAAGTCGAATCAAAATCACTGATTGCGCCCTGATCAGAGAATCCATTTGTTGAAAGATCGATCATTAATTGCCGATCAGAGATCATTTTGAATGTTTAACCCAATAGACGTAGCAATTTGTAAGTACAGAATGATCAAACCGAATGATCAGTGGAACCCTTAGTGTAAAATTTGGATCACTTAAACACTGATAAAAATGCAGTGCTTTCAAAATATTTAATTTTGGAATAACATTTTAATAGAATTTAGTTTAATTTTAATGGAATTAATTCCGGCAGTGAATTCCTAAAAATAAAAACTCGAGAAAAACTCTGCGCGGCATCTTTTGGTTCAGCCGTTAAAATAAAAGTTTCGGACGGACTCTGATCTAATTGAACAGCGATCGATGCAAATTTAAAAAAGCACGGCACTGTAAGCGAAAAGCGAGTGAATAAAAAGTATTGTTTCGTTCGTGTAAAGTGTAAAAAGAATTTGTGAAATTATAAACTCACTGACCCCGTGAAGTTGCTGAAAATATTTACAATGACTTTCCGATGTGATTGATTTGAGCACAGATTCAATTTGATTAAGCGCAATATTAAAGAAAAAAAGAATAAAAAGTGATTGGAACTCGCATTTTAATTTGAATAAAATTTATTTTAATCAATCAATTCATCAACTCTCTCTTTCTCTTTCACAAGATTTCGAATTATCAGCAGCAATTTTTAATCCCCAATGTCCAATGTGTCTCCAACCGATCTGATCTGAGTCATGTCTGGGCGGAAACAATTTGATCCGATCGATCGCGCCGGATCAAATCACAGTACAAAAATAATGAAATGCCTTGATCGGAGAGGGCCATGGAAACAACCATTGACTGAACGTCCCCAGCCCCACCTCTCCGTGATGTTCCTCATTTTCCTTCAGCAAGTCAATGCACAGCTCGGTCACCCGGATCATGTCCTCAATGCGTTGCTGCGGACTCACGTCCAGTCCCATGCGCTGCTCAATTTTTGCCTCGTTGCAAATGCGCGTGTAGTTGACCAGCGCGGCATCCTCCAGGCACTTTCGGATTACGGCACGTACCTGGGAAATGAGGCCAATTTTTTTCTTCTAAATCACTGATTGGCCGACATCCCCTCCCCCTGTTGCTGATCCACCCCGAATGGGATGTTAAAACATTCAAATTCGATAATTTTTAATCCGAAAAATTAGAAAATTTCTGGCATTTTTTTGCCGCTCACTTCTTCAGGCGGAACCGGCGAGACGACGTCCTTCATCAGCACGCGTTCCAGCAAAGACAAAGTGCCCTTAAGCGCACCTGAAATTGATCGGAATTTTCTTTTTTTGTTTATTGTCCAATTGACTACAAAAACACACCGTCAGGTCGGCCAAACGGAAAACAATATCTGTAAAATGTACGAAAAAATTGTTTAAAAAAATAGAAAATTAATTATTAACGCACCGAAAATTGGTGATCTGTTTTTCGAGCAGTACACGCAGGCGCTCCTTCACTTCCAGGAACTTCTCCTTTTCTTCCAGCGTGACAGTACCAACGCCATCCGGTCTGAAGAAATTACAGGGCATTTAAAAATGCCAAAAACTCATGGAATTTTGGCTTTAAGAAAAAATAGTGGCAATTTTAATTAATTTCCCACCGGTTTCCGTGCACATGGGATGCGCAAAATGCGAAAGAGTAATGGATAAGTGTCGGGTCGATCAGATGGCCGTCGTCCGCTTCTGAAAAAGTGATTTAAATTAAATTTCAAAAAGATTAAACCAGAATTAAATAAGGGTGTATTCGGAGTTTATAATATAACTAACTGTTCAAAAGGTCGTTGAGCAAAGACACGTGTCGGTGACATCCCCGCACCATATCTGAACGTTTTTCATTAATTTGCGCCCGTTTAGGCTTAAAATTATTTTCAAATTGTCTTAATCGACTCCCAATTTTAATTAAGCTGTTTATAGTATTTTAGTAAGCATAATATTAATATCAATCAAACTTTGAATCCCAATCTTAAAAGGTTTTATGGAACGTCACGGATACGGGCGATTAACGCTTATCAAATCTTGTGGACGGGCGGATACAGTGGTTAAAAAATTCCCTAACCGTGGCCACGTCTATTTTTTTAAGTAAAAAATTGATTTATATTCCGAATTTTTCAATTTATAAATAATTTACATAAAAATTTGAATCGGACACTTACACCGGGCGCAGTATTCGTCAAGCACAAACACTTGGCCAGGCGAAAACCATCCCAGGGAACAGATGTGCTCGTTCAGGCGAAAATCCAATGTCATGGACTGCAATTTGGCAAACAGATGGTCATGACCAATTTGAACAGGGTCAGCCTGAACGCAAATTAATAGTCACCATTTTTGTAGAATATCAGTGACAGAGTTACGGTTACCGGCAGCCACAACTACCGTAACCACCGAACTTTAAAATAAAAACCCCAATCATTTTGCCTAAAATTTTTCAAGGCAATTAAAATTATAAAATTTAATTGATTATAATGGAGAATAGGCCAATTTATGCACCTGAATCAGCTCGTCCATGCCATGTTTGCTGGCCTTGTCCGCAAAGCCTTGGACTTTGGTGCTTAACGCCGACTGTTTTGGCGGCACCGGCTTGTAGGATTGGCCGGTGGCTCGATACAGTGCCTTTATAATTAATTGGACACCGACAGTTTAATTGATCTTTTTATGCACCACCTGCACCCAAAGGTTCCGCTCATTTTCGTCGTCAGTGGCAAATTTGAGCTCATCACCTTCCTTTATTGCACTGAAAAAGGCATTTACTTACAAATTAGCGTTGATGTTAAAGCCCGGGGACGACCGAGAGTCTCGATCGAAATCTCAGTAATTTTGATCGAGATTCTTGATCGCAATCTTGATCCGTCCGCAAGTCCAGCAGGGCTTTAGTCAATGTGCAATAAACGATGACGGACTTACGTGAAAAAGAACTTCCCGCCCTGGTTGTACAAATCTGAACATAAAAATTGCCGCAAAATCAAAAAACGTTGCGGATGAATTTGCTTACCAGAATCGGGTTGAGGCATATAATCAACGGTGAAGCCGTCAAGTTGAACTGAACATTCATTTTGCTTATAAAGCCCACTAATTAATTAATTTTATAGCATATTTCAAAATAATGAAAATGACAACTCTGAAGTAGACCAGAGCAAATCAGTCTGATCAGTAATATAAAGCAGATCAGTCTGATCACAATAGATAGAACAGATCAATCCACAGATCGGTCTGATCAGAAGATAATTCACCGATCAGTCTGATCAGAAGATAATTTACAGATCAGTCTGATCAGAAGATAATCACAGATCAGTCTGATCAGTAAGATAAAGTAGATCAATTCACAGATCAGTTTGATCTGTCAAGACTGATCAACAATCGATCAAATAACAGATCATTTTGTTGTTCAACTGACTGAATTCAGTGGGGTCCGACTTCTTCTCCCTGTAAGTGCACATTGCGAAGGCGTATTGGGACACTTGGACCAGACAGAAGAAGCGCCGTTTCCACTTCTTCCACGCAATTCGGCCAATTCTGGCATACAAAAATTGCGATAAATTGGCACAAAAATTATCCAAAAAAAAAGGCGTTTACAAACCCATAAAGAAAGCCGCAGATTTTCTAAATATTAATTAAACAAAAATTATAAAAATTTAAAACAAACCAAATTTGGCGGCTTTTCCATTCGAATTGCAAGCCGAATTCTGTAAATTGTTTGATAATTAAACCAAAATTAATCAAATTTAAGGTAAAAGCTCTAAAATGTGTTTAAGAAACTCAAAAAAAAAGGGGGATTTTGGCATTAGAACATTGGCATCCCGAACCTTCCCAATCATTTATTTATTGTAAGGACCTCAAATTTTTGTCTGCGCTGCTTTTAGACACCGTCATTTCGTACCACTCCGGCTGCCGTGAACAGTTTGGCGTCGGTTGAATCACAACTTTGCCCAATTCTCTGAATTAAAAAATGTGTCCGATGATCGAATAGTAGCGATCGAAAACGATTACACCGGCTGTTTTTGGATCAGAAACTACGATAATCAAGTCCCCAATTTTTTTGTTGATGGTTCTTATCGGGATGATCCTCATCCCGATTGAATATCAAAGTTCGGTAGCATGATTAGGCCGCCATTTTACGTGATCACAAATCACAAATGATCAAATTGGTGCCCCGGCGTATGAATTTTCGATAATCCGATTGGAATTGATCGATCGATTTCTGCCGGTCATAAAATGCACGTACTTGTCCTCAAATGACACAATGTTCTTGACCTCAGCGTACAGCTTCACTTTGACGGTTGGCAGCACTTAATTCATTAATTTAATCAAAAATCAATTAATTAAACGTTTCCAAATGATGAATCGATTGATCACCTTGCTTTGTAGTGAAGTCGCCTTGTGTGTCCCAACTGAACAAATGCAATTAAAGCTGAAATAAATTGCAAAAAATGGGCCAAATTATACGATGGTTTCGATGCCTCGGCATGATCGCTGTTCAAAATTACATAATAATTAAAATTAAAGAATTAAATAAACAATAAATAATCATACGTTTGGAGTTTTGAACAGCCATCAACTTCCATTGTGCAGTAGACAACCCTGTTCGGCTGGACGGACTTCAGCCCCTGCACTTCCATCACAACCACCTTAATTAAGCATAGCCAATTCAATATAATTGATGCTCGAGAGTCTCGAAAAATATTTAATTTAATTAAACTGCCCACGGGGGAGGGGCCGGGCGGACGGATATTACTCGCTTCTGAATATGTACTGCTGCTTAATTAATGTTTAAAACTTTTTGAGTTGGGGTTGTGACCCCTGCGGCGTGTCGAGTTTGTTTAATAAGAATAACAAAAATCAATTTGCGCAATTGCAGGCAGCAACATCAGCAACACAACCACGCCCACCTCCATGTTGAAGCTGAGCACAACGTCATTTTTGGTCAAGCTGACTTCGTCGTCCCCATTCTCCGTTTTGTTCAGTGACATTGAGCTTGTTCTGCGCTTCAGACTGCAAGAGAAATGTGCACAAATTTATTTATTTTTAATTTAATTCATAATGGAAAATCCCTAAAAATTAATTTTTAACAAATTCTAAAACCATTATGCCCGCCCCCCAAACAGAACTCATCAACACAATCAGCAGCGGTTGTTAAATGGACATTTTACATGTTACAGCAAACTGTGGTTGTTATTCTGTGGTTTGGGGGTTCGGTGCCGGAGGCAATGAAAAAATGCCATTTTCGGACAAAAAAATTATTTAAAAACCAAAAAATGTACACAATATATAATATATAATTTAGAAGTCGCATCACTTGCGGAGATTTAAAAACAATAATTGTAGAATATAAATAAATGTTCCAAAAAAAACTTACGAGTTGAACAGCGACAAATCCTCGATTGATCTGGATCTGAATTGGTCAAAAGCACTTCACATAATCACACAAATCAATTCTATTTTTAATAAATCATTTATGTTAGGGATGGCATAATTAGTGTGTTAATTAATTGCACATTAATTAACATAAATGGTGTAATTAACGAATAAAAAAACTATTGAACAAATTTGTAGAATAAATTCTTAAAAATAAATAAACATAATATTAAAAAAATAAATAAATCGAATTTTTAGTGCATTTTTTTTTGGCATTTTTTTGGTGCAAATTATTGTCATTTTTAAACAATGCGATGGGTCCACCTGTTGCCCCGGCTTTTCTCCTTTTTGCGGCCCATCGTTTGGCGGGGTGCCACCGGCACCGACTCCAGGTTGGAGATGAGCAAGTTGATGGACTGCCTGACCTCGTCGATGAACAACGTCTCCATGTCCTTGACCACAAAACGTGGCATTATGCGCTTTCTGCAATAATTGGATAATGAAAGTAAAAACTGATGGTATTATCGGTTAGTTGAAGCTTTTAAAATGTATTGAATAAAAAGTGTAATATTTAATGGGTACAGTCGGGGAAGTTCGCGCAGTGTCTCCTCTCGCGTGGCGACTTCGCGACGAATTGCGGCCGCCTGCTCGTCCGGATTGTCTGCAAAATTTAATATTGTCTAATTTAAACAAATAAAAACACTCACCCAATTGCAAGTTGTTGAACACAATTTGATGCTCAAACTTCTTGATGTTCAGCAGTTGCTGGAACATGTCGAACAGCTGCTCCTTGCTTTGGATTGTGTCCGACGCGTTCGGTTGGTTGCGAAAGCGATTTCTTCAATAAATACGGTAGGTAAATGCTATTCACATTATTTTATGAATTTAAATTAATTAAAATAATGAATGAATGGACACCTGGCTTGTCTGGCCTGGACCGCGTCGTCGTCCGTCTTCATGATCAGGTCAAATTTGGCCATCCATGAAGCCAGCACAGTGTCCTTGCTGAGCCCATCAATTTCGGGCAACGAACGGATCCTGGGGGTTTTTTGAAGCAAAAAAAGTGATTGATCCACGCAAATAAATACATTTGATTCCAAAATAATTAACGTTTATTAAAAAGTCAATTTGTGATCAGATTTAATATGCCTTAAGGCAAAGAAAGCTACCTCCTTTCCACGTTGCAGCGAAAAACCTTTGAATTATATGCATTTTTTAAATGTTTTAAAAAAAACTGTTTATACCTCCCGAAAATCGTTGCAGGAAAAGCCTCCGGCTTGTATCTGAAGCAAGCAGAAAGTTTGATCAACGAATTTTATTGACCAAAAATTTAAAAAATTTAATTTGAAAGGTTCAAATTCTATGTATTTTTATACTAAAATCAAAATTCAGAGCGTTACCACTTTGGCGACCCTTTCCGACTTCAGGAAACCCTCAAAATAGCTTTCGATTGCCTTGGTGAACGCCTCGTCAGCCTGCAGCATTAAAATGATCAAAATTTGGGGGCTGATCTTTATCGGGGGCAATGTGATCAAGCCCAATCAAAATCAGCCCACACCCAAATAGAACGCACCGGTATTTGCAGGTCGCCTTTCAGAAAGCCATTGAAACGCTCTTTTGTCCGGGACAGTTCATGTTTAGAGACCTGAAAAACCAAAATTAAATGTTAAAAATGGCGGGTCAAATTTGCCTTGGGCGATAATTGAAGCCCGGTTTTTTATCCCCCAGGGGCACTGATCAGTGATCAGAAAGAGTCTTTGCCTATTGGGCCACTGACCTTAAGCTGCCTTCGGGCCATGTCGGTCGGCTGTTTTGCATTGAAATGGTAGGCAATGCATTTGGCCACAAACACATAAAGTTGCAAGGATCGCTTGTGCTCCTCCTCC
This sequence comes from Globodera pallida, assembly GCA_020449905.1. Lineage (NCBI taxonomy): Eukaryota > Metazoa > Nematoda > Chromadorea > Rhabditida > Heteroderidae > Globodera > Globodera pallida. The sequence goes on along the minus strand of JAIXHY010000004.1, from coordinate 2,670,452 downwards.
TCATCTTCGGCCCTACAAAAAGTTAATCAATTTAGATTGGTCTGATCACTGACAAAGGATGATCAAATCAGATCTGATCAGACCTTAGCCGATCACGTTCCTCCTTGCTCAGGCCGACCGCGCATCGATCAGTGTCCCCGTAATGATGGTCTCCTCGGCCGTCCTCCACGCCTTCCCGTTCCTCCTCCTCTTCTTCCTCCTCGTCGGACAACAGTTCCTGGAACAGTACAGTGATCGGGATTTTCTGATCGAGAATGGACCGAAAATGTTTGATCAAATAGCCTTTTTTGTTATTTTCTGATCAATCTTCGCCCCCCCACTCTCTACCTGCGAGGATTGGTGCGCAATTGAGGGGGACCCGCTGCCGCCGGTGGCATCGCCTCTCACCGCAATTGTGCCGCTTGGCATCGGCGATGGGCCAGCCGGACTTGACACTTTCTGTGTTAATGAAACACATTTTATTCAAAAATTAAAAGCAAAATGCCATTTTTTCAAAATGAAAGGGCTCAAATTAAAAGACATGGCCCAGGGGAATGACTTTTTTGTTTTAAAAAATTCAAAATATTTTTTTAATTAATTAAATTTTGTAATTTCTATCGTAATTGATAAAATTATTTGATAAAAGCCTGAGCTTTACTGTTTATGAGAAAGGCCGGCTAATGCTGGGCCTTCAAATAATTAAATAACTGGCTTTAATGCCAAATATAGACGGTGCCCCCGTCAATGTTGGCACTTTTTTCGCAACTTTTTGTATTTTCCCACATTGGGAGCCTATAATTGTTTATAGGCTCGCTCAGTGACTGAAATAGCAGCAAGTGACGTTACAGATAAAGCCAATGACCAATAATTAATCTGTGATCCTTTTCGAGCGTAATGCCCAATCAGATCAATGCCTCATTAGGGGCCAGATCACGACCAACCTTTTTGAATCATCAAAATAGATAATGCTCTTAAAATTGTGCCAATTGTCACAAACGGCTGCTGATGGCACCAACCAACACCTGCACTTACTTTTCGAGGAGTGCCCGAACGTGTCGCCAATGTGCCAACGCCGCCGGCACGGAATGAGCGTTTGGAGTGCGGCCGCGGCGTGGCGCCCCGACGATGGTGGACATTGGCACTTTCGCTTCGATGAATGGACGAAATGGCGGACAGACTGTGGTCCGATGAAAGCGGCGAGTCGGGCCGCGGACTGGCCGTCCGCTGGTGCAAATGGTGCATAAAGGAGGAAGTGCGGACCTTCAAAGGGCGCGCAAATTTTAAATTCAAAATTTTTAAATGCCAATAAATGGAATTTTAATTAAAATTTTAAATGAAATTTTAATTAAAATTTTAAATGGAATTTTAATTATTGCTGAATTTTTAAAAATCAATCAAAAAATTCAATTGTATTAACAAAAAGAATTTATAGCTGTGCCAACTTATGGCAACAATAATTATATGTACAAATAAATTAAAAACAATTATTAAATTTACAAAAAGTAAAGGTTTTAAAAAAATTTTGAAAGTTTAACCAAAACCCTTTCAAGTTCAAATTATTGTTAAGTGTTCTTTTTTTAATGAAGTTTTTAAAACCGGCAAAAATTAATTCCCTTATAAAATGTGCCACTTACATCGGCCATATTTTCCGCAGCAGCGGGCGGAAGATCATCGTCATCGTCACTGCTTGAAGAACAGCCGAGCATTTGGGGCGTCGGCCGTTGCGATCAGTCCCAAACACTGACTGATCGATGTTTAATTGTTTGTTAATAATATAATAAACAAAATAATCAAATGTTGGCAAAATGAAGCGGTGTTTGGTCTGTGACTTTAAATTTAATTTTGCATAATTACTTTAGGGGACGAGGCGAGTCGGAGAAAGAACCAATTTATGAAAAGATTTTTGTTATTGAAGACAAATGCCCCACCGATAGGGATAAAAGCGAGCCCCGCGGGGAGTTTGGGAAATTCATATTAAATATGATTATGTACTGACGGGAATTCGGAACTAAATGAAACATGGAATTTTCTTGATCCCGTCAAGAGTCGGGATGTTGGGAGATTTTTCCAATCCCGTCAAGAGCTTTGGGGAATCCCGATCCCATCAAGAGCCAGGATTTTGGTCACGCCCTGGATTTTTTTGCCGGTTCCTGAATTTGTGCCCGCAACGCTTTTTTTAAAATTTGAAACTGGCATTATCTGGGGGGGGGCATTATTCAACAAATTGCGGACAAAAAAAGCGCGTTGGGTATACGCATTAGGAAGGATAATTTGGCCATAAATGGTTCGGGGGCATTGCTGCAAATGGGGGGGGGGGGGCGGGGTGCTAATGGCTAACAAAGTTGTCCACCCATCCATCATGTGGCCATGACAATAAAGCAAAGCCCAAGAAGCATTTTACCCTATAAAATATGCATTGGGTAACCCAAAAAACATTACGCCAACGGGCCAAAAGCGGTGCATGTCTCATCCCCTGGGGGCACGTCGTCGTGCCGTCCGTTAACGCGTTCTCCCCCATTCATTAATGTTTAATGCCAATGCCAACGTGTGAAGAGAGTGGAGGAGCATCCATTTTCGGGCCCGGGGGCGAACCCCTGGGGGGATGGGAGGGGGGGGGGGGGGGAGGGTGTATACTTTGGTAAATTGCGATATTGATAGGCCTTTCTTTCTTTTTGTCCCTCTTTTGGCCGTCCTCCATCGGTCGCCCCCGTGCCATTTTTTGCTTGGCGCCTGCGGCGAAGTCTCGGCAAAGAATGCGGCGGGGGGGGGGGCGCCGCCATTTTAAAAATATGTACGGACGACGATGTGGCCCGGTCCATGGCCCCATAAAAGGAATGAGAAGAGAAAAAGCGACAGAGAGAAAGAGAGAGAGAGAGAGAGAGAAAGGAATGTGAAAGAAAGAACAAAAAGAGAGGGGAAAGGACAGAAAAAAGAGAGAAAAAATAATTTATCAGCACGGAAAATCAATAAAAATGCTTTTGCCGTTTGTGCCCGGCCATTTGTGCCCGGCCTTTTGTGCCCGGTCGTTTGGGGCCGGCCGCCGCCACTTTAATAAATAAGGAAATGCCCGCCGGCCGCCGACGTCAAATGCTGCTGATTTTTCCGCTCATTTGGCTAATTTTATGCCAAACCGGCATTTTTTGCGGCCAAAGTCATCAAATGGAAAAATTTGCACAATTTATTGCCATATTTACAGTACCATTTATTGTCAAGCATACTGTACAATTACGGCTTTGCTACAGTACAATGTTATGCCTTTGTCCAATTGCCATCGGCGGACGAGCGAAATTGATGCTTTATATAACGTCGGAAGCGGAAAGAAGCAATTTAATGTTTCCATATTTTAAGAACAATTTATTTGGAAAAAAAATTCTATTTAATTTTCCAAAAGAATTTATGTGCTCTGAACTTTGTTTAAAATTCTTTTTAACCTTTTGCAAATTTTGTTTTTCATTTTATAATTTTTGCATATTTCTTTAACCAAATTAATTAATTTAAAAATGGATTTACCTATTTAATATAATGCCGCCCGCCGTCTTCTTTGACTTCTTTCCCACAAAATATGCCGTTGACTGACTTTCGTTCTCATGGGAAATCAACAAATTTTAAAGGCTTCCCATTCGGCCATAAAAATCGGACGCAAAAATATTGCGTTTTAACGTTTTTTAACGAAATTTTGAAGAATTAATGTTTAGCATTTTTAAACAGGCCATTTTATGAGTATTTTTGGCAATTAAAATTTATTTAAAAAATTCATTTGAATTTTTAAGAACGGAGATGAATGCTTAATTGAATAATAATTTTCAATTTACGATCAAAAAATGAATACGGAAAGAATATCAAATAAAGTCTACGCCTTATATTTGAAATGATTAAATTAAATTTATTGATGAAAGCCAATTCTCGGGAAAAAAATGAAATGACAAATTGTAAATTTACAAATTTTAATTACAATTTAAATCTGTGATGTTTTTACAAGTATGCGCAATTTTTAAAGAATTGAACTGAAAGATTAAATGACAAACTGATCTGATAATTTAGTCGAAATGTCCAAAGGTGACAATGTTTCGAAATTCAAAACGCATTTTGTGACACTTTTAAATCTTCGGCCAATTATTTGGCCCCTGCGGCGACAGGTGGCGCTTTCTCCAATTTTCATCATTTATTATCTTCCAAATTCTTCATTCTTCCACACACAAAGGTTCCTCCCCCCCCCCCCCCCCCCCCTCCTCCGCCTTCTTCAAAACCCAATCTTCCCAACCCCAAACCCAACAGATTCGCCTTCGTCCTCCCCCATCCCTCATTTCCATTCCCCCCCCCCCTATTTATACCCCCATTTATATTGGGGCCCGGACCGGGCAAATCCGTCCACCAGGGTTGGGGGGGGGGGTTTAACCCGTCCTCATTGTCTCGGCTTGGCTTGGCCTGAATCCCCTGGATTGGTGAGGCTGAGGCTGACTCATCGCTGTCATCCTCTGCTGCTGCAGGGTCCTTGCTTAGCCCTCCGGGGGCTGTGTGTGTGATTTATTTATCGAGCCCTGCTGCCTGCCCCTGGGGGGCTGCCGATTGCCGATGACCCGGGGGGCAGAGTGTGCTCGGAGGGAAATGACCCCACCACACAAATGTGTGTATGGACGGGAAGCGCTCCGTTCACCAAATAGAAGCAATAAACACACAGAACACAAAATCATCATCGCCATCATTTTGCCGAAAAGAGTCATAAACATTGGGGGACGAGGAGCCCCCCCCCCCCCCCCCCTCCGGCGATGAATGTTGTGGCCCGGAATGGTGCTGAATTTGGGAACCGATCCGTCCTCCGGGCCGCCCGTCTCCGGCTTCCGTTGCTGCTGCTGCTGTTGGTCTGTGGCCACTGGACGTTTGGGGGGGGGGGGGGAGGGGGGGGATGCAAAAAGCCATAAATTAGCATCAATTTATAATATAAATCTTCTCGGAGGCGGAGGGGGGGGGGGGGGGGGGGAACACTCTTTGGACGGGCAGAAATCGGCCAAATCCATTTATATTCTTTTTGCCCGGCCGGCCAATTTGTTGGTTCCTCTGATCTTGCACCTATCCCCCCAAATTTTGGATAGAAAAAACCGCACAACAATTTTTACGTTTTCCGAAAAAATTTTTTTTTTGTTGAAAAAACGCTTAATTGGTTCCGTCGCCCGCATCAGTAGATGAGGTCATAAAGGCCAAATTCCCAAGGTTAGTGTTGCAGTTCTCCTCAAGTTGTTTGTAGCCATCGAAAATAGAGCAGAGCGACAAAAGGTCACGGACAAAATGTCCCTCAAATGACAAAATGTCGCAGAACAGTTTTTTGTCCCGTTTTCAAGTGGGGGCATTTTTGTCCGGGAAACCTTGTGTCATCGTGCCGGGTTGGCATCGATCCCATTTTCCTTTCCGATTTCCGAGGAGTCCGGCGCTCAACACAAAATTGAGCGAAAATTCATTCAAAACATTGTGCCATTCACACATTTGGACCCGCCGCTTATCGCATTACGGCACAAAAAGAGTCATTTCCATTGACGTGTGAAGAAGCTGATAAGAGAGTGACCCGTCCCGTCGATGGCATTCAAACGATGCAAACATTGGCAATGTTTGCATTCATTCACTCATCCCTTGAACCAACAAAACATGACGAGGAAATTCATCCGATAAGGACCACAAAGTTCCTCCATTCTGTGACGGTATCGTAATCCATCCCATTTTGCTGAACTGATCATACGGTGATCGGGGCAAACACTGATCTCGTCTAAGCAAGAAAACTATCACCCCAAAATGGGGCGCTGGTCAAAATGCCAACCAGGTTAAAAATGGTCAAAATGCCAACTACCTGGTTAACATTTTGACCGTTTTAGGCCTGGTTGGCATTTTGACCGGTTGGCATTTTGTCTTGACACGACAAAGATGCGTGCATAGGTCACCAGGGTCTGATCAGAAAGAGAATGATCTAATCAATCTCGGCTTGATCAGAACCATAATCAATCTCATTCTTTTGCGAAATCCTTGAATTGGACCATAAGCACTCGAACAATAATGCTGTTTCGGAGCCCAATCCTGTTTTCCTCCCTGGAAATATCCATTTTTGGCACTTGTGTGGCTCCTTCAGTAGTCGAAATGCCGTCATTTTCGGCTGCCCATCGGCACTTTGTATTCCTCCTTCCTCTGCTGTTCCTCGCGTTTGTGCCATTAACAGCGTTAGCTTCGGTTTCATCGGAAGCGGCGGACGATGGTGCCGTGCCGTTGCCATTGCATCCATCGTCGCCTCCCCATCGGCAACCCGCGCAGCAAAACAGAGCCAAACGCCAGGCTTACCAGGTCTACCTGGGCAATGAGGTCGGTTAATTTTTGGGAAATTTTATTTCAAAAATTGTCCAAAAATACCCCCCCCCCCAAAATTTTTAGGTCAGTGTGAGCGTCGACCGTGGCCAAGTGGACGAGGGACCGTGGGGAGCGTGGACAGTTGAGCGTCAATGCTGTGAGTGATCAGATCACGGAGAATGAAATTGACCTCTAACTATGAAGCTCTGATCAGAACAGGGATAATGATCACAACAAAACGATCAGGAGGATCTGATCAAACTCCCCGGGTTTTTGATCATTTTTTGATCAAAAATGCAAATGAATAAATTATTAATGACACAATTTTATTTCTTGGTCAATATTTTCATCGGGTAAAATTTTTTTGTTTCAGCCCGTACTTGTGGCGGCGGCGTTTACGTGGAGCGGCGAATTTGCGGGTTAAAAACCTTTTAAAAAAATAAATTTTACATTAAAATTTTATAATTTTCCCAGTGGCGACGGCCACTGCACGGGCCCGTCCATTCGATACATTTCCTGCAATTTGGAGCCATGCCCGGCGGATGCGATCGATTTTCGGGCGGAGCAATGCGCCGCGCACAACGACGACCCGCTGGACGGGAAGTACCACAAGGTGGGCGGGGGTTAGGGGGAGGGATACTCGAGAGTCTCAATCTCGAGTCGTCTCGGTCTCGAGTCGCGGTTTTGGTAAATTTCAGGTCTCGAGCATCCCCACTGGGGGAGGGGGGGCATCAAGTTTTTGTGTACCGGTGCCATCGTCGACCAAATTGTTTCTAATTTTAGTGGGTGCCTTATGCTGGCAAGAACAAATGCGAGTTGACTTGCCGACCGGAAAGTGCCAGCTTCTACTACAACTGGGCCGAGAAGGTCATTGACGGCACAAAATGTGATGCTTACGGCGAGGAAATTTGCGTGGATGGCATTTGTTTGCCCGTTGGATGCGATGGAAAATTGGGATCCGGTACAATTTACGCGCATTTTTTGAGGGAGGAAAATTAAAATGCCATACATATCTGGACTAAATTAAGCTCTCCGGTATCTTGATTTTTGTTCAGATCAGAAATGATTAGAGGAATCGAGCACTATAATTCTAGACTCAGACCGTTCTTTTGGTCTTAATCCTTTTTTTTCGATCAAGGCCCATTATATTTGGGTTTTCTTTGATCAATTGATCATATTATTTTGGACGATATGTTACCTTCGATCAGAAAACAGTGGGCGGTCTTGGCGCCCGAGGGGCTTTAGTTATTGCTGTTCAGAAGCGAAACTCGACAAATGCGGCGTTTGCCAAGGCGACGGCTCGCAGTGCAAAACGGTGGAGGGCCTTTTTGACGAACGCGCATTGCCCTCCGGCTATCATGACATCATCGCGTTGCCGGCCGGTGCCACCGCAATTCACGTTGAGGAACGGCGTCCGTCCAGCAACGTTTTTGGTGCAAATTTTGGCACTTTATGCCGTTGTTTGAGAAGCATTTTGTGAATGCTTTTTACTCCCTTTTAAGCCATCAAAAATGCCACCGGCTTCTTCTTTCTGAACGGAAACTTTCAAATCCAAGTGCTGGACAAAGACATCGTCGCCGGCGGCGCTCCGTTCAAGTACGGGAAGGGCGACAGCGGCACTGAGCGGCTGACCGCACAAGGACCTCTCCAGGTACAGTAGCCAAAGGGACCTTTCTCTCTCCGGGACAGTAGCCAAAGGGATCTCTCTCTCCGGGTACAGTAACCAAAGGGACCTCTCTCTCCGGGTACAGTAGCCAAAGGGACCTACCTCTCTCTCCAGGTACAGTAATCAAAATTTAAAAAAATCAAACTACAAACGGCGCCGAAGGGACAATATGTTTTTATATCCCCGCGGGGGTCAAAAGAAGCTATATATATTCTGGCTAATTATATTGCCTTTTTGTCCAATTTTGTCCATTCAGGAGCCTATCATCATTTCGTTGCTGCTCCAACACACCGGTGCCAAGCAAATTGCGGTCAAATACGAATATTCGGTGCCGTTGGAGAAGGATGTGAAGTTTTTGTATAAGCCCGGCGAATGGTCCCAATGTTCGGTGACCTGTGGACGGGGTAAATGGGCGACGGGACATTTTGTCTTTAGACAATTCGTAAACGGACTGTCTGCCAGTGGACAATCCGTAATAGACATTTTGTCAAGTGGACAATCCGTAATTGACATTTTGTCAAGTGGACAATCCGTTTAGACATTTGCTAGAAAAAAAATTTGCCCCCAAAGGTGTTCGTACCCGTGCACTGTATTGTATCGATACGGCCACAAAAGCGCGCGTTGACGATGCAAGCTGTGAGGAGCACAACGCCACGAAGCCTGAGTTTGAGAAGAAATGCGTTACGGTCGATTGCGAGCCCGAGTAAGTCGTCAGTCAGTTAATTGCTTTTTCCAAAAAGGATCAGAGACCAACTCCAATTTTCGGCCCCAATTTGGTCCCTATTTTTTTAAAAATTTAAATTTTGGCAATTGCTTGCACATTGTGCAGATGGTTTGTCGGCAAGTGGGAGCCCTGCTCGACGACGTGCGGTGACCGGGGCGTGCAGTTCCGTGTGCTTTATTGCCATCGCGTGTTCGCGGACGGCCGTCGCATAACCGTGTCGGACGCGAACTGCACGGAGGAGCGCCAGCTGCCCCGGCCGGACATGTCGCAGCAGTGCGCGCGCTGGTCATGCCCCGAGTGGCAGGCCGGCCCGTGGTCCGCCTGCTCGTCCCAGTGCGGCGATGCCAAACAGGTCAGTCCAACAGCAAATTGTTCAGATTGGCACTTTTGGAGTTCAGTTCCGTTCGGTGACTTGCCGAAGTGCCAAAGAAGGCGAAGAAGGCAAACTTTTGCCTGCCGAAGCGTGCACGGGCAGCAAGCCGTCAACCGAGCGCGACTGTAACTTGGGCCCTTGCGAAGGACTGCGCTTTAATACCGCCGATTGGGAATTGGTCAGTGATGTCATCGACGATTGTATTGATTAGAAAGAATCTTGATCTGCTCTGATCAGGGATGAAAGGTCCGACAGTTGATCTGATCATTTGAAAAAGCGATGATCAGGACTCGATCAATCGAGGCATTTAAAAAGAAATCGATTGAAAAACAAAAAATGCAGTTTCCCGGATCAGATTTTTCTGAAGTGTCTGATCACTTAAAAACCAATGCTTTTTGCGCAGTGCCAAAAGTGCAACGACACGGAGGAGACACGGGCGGTGAATTGTGTGGACAAAAATGGCAGGGAATATCCGCTGGAGAAGTGCCTGGACGGGAAGAAGATCACCAAAATTCCGGAGGACACGCGCCCATGTGCGAGCCAAGCGGTCAGTCCCCCCACCGCCCGATCGTGTGTTAATCATAGAAATTCCATCAAAATTTGAATTATCACTTCAAATCGATCCAATTTCCAATCGAGATCTCGGAAACCCAGGTGGCACCCCAAAAACCTCGACCCTGATTCTCCCGACAAGTTTGAATCAATCCCCGACTTTTCCCTCCCCGAACGTCGAGGGTGCCAAATCTTATAGTTCTGACTCATTTCAGCCTTGCATCTACGAATGGCACACCTCGCAATGGTCGAAGTGCAGCACGGAGTGTGGGCACGGGCACACACAGCGAAAGGTCCTTACAAATTAGGGGAAAAGATTTTCGGGAAAAAAACGGGGGGTTCGGTTAGCTGAAAAACTTTTAGAAACCAAGCCGACAGCCAGCCCTAATTGCAATGCAAATTAAATGTAATTTTTTTGTAGGTTTTCTGTGCCATCAACGAGTTGGGACAAACAAAGCGCGTGGACGAGGCGTTGTGTGGCCAAAGTGCGGACGAAAAGCCGGTGGCACGTGAGGAGTGCGTGAACGAGGAGAAATGCACCGGCACTTTTTTCACTGGCCCATGGGCCAATTGTTCGGCCAAATGCGGCGGCGGCACACAGACGCGCACCGTCGTTTGCCTGAACTACGACCGGAAGCCGGTGCCAGAATGGTGTGATGAAAAGGAGAAGCCGCCTGAGGAGCAGGAGTGCGGCATGGACTCGTGCCCAAGTGGGGGATCAGCTATTCGGAATTGATCAGAAAATTAAATGATCAAAATTATGATCGGGCGCAATTCCGATCATCTCCCAAAAACTTTCTGGCGCAATCCCGGTGTCGGACCCGTACTCTGAAAACAGACGGAATTCCAATTCAGTCCGGGCCTTTAATCATAAATAAGTCTTGACTCTCTGCCCTAATTATGTTGCACATTTACCTCGTACAGAATGTTCCGAGAGTGAGCATGGTTGTTGTCCGGACGAGGAAACTTTTGCTTCCGGGCCCTTTCTCGAGGGCTGCTCGAACTGTTCCGTCTCCGACTTTGGCTGCTGCGGCGGGGATAACATGACGGCCAAGACGGACGAGGCCGGCACAAACTGCAAGGAGCTCACGGAACCGCTTGGCGGCGAGGAGGGCAGCGGAGAGGAGCCGGTGTAAGTACGCTAAATGAACTGACCCAAGTTCAGATCGGTGATCTGATCAGATCACCGATCAAGCATTCAAATCTAATCTGAATTCTGATCGCATTCTACAATTTTGAATTTGAAGAATTGAAAAGCATTCCCAGGTCAGATCAGTGATCAGATCACAGATCAAGCATTCAAATTTAAATTTGAATTCTGATCGCATTCCCAAAATTTTGAATTTAAAGAATTAAAAAGCATTTTATTCTGCTAAAAGGCCCTAAAATTCTTCGTCTATTTTTTAAAATTTATACAATTTTTAAAGTGACGCTGAAGCTTCTTCGCCCACTGATGGAAAAGCGCTTTGTGAAATTGTGAACCAGGAAACCATGGAGAAATTCCAAATTCCCTGCGCCGACACCGTCTTAGCAGCCGTCAACGAAACGGTGGCGCTGATCAAACTGGCTGAAGATGAAGCAATTGACGGCACAAATGCCACCGATGGCGAGAAACACTGCGCCAAGTCGGAGTGAGTTTTTGGAATTTTCATTTTTGGTTAAATTCAAATTGGGCAATGGCTTCCTCCACTTTAAACTCGCCGATTCAGGATAAACTCCTAGCTTTTTTGGTCTCGAGAATTGAATTCCCGGAACCACGAGATCAATTTTACGGTCCCGATCATTGCAGCGCTTGAGCCGTACCGGCTTATTTTTTGTAATTATTTTTTGTTCAGGTTTGGTTGCTGTCCGGATTGGAGCACACCAGCGGAGGGGCCCAACTACGCTGGTTGCCCCAAATTTGTACTTGGTGAGAGTGTCGATGCTTGATCTGATCTAATCTGATCAAAAAATGAAAATTCGCAAAAATTAAAAACCCATTCAGGCAATTGCAATGGCACCAAATTTGGCTGTTGTCCAGACGAGGTGACCATGGCACGCGGGCTTGACTTTGAAGGCTGCGGCGAGCCGACCTGCGCTGCGTCGTTGTTTGGCTGTTGCAAGGATCGGCGCACCATCGCCTTCGGGCCCCATTATGCGGGCTGCGATCGGTCCTCTTTCCCCTGCGAGCTGTCGCCGTACGGATGCTGCGAGGACGGCGAGACGGCTGCGCTGGGCAACAGCGGCACGGGATGCGGTGCCAGCTGTTTGCTGACCAAGTGAGGGGATTGGGGTTTACTAAGCTTGGTTTTAGCCGGGGGTACCGGTTTTGGCTAGAGAAGCTTTGGTTGGGGGTTTTTGGGTCAAAAAAGCCGCTTTTCGATTACGATTCGGTTAATCGACCGTGAACAACCCCCTAAGGTTTACCCATCTCATTATTTGCGCCGTGGGCTCATAAATTCTTTGTTGGGTGTAGTCCAGAGCCACGGGTAAATTAGGATTAAGCTCTGGCGCTTCTCAGCTCCATTTTGGGGGGTCTGAGACTTCTCAAAATTGAGCCCCGGCGGCGCCGTAGCCATTTTTGGCTCCGGATTGACTCCACGGCAATCGATTGGCTCCGCCATCGGAGCGGGCATTTTTTTTGTCGGCTACGTTCATTAAAAGGCCCAACGATGTGCCATTTTCGGCACAAATGTCGTCTCCGAACGAATCGGTTGTTTATTTTTTAGGTTTGGCTGCTGTCCGGACGGCAAAACGCACGCCAAGGGCACGCACAACGAGGGCTGCGGCTGTGAATACGCGCAATACGGCTGCTGTCCGGATGGACGAAAAGCGGCCACAGGGCCCGGCTTTTACGGATGTCCGGAGAGCTGTGCACAGAGCAAATTCGGCTGTTGCCCGGACGGCAAAACAATTGCCCGAGGGGCGAACAAGGAAGGTGAGTAATGAATGATCTAGCTAAAGAGCATGATTGATCAATTTAGGATCTGATCAGTATTAAATAAGAATAGCCAACTATGGTTTAAGCATGACCCAAGATTTAAACAACTATCCGGACCCCAAGCAATTTCAAGCCATGTTCAATCAGACATCCCCCTAATTTTGAGGATGTCCTTGCCAGTACACGCGTTGGGGCTGTTGCCAGGACGGGGAGACAACCGCGTTGGGTCCACTCAACGAAGGCTGTGACGACTGTCGCTATGCCAAGTCAGTGATTTTTTTGGGTATCAATCGATCGATCATATTGAATCTTGCAACCGATCGATTATAATTGAATTTTGCAACCGATCGATTATACTGAATCTCGCAAAAAAAACATACCCTTTAGGTATGGCTGCTGTTTGGACGGGGTGTCGAAAGCGATCGGACCCGACTACGCCGGCTGCCCAACGACCACCGCCGCTCCGTTCATAATTGGCGGCACCGTTTCACCAACTCAAATCGGTGTGGTTTCCATAAGAGATAGTTAAATGTGTGATGATTGATCAGTTGATCAGTTCACATGCCCTGAGGGTGAGACAGACTGATTACTTTGATCGGTCATTTGCAATGTAAACTTTACGAAATTGGTCCCTACATCTTTTAAGCGTAGGACAGATCACGCACGGATTTGATATATCTGATCAACTCTATCGTTTTCACATTATCTGCGATTAGTTTAAAAAATCGTGCTTTTGCAGTGTCCTGCTCGTTGCCGCAGGACCAGGGGCAGGTTTGCCATCCGGGCTACCAGTTGGTGTGGTTCTACGACATCGCCGAGGGCCGATGCTCCCAGTTTTGGTATGGCGGCTGTGCCGGCAACAATGTGCGTTCATTTTGTCCAATTATTTTGTGCATTGGACCAATTGTCATTTGCACATGTTCAAACCGTTCACTTACCGCCCGCTTCTGTCTGTTGCAGAACCGTTTCGCCAGCAAGGAGCAGTGCGAACAAAGTTGCATTGAACCACCGCACCTCGGGCGCTGTTATTTGCCAAAAGTTGAGGGGCCACAGCGATGCAATCAGTTGGCGGCACGCTACTGGTACAACTACGTGACAAAACAGGTCACACTTTTAACATAATTGATGGCAAAAATAGTGCCAATTTTGTTTTGTAATGTTTTTGCCTTTCAGTGCCAAGCTTTTTGGTGGCGCGGATGTCTCGGCAATGCCAACAATTTTGGGTCTTGGGAAGAGTGTCAGGTAATCAATCGGAATTAGGAATTTGAGTCGATTATTTGAATTTGAAAAACTAATACAAAAATATTATTTAATGTTACCAATTCTATTTTTTAATTTATTTAATAAAATTTATATTAATGCCATTCTTAAAATAAATTAAAAATATTGTTTCTTTGTTTTTTTCAGAAATTCTGCGAGCTGGCTGATGCCACCCAAGTTCAAGTTGTTATGCCACAGCCGCAACCGCAACAGCCACCACAACCGCCACAACAACAGCCGCCACCGGTGGCACCGCCGCCGGTTCAGCCTCAGGCCATCCAAGCGCCGCTTCAGCCGGCGCCACAAACCGTGGCCATTCTGCCGCCGGGCATTGAAGAAGGTCAGTGCCGCCATTGCTAAAGTGTGTTCAGCTTCTGTTTCTTTCTGCGTGTACTTCTTGCTTTTGTTGTTTGTTGTTGTTGTACGAAAGCGCAATTTTTTGGGGGACAAAAATGAGAACATTTTTCAAAATTGCGCATCGTCACGGCACACAAACAGCTGCTTTCATTTTGCCGAAAAGCTTTTAATTTGTGCGTTTGTTTTTGCCTTTTTTTTTGCTTCAAAAAGTTACGCAACATTTTCAAAACAAACTTTTGGGCATTTCAACAAAAAGTAAGTCTTAGCAGGCGAACTGGACCCGTGCCGACTCAACGTTGACAGGTGGGGGGAAATCGACGGCACAAAAGTGATGGGACAACAAAATAAAAATAAAATTGACAAAAAAAAAAGAACATAATTTGAATTTATATACTAATTGTCCCATCAGCATTTTAATTAATTTAAATTTAATTGGATAAAAAAAATTCATATTTTTGTAGTGGAAACTGCCAAAATTACATGGACCAATGGTTCTTCGACCCGTACTCGGGCGCCTGCTTGCTCTTCATCTACAGCGGCTGTGGCGGCAACCGGAACCGGTTTGGCACCGAAGCGGAGTGCCTTCGGCAGTGTGGCCATCTTCGAAAGCCAAAGCCTGGCTTTTTGGGTGTGCCACATTTTTTAATTGTCATTATACTTTACGGCAAAGAGGGCAATGTCCGGCCAATTCGGAAGCCAAACAGCTTCAAATGGCCGGATATCTGTCCGGGTACTGCTTCAACACCGGCATAATTTTAATCCCCTAAATATGCCTCAAACATCCGATGGCATTCCCGGCTAAGCCGGCGCCATGCCCTCCTACTACCCTATTTTTGTGATTTTAATTTTGCATTTTCAACATTTTTAAGGTCAAAAACCGCGTCCCCCTCCACCTCCACCTCCCGCCCCCACCGCTGTTGCTGTACCACCGCAGCAGCAGCAGCAGCAGCACAAGCCGAAGGTGGAGAAGATGACGACCGGCAGGAAGGCGTTGAGTGAGTGGCGGCGCCGCCCATTGGCATTTTGCCATGCTTTTACAGTGTTTTTGGCTTTTTTAATTTCACTTTTTTGCGGTGTTTACGCTTTGAATTTTCGTTGTTCCTTTTAAAGGACTGACCCAATATAATGGCTTTTTCAGCAAAGTCGCGCGATGTGTGCAATTTGCGGCCGGACATTGGCAAATGCGAGGGGCACTTCGAGAGTTGGTAAGCGGAGGGCTCTGTGATTGGCTTACGGTTTGAAAATCGTCGGTCATCTTCAATAGTGTGGCAGGACAAAATGCCAACCCTAGGCCTAAGACGGTCAAAATGCCAATCAGGCAGTACCAGCGCCCTTTAATATAGTGCCGAGTTCGGAAGAAAGCCACGAAAAATTAAACCGATACCGGCCAGAATTTGATCAGAAACGGTATTGGCCAAGGATTGATTGATCAGAAACAGTATCGGAATACCGACTCTGACAGGCATTACGATATTCTAATTTGTTCGGCATTTCCGTATCAATCTCTGTAGCATTAAGTAAACCTTCAAAGGATGGCCATTTTTAGCATATTCCATCTCTTATTTAAGGTACTATGAAGTGGCTAGCGGCCAATGCGAAAAGTTTGAATATTCCGGATGTGGCGGCAATGCGAACCGGTTCAACACGCCTGACGAATGTCAGGTACAGTATTTGTTTTATGCATTACGGTACAATTTTACGCTTTCGCGTCTTCCCTAAAAATGTGTTGGATTCCGTCGAAGCAGCCTTCAGAGTACAACATTTTCAGGCCGTTTGTCTCCGTCGCAACGACTTCCCGTCTCCCCAACGTCCGGGCGGTTCTGTTTCGGCTCCCGCACCGTTGGGACCCGGGAATTTGGAGCAGTCATTGCCAATCGGCGGCGGCAGCGACAAGCAGCACCTGGCGCATATGTGCGAAGTGCCAAAAGACAGCGGCGCCTGCAAAACGTTCATCACCAAATGGTTCTACAACATGCGGGACGGCACTTGTGCCCGCTTCCACTACGGAGGTGAATGTGTGCCATGCCGTAGTGATTGATTGATGATCAAGCGTATTGGTCTCGTTTATTGGGTTTGGGTTCAAACATCGCTGGTCAGGTCTCGACATCGGTCTTGAGTCTTGACAAATTTGAGTCTTGAGTATCTTTAGTTGGCTTACAGCTTGGACTTGGATGATTATGAGCATGTTTTCAATTACAAATTATTTTCATAAATTTAATAGGCTGTGACGGCAATGCCAACCGTTTTGACACGGAGGAGCAATGCAAGAACACATGCGGCAACTACAAAGGTCCGGTTTTCAGTCAATTAGCGGGTCATTTGCACATTCTATCGGAATTGTTATGTTGATTATCACTAATGTGGCAAACGTTGTGCATTCTGACCGTGTCCCGTCCCCTCCAGACACGTGCCATTTGCCCAAAGTTGTTGGACCCTGCGAGGGTCACACACCGCGCTTCTTCTTCGATCTGCACAACCGCCAGTGCCTGCCGTTTGAGTACGGCGGATGCCTCGGGTAAGCAAAAAGAAAAAACTTTTTAAATTTTGAAAAATTTATTTCTTTTACATCGAGAGAGTCGCTCCTCGACCCCAGTCATTTTTTTAAGCTTTACTTAGCTCCACTCCCGACCCTAGCATGCCGTCTAACCTACCCGAACATGCTGCCCATGACAGCTTTCCCCCGAATCCCGTCATTTTTGGACCCCACTCCCGACTCCCGACATTCCACCGGTCCTCAACTGGGCCCCAAGGGTCGGGGAGCGCATTTCCCTACTTTTGCTGATTGGTGTTAAATTTTGCTAATTATCCCTTTTTTCAAGCAACAACAACAACTTCCGCACGCTGGAGGAGTGTCAGGCGCGGTGCCGGCCAAGCAGTACGTGAAGCCATTCATCAAAAAATGTTAAAGCAACAACACTTCGCCCCCGAATTTTTTAAATTTTTTTGTTTGACAAAATTTTTTATTTTTCTTTTTGCATGGTTTTTTAACGTTCCGCCAAAATTCAACGTTCTGCCATTGTTACTTTATTATTGCGTCTCCTCATGCCGAAATGATAATTAATAATTATTATTCAGTGATTTTTGTTCAAATAAATTTTTTCGATTTTTTTTGACAAAACATTTTTATTTGGTTGTGCCGTTTTTGCTTTTTTATCCTTCTAAACATTTTGCTTGCTGTTGCTGCAAATAACTCGGATCCCCCAATTTGCAGCGGCCACCACTAACCCATCGCCCGTTCGCTTGACACGCGCTAACCCAATGCCAGTGACAACAGCTGAACTGCTTGAAGATGATGATGATAATGATGTTGGTTTTGCTGTTGTTTGATGTGGCATATACTAATAACCAGACAACCCAGCAGAACAGAAGGAATGATCAAACGCGTCCGCCTCAACAACCCGCTAGTGATCAGAGTGATCATTTTGATCAGAGTGCAGTGAATGGAGGAATTGTTGATGAGGAGGAGGAGCAGGAACAGGACGAACAGCAGCAGCAGCCCATGGACGAGGATATGGTGGTCGTGCCCAGGGAGCACCTTCTCTACGGACAGCTTCCGGGTAGGTGAAATCCGACGACATTTCAATGGTTTCTTCGAGATTCTCGCAGCAACATTTTTGCTGATCTGAATGATCGATTTCGAAAATTTAAATCGGCGTCTCGATCATCGAATGCTGCTCTCGACGTTATAAACCCGATGTTGTCTCGTCCACCCCCCCCCCCTGATCACTCAAAGTGCCAATATCTGGTCCACTCTTCCCCCCCACCGATCACTCAAAGTGCCAATGTCTGGTCCACTCTCCCTCCCCCCCCCCCCCGATCACTCAAAGTGCCAATGTCTGGTCCACTCTTCCCCCCCCCCCGATCACTCAAAGTGCCAATGTCTGGTCCACTCTCCCTCCCCCCCCCCCGATCACTTAAAGTGTCAATCCTGAAATGCCGAGTAGTACAGTAACAAATTTGGGCTCTAAAGTTGATTTTTCTCTGAAGAGTTATGCCTATTGCCGGAGCAGCGTGGCACCTGTTTCGGTGAACAGCTTCGCTACCGCTACGACACGTCAGCCGGCGACTGTGTGGGCTTCATGTTCAGCGGTTGTGCCGCAAATGCAAACAATTTTGCCTCCTATGAGGCATGTGCACGTGCATGCGGTCCATGGAAGGCGGAGCCGGTGTGCGAGCAGTCACCGGACGAGGGGCGCGAGCAGTGCAACAACGAACGACGACGGAGGCGGCGACGGCATAACGACATGGCAGGGGGTAAAAGACCGGAAGTTTAACGATCGGGAATTTGTGGATCATTTATCTAAAACACTTGGCCATTATTTTCTAATTAATCACAAGTATTTAAGCTGATCTATGGCTTAGTTGTCCAGTTTTCTTGATCAGTCGATCTTACTAAAACTAAAATTGATCAGAACGTTTTCAACACTTTTGTGTTAAGCCAATGTGCCAAAATGGTACTTTAATGCCGCGCTCGGCAAGTGTGCCCTGTTTTTCTGGTCCGGCTGCGGCGGCAATGGAAACCGATTCCAAAGGTGATCTTCATTTGTTCGTTTGTGCCAACGAAAATGCCGCAAATTGTAGTAAATCGGAGTGCGAAAATTTGTGCCAACGCGAAATTTTGGCACGTACGCATCGGCGCACTGGACGCGCATGCGCGCTGACAATGGACGCGGGACCGTGTGAAGATCTGGTGACGATGTGGTACTTTGATGCAGTCCAAGAGCAGTGCCGGAGGCAAGTTGTTCACGCTCAACTCGTCGCGTTTCCCCCACAGCGTCACCGAGACTCATTAGAGAATATAACTTTATGCTCTAGTAATATCAGTGTTAATTAGCTGATCTCTCGATGATCATTAATCCATATTTACTTATTTATGGGGGGTTTAAGACATAGACAAACCATAAGACTTTTAAGTTCAAAAATTGCAGGTTCACTTTCGGTGGCTGCCGTGGCAATGCGAATCGTTTTGTCGCCCGCTCGGACTGCGAGTCGCAATGTGTCGCCGCAGTCGCCAACACTTCCGACAACAGCAATTTGAATGCCAAGGACAATTTTGGCGTTCCGCAACATCTTTCGGTGTGCCAAAATACCGGTCGGGGATAACGTTTTGAACGTAAATTCAAACAGCATCAATCGCTTCACCGGCACCAACGCCGTCGTCCACGTCTGTTCGCCTTCCCGGTCGGCACGTTGTTGGTCGGCACCAGCACTTTGACGCTTAAATGTGTTGCGGACGACGGCACGGCAACGCCAAAGGCATTCGGCGGAAATGAAGCGAATGGAGAGGAGGAGGAGGACAACAACTTCACTTGGTACAAGGACAACCAGCAAATGTTGACAACGCAGGCAGATGATGCCAGCGAACAGCAACAACAAGAACAACGAGTCAATGTTGGTGCAATTCAATAATTTTGTTAACTTGTACAGCTTCATGATGAGTATGAAATGGTTGATGTGATCGGACATTTTGGTCTGGGTTAGATTGACACTCATGGATCCGGGGTCTCTGAATGATCTGACCTGGATCAGCACCGATCATAAGCCCACCATTAATCAATTCGATCTCTCGAAACACACAGTTCTTCGAATCGGTGACGACGCATGCGGGCGGCGGTGAAGCGGCGGTGGTTGGCGAATTGCGCTTTCGCAGTGTAAACGTTATGGACGGTGGCGCGTACTCTTGCGCGTTTGGCGACGCGTCGACCGCGCTCATCTCCGAGCCGGTCATTGTCCGTGTGACGGACGCGGGTCAATTGCCAGAAATGTAAAAAACAAAATTAAAAATTGCTTTTTAGGCCCTTCTTTGACGCTGTGCCCGGCCGACAACGGACCGGCGCACGTTTGCCGAACAGTAGCACGCACCGGTCTCTGTTCCACGGTACGGTACGGCCGCTACTGTTGCCGGACGTGTGCCATTCGAAGTTGATGGCGGCACAAATTGATTTTTCTTTTTGTTTTGCGTCATTAATTAACAATTTTGTAATTTAATTGTTTTTTAATCATTTGTTGCATATGTGTGACAGTCTGTCGGTTTAGACGAACTGTCTGGACTGGCTGTCAAGACAAAATTTGGTCGTCTTCCCCAATTCTCGGCTTTTAAGTTTCAACAAATTTCTGTTGACAAACGAATGGCCGTCGCTCGGCACAGTCGCGGATTTTCCATTTGCCCGTGGCACCAATCACGGCACATCCGTCCACTCTTTCGCCCTCCGCAAAGTTGGCATAGTCCGTTGCTGTGCCTGACCTGCTTGAGCCCGAGCCGGTGGTGGTCATCTCCGCCTTCGTCTTCAGTCCTATCCACGCCTCTTCTTGCTGCTGATCAGCGAGCTCACCAATCAGTGCTTTCACAAATTTGTTTTTGGGCTCTGAGTCGATGGAGGCCAATTTGGCGCCAAAGTCTTTGCATTCCTTCTAAACGGAATTCCTTAATTGAGTTTATCCCCTGGGGGTTCCTCCTCATTTTGTCCCCAATCCCTGACATCCCCCACCCGCATTTTGTCCCCGATCTCTGATATGCCCCCCGCTTATGGTGTCAGGGCTATGGCATGCCGTCCCCGAGGCTTGTCCCCAATCAAAATCTGCCCAAGATTCCCGACATTGCCGCCCCGAAGGTCGGATGAAGCCTGCTTTGTACCTGTGCTTCTTCCCATGTTTTCGGAGTTTCGAACGCTTTGTACATATCGCCCCATTCGCTGGCATTCCAATCGCGCATTACCATCCGTTTAAGCGATTCGATATGAAAACGAATCGTTACATTTGGAAATCACCGGCACTCCGTCCTCTGCAAATGGCACTTACCTCTTTCACCATGCCATCCACTCGTTCCGCGATCGCGGCACATTGTTGATTGAGTCGGCGTTCAAGCTGACGCATTCGGAAATCATCGCAGCATTCCAACGGTGGCGCATTGCCGGAAGCGCCGGCATAATTCACAAAGCGTTGGCCATCACCGCCGAAGTGATGCTGTTTTGGGTTGGTTGTTGGGTTGGAGCCGAAACCGGGGATCCCCGGCCATAATCCCTTTCCCCGGTTTGCCCATCCCCAAAAACGGGCATTCCCGGCCATTCTAATCCCTTTCCCCGTTCCCCGGTTTTCTCATCCCCGAAAACAGGGATTCCCGGCCATTCTAATCCCTTTCCCCGTTCCCCGGTTTTCCCATCCCCAAAAACGGGGATTCCCGGCCATTCTAATCCCTCTTTCTCATCCCCAAAAACGGGGATTCCCGGTCTTCACCGCCGCCAAAATGACATGTGCCGTCCAAAAACTCACGTAGAATTGGCCAAATGCCGTTGGCAAAACGAGAAACAAAAACAACACACGGAACAGAACCGGAGAAACGTAAAGGTGGAATTGAAAAAGCATTGCCATTTTTTAGACTGAACAATTGAATTGAATGATTTTTTTGAACTTGCGCAGTGATTAATCGAATTGGGCGAACAAACGGACACAACGATCGATGAAAAACGCCGTGGGGGCGGGGAGAACATCGAATTGATCGGAAAAACAAATTAAAAGAAGGCAAAAGGCCTTTATTTCCTTGAACATTTCGTTCATTCGTCACTCAACCGTCGCTGGGGGGGGGGGGGGGGGGGGGGGGAATTCAGATCGCCAAAATTCACATATAAATAATATCATCATTAAATAAGGCCTAGCCTCAGATCAGCTTAGGATGGAATTTGTTGATGTTTTGAAACGTTTGAAGTTAAAAAATAAACAATTTTATTTCGTGTGACAATAAAAAAATATTTTATTCATTATAAATAATTAATTAATTTGTAATACAAAATATTATGAGCGAATAAAAAGGTGAAATTTGAGGGAAAGAAAGGCACTGAAATGAAAGTGAATTACAATTATTTATTGGGCATTTTCTTGTGCACATTCGGCCGATTCTTCCAAAGCACCGAGAAATTGTTCCTTTTTGTATTTTGAACTGTTCGCCAAGCGTTGGACAACACCAAAAATCATTTTTTATGTCGGAACCAATTTTGGATAGTATTAAAATTCAAAAATTGTTGGTCTTGTCCAACTCCTCAACTAATCCGGCATCAACTGATCACTGTGCTGATCTGTCTGATCACGCCATGGTTGAGCCAATAATTGTGGCTGCTTGTTGTTGACGTTGGCCCGCAATGTTTGTGGCGGGCGGACCGTTAGCGGCCGGAGGCGGCAGCGGCGGCTCCCGCGGTGGCGCGCCCCGACGATTCGTGCCGCCAACAGTGCCAACTGCTGTGGAGGCGTCCAGCAGGCTGCTGAGTCCGGCACCGGCACCCGAACGTGCCATCTCCGGACTGTGCTCCACCGACGAGCTCATCGTGTCCAGCATCGGCCCCCCGTCAATGCTGCAGGCACCCGCGCCGTCATCAACACCAGCGTCGTCATAACTTTCGTAGGTTATCTGAGTGCGCGAACATTTAAATCGTGATCAGATGATCCCCGGGATTGAAATTGATCAATGGATCGCATGAATTTTAAAACGATGTCCATTTGATGTTCATGACAAAACAAAAAACATTGTTCAATAGCAGCACCGGCTGAATGCGTCGCTGGTCCGCTGTCCGATTGCCGCCGCTTCTGCTGTTCCGTCGTCGTACCATCAACAGATTCTGCAGGTCACTTCGGTCACCGTTCTGTTGCTGCTGCTGTTGCTGTGGGAGTGAGTCGCCACTCCTCTCCGAACTGCTCGTCGTGTCCGCTCCGGCACCTGTGCCAGCGATGGCACCGCGCGTTCCTGCTCCGGTCCGTCGTTGACCCGTCGTTGTCGTACCGACGCCATAAATGCCTGACGATGCGACCATTGTGGCACGCGATTCGGGCCTTAAAATTTGATCAGTTCACACAAAATGCTACACAAATCACTGACGACAGTGTGGACTGCTCCAACGGCTTTGGCAAACGCCGGCCTGCAGCGCTCTGGGCCATTTTGCGCGTGATCAGCTCCACATTGTAAGGCCGTGGGCCGGCCTGCTGGGCGTCCAGCATGTACTCCACGTCAGATTTGGTGATTGTTTGCTGCTTACTGAAAATATTTGAAATTTTCAGAGTTTGGCACTTTAATTTGTCCGAAATTTGGCATATTGTGTTAAATGTTGAATAAATTTGGCACACTTTTTACAACATCTCAACAGCACAAATAGCATGGCGCAAACGCAGAACACAAGCAGCACACTGATCGCCAAAAGAGTCTGAAAAAAGTGTTCAAATTTCGGAACAAAGAAATCAAAAATCGGGGTCCGTCCCGATTCGGGGATTTCCAAAAAATCCCAGCAAAAGTGCCGAATTCCACCGGACTAAGCCCATCAAGAAAATCCGTGTCAGGAAGGTTTAAGCATTTTTTGATCCAGAAAAATGCAGACGCTTTGCTTCACGGGTTCGCGCGGAATAAAAGTTTTTTGGTTACGAACAATTTCCGCAGTTGTCAACCGGAACGGACTGCTCTCCATGGCGGCTGCGTATTCCGGAACGTAAACACTGGCCAAAAAGCGAAGCGGCGAGTCCGCCGCGGCGGCGCCCGCAAGCGGCGTGCGCGTTGACGACGCGGACGCTTGTTGGTGGTGGTTGGGTTCATCTGCTGTTGATGATGATGAGTGGCCAAAAGCGATGTCGAGCAATCTGAAACAATTTTGAATTGACACATTTTTTTAAACCCGGGAGGCTTTTAAAATCCCTCCTCCCCTCCGGGGTCATTTTTTGTAAGTATTTTGTACTCTTTGAGTTTTGCCGCCGGCACCGGCACCCGGGTGCGCTTGTCAACCGCGTACACCAGCAGATGCGTTCGCCTGGTGTCCGCTTGGCCGTCTTCACCAATGAACACCTGCTTGACCAGCACATCCGCCTCCATGCCGTGCAGCAACATGTTCAT
Source organism: Globodera pallida (assembly GCA_020449905.1). Taxonomy (NCBI): domain Eukaryota; kingdom Metazoa; phylum Nematoda; class Chromadorea; order Rhabditida; family Heteroderidae; genus Globodera; species Globodera pallida. The sequence goes on along the minus strand of JAIXHY010000004.1, from coordinate 2,646,435 downwards.
GTGCCTTAAGTGGATGATGATTGTATTGAACACAACGAAATATAGCCAAACACACCGAACAGCTCGAAGAACGTCCACCTGATCAGCCGGCTGGTTGATCACAAGCAGCACAATATTTGTGCCTGGCTGAAGCTTGTAAATCTGTCAAAAATAAATGAACGATTAAAGAAACATTTTTTATAAAAGAATTTAACATTTTAATTTATAAATTCGATACAAAAATTCTCCAAAAATTGGAAAACAACGACGACGGCATGTTTGCCACCGGCACCAACCAGAAGGGGCGCCTTGGCGATGTGTTGTCCGTCACTGACGAAGACGTTCATGCGGAATTCGTCTGCGCCGCCGTCGGCGCTTGCAATTCCCGCTTGGAAGCTTCTGTTGTTATGTTTAAGTATTCAAAATAAATATAAATCGTAATGAATTAAACGCTATATTAAAATATAAATTTAATTATTCAAAATTAAAAAGAATTAATATGTATTTAAACCACCTCATCAGTGTGACAACGCCCGTCGTTTCGTTGATGGCAAACATTGGCGCCATGTTGGCGTTCTGTTCCAGTTTGTAATGCAGCGTTGCGTGCTCGTCCGCGTCATGCGCTAACACACGGCCAATTTGGCCCAGCACGGGCAGCTGCCAATCCACGGCGTATACTGTGACACAATACAGTAATTGTCTCAGAAACCGATAGATTTTTTGAATTTGGCGTGCCAATGCGTGTGCAATACGCCAACAAATTTCGTAAAATATTTGACAAATTTTACCCATTTCAAAACGCACCAATTTGTCCGTCTTCGCTCAAATGTTCAAATTGTGGCGTGTTGTCGTCGCGGTCGAGCACATGGACCAGCACAAGCGCCTGATTGGGTTCAAGCTTTGATTTTGCTTCTAAAATTGGTGCCATTTTTGTTTAAAATAACAACAAAAACAAAAAGCCAAAAATCGCCTTACGTTCCACGAGGCCGTTGAACAGCTCGCGGGTCGCCTTCGTCTTCGTCCGTTGCTGCTGCTGCTGTACAGCTTGCCGTCTAATTTTCCTACGATTGGCATTTGCCTCCTCTCCGGTGTCGTCTTCTTCTTCCGTTGTGCCATCGTCCGTCGTGGACGCCTGTGCCAATGCAATTATTTTTATTTTGTGTCCTTCTGTTGTTGGTGCCCAAATTGTGACGCTTGCTGCCTCCTTTTTGTTAGCCAAAATGTATTCAGACAATTTTGGCACCAGAAAAAGTTATTTATTTATTATTCCGTTCTTCACAAAATTCACGCTTTTCAAAATGCCATCCAAAACAATTCGTTTTGAACAGCTTCGTAAACTTTCAGCAACTGATTTGTGAGTGTTTGGCCCATCTCAACCTGTGCCGCCGGGTGCACTTCCAACTCCACCTCGCGCACCGTGGCCATTCCAACAGCCGCAGCAGCAGCAGAAGGAGCAGTAGATGGAGGTGGACGATGTTGTTGCTGATTTGAGTTCACAATCAGCAAATTGGTGACCAGGAAGTACAACGACTTTCGCTCACGGTCCAGCTACGCATTAAATGGGGGGAGTCACATAATGATTGATCATTCTTTCAGTCCGGCACTGATCAATGCCAAAAACTTAGTGACTTTTTCTCATAAAATAAAAATTACGGGTTGCACGGCGTACAGGTCACCGGTCCGTTCGTCAAGCACAAATGCATCTGTGCAAAATAATTTGTAATTAAAAAAGTGCATAAAAACTGATCGGAAAAAGTTTTCTGATCGCAATGGATTTTCTTTCCAATTTATGATTGAAATTGTTATGAAAATTCGTTCACCATTGCTCTGCTGCAACGTGAAGCGCAATGTACGTCCCGCACATGCGTCGGACGTGCCGAGCGTTGTCAACCGTTGACGGCCCTCAGTGTTCTCCGCAATTTCTTTAATGTTGAACAGCCGCGGGATTATGGACAATTTCATATTTACTCAACCGACCCGAGTGGAACACACGATCAGAAAAACGGCACTCGCCCGATGGCACAACAACTGTTCCGTCATTGCTAGCTGTTGTTGGTGTTGTTGTACTGCTCGACGGCAATGGTAACCTTTCCGATTCAACTTCAGCGCCCTCCGGCGATTCTGGTCGGAATGTGTCCAGGAAAACGTGGACCTGATCAAAGTTGATTATATTATTGATCATTATTGATTAGTGCCATCATAACACATACCGTCGTGCGTGCGCTTGTCGCCCGGTCGCCATGGCCCTCCTTGGCACGGACGTGCAGTGTCCATTCACGGACACGTTCCGCGTCCAACGGTCGACGACCCATCCGAATTTGGCCGGTGCGCGAATCGATCACAAACAAATTGGCCATCGGCGGATCTGTGGAGAATTTGCCTGATTTTTACTCTTAAAGTTCGAGCTGTAACCGAGGCTTGCACTGACCAATCAGCGAATATTCAATCTGATCAGATGTGCCGGCCACCACTTGGGCAACAAATGTGCCATTCTGCGCAGCGCCAGCCGGCACACGTTCAGCCGTGAAGTCGGACTGCTTGAAGGTCGGCGGCTGTCCCTCTGCAAACAGTTCAACGCGCAATTTATGTTCTGTCCGAAGTGCCGGACGGCCGCCGTCGACGGCAGAAATGTGCAGCTCGAAAATATCCTAAAAATTTTGTTTAAAATTAACAGACTTTGGCGTTTTGCTGCTGCTCATAAAGATTTGTAAGAGAATGGCATAACGCCAAAATTTGAATATGTCAAACTTGTACTCCTCCATCTTGTTGTGGCAAGCCTCGGAACATCAGGCGACCGTCCGGTTCCATGTCAAACGGTTGCTGACCGCCATGCTGCTGCTGTTGTTCTCCACCGTTTCTGTTGTTGTCCAAAGCCATGAGAAAGCGCACCGTGCCATGCGCGCCCTCGTCCAAATCGACGGCATGAAACTGTGCCAACACGGTGCCCGGCGTGCTGAGACGACCGACCGCAATCACGCGGGGCAACGGCTCCACAAATTGCGGGAAATTGTCGTTGACATCCAGAATGTTAACGGACACTCGCGTTTCGGCACTTCGATTGCGCACCGGATCAAATGCCTAAATCAAACACCGCCGCTGACAACGTACTCCACCGTAGTCGACGGACGCACTCACCCTAACGCTGAACTGGTACTGTGCTTGTTCCTCCCGATCAGTTTCTGCAAAAGCGATCAGTTCCCCGGTGTCACGGCGCACAAAGAACGGCAACTGTTGCTGTTGTTGTTGGGTGCCGCCGGCGGGCTGATCAGCAACGATGCTGAACTCGACGCCCCGGGGCATCCCTTGGGCCAGCGATTGTGGCCGCAGGGACAGTTGAGCGCCGCTGTTACCGTAACGACCCTTTAAACCACCAAATGGTTTAAGGGTTCGGGAAAACCATAAAAATTATTGCCTCAGGAAGCATGGCGCGGTATTCATCCGATGCAAAATGCAAATTGTCACTTGGAATTTTATTTTCTTGCTCCGGGGGCTTCGATGAATGTGCAGAAATTGATGAAAGTGTCGTGTGCCAACTCGACGTTGATGGGGTGGACGACGAGGACGACTGATCAGAAGAGTGATCTGTCGGCTCATCAAAAGGGGGGTGATCAGTTGACTCTTCGGAAGACTGATCAGAAAGAGGTGAAGAAGAAGCATCGGTGTGCGACGACGATGTTGTAGAGAATGTGGTGGATGAACGCGTTGAAAATGATGTCGTCGAAGTAGATGTAGATGAGGATGTACGTGCCGGCAACGTCGATGCCGACGGAAGCAATGTTGTTGATGTGGAAGAAGACAATTGAATAGACGCGGGTGTTGATGCTGTTTTGTGTGAGCCAGTTTTTGTATCAGTATCAGAAGCAACAGCAGTTCGACTGGCCTACAATGAGGGGCCGTATTTTCACAAAAAAAATCCAAGGTGGCGTACCTGATCTGAACTTTCGGCAATTTCAATGCCGGGCGTGGAAATTTGTCCAATTGTTGTGCGTCGATGGCCCGTGTTTGACACAATTGTTCCGTCGACATTCCCCCCATTACTGCTCGAACTCGTTGGGGAAGACTGCGGCGGCGGCAAATTCAGGTCCACAATCACGATGGCATCCGCCCACTTGCCGTCCAATGAGATCAGATGGGCGCGAAACTCGGCACGTTGGCGCCCGTACAGTTGGTCAGGTACCTCGCGCAAGTACAGCTCGCCACTCTGGAAGCATTGCGGGAAACCAACGTAAAAACGCCCTTCGCACCGCCCACCTTCTGATCAAGCTGGAACCAAGTGCGGAATTGAGGCGGCTCTATGATGATGCTCTCCAGCATTTGGCCGTCGCCTTGCACTTCGAGCTTGCCGATCAGTGCAGTTCTGATCGGTTCGGAGACAATCCTAAAACAATTTACGAGCAGCTAAGTTTAATATGCAAAAAAAACCCCCCACCAGTGGTAACGCGGCAGCGCGAATTTCAGCGTGCCGGTACTGCTCGATGTTGTCGTTGTCTGTGTAAATCAATGGTTGGCTTTTTGGTTTTGTTTACATTCAACTGACCCCTGGCGCGGAGGTGGAGCTGAACGACAGTGGCGCTGCGGTCGGCGCTCGTCTTGAATTTGAAGGGGGAGCCAATGAAAATGCAGGCGGAATAATGTCCGTCTTTGTGCTGAACGGCTCGTCGGATTCGTCCAAAGTTGTGCTTGTTTCGGCCCCTTCATTTCCTTCCCCCGCGCCATGAAGTTGAGACAGTCTCCACCTGATCGCTGTTGTGGTTGGCTTCAACGACGAGCTCGCTTCTTCCTCTGCCGTTTTCAACGATGTCCCAATTGTTGTGGTCGTTGTCATTGTCGTCGTCGTAGGAGCTGTTGTTCTGTTTGGCGTTGTTGATGTTGGTGTGCTCATTGTCGTCCGTTGGACCAGCCGTACGGTGAACAGTCGTCGTGCAACCAGCTGCTGGTCTTGGTCCAACACTTGCACGCTGACCTCGTGCTCCGTATCGTCCGATACCATGCCACTGAACGCCGCGTTATCCTCCATAAACAGCTCGCCGGTGTTGGCGTCCAGTCTGAAGAGACTGCCCGTCCGCTGCGCGGACTCCTCCAACCGGAAGTGCAACTGTCCTGCTTGATGTTGGGCCAGCTCATCTGGACTTAGACTGTCTCGGACCGAAAACAGCGCGTGTTGGACGGGAATGGCGGTAAACTGTGGGAAGAGCAGCAATGCCAACTTGTTCGAGCTGTTCAACACACTCACCTCGAGTGTTGTGCCTCGCGTGTCCACCGTTGTCGCTGTGTCCTTACCAGCTTCATCTTCTTGCGGTTGTTGTTCCGTTTCCGACGTGCTGCTGCTGATGCTGACCGTCGTCTGTTCCATCGCTGCATTTGCTTCTGCGTCTTCGAGCACAAATTTTACCGTAGTCCGTGACTAAATTGATCAGATCATTGGAGATCGATACAACCTTGTTAAGGCCAAATCAGCAGTATAAATTTTTGAAAATTTGATGATGATCAGGGATTTGTTTTTGGGGTAATATTTACAGTCAGCCCGCCCAACAAAACGATTCTATTCTCAGTTTGGTAAGATCACTGAATGATCAGCTCAGTTTGATCAGTGATCAGTTCAAAAGACCAACAGTTTTTCCGCTGGTGCCGCGCACTTCCACCAAAAGGAACAGCAACAATTGCCCATTACTGCTTGATGGTTGCCAACTTTTGGGGTCCTTCACCAGCAATTGACCATCCCTTTGGACATGGACCAATTCGGAATCGTTGCCTACGGGGAAAAGCATTAAAAATAAAACTAAAAAATGTAATTTGCCGGCAAAAATGTACCTGAAATTGTTCTGAACACGAGTGAGTCCGGTTGTCGATCGGCAAAATCGTCGTCATGTGCTTTTAAGTGTCCGATCGGCTGTCCGGCAATCAGCGGCATGTGCAGCCGGAACTCCGGGCTGGACGGCACAAAACGGGGAGCAAACTCGTCCACATCAACCACCTGAACTTGAACACGGGCACGCGATGGCTTGTCGTCACCACTGCTGCTGGCGCCGTTTGGTTCATCAGCAACTGCCTTTAAAAACATAATGTATGAGAGTGATCTAATCGAAATGTGATCAGCAAAGCTTGAATGCTTTTCTAGTTAAGCCATGTGATAGCTGAGAATTCCCAGTTAAGCTGACCACCTCCAACTCGACGACTCCCTTGCTGGCATCGTCCATCAACTCAATGTCAAGTTGACGCGTCAACACCAACGAGCCATTGTCCAACAATTGAAAACTGTTGATCAGTGAAGCAGTTGCCTCCTGATCAGGCGGTGATTGGAGACGCAGTCGAACGTTTTGGTGTCGTTCCGGCTCAACAACCGCGATCGGCGCGCCTCCGTTAAGCACAGTGCCAACGAGCGCATCCTCGCGCACAATAACGCGGTACAGCGATGCGTCAAATTCAAGCGGCAACTGATCAGCTCCTTCTCGGTGATCAGATTGGACCAACAATGCCACACTTGCGTCCGAATAAAACTCCGGATGTGCCCGATTTGTTGCCCGGACAACAATGAACACTTCAGCTGCGGTGTTTCTGCTACGGGCTGTTGACAATGATGGCGACGGCGTTTGTTGTACGTCTTGCTCATGTGCTCCACTGCTCTGATTGATCGCTTTAATCGCATCCAAAAATTGTCGTTGGATCAGCAGTTGGCCACTCTCCGCGTCAATGTGCAGCCCGTCCGTTGGGTCGCCGGCACGCGCGGGGAACAGACTGAACCGGATTGGTCGATGGTCGGCCAGCGTAGCGTTCAACGACGGCTGCATGACTAGTGGGAAACGCGCGCTCGGCTCAACCTGAACAAACACATCCAATGTTCAGATGGGAATTTGGGTGATCGGAGGGGCACTGATCAAATCAATCTTGAATTAAAAGCGAGACTAGTGCCACCATCCTTGAACTGTTTGACCCTACCTCAAACTCGTAGCTGATCCGTTCAAACACCGGGTACCGTTGCCGGCCGTCCTCATGCATAACGATCACTCTGAGCGAGTGCAGAACATCCCGGGCATGGAGAGTGCCCTCCTCCGGCGTGGAGGAGGACTCCTCCAGGGACAAATGTGCGCGAATTGTTAGGTTGAACTCGCCGGGCTCCGCGCGTCCGGCCAACATCAGAATGTTGTCGCGCATTCGGAAAAGTGCCGCAGTTGTCGCCGGTTGGCTTTCGCCTTCGACCTCCACGGTGTAGATCACCTTAAGTGGTTCGAATCAAACTGATCACATATATTCGTGTTTTGATCAATTTCAGGTATTCAGATCCGATCAAAAACAATTCAATTTTAATGAATTTTCTTAGTAAAAAGTAAAAGTTGATCAACACCTGCAGCCGGTGCTGGTTCTGATCGTCCGCCATTGATTGATGGGTTGCGGCTGGCGGCAGAAGGCGCCAACTTCCGTCCCGCGGGTCCAACGCACGGACAGAAACCCTTCAGAAACAAAAACAAAAAAATTCAAAAATGCCATGGCACAAAAAAATCAAAATTTTCTGCAAAGAATCGGCATATCGGGCATCATCGATCAATGCTGATCAGTTCAGTATGGCGCACCTCAAAATGGACGATCCCGGCACTTTTCCAGTTGTCAGGAACACGGTTCGTGGCAGTGGAATGAACTCAACCCGTGCCACAGCAGAAATGCCGTTCTCGACGACGGCGCTGTTGCTGTTGTTGAACACGATCACCTCCACGCTGGACCGTCCGCATGTGGTGGCATTTGCGCGAAGGCAAGCTTTTAGCTGCAACAAAGCAACTTTTTGCATTAAATTTTAATATTTTAATTAAAATTTAACTCCCAAAATTGGGCGGCCTTACATTATCATTTTAGGCAAATCTGATCAGTTTTTATGCCACAAAATGATCTAACTCAAACAATGTTTTCAATTAATTTTATCTGACCCCAAATTTGACGGATTTGCGCTGATTGTCGCGCACGACGATTGGTCCCCGCGCATTGATCAGTCCCGTAAACTGATCAATGTCAAACAATTTGATTGCTTCATTGTTATTATTGGGCTGTTCGTCGTCAAATGCGTAGAAAAACATTGTGGACGGGCTGTTGCCGTTGCTGCCATTCGCTGCTGTGCCATTGGCATCGCCGCCGGCGAAAGGAAAAGCCTGGAACAAAAATGTTCAGTTTCTTTTTTGGTTTAAAAAAAATTGGTTCATTTATTTGTTTAAATATCAAACAAAATTTTACGTTCACTTGGCCAACAATGCGTGGCCATCCGGTGCCGTCCATTCCGGACTGGTCCAGCTCGAATTGGTACTGAGCGGTGCTGAACTCGGGCGGCCCCATGTCGTCGATGAGCACGCTGACCAACGCGGTCGCCTAAAAATCATTAAGCCTCTTACAAAAGATTAATTTGTAATGGCTTTTAGTTTTAGTTTTTGGCATTTGTGAGTTGGGCCATGGACTGATCGATTTTATGATCATGATCAAGGTTGATCAAATTCGTTCAATGATCAGAAACATTGAATAACTCTCTCTGCTTGCATCCAAACAAAATGCCCCTGGGGCGCTTTGGTCCAACAAAAATTCTTTGATTTAAAAATGTAATTAATATTTTTAAAACCTTGGCCAACACATAAACCATCGTCTCTGGGAGCATGTGTGAAAATTTGTTTTGGTTTAAGTGAATTAATTGGTTGAGTGTCCGTGCCAATGCCAAAGTCAGTCAATCAGTCAACAGCTTTAGCTCTGTTGGCACTGATTAAGCATCGGAATGCAACAACGGCACTTTTGGCGCCAATTGCCGTCTTCACAAAGTGAGGGCAGTCGCTTTTCGGCCATAAATATTATACACTCAAATGCATTTGGTGGCATTAAAAAAAGTGTAATTAATGTAAGCACAGAAAAGAGGGATAAAGTAGCAAAAAAGCCGCCCGCGCAAATGGGCCAATAGCACGGAATTCAACTTCGGGGGAAAATGAAAAGGTTTTAAGATTTTGCCATCAGAAAATGCCGTAAAAGAAATAGTTAGCTTAAAAAAAGGCAGAAAAAGAATGATGCCGACTAAAAAATGGCCAAATTTGAATAATGCCTGAGGGAATGACACTTTTTTATTATAAAAAATTAACAAAAATTGTTCTACGAACAGCTGGCAGATATTTTTTTCCTTCAAAAAATGCCAATCTTTAATATCGCCGGAGGGGATCATTCATTTTTTATTCAGAATTTGCATTTGTATGCTTGTGCCGGATTATCCCAGCCCCATGGATTATTATGTGCCGTGCCCATTGAAGCCGGAGACTCAGGGATATGCCGGTGTGCCGATAAAAATCCGCTTCATTTGCTGTTGGGGGGATTTGAAGCCCCCCCCCCTTTATGGGGCAGGTGGACAGAGGGGGGGGGGGGGGCAGGCACCCCCCGGGGCATTGAGTGCCAATTATTATGCGGCCCCGGAGGGGTTGCCAAGGGACGGGGGGGGACTGAATGGGCTAAACTGGTGGGTGGGGAAGCTGAATGATTATTGTCCACTTTTGCTTTGTTTGGGTGTGTGCCATGCCGTCCAAAATTTGCTTTTTAGTGACCATTAGGTATTTGGAAGGAGAAAGAAATTGTGAAAAAAACTTTTCAAATTATTTTCAATTTAAAATAATTGTTTAAAAATCCTTTGGTATTTGTAATCATTTTTTCCGTCGAATTTTAATTAAACAATTTAAACAATTTTTAGGCAATAAAATTAGCCTACCAGCACTTGGCCATCGGATGGCTGTTGCGCAGCCACCGAAAAACGAATTTCTTCAAAACGGTCGCGCAACAGCCACGGCCCGACGAACAGCCGTCCCGTGCCGGCGTCAACCCCAACAAATCCGGCAATGCCTTCCTCAACCGCAAATTCAATCTAAAAACATATTTTGAAAATAAAAATTACGAGAAATCTTAACAAAGCGCAAATTTTGCGCGTGCAAATTCTAAAATATTGGCACAGAAAAAGGCTCAAAGTCTCGAGACTCTCGAACTTGGGAAAAGCGCGCGTCCACAGAACCGCCGGCGGCGCCCATTCGCTTGGCCTTGACTTGTCCAATTGTTTGGCTCTCTGTGAGTGGGCCGCGCAGTCGGAAAATGTATTTGTCGGCACTGAAGCGAATCAGCCCGGCGACGGCACCGCTGTGCCGCAGTCGTCCGGCGTCGTCAGGTGGAGACAATTCGCCAAATTTATTGTCCATCTGAATGAAAAAATATGAAAAAATAGTGCGCAACAAAAATGGCCACACGTTTTCGAGCTTGGTCTACCTGCAGCGGGGTTTTGGCCCCAGTTCCGTCAAGCACAAAGGTTGGCACGGCATGAGCCCTGCCGCCGCCCATGGCGCCGTCGCCATCCGACCCCAAACCATGCCGGTGTGATGCCAACATTGTCGCGTCGACGGCCGTCGTGTCCGTGCCGTCCTCTTCCAACTCCATGTGTGTGGACGGTTCGTCCTGTTGCAGCTCAAACTGCTGCTCCTGCTGCTGTTCCCATTGCCGCTCGCGCACTGCTTCCTCCCGCTCATGCTGAGCCTCCTGCTCAGACAGATCGGCAAGGCGTACGTTGACCGTTACACGCGCCGTCCTGCACAGTTAATGTCAAAATTCATCATGATCAGAGTTTTTGATCAGATCATTAAGCAGACTGACTGATCAGTTCTTCGTTTGTTAGCATGACTGATCGATCATTCCTGGATCGTAATCGGGTCCAGAATGCGCACACCTTGGATCTTCAGTCGAGTCGAACGCCTCCACGGTGAATGTGTAGTCCTGTTGGGGCTGGTAGGGTTGTCGGCCCAGCTCCATGTGAAGCGGTTTGATCACAAAGAAAAGTGTGGCAGCACCGTCCCCTTGGAACATGACGAACGGCAGCGGCTCTTCCCCGTCCCGCCCGTCCGGCACAAATTCCTCCAGCAATCGATAGCGGACCCGACCAAATTCACCCTGCGGGGATATGTCATAAATTTATGTGTACAAAAGCAAATCTTTAAATCAGGCACTTTGTCTCCGTCAATGGCACGCAGTGAGCCGACTTCCGTGTTGTTGAAGGGATGCGCGTCGATGCGAAAGCGGTAGGAGCGCCGTTTGAACCGCGGGCTGTGATCATTCACGTCGTCAATGCGAATGTCCGCAGTGGCAATTTGGCACAGTTCCAACGAGCGCGGGTGCAGCGTGCCACGGCTCTGACAGATGGGAGGGGGCAGGGAATTTGCGCGGGGTTTTACGGTTTTTTTTGATCAGAAATTTGGTCAAATTCCGATTTAAAAATGGAATTTTTGCATGAAAAATGTTAAAAAACACGCACTTTAAGTCGTGCCTTCACAACAATTCTGTCCGTGTTCTCCCGATCGATGTTCACGCCAGGCCGAACACTCATCATCCCGTCGCTGTCCACCTTGAACAGCTCGGAGCCGTTAAGCAGTTCCACGCCTTGCACCTGTACGGTTAGGGCGCCGTCCGTTTTAAATTTCAAATTAGCGCCAAATTCTGCAAACCCACATCGCCACGAAAGTTGAAGTGCAACACGCGCGTGTAGGCGCTCGGATTCTCTGCCAAATGCGTCTCATAGTGACACTGCGCGAAGTATGTCAGACGCACTTCCGTCTGATCGACGAGCGTAATTTTCGCGCGCACCGATTGGCCGGACGGAATGGCACCGTCGCTGCTGTCCCGTGGAATGAGATGCGCCTTTATGGAAATGGAGCCAATTTAGTTGACGAAATGTCCAGGTGGAAGTTTGGTTATGTGACATTTTGTCCGATTTTCCCGGAAAGGACATTTTGTCCGATTTTCCCGGAAAGAACATTTTGTCCGATTTTCCCGGAAAGGACATTTTGTCCGATTTCCAGGTGGGGAAGATGAATGTCGGAAAGGACATTTTGTCCGATTTCCAGGTGGGGAAGATGAATGTCGGAAAGGACATTTTGTCCGATTTCCAGGTGGGGAAGATGAATGTCGGAAAGGACATTTTGTCCGATTTCCAGGTGGGGAAGATGAATGTCGGAAAGGACATTTTGTCCGATTTCCAGGTGGGGAAGATGAATGTCGGAAAGGACATTTTGTCCGATTTCCAGGTGGGGAAGATGAATGTCGGAAAGGACATTTTGTCCGATTTCCAGGTGGGGAAGATGAATGTCGGAAAGGACATTTTGTCCGATTTCCAGGTGGGGAAGATGAATGTCGGAAAGGACATTTTGTCCGATTTCCAGGTGGGGAAGATGAATGTCGGAAAGGACATTTTGTCCGATTTCCAGGTGGGGAAGATGAATGTCGGAAAGGACATTTTGTCCACCTAATCACTCCATTTTAAAGTTCACGAATTCCAAGAAGTACGGCAAAGTGCCGTCCACTACTCTAAACTTTCTTTCTGCTGACCGTCAAATCCAACTCCAATGCCGGTGGCACTCCATCCGGCACGCGCTGTGCTAACCGCAGTCGGCCCGTCCACGGGTCCATCTCGAACAACTGCGCGTACGGGTTGGCCTGGTCCAGCTCGTAGCGCACGCGGTCGCCCGCCCGTTGGGCAGGGAACGTGGCCTGAATTGGCTGCTCGCCGTTGGGCGGCAAATCGCCTCCGGGCACCATTTCCTGAACGTTTTGAAGTCGTTGGGACGCATTTTTAAAGCAGTGAAAATTTTGTGCCTTTGTAAAGTTGGCAAAATATTCGGTGCGCGAAAATCGAGCGGCCGCTTCCCGCGCTTCCTTCACCGACACTTTCAGTTGGGCATAAGCGACTTGGGCCTCGGGCTGTCCGTTGTCCTAAAACAATTTGAATTAATTCTAAAATAAAATATTATTCACAAAATGGCAAAAATTGTTCTCTAATCACATCTAAGTTTATTGGGTTCTGTTCCGGGGAATCGGCATTTCCCGATTTCAGTACCAAAATGTTAAAAATGAGTTGGTAGTTTGAAAAAATATGTGCTCACGTTTGCGGAGACGTTCAGGTAGTAGACGGATTTGCCCGTTGAAGCCAACGATTTGGCCAACACTTTTAGCTGAATGCTCGGCGGCATCTGACGCTGATGCCAATGTTCGACGCGTCTCGAATAGGCCGGCGGCAGCACGGAGAGCAGACGAGCCTCGTCAGCCGCTGATCGGCTTGGCTGATCGGCTGGCACAAGCGCAAAATCCCGGTCAAACGGTGGCTTGAATGGGGCGCGCTATTAATTTTTGCTGCTTGGACTGATCAGTAGTATTCAGAGAGGGGAGAACGGTTTGGCACTATATTATTTTTGCTGCTTCAACTGATCAGTAGTGATCAGAGAGGGAGAACGGTTTGGCACTATAATTTTTGCTGCTTCAACTGATCAGTAGTGATCAGAGAGGGGTGTACGGTTTGGCACTATATTAATTTTTGCTGCTTGGACTGATCAGTAGTGATCAGAGAGGGGGGTACGGTTTGGCACTATGGGTCCAACAAATTGCCTCAAATACCCCAGACCTCAATTCCGAAAGTGATCGAGTACTGCTCCGACGCATCCAAATCCAACGCCTTCAACGGCGTCTCGAACAGTGTGCCAGCTGGCGCATTGCGAGCAATTGACAGCTCGTACGGCTGCGTGCCGAGGAACTCGGGCGTGTGCATGTTGGCATTCCGTACACGGACCTTCAAAATTCGGGCATTTTAAAATGATGGCGCCGCGCCTCGGCGCGTACCGTAATCAGCGGGTACAGTCGTCCGTTGCAACGTACTGTAACGTACAGTAACGTTTCATTGACCGTCGACGGGTAGTCGGGGAAGCGGACAACGGGCGGGAAACCGGCCGTGATCACCAGAAATTGGCCGTTGGGACGCTTTTCAAGCGCCAGCTGCGCATCCAAATCGACGTCCTATGAAAAGCCAACGCTTTAACCGGGCATTTGTCGGATTTTGGGGGTCCGTGCCGGGTTTTTGAATGTTGTGCCGGCTTTTTGAGTTTCTCCGATGATATCCCTGGACGATTTAAGGGCACCACCATTTTTGTGGACCGTTTGGAATGGCATTTTGTGGGTTTGAATTCAAAATTTACGGGCTCCAAATTGTTGGCACGAATGTTGGCAATGCTCAGCTTGGCATCCGACGGCTCCACCACCGTGTCCACCAAAATTGAGCGGGCCGGCACATTTGTCGGAATGTCAAAAAATAAGGCGCGCTCGCGGGCCTCCGGAAACACGCAAACGGACGACTTTTTGGCACAAATTTTGACGCCAAAGGCGAAAAAAAGTGTGAAGCATAACAAAATGTTGGGCATCATTTTTTTGCCACAATTTTAGGACATTTTCCTGCATATTGAAATACATAAATAAATGTTTGTGAATTGATTTAAATTTAATTTATTAAATTGTTGGATAAGGACTGAGAATTTTATGGGTTAATTTTTAAGCATCTTGCCAATTGTGCACCAAAGTTTTTCAGATGTTTTGGCATAAATTTTGTGCAATTGGGCATTACATTTGGACATGGTATCAATTTGGACAATTGGGCATCAACTTTTGGACAATTTGGCATCAAATTTCGACAATTGGGCATCAACTTTTGGACAATTTCGCATCAAATTTGGACAATTGAGCACTGCACGACAATTAGACACCAATATTAATTGTTCGGACAATTGGGCACTGTTTCTTCACATTGCTATTAAAAAGAGCTCCACTGATCTTTTGCGGATTGTTAAGTTTAAATTTTATTGATTTTCTTATTTTGGCGCCCGTCGTTTTAAGCATAAAATTTTGTGCTTCCGAAAATAAAATAAAAAAATATTTTTTGAAAAGAATTGAACAAAATGATCGGAGGAAATGAGCGCCTTTTTTTGGGTGCCCCTTTCAGCGGGGGGGGGGGGGCAGCGAAAGTGGCGGAGAGGTGAGCCGGTCCAGTGAATGATGGCGCCGCCACTGTGCGCGTTTGTTTTCTCGACGACGGAAAGTGCGCAAATGCCCCCCCTTCGCCAAATCCACTCGTCCCCCCCCCCAACCCCCGGGGGGTTGAACCCAAAATGCTTTCACTCGCCCCCCCCCCCCCGAGAGAAGAGAACCCAACTGCCCGTCCGATCCGATCTGTCGCTGATCGGAGTTGGGATGTCGGGGGGGGGGGGGGGGATGGGATGCATCCGCAAAAGGACTGCGCCCCAGCGCCGCGCGGTGTGCCGGAAATTGGAGCAATCACGCAGCTCCCCCCCCCCCCCTCCCCGAAACGGGAGGAGTTGGGGTGACGGGGGGGGGGGACAAAACATTGCGGTCACTCCCCCCACCCCCCCCCCGCTCTAAACAATGTGCGGAAACTGAAATTAGAGAGACAGGGGGACGAGGAGCTCAAGAATCCCGGTTTTCATGGGAAGTGAGTCATCTTCGATTTTTTTTTTAAATATTGAAGTAAATTTCCCGGTTTGCCACTGCTCGAGAAAAAGGCCAAATGCTTTGCCGCCATAAACTAATTTCTATTATAGGGAGTGAATTGCGCACCATTTTTGGAACTTTTTGATCATTCCGTTGCTCAACCGGATCCACGCAAAATGGGGGGTTTGGAAGGGTGAGGCGATAAATAAATGCGCGAGAATGGATCGAATCGGATGTGGTGTTGGGGTGGTCAGGTTCTCGATGTGTTATCCAGCGGATTTATGTGTGGTTGGGGGTGTGTGGTTTGGTTGCAACGTTTTGTGACGCCGCGAGATAAAGTCGAGAATTTGGCGCGAGAATGAATAATAGCGAAAGACCGGGTGGACGAATCGACTGATCGGCACAACAACAACTTGGATCGGTTTGAAGTTTGTGAACGATTGTGAGGGAATTTGGAAATGGCCCAAAGGACCCTAATGACGTCGGCTTGACCTCAATTGGTCCCCCCGACCCTTCGGGGGTGGCCTGATCGCCGCCGGGGTCGGCATGGCGGGGCGCTCCGGCATATTTAAGAACAAATTGAATGTTGTTGTGTTGCGTGTCTTTAGCAAATAAACAAATCGCGCACATTCATCAATTGTTTTGTCACTGATCTTACCATTTGTCACCTAAGGGGCGATTCGTCGGCAAAAAAAAGTTGTGAGAAAAACAATCGAAAAAACCCTGGAGGCCAAAAATTGAGCAATTTGCTTACATGATTGATCGTCAATGGCAAAAAAACAACAAAAATCTGGGCCATATGGCACAAAAAATTGCTCAAAATGAGCAATAAAATGTGCGCGCAACACCGCCGCATTGGATCAGACAAATTTGTTGGGGGGGGGGGGGGGAGGGATCGGCGGATCTTTTTTGCTGATTTGCTTTGGGGGGGGGGGGGGGGAGTAATTGGACCTTGCGAAGAGAAGACGCTGTGCTTTCTGCTGAAGGTCAATAAGCCCCCGAGGGGCAACCACAACAGCACAAAATTCATCGACGGACGCACCCGCAACCCGCAACCTCAATAAGCGCAGCAAACAGCCGAAACCCATTCACTTCTTTCTCTTAAGGTGACGGCGACGGCGGCGGCGGTGGCTGTTTGGTCGTGGCGGTCACTACGTGGAGAAAATTGGGGAAAAAATGGTGCTGAAAATTAAAAAGTAACAGCAGCAGCTGCAGCTGCACGACCAAATTTGTGAACTGTATTAAGTAAAGGAATTGCTGCTGATGTTTGGTTGTTGAATTTAGATCAAAGGACCCTCCCGACATTTTGGGTCGGGCATTTCGTCCACAAACTCCGAAAAGCTCAATCCCCGACGTCGGCGTTTTAACTCTACTTCAAAGTGTTTGATTGATCGGCTCACCCGGCATTCTTCATGGTTCGGCACCGACTCTTTTACAACGGTTGCACCTTGACCATTCGACGCGGCGAGAAAGCCGGGGCGGGGCCCCAGGGCATTTCTTCGAAAGTCGGGGACAAACCCGAACTTAAGCTCTCTCTCCCCCCCCCGCCCAACAAAGTAATTTATTAATGGATTTTTCTTTCCGTTGGAAACATTTCAACATTTATATCTTTGAAAACCATGCCATCTAACAAAATAATGAAAAACGGAAAACTGCAACTGCCGCAACGCGTATTACACGCCGGCAAAAACGGATGTGCTGACAATGAACGGGTTCGGCTGCGGTGCGGCGCGTCCAGTGGATTTGAGAAATTGGTTTGGATTACCTGCCTAATTCCCTCCTCCCCCCCCGCGGCTTCATCACCAACCAAACAAATCCAACCGCAACCGACGGGGCTTTCGGATAAAAATTGTCAGCAAAGCCTCGTTAAAATGATTGCATTTTCTTATTTATTTTTATTTAAAAACAATGCCAGGGCATTCATCTCACAAAAAAATGGCATTGTAACTCTAAAAATATGAAGTTTGCCATTAAATTAAGGCAATTTGGCGGACTCTCTTTACCATCCATCCAAAAATAACAGCCGTGCCGGCATATTTCTGGCTTATAACATTTATAGTTATAAAAGCGAATGGGCGAGGGGACAGCGATTGGCCGGGCCTCGCCTCTTTATTTTTATATTTAATGAATCTCGAACAAACAGATGACAAAGTGATGCGGATTTGCGTCACTAAATAAATTTGTGTTTAAAGCCGTGGCCATAATATCAAAGCAATTTGTGTCGGAGCCTTTCTTTTTTAATTGCCCAGTTGCAAGAATTGTAAAAGCAGTGAAATTTGTGCTTTTTGGCTTGCAATTATTGTGTAAAAACGGATTTTGTACCGTCACAAGTGCAAATGTGACTATGGTAAGAGGTTTGAATTTGTGCAAAAACTATTACGCCAAACTTTTAATTACTTTTATTCAAATAAAATTAAATGTTTATTCCATCACAAAAACAACCAGCGATCGGTGATCCGAGCTCTAATTTCCGAACTTTAACTGTTTTTTAGTGGAATCTACAATTATTTCTGAAGTCTCGGTTTCATGGTGGTAAAGTGGCTGGCTAGCGAAGAAGAGAGGGGGAAGTGCGTGTTGTTCGTTCTCGCTAATTTGAATTTGAATGCCCTTTTTTCGTCTTTAGACGCATTGTTCCCGCGACGCTCTCGAGCAGCAGCAGCAGCAGCAGCGGGGGGGGAAGTGCAAATAGCCGCGGGGGTAGAACAGAACAGAGGAGAAAAGGGCACATTTTGCCTCTCTCTAAACGCTGTCTTTTTGTGTTCATTTGTCCCTTTTTCACTCTCTCATGTTGCTCCTCCGCTCGCTCATTTTTTATTTTCTGTCGCTTTATTTTCAGCTGTACGCCGCCAGTGTTCATGCACTGACTGCACTCATTCCCGCTCGCTTCGTCGTCATTTTATTGGTTATTTGCCTAGTCGAATAGAGCCAATCAACAAACATACAGCGCCCCCCCCCCCCTCCCCGGCCAGCCAGTCCAGTCAGTCACAGTAGCAAAATAATATTATAAACGAATGGGGGCCCAAGTCCAGCAAACGCCGCCGGCGCTGGACTCGTCGACTTCATCTGCCGCCCCGTCTTAAGAGGGGGGAGGAGACACACCCTTTTGGATTATACAACGAATTGAAGGTGCTGAGCAACGCGAAATATTTTTTGCTTCCTCGCCTCCCTCATGCGAGTTCGAAAATTGGCGCTGCCTTCTTTGATTGCCTGGCTCCGTCAGCTCTTTTGTCGGCGCTGTGTCTCCCCGGCTGTTCCCTCTAACGCTCTTACCGCCGTTTGATCTCTCCCTCTCTTTGTCGTACCGCTGTCTAATGAAGGTGTTAATGGACGCGAGGGACGGGCAAAGACAGTGCGGTATATTAAGAGGGGCGTTGAGATTTGACTGCTGCTGAAAGGAGATGAGGCCGGATTATGTTCGTTGTCGTCGTCGTCGTTCATCGTTTCCCTTCCCCGTCCCTTCTGGGACTTTTGGTTTTGGCGAATGGAATGGGGCAGGCAATTGATGTTACGACAATTAATTAGAAGAAAAGTTAGGATGTGGTGGACGGGGGGGGAGGGGGGAGGGGGACAGCAGCAACCAAATGATATAGTGGTTGCGGTGGACGACGACAAAGAATGAATGTGTAGAGGAGGAAATGGGAGGGTTGGCGACCACAGAGAGCAATAGCGAGAATGGATTTTGGTGAGAGAGTCCGAATAGTGAGGGATGATGGAGTCGACTTTCGCGGAGGCGCGTGCTCTCCCCCCCCCCCCTCCCATTCATCTGCTCCATCAATCCATCCATCCATCCAATTTCTCATCGCTCTAAAGTCGACCGACCGGACCATTCGCTGTTTTTTTCAAGAATTTTCGCAACTCAAGTTTTTGAGCAAAAAATCGGACACAAATGCAATTTGTGGCGCTCCCATCGGCGCGCCGACATTTCATATCATACACTAACCCAAATACGACAATATAAATCCGGGCCTGCTTTTATACATTTAAGCTTAGTTCAATACCAAATTTATTCTTCCGACGTTCCATTAAATGGCATCTAGGCGCGAAAAGCTTGAGCAGCTAAAAAATGCCAAGAAACGGCACCGGAATCCAACTCTTGATGCCAAGATTTTTTGCAAATTTGAATTTTTTTTAACAAGTGGATAAAATGTCATCCTGCCTTGGTCCTTTTTTGTTGTTACCATTTCTGTTTATTTATGTTCCATTTTTGACGCCCTTTCCCTCACTTTTGTCATACCAAAAATCTTAGGATCAAACCACGAATTTATCTTGATTAGGGAGAGGTGAATGATTTATGTATTCACTAACATCCAATTTGTTGCACTAGTAATGCTGAAAAGATAGTAAATGATTCGGGATTGACGATGTCTTAGTAAATGATTCGGGATTGACGATGTCTTAGTAAATGATTCGGGATTGACGATGTCTTAGTAAATGATTCGGGATTGACGATGTCTTAGTAAATATTCGGGATTGACGATGTCTTAGTAAATATTCGGGATTGACGATGACTTGATTCCCCCATCTAACTCTGGCTGTCTTATAATTTACTGATAACAAAAACTTGGAAAAGATTTGTATCAAAATTCCAATTCTGTTTTTATACATAGAACTAAATTTTTGAGCATTTTGTACCTCTGCTGTCTGCTTCTCCGTCTTCCCCCCCCCCAAAAAATATGCTTCCAGCCCCCAGCCAATCCATCCATTCACTTTCTCAACTGTTTCCTCATTATTGCACTTCTTTCTTTTCTTTCTTCCGCCCTACCTTCTTCCTCCTCCATTTTCTTTTCGACCACCGACCAATAAACCCGAGTCAGTTCCTCCCACCCCTTCCTCCTCCTCCGTTGCTCCGATCAATAAACCATTTTGATTTTCCAACACCGTCGTCAAACAGATTCGTGATGCCAGGCAAAAAAGAGTTATTTTGTAACAAATGTTGAATATTGTTCACTTTTAACTTAAATAAGCCAAATACATAACAGAAATTTCAGACAATTGCATTTTCATTTATTCACATACACGACTCTATTCATTTCCGGGGTGATGAGCACAAAACGACCGCAGGTAAAAATGTTTATAAAAGAGGAGCCTGATTTGGAATTTACAACGTCGGTTTCAAAATAAAAATAGGATTTTTTTGTGTGTTGGGCCCCAAAAGATTAGTGGCCTTTCAATTGGCCGATCCTCTAAATTTTGAGACTTCGGGGAGGGGGCAAGAGACTTCGCAGACATAGAAAGAGATTATTTTGAGCTAACTTATTGATTTTAGGAGCAAACTGTCAGGGCGGCAAGGTGACTGTTTTTTTCTCGGAGTTTTTGAGAAGAAAAAAAATCTGTTGTCTAGTCCTGGATCCGGCGCAGAACGGAACATCGACCTTCAGTACTCCGAGGCCAAGGTGATTGGCAATGGCTCGTTCGGAGTCGTCTATCTGGCAAAGCTCGTGCACAACAATGAGGACGTCGCCATCAAAAAAGTGTTGCAGGACAAACGTTTCAAGGTTTGCCAAGTCAGCAGGTTTTTGGGTCACCTCTACGAAAAACTTAGCTGGCATTAAATTTGTTTGCCCTGATGAATGAATCAAAGCTTAAACGGTATATTATTCCACTTGTTGAGCGGAAGTGATTGAAATACGGCCTAAAATTGTGGAACTCACAAGTTTCTGGATTCCCTACTAAATTTGAAAACTAGGAGACAATTAAACCAGACATAATTGTTTTAATTGCAGAACAGAGAGCTCCAAATCATGCGACGTCTTGAGCATCGCAACGTCGTCAAACTGAAGTACTTCTTCTACTGCAGCGGAGACAAGAAGGACGAGGTGTACCTGAACTTAATACTGGAATTCGTTCCCGACACAGTGTACAGAGGTTTTTCATTTTTGTGTAACCAAATAACAAAGAGTTTTTAAGTCGCTCGGCATTACGCAAAACAGCGCCAAATCATACCCGTCCTCTACATTAAGGTTTTTTTTTTTGCATTTTTTTAAAATAGTCGTATTGTTTCATTTGCTTGGTTGGGCCTAGTCAAAAATTCTTATTTGGTCTCTTTTTTTTTTTTTTTAAAACTAAAATCTGTTTGACGGAATATATTTTAACACATTTCAGATATACATGTATCAACTGTTCCGGGCACTTGGGTATTTTAATTTTGTTTTAACTCACTCACTCACTCCTACATTTTAGGTACATTCACAGCATTGGCATATGCCATCGGGACATCAAGCCGCAGAATCTGCTGCCTCAACCCTCAAACATCAGTATTGAAGGTGCGTTTTCTGCATTTGTTTTGTTTAATTTTGCACTCAATTTAGCTGTGTGACTTCGGGTCGGCAAAAACGTTGGTCCAGGGAGAGCCCAATGTGGCGTACATTTGTTCACGGTTAGTTTTCACATTTTATGAGGTATTTTGTTATCAGTTGGCCTAATTTTGTCCGTATTGGACATCTAATCAAAGATTTTACCACATTTTTCAGATATTACCGAGCACCGGAGTTGATATTTGGCGCAACCGATTACACGACCAAAATAGGTATAGTCAAAAAAAGCTATTTTTTATGAAGTAAAAATTGACATGCTTTCAGATGTTTGGTCGGCAGGCACAGGTTGGCTAAAAATGATTTCTTAAAAGAGGCAGCATTGAAATTCTATTTATAAATTTAACAGACCGAAAACGATTTTTTTTCAAACTTAGATGGGCCTAAAATATTTTTGTTTTTAATTTTATATATATCTTATTTTTCAATTTTTAGTGCTCGCAGAACTTTTGCTCGGCCAGCCGTTTTTCCCGGGCGACTCAGGTAGAACTCCCTCTTCAGTTTGTTGCTGTTTAACTCTTTTTTGTTCGCCATTTTCAGGTGTTGATCAACTCGTCGAAATCATCAAAGTACTGGGCACACCTTCACGTGACGAAATCCAACAGATGAACCCCAACTACACCGAGTTTCGCTTCCCAATGATCCGACCTCATCCCTGGTCTCGGGTAAGCTGCTGCATATAATATCCATAGCTTAGCCATTTTACTTCTAAATAGAAGTGAAGCTTGCCTCATTTTTGATCCGTTTTAACACCATAATCTGATTTAGTATAAAAAGCTTCATTATTTAGGTGTTTCGTGCGCGCACACCGACTGATTCAATCGAGCTGGTGGCTCAACTGCTCAAATACACGCCGAGTGCTCGCCCGAACCCGTTCGAAGCATTGGCGCACGACTTTTTCGACGAGCTCCGTTCGCCCACCTGTAAAATGCCGTCTACCGGCGGTCCGTTGCCACCGCTGTTTCGACTTCACAGAGCATGAGCTGCGGATTGAGCCACGTTCTGAACGAAAAACTGTTGCCAAAGAGTCCGACACATTCCACCGCCGCACAACAACAGCAGTCATCGTCAATGGCGGCGAGCAACAACACGACCAAGGAGGGCGGCGGTGCACAGCTGGAGGACGGAGGAAAGGAGGTGATTTTTTTAAGATTGTGAGTTCTGGTGTTGTTGTTGCAAAACAACAAGTATTCCTTGTATTGTGCTGCAAGTTCTTAATGTTAGCATTTTGAAACTAAAAATGGTTTCGTTCAGGTGCGAGCAGGAGCAGCACATTCGTCCGCAGGCGGCGCAAATGAAGGCATCAGGTGGCTGGTGGGGGTGGAGCAGCAGCGGCGGCGACAACAGGCAATGGTGGTGGTGCAGCGGTCATGGCGGGTGTGCGCAAGAAGTCTGCCGACACTGCTGGTGTTTCTTCGGTTGCTGCTGTTACGACGTCTTCAGGCAGTGGTGTCGGTGGGCCAAACGGCGGTGGCGGAGCTAACGCCACAGCAGCAGCCAATACGACCACAAACGCTGCGCAGACAGCCTGAAGACGAAGGAGAGAAGCAGCGACAGCAAACAACAACTGAATACCATTTGTCCCCTTCTGTTCACAACAATGTTATGTCGTCCTTGTACTCTCCCCCTACTATGGCCCACAACTCGCATCCTTTGATTGTTTTTCATTTGCTGTTCTCTCCTTTCTCGTCGCTTCTCTCGCCCTCTTTTCCTTCCTTTCCCTCCCATCCTCAGTCGTCCTCCTCAACACATCCCGCCGCACCACATCACATTTTTTGGATTATTGATCGATCCAACCCTTTGTCGTTCTTTTTGTCTGATGAGAATTTAATCGCGCATTGCAAATCATTTCTGTGTGATTTAAAGACAATAAAATGGAGAAAAAAAAAGTTGTGTTATGCAGTCACACGGTCCGATCGACCAGATCCACTTTATTTTGAATTCATGTTTTTGTCAAAACATTTTAATGATTTTAAAAGCCACTATTTGAATGGGCATTTGGGACAAATTCTACGAACACGCCAAATCGTTCTTTGCAGATGACGGCGAAGGCGGCACTCAGCCGCGGGTAAGCGCTTCACATTGTCAAAAGATGGGATTTTTTTAATTTTGTGAAGAAGTGCTTTTATTTGTTTTTGTAAAATTCCATTTTAAGAGCCGTTGCCATTACGACTTGTTGGAAGTGTCGCGGGAGGCCACGGAAGAGGAAATTAAACGGTCGTTCAAACGGCTTGCGCTCCGATGGCATCCAGGTGCCATTTTTTGATGTCGTTCTCCATCTAATCCCCACCATTTTTCAGACAAGAATCCCGAGAGGGCGGAGGAGTGCACTGCCTATTTTGTGCTCATCCAGCAAGCCTACGAAGTTCTGATCGATCCGCAAGAGCGTAAGCACTTTTTTTGCTTCGGTTTATCCTTTTTCCCCATAAATATGCGGGTTTTTTTTTTTGTTAAAGGCGCCTTCTACGATCGCCATCGGGAGAACATCATCTACCAGCGACAAACGGAAGATGGTTTGATAGTTGATGAGCGCCGCGACACCGGCATCAATCCTGGAGCCGTTCATGAGCACGTCGTGCTTTTGCGGCAG
Organism: Globodera pallida; assembly: GCA_020449905.1. Taxonomy (NCBI): domain Eukaryota; kingdom Metazoa; phylum Nematoda; class Chromadorea; order Rhabditida; family Heteroderidae; genus Globodera; species Globodera pallida. The sequence goes on along the minus strand of JAIXHY010000004.1, from coordinate 2,622,252 downwards.
CGCTTTTGGACGGTTTGCTTCGTCGTCAAACAGTGGCGCTGACGGATGGTGAGGAGGATAAGTTCTTCGCGGTGTACCGGGACCTGTTCCACAAGCTGGCGGCGGAGGAGTACGCGTACATTGAGGACCCGGAGGAGCGTAACTTTCCGGTGTTTGGCAAGGCGACCAGCGACTACGACACGGTTAGCTCTAACCCGCGGTAAAAAATTCAGGATTGCATGTGATCAAACAAAATAGAATTTTGTTTGATCTATTTGATTTTCTTTTTAAAAAGGTGGCAGCGCCCGTTCTATGCCTTCTGGCTCGACTTCTCTACTCAACGTTCGTTTGCCTGGCTGGACAAGTGGGATCTTCGGCAGGCGCCCGATCGGCCCACCTGCGCGCGTAATGGAGAAGGAGAACCGGAAGATGCGTGAGCAAGGGCGCAAGCAGCGCAGTGAGCAGGTGGTGTAGCGATTTGCATCAAATTCGTCAAGCTTTCACTCCTTCTTTTCCCCATGTTTAAGGTGCGCAAGGTGGTCGAGTTTGTGCGCAAGAATGATGCACGTGTGCAGCTTGCCAAAGAACGGCAAGCGTGAGCGCAACGCGCGCATCCATCAAATTGTGGAGGAGCAGAGACTGCAGACCATCCGACGGAACTTGGAGTGCGTTCAGAGAATTTATCGAATTCTTTTTTTGACATTTCTGACGACATTGTTTATTTTTTAGGAAAATGCCAACATTTGAGCGAGACGAAGAAGCGCATCAGCGGCACCTTGCGCATTTGGAGGATATTGAGCAGGCGCTTGATGCCGAATTTGGCACTATCGACGCCGCGGAATTGTCGGGACAACACAGTGGAGAGGAGGGCGAAGCTGATGATGAGAACGCCGGCAAATTTCGTTGTATCGTTTGCGAGAAGAACTTCAACTCTAAGTGAGCTTTTGTTTTGCGTTTGGGCATTATTTCATTGGACCCAACCCCGTACCCGAAAAGCCCTCCTCCTCCAAATTTTTAGTTTTCTTGTAATTCTAAGAATTACTCTAAAGTTTTCATTCAAAATATGATTCAGTCTGATTCGGCGGACCTTTGATCATCTATTGGTTAAGAAATGTGTTAGTCAACCATCAACGCTCAAAAAAGCATCGACAAATGGTTGAACTGTTGCGGGTACACATGCGGGAGGAAGACCAACAGCTGCTCCTTGTTGATGATGAGGCGGCTGAAAAGAATGGGGGAGAAGGAGGACGAAAACAGCAGGAGGAGCAAGAGACCGACGACAACGAGGGGAGTGGCGGTGGTGGGCAACAACAGCAGAGAAGGCGAGGGAAGAGACAACGGAAGCGCAGGGCTGCCAAAAGGGCGGAAGACAAGACAGAGGCGCAAGAAGAAGGAGCGGAAGAGAAATCGAAAGAAGAGACGACGAGGGATGATGAGGATGAGGGGATGGTGGAAGGAGCAGAGAGGACCGCTGAAGAAAAAGAAGAGAGTGGCGAGAAAGAGAATAAGCTGAAGGGGGGAGTAGCAGCGGCGACAGCTACGACGAAGGCAAGGGCGAAGAGAAACAAGGCGACGAGGCAAAAGAAGGGCGCAGGGAATGGCGAGGTTTATTTTTTGATGAGAATATGTGCCGAGGCGGGTATTTTTGCTCTCTTTTTTTTTTGACCTGGACAGCGTTGGCATGGGTTAGGTGTTTGCCACTTGGGCAATTTGGGGCCGAAATTTCGATGCAAAAATGAAACAGACATTGGATTAAATGCAATTTAATTGAATTCTTTTTTATTTCAGCAGGAGCAACAAAGTCAGCCGAAAGGCCCTATGGCCTGCGAATGCACGACTTGCGGTGCCGAATTTGAGTCTAAAACCAAACTGCACGCGCACTTGCGGGACAGCGGGCATGCGACGCTTAGAACGATGGCGACAAAAAAACCTGCGGAATCGACAGCGGACGCGGGTCGGCGGCGGAGGAAGAAGAAAGAGGCGAATTAGGAAAGAGAATTTGTTTGGATACGTGCCCCCGTTTTTGTTGTTTCCATGACGCTGTTATTGTTTTATAAGTACACGTGTATTGCCTTATATTATTGTCTGTATGTTTTCGAACTATCCGTGATTCCCAGAGTTATTAGTAACTAACAGGAGATTTTGTTGTTTTTATTTATTCAAGTTGGGGCTTGTGCTGAATATTGTTGCATCGATGTTTTTGATCAAATGGAAAGCTAATTTCTTGTATCAAAATTTGGTCATGACATATATATTGTTTTCCTATGGGTGGTGAATTGAAAAAAATATGTAGCTGGTGTTAATCGCATCGGAAGTGTGTGACGCATTTTTTATTTATTGAGCCAGGGAACGCCAAAAGCAAATAGTGCACTTTCAACGTCTGCGAGCTGATTTATACCCTCATAGTCAGTGTCAGAACCTGGCACAAAGAGTGTAAATTTTAACCCTGCCGAGGTTTTTTCCACGTTTAAACTTTAAAGACACACCCTAAAAATTAACGATTTCATCAGAAAAACTTCACTGCTGGTGTTTTTTCTATTTATTTTGTGCCAAAAATTATGTCGTCGAATAATAATGGACTTAACAGCATCTACAGCTTCAACTTGTGAACAAACACCAAAAATAGAGGTTGTCGCTTATAAATAAGCAAATTTTGGAAGCGACCAAAAAAAATTGTGCGCAATTTTCTTTTAGCATACGGCAACAAAGCGAACTCGACCAGCAGAAATTGAATCCGACGCCGAACAAAAAGAGGGAAAAAGGGGGTCAATTGTTCGCACGAATAATAATAAAAAAAGGAAGCGGGCCAAGCGTTTGCCGAACTGGTTGGAGAACGGCGGAGGCGGTCAGCAGCAGGCGGAGATGAGCAGTCTGTTCAGACCGCCGAAGAACTTGAAGCTGACTGTGAAGAATGGTGGGAGTGTGGAGGCTATCGGGATACTCTAATTGAGTTTGTTTCCCAATTTTTGTGTCACAAAATTTGAAAACTTAGACATGAAAAGTTTGTCTTTTTTATTACCTTAAAGCATAGGGTACATAGTAGATGTTTTTGACAAAAAACAATTGAAAAGAATTACCCAAAAGGGGGATGAGATACAAACTCAAATAGTACCGCGACTGGTGTTTAAAATTTTAGTTGTTTTTTTTGCAGGTATTCGCAATCTGGAACCGTATTGGTACGTCGTCTCGACAATAATTATCATAAATAAAGAAATATTTCAAGGGGCATTCTTTGCGGCTACACAAAGCGGCGATGGGTGGGCAAAACGGTGGGCGAAGTGTATGCCACCGAGTTCAGCACATTGCTTCATCCACTTTACGCGGTTTTTTCATTTTTTTAAACTTTGTTTTTATGTTTTTCATTTTAAAAAAATCCCTTTTTTCAGAAAGCCGCCTGTCGTAAGGGTCGCATTTTTATTAACAATCGCGCAATTCTGAGTCCCGACCATCGTCTTCGCGATAACGAGTTTTTCATGCACATCAATCACAGGGTTCGACTCTGCTGATAATCAACCGGGGAAAATTTCAATTTAAAAAAATTTAGTCGGATTTTTGTTTGTGTGGTAGGAGGCTTCTGTAATTTTTTTGTTTTTATAGCTTAGTAAAAAAATCATAAAGTACTGCTTGAAAACAGATCTGTACGTTTTTTCAGCATGAGAACGAAATTCCCGACTTGCCTATCCAAATACTGGCCGAAACTGACGATTTGTTGGTGTTGAACAAGCCGGCCGGACTGCCTGTCCACCCTTGTAAGTGTTTTCTTTTAAATTGGATTAAAAACCGTAGTCCATGCTTTTTATGTGGCAATTACTCTGTGCACTCCGTGCTGGGACTTGTTACAACGCGAATACGGACGTGAAGGCGAGCGGTTAGCATGCTTGTACAGGTTGGACCGGACCACCACCGGCGTGTTGATGTTTGCCAAGAACGAGCAGTTCGACTCGGAGGTAAAAAGCGGAAAATGGGAGGGGACGATAGAATTATGTTATTTTTTGTCAAATGAAAACCAGAAATTTAAAGTAAAAATTCAAAAAACATTTATTTTAGTTCAAAAAAAACATGCGGAACCGAAAGATGTTGAAGGAATATGTATGCAAAGTGGAGGGCAAATTTCCGGAGTAAGTGTTATTGCGTGACAAATTCTATAAACCTCGCTTTTTTTAGTGAAGAAATGATTTGCGAAGCCCGGATTGGAGTGCTTTGCCACAGCATGGGCATTCGTTGCGTTCGGCCGGACGGACAAGAGGCGTTCAGCAAGTTCAGGTAGCATGTTTTCCATGGGAAGAGATTGATTGGACCGTAATTCTTCCCGGAATTTTTTTTGGGAGCCCCGGGAAAGTTTAGACATTCCTATCTCATTTTTTTCAATTCCGGAGTTTTCAAAATTTGTACATTTTTTGGATTCAAAATTGTTATGATTTTTTTGCTCATTTATGGCAAAAACTGTTTTTCAGCTTGTTGCGCTATTTGCCGGCGGAGAATGCCTCATTGGTCAACTGCATCATAGAGACGGGCCGCACCCACCAGATTCGTATACATCTCCAATTTCTTGGCCACCCAATAATTGGTGATCAACTGTACAACGACAACATTTGGGGACCGGAGAAGGGCAAAGGTGCCAATTATGGCGAGCGAACACTGGAACAGGTGAACTTTTTTGGAGTTCACGATGATTGATTCAATTTGACACAATCAAATTCACACAGTTGGCAGCCGACGTCAGCAAGGCGCACTCAAAAGGCCGTTGGATACTGGAAGAGGACCCGGACTACGAACAACGACTTCGACAGACAGGGGAGGATGAGTTTGTACGTTTGTGGGCAAGGGGGGCGGGTGGCATTTTGGCTTCCGGGTGATATACCCGTCCGAACTCCTTGAAGTGTGAGGTGGAGGAGTTCGACCTGACGAATTTCCGAAGCTTCGCTGCAGAAAATGCCGAGTTGGGACCCGCTCTGTTGGCATTGTTCGGTGCTAAGCAAACGTGAATTGCAGAAGAGGCGAGTGGAATTATAATAAGTTGCACAGCCAATCTCATTTTTGTACAATCGATCATTTTCGGTTGCTATGGGCCCACAAAAGTCCTAGCAATGATAACACTTCAAAGGATGCTCTTATTCGTGGCTTTTTGTTCCAGTGATTGGCTGATGGCGTTGCACTGTCGACGATACTCCGGCGAAGGGTGGGCCTACGAAGGCGCCACTGCCCGACTGGGCCCTCCTCCATGACGAGCTGGTGGTGGAGAAAGAACAAAACGAACAACAAAAACAACAGAGGGCAAACACAGCGTCGGACGGGGAAGGAAAATGGAGCAGTAATGGCATCAAATGCATGACGGATTTCTCAGCCCGCCCTTTTTTTCGGCATTTATTTCCGTTTGTTGTTTTTCCAAATCAAAATGTTATTATTGTATGAGAAGAGTAAAGCCATAAAACAAAAATAAGTAAGTTGAATGGGATTGGATGTTAAAGCGTGGATTGGGTAAAAAAAATGAGGAAAGAGACGAGACAAAAAATGCTATGCATCATTCGGTTTGCACAGAATGGGCTCGCTTGGTCGAAGACGGAATGACGCACTGAAAAGCGGGGGTAAATAAATGAACATGGGGGCCGGAATGGGAACAAATCGACATACCTCGAACCTGATCCGGAATATTCGCTGAAACACTCATTCAATTATCAAAGAACATTATTAGTTTTTTTAACTAGATTCCCCCCCCCAAACAAAATTATTTTTCTGAAAAAAGACAAAATCTGTAAACTTTTAACTCCTGATTTGCAAATGCTTTTGCTTACGTAAACCGAAGTACTGGGTTAAAATTTGGCATAATTTTTCAACAAATGTATCAACTTTAAACTGTTAAGACAATTGGTCTCACTGACCAAGTCCGTTGTTGCGGCGTAGCGACGGCGCCTCGTTGGGGTAAAGTGTCGTGAACTCGAAATTCTGCACCAGAGCCGCTAGGATGATGAACATTTCCATTTTGGCCAGCGATTCGCCCAAGCACATTCCTTCATGGGGAACTGCGGATTATTCTGCATTTTTTAATCTAATTTTTTGTTCCAACATTCCCCGCGGGGACAAATTTTTTATGCCGTTTTGCTTACGTTTGCCGACACCGAACGGCTTCAGCCACACGGGAGCAGTATAGTTGCCATGTGAATCCAAAAAACGGTCGGGTCGGAACAGCTCGGGGTCCGGGAACAGCTCGGGGTCAAGGTGGACAGCACCAACTTGAGGCATAACCCGTGTGTCGGCCGGGACGCGCCAACGGCCACAAAGGACAACCTCAAAAAACTGATGCGTTTCACAAACGGTTTTCCAACAACCAAAGCAACAACCAAAAAAAAGGCTGATCACCTCCTCGCTGACCGAATGCGGCAAATTCCACGGCAACACGTTGATGATGCGTTGCAGTTCGTCGATGAACGCGCGAAGGTAAGGCAACTCCATTCTGTCGGCCATCCGAAAGGCACGGCCCCCAAGGCGTTCGCTCAATTCGTTGTGAAGCCTTGGAATGGGGGAGGGTGAGGGGTAAATTGGTGGCAAACGCACTAAAAATTGGAAAATCCAATCAGGAAAAAGCTCAATATTTTTCTTTATAGCGATAATTTTAAAGTCCTTAAACCGGAAAATGTGCTTAAAATCTTTTGAAAATTCATAAAAATTCTTCGAACAAAATACGGCACTTTTTTTGAACATCCGGGTAGTTGAGCAAGTACAGAACAGCCCAACACATCGTGGCCACCATTGTCTCCAAACCGCCGGCCCACAAATCGCCCGCGCTCAGTGCCAACGACAATTTGCTGTATTTTAAAATATTGTTAAAAAAAGAACAATTTTTAATAATTTTTTGACGGCACCGCCAAAACATATTTAATTTACAAACATCACTTATATTCACATTTATTGACCCAAATAATGCACATTTTGTTATTCATTTAAAAACACACAATGCTGGCTGATGCCAGTTCTGCTGCTGCTGTTGCACATGGCCCTCCTCCTCTGCACTGGACGCCAACAGAAATGCATCGATAAAATTGTCCGGAATCAGAGACGGTTCCAGCAGCTGCGTCTCTTCCTCCGTTCGGCGTGACGTCGTTGCTGTTGTTATCTCCTCGGACATTGCTGTTGTTAAACCATCTCCTTGGTCGACGTGTTCACCATCAGCAGTTTGTTGATGTCGTCGTTCTGTGCCGTCTTGGCACCGTCGCTGGTGCAACTGCAGCTGAAGCTGAAGCCGCTCAACGTGGGCGTCAATTTCACGCAAAAACAGGCGCTGCAAAGCAAAGCCGGCACGACGATAGCGCCAATAAGCGGGCAGCACAAAGCGTAGCCGGGGATATGTGTCCACCAGCAGCAGCTGTGGACCCGAAACCTGCACAAAATGGGCCGGGGAATCTTTCCAATTGTTGGGGAATGAATTTTAATACTTTTTTGTAGTCGAATCTAAACATCCAGTTCAACAAATAGTGGTTTTTAGCCCAAAATTTTGAATAATTTAATGAAAATCCGGGGTTTGCGCATTCACAAAAGAGGGGAGGTAAAATTGGAATTCAACCGGTACAAAATTGTAAATAAATTGTAAAATTTGTTTGGATAAAAAAGAAAGGTTTACCTCCTCCACGACACAATCGATGAGCTTTTTGGACTTGAAGAAATTCCTTTAAAAAAATTTTAGGACTTTTTTTTTGCTTTTATATTAATTACCGAATCGTTGTAACCGTAATGTCGACCGGTGACGAGATGGTGAATGATGTTGCCTATGCAGAAGGCAAATTGGGAGTGCAAATCGTCCAATAGTGGCTCCTTTTATGAAGAGAAATAAATAGAAATTTTTTTTATATAAATTGAAAACTCGGATTCATTCCAATTAACTATATTTAGATCATTTTTGTTGTAAAATGTGCCCGGCAAATTCAAAAAAATTCAAATTTCAGCTCACGTGCAATGCTTTTTCAGCGAGGCGGCGCACGAGCGAGTCGACTTGCAGACGAATGAGCGCTTCGCCGCGCGTGCCGCTAATTCCGAGCTGACGAAAAGCGCCAAGGGCAAAACTAACAAAAAAAACGCCAAATTTTGACACTTCAAAATGTTTTTGATTTCCCTTATTAGACAGAAAATCTAAGAGACAAAAAATTTACCGTCGATTTTTTTGTGCCACCTCGCGACGAGCCAAAATGATTCCTGAAAAAATTTCACAAATTTTTATATATTTTTCCCCCTTTTTTGGACCATCTCCGTCCGGCTGATGTTTGTTGAAGATGCCGTACAGGAAGGAATGCGTTGGTCTGTCTGCGAATTTGTCCGCTTAAAAATTGAAAATATTTTAGAAATTTTGATCGATTGGTCACCAACCATAAGCCGGGCTCAAGAAGTACTCATCGAGTTCCTTTTCACCTGCGATTACCACATGCGGTTTGGGTAGCCAAACTGAAATTGAACAACAAAAAAATGACAAATATTTAATGTCTCGTTGGCCCCAGCCCATTTTAATAAACATATGAATTCTACCAAATTTGAATCGGACGTTTCATTTAGCTTTTCAACAACCTTCTGAAAGTCTTTAAAATATCCTTTTTCGGATTTTTCAAAATTGATGGAGGTTAAGGGATGTGCAACTGTGGCTCTGAACTCACCGGTGTAGATGGGTCCGTAACGGCGTTTCCAGGCCACGAATGTACGATGTGGGTTGACCAAGTCGATCTTTTTTTGTGTTTAGTTTTTAATTTAAATTCAAATTCCACCCACCCCCCTTTTTTTACCTGCGCCAAATTTCCAATCAGCGGAAGGGGCGAGGGTACCGGGAGGAAATGTTTGGTGACGGTGAACTGCTCGACGCTTTCCAAGCAGCCAAACAACAACTGAGAGCAGCAACAATGAGATGGGCAGAAGGCCAAAGGAATTGGCGGAAGAGAGAGCTCCGAACATGGCCACAAGGATTGCCATGACACTTGCTGGAATCCGCTGAAAACAGGGCACAAAACTAATTTATATTTTTGAAAATTAATCGTTGGAAATGTTTGGTGATACACCATGTTGGCATTTGTCCTACTTTTTTGGCTACTTGGCGTTTTACAGAAATTTCAAAAATCCGGTGGCCAGGGACTGGGATTTGAGCCTAAAATAGAAAAGAAAATATGCCCACAAGAATATATAAATAAAAAGATTTGCTGGGGGGTAAATATTGGTCTCGATAAAAGTTTTTCGATCTGTTGATGAATGGCCTCTGATTCAGCGCCAAATGGATGAATCGTTGGAGGATCCGTCCGTTCTGTCATTAATTTGTAAGGGATTTCTCAAAATTCAGGAAAATAGAAAATGTAAACAGCTCATCAATCCGTCCAGTCCAGTCCCGTCCATTCATTCATTAACATTTCAATTAACCGACGATATTTGGTCGTTGGAAAATGAATTTTTCCTCTTTTTCTTGTGACTTTAATTTAAATCCCATAAATGGAATTTTAATTGACTGACGGGAAAAGTGTTAATAATTGTTGTTGACTAAATGTAAGGGACTTTCAATGCCTCCTAATTGACTAATTAATGTTTTGGTCGTCGGTCGTTTTTCCCCAGGAAACAAAGTGGTGAAAAGGTTCGAACAGTAAACAACGGGATGTTCAAAGTTGAACGTCGATAATTCCAGAAGTAATGCATGGAATTGATGGTGAAAAAAATGGTAAAAGACAAAAGACCATGTTACATATGTTTAATGAGATGAGACCACCTTCTCAACACATTGAGATTTGTACATGTTGGCCTTCACGACCAGAACAATGTCACCTGCCATTATATATATATTTAAATATAGAAATTAAAATTTTACCCATGAGCCGAAACGTGGGGGCCGAAACGACCTGCTCCCCTGGGGGGGGGGGCACAGCTTTATTATTGTATTACCCTAATTGCATCCAACTTCATTCACGTGAATGTGCTGCTTTTCTTTTGTTGGACCCATAAAAAGAAAGACAACGATTTGTCTCAATCGATTGGACCATCTGGTGGGAGGGATTATGTATATTTTTAATGGAAATTATTATTAATATTTCATTTTCCATTGTTGGAAAGTGAGTGGTTCCTGAAATTACAATGTTTTCCTTCAAAACTTTCATAATTTTGTTGCAGTTCCTTCATTTTTGTTCGGTTTAATGGATGGTAAGTGAATTTGTTATTTATTGCAAGAATATAACTGTTTCCCCCAAGCCCGTGCTGAGATTTGGCAACAAAACCAAGGGTATTATTGGAAAAACTTAAAACAAACAAAAACGAAACAAAAAAAATTGACTTTTTAGCAATCCCGACTATTACACGCAAGGCGAGGTTCTCAGTGACGAAGCGATGCCCAATGAAAATTACAGTTACAATGTTGGACAGCGTTTTCTCAGATTTTGACCGAAGCTGTTCAACAAGTACAACCAGTTTATTTAGGATTTAGGACAACAACATGAATGTGAAACCTGTGAATTTTGTGATAAATTATGTGACCCATAAAATTTGCAAAAAAAACACCAATGAATAAGGGAAGGAAGGGAAAACATAACAAAAAAAGTGATTGGTGGTTGATTCGAGTCCAAAGTCTTACGCATCCAGCAGTTGTGATCATGTTAGCGGCATCGGCTCATCTTCATCACCCGCCTCTGCTCCGATGCTGCACTGACTGACCGTCTCGCGCGCAACCATGTCCGCCACGGCGGCATCGACGAGCCGTTTGACGGGAAACGGCAACGATGCATGGTAAGCACAAATGATGGTGGTGTCGTAGAGGGACACGGAGTTGCGGGCCAACCTGGAGAGGGAAAGGAACCGTCTGATATTTATATTACAAAAAATGCGCACAATTTGATGCAGTTCGCCGTCCGTGCGATCACCTCACGCGGTCTCCAACGGCACCAACTGTGTGTCCTCCAAATAGCCGCCAGGTGCTCGACTCGTCCTCGCTGAGATGACGTGACACCCAAATGTTGCTGAACATGGCAGTTTTAATTCAACAAAAAATAAAAACTGTTATTTAAACTGACCCGTTACGGCCAAGAATGACGGAGGAGCCGAAGGGCAAATTGTGGAAGTGTGACTTGCGCTGTCGGACGAGATGGGGCAACACCTTAACGGGAGATTGAAGTCGAGACCCGTGTGACCTATTGAGATTTTTTAAAAATTGACGTTCGACCCACCCCAACCCGGTCGCCCACCTTGACGAGTACGCCTTGGCCAAGTTTGCCGTACTTTGAGACTGCGCGTGTGCAGCGACAGTGCACCGTCATGGAAAAGTTGTTGAACCTTACAAACAAATATATAACTTTTTGATCGAATGTATCCGGATATTAACACAAATTTTCGAAAAAAAAATAATTTAAACCCTTTTTCATTTGATGACATTTCATTCAGCTTTGAATTCGAGTCCAAAAATAAGTTTAAAAAAATACACCGCCACCGACCGACCTCTGCGCTGACCAGGTCGCCCTCGCGCAAATATTCGCGCATCAACAGCTCGTCTTCAATGGATTTGCGGCGCAGTTCACCGCCCGGCAAATTCACGCTGTTCAACAGCAGCACACTGTGCAAGCGCGAGTTGGTGTCCACCTTTCCACCGCTTCTGCTGCACTTCAACAATCCGTCCGACCACCACGTCGCCAATGTCGCCCTGATACCTGCAATGAAGAACTAGAGATAGAACAGGATATTCGAAAACTCCCCAACATTTTGCCTGTTTTTACGTGAAGGAGTGGATCTTTTATGAATAAAAACCATTTTTCAGAATTTCTTGGACTGAGTTTCAGTCTTGGACCAATTTATAAAATTCTTAGGATCGACTTGTTTTTTATTATTCTCTTTGTTCGACTTAATTCCCTAAATTTTTCTGCTACGCCATGGCTCCCTAACCTGCTCTTAACCGGCTTCACGCGGATCAGTTTGTTGGTTTGGATGACAGCACCGGCCAGCGATGAATGGAGTGCATTTTCCTGCAGAAAGGTGCCATGCCCACGCATCAGTCCCACCTAAAAAATGAAAATAGGCAATTGGAATTATTGAAATTATATTTGCTTCTATCGCTTAGACTTGGGGAGAGTCTGTAATGGAAATCCATTTAGAAATAAAATTTTGATCAGAATTAATGGTCTATTGGGTCTAACCGCCGGGCAGATCAGAGCGCCGGGCACCGTCAGTTGCAATTGATTTTGCGCAAAACTGCTTGAGGAGGGCGCAGTGCCAAGGCAGCGATTGGTGGTGCCGGAAGCGTCGCCAACAGCAAGCACACGTCTTCCACGAGGCGGACTGCCAATACAAAGTGCGGAAGCAGCAGCAGCTTTTCCCCCGTTAAATTTGATCCCGTTGTCGGTCGAAGCATCCATCATTACGTCACTCATTTTCAGACCAGACAAAAATGCAAAAGTTTTAAAAAAATCCATTAAAATGTGCGGAATGATTTCTATTAGAGGACTGATCGAGAATCTCGTTAAACGATCGAGATTCGTTTGAGATCACTAAAAAATCTCGGTGAAAATTTAGCCAAATCGCTCTATGTAGTTGAAGTCCATCGGAAAAAGAAGAAATTGTTATATGCTGGTCTTTTTTTTTTGTTGTAATTTTAAATATGTGCAAATTGATTGGCGATAGGCAAAACGCCAAACAAATCGAGGGAAAAATGTGACAAGCCGTTTTTGGGAAAAAGTTGTAAGCAGAATTTTGATACGTGGGTGTGAGAGATGGGAGGGACCAAAGGCTAAATCACATTTAGTTTTTTGCACGTTTTTACTTTTCTGATTCCGTAGAGGTTTTCTCTTTCCTTCCGCCATTGTTTTTTCTATTTTCATTTTATTACAAAAAAATTCCTCTCATTTATTCAACCTGAACAGAATTCAATAAAGCAAGCTTTTGCCTATGTGTGGACAGTTGTCGAAATTAAAAACCAAAGAAGCTATTTAGTTTGTTAAATTATACATATTTTACAGCAAAATCCGGCTACAAATAATTAATCAAAATGTTGATGAGGTTACGTTGTTCGCCAGCACTTTTATTGCTACTCACATTTTTGTTTCTGCCCCGTTTGTCTTCCGTTCACTCAGAGCTTGAGCCGTCCAATGCCGGAGCACTGAATTCCGATGATCCGGCTGCGAAAAATTTGGCATCAGCCGAGGCAAACAACAGCACATCGTGCGCTTTATTTTGTTTAATCAAATTTTTTTTTAAATCAGACACATATTTAGTTCAAATTCGTCCAAAATCCCAATCTTTGGCGACCCGCAAGACGAACAAACAACCCAAGTGGAGGAGAAGAAGGACTCTTTGGCCATCTTCTTCATCCTGTTCGTGATCGTGCTGGCGATCCTGCTCGTACACTTGCTCATCAAGTTCAAGCTCAATTACCTGCCCGAGAGTTTGGCCATTGTTTTACTTGGTATCGAGTTTTTCCATGAAGATACCTAATAACTGAAACATATTCTTATTTTTTTTCATTTTTAGGCAGGTCCTAATTTTGTTAACAAAATGGAAAAAAAAAAAGTTTAATTTTTCCAAAATATTGACACGGATTTAAAAATAAATTGTTTCTGTTCAGGAGTGTTCATCGGTTTTGCGCTCACTTACAGCAAATGGGACTGGCGCGAGGTGGAGCAGTTCAACCCCAATTTCTTCTTCCTGGTGCTGCTGCCGCCGATCATATTCGAGAGCGGGTACAACCTGCACAAGGGCAACTTCTTCGCCAACATTGTGCCCATTTTGCTTCTTTCCATTGTGGGCACCGCCATCTCAGCTCTCGTGATGGGCTTCTGCTTGTACGCATTTGGACAGGTCCCTATTTTTTGAAAAAATTTAATATAACCGGAAATTTCTGTTTTCACACCCCCAATCAAAAATAAGTAATTTTCAGGCTGGACTGATCTACGAGTTGAACGCAATTCAAAGTTTTGCCTTTGGTTCAATGATTTCGGCAGTCGACCCGTTGATCACGTTGGCCATCTTCCAAGCGCTTAAAGTGGAGGTTCAGTTGTACATGCTGGCCTTCGGCGAGTCCATGCTGAACGGTTCGTAGTTGCGATATTTAGGGACTTTTTTGGAGTAGTTCTCTGACAATAAATGAGCGTGTAACCGGTACTCTTGAGAGGGTTTTTAGATGCGGTTGCAATTGTGTTGGCCACCACGGCACAGGAGCTGTCATCACCAGATGTTGTTGCGATGAGTTCGTTTGCCATGGTCCAATACGCGTTTCTTCGTTTCCTGGTGATGTTTTTTGCCTCCGCCGCCCTCGGCGCGCTCATCGGGCTCATTTCGGCATTGGTAAATAAAACTGGCATTCTTGGTTATATTTTATTTTATTTTTTTCAGCTTTTCAAACACATCGATTTGCGCCGAACCCCGTCGCTTGAGTTGGCCCTTCTGTTGGTGTTCGCGTATTTGCCCTATGGACTGGCGGAGTCTATTTCGTTGTCAGGTCAGCAAAAAAACTTTTTCTTTGTGTTAGTGATGGAATTGTGCATTCATTTTGGTCAAGAAAAGCTTGTTTGTTGGGTGGTAGGAACTGTTCAAAGCACACAAAATTTTTGTTTGAATTTTTAGGAATTATGGCCATTCTGTTCTGCGCCATCGTCATGTCCCAGTACACCCACTTCAGCATTTCGCCCATTACGCAAATTACCTTCCAGCAAACATTTCGCACCATTTCATTTGTTGCTGGTCAGCTTTTTTGTGTTGTTTTATGTTAGTTCGTTTTTAGGCACGTAGACAACAAGAAAATCATATTTTTTTTGCTAAATTTTTTGTTTCAAATTTGAGGGGTTTGATTTGCCCGCTTGTGTGCTTCTATTTTAATTTTGTAACGATTCTTTTCTTCAGAGACTTGCACGTTTGCCTATTTGGGCCTTTCACTGTTCACGATTAAGCTGGTCTTCCACCCGATGTTCCTCATCTTCAGCATTGTAATCCCGTTTTTGCTTCTTCTTTCTTTTTTTCGAACAAAAGACTCTTTTTTACGCGCAGATTCTTCTGTTTGCAAGCAGGGCGGCCAGCGTGTTCCCGCTCAGCGACCTCGTCAACCGTTTCAGCAAGACGAAAATTTCGATGAAGAATCAGATTATCATTTGGTTCAGCGGTCAGTTTTTTTTTGAATTTTATATGAATTTTTTTATTCATTTTTTTGTGAATAAAGACTTCGAGTTTTTTCAATAATTTTTCTACGAATTTTCCATTGTGGGCAGGCATGCGCGGAGCTGTTGCGTTGGCACTTGCGCTGCACATGGACTGGGGAACGGACGAGAACAAAGGCGTCATTCTCACCTCAACACTTTTCATCATTTTGTTCACCATCATTTTTATGGGTGGATCCGCGCTGCCTCTCATAAAAGTGGGTGATCTTCTTTCTTTTTTTGTCACCAATTTATTACAACATTTTCTGACTTTTTTTGAATCTAAACTGATCGGTTTGACGTTTTGTTCCAAATGATGCATTTTGTTTTAAAATTCAACTGATCACAGATCCTCACCGAAATGTTCCCTGATGAGCAAAGCTCCAAACTGGTCAAGCAGCGCCGGCGGGCTCGACGCGCGGCACGGAGTAAAACGAACGGAATTGTGGCAAATGGTGGTGGCAGTGCAGGAGCGTTGGGCAACGGAGCGGTACCGGGCAGTTCACAGCGGCGCAGTTCGCCGGTGATTTTGAGCAAAACGCAAGAAATGGTGGGAATTTTGCAGCATTTTTTTGCCATCTTTTTTGGCATATTTAAAATTTGAACAATTAAAAAAAACTTGATAGGTGATCTTTGACAACTCCGAACACTTCACTGATTGTGAAGATGCCGCCAACAATGACGTGAGCCGGAGTGGCGCCTCCGGCGTCGGTGGAGCAAATAGCGGTGGTCGACGCGTAAATACCATGCCGGATCGCAAAAATATTTTGTCGGCACTCAACGAGAATTTTGTGCGACCATTTTTTGTGCGCAAATTTACGCCACAGGTATATTTTTGTGCAGATTTCTTCAGCAAATCGAAGATTTTGTCTGGAGAAATAATATTAATTAAACCCTTACCCACACGCTTCGATTCAAGGAGAAGTTGGAGAACAACAAAAAGTTGCGGCACATTGCGTTCGAGGCCATGAAGCACGAGGGCGGCGGTCTTGGCTCATCATCAAATGGCATTCGAATGGGCGGCGGTGGCACAACTTCCGGGGCGGCCGAAACGAGCAGCGACGACGAGGTGTACTTCCAGGTGACCAATGAATTAATTACATTTGTAATTGCTTGCTTCAAAATGTATCACGGAAGTAAATAATTTGAGCTTTATATAGTCCTCCTCCTCAACACTGAACGTGGCGAACAGCGAGCCGGCACAACCGTTGTTGCCGTTGTAAGATGCGTAACACGAACAACAGCAACACCAAAAATCCCCAAATGAAAAATGCCAAAAAAGGACTCGCCTCGTCGACCTTCTCACCAAAGCCCCCCCCCCCCCTCTCCTTTCCGGCCCCATTCATCGACTTTTTTTTGACCATGCCTTTCCCCCCTTCCCGTTCTAACTCTCGTTGTCCTTGTCTCGGTTGTCATTTTCTTGCGAAGTGATTTTATGTACACCCCCACCCGGTTGTCGTCGTTGTTGTTTTCAGTTTTCAAAAAATAAGGAACATTTTTGTTTGTTTTACACATCGCAGCAGCGCAAACAAAAAGCGCTTCTCATCTCATTCACATCGCTTCCATCTCCCTTCCCCCCCACCAATTCACTGCTTTTCGTATTCATTTGGACAAAAAGAAAGGTCAACCCGCGCCCCCGCCCTTTCCCAAGGCCCGCCCAACTTTTGTCATACGAACAGGCCCTTAGGGGGGGGGTGGCTAGTTAAATGTTTCACATAAAAAAATGCGATTTTTTTGCTTTTCGGCCGACCCCCCCCCCCCCTCTACCCGAGTTTTTTCTGGTTATGAGCCTGCCTGTCCTGTGAATACATCGACCCACCTCCATTCAGATGCCTCCCGAATTTTTTTCCAATCCATTAAAACAATGCTTAGAGGAATTGGCGTGTGTCCTCTTTCTCTCCCGGACGCCCCATTTTCAGCCCCACGTCTCCAATTTTTGAACTGATATTTTTATTCTTTTTTTTTGCATTCTTCCCCGTCAAAAACCCCTTCGTCACCACTGTTGCTGTTCTTTCTGTCCAAACAAACATTTTTTACATGTGCAATGAGAATTATTACAAAAACTTCTTTGCTTTGATGCGAGTGGATTTTTTTCTTTTCTTCAACTTTCCTTACCATACACATATACTCAAATTCCAAGCACAAATGTCATAGTCTTCTTATACATTGTGGTGTGTTGTATGTCTGTCAAATTCTAATCATTTCCAGTGAATTTTGTCGGGTAAAGACGTATTAGTTAATGGAGTTTTTTTTTGTGGGTTGTTGCTTTTGTTCAGGGTTTGGACATGCTTTGTTCAGTTTAGTGGAGTCAACATCGGGCCGGACATCCTCTCTACAGTACATCGAGGAGTTCACTCTGCAAACGACCCGCGCGAACTCTCCGAAATACCAAACCTAGTCAATGAACTTGGTGCCATTCTAAAGCTCCAAATGATGAGTATGAGCAATTCTTTTAGATGAAAGCTTGACGCCCGACTGAGACGCTTTTTTCCTTTTAGTTATTATAAAATGTACGCAACAGAATTTGTTTGATTTTGTCGGTTGAGAAAGATTAATTGCAACGTTTCAAAATTCATCCGTCACGTCGAAACGTTCCATTCCCTTAAAAAGAGGGGGGGGGGGGGGGGCGTGCAAATTATCAAAATGATGTTCGTGTTTGCATTGTACAAAAGACTTTTTTCCATCTACCAATAAAAAATTGGAGTGGGGGCGGCGGGTGCAATGGTTGTGTTGCGTGCACACCGCTAACATTGCCCTGGGGGAGGGGGGGACCGGTCCGTCCGTCGGTCGGTCGGACCAGAGAGCGAGTAGTTCACTGTTTTATCAGCTCATTTTGAAATTTGCGGTGTTGTACACAATCAATAATCAGTTAACACAATGCATTATTGCATTTTGATGTTGGTTCGTTCATTCACTTAACAGAAGAGTAGTTAGTTCAGTCGTCGTCGTCGTCTGCTGATCACCAGCAACTCTCCCCGCCCCCTCCCCTCCCATTCCTTCAGTTCATTCATTATGAATTGTCGGGAGAGAAGGGATGGGTTGGGCGGGGGTCGTCCGTCCGTCCGCCACCCCAGCCCCCCCCCCCTGGCCTTAGCCGATTTGTCTCTCTCCCCACCCAACCCAAAGCAGCACTCACCACACACTCTTTCCCCCCCCCCCCCACTGCTTCTTGATGCTTGCTCTTTCTCGTCTTCGTGCTCATCCCACACACTTTGCCCACCAAACTGATTGGGTTTTGGAGGCCAGGATGCGATGAGAATGGGAAGGGCTTGAAAGTGATTGCACTGAAGGTGAGCAGCGCAGCCAGAGCTGCTTGCTCGCTTAGTCAGTCAGTCAGTGGTCGGAAGTTGTCTAAGACCACCCTCAGCCACACTTCCTCTTACCCTCAGCCTGCTGCTGATGAGCCAGAAGCTTTTCCATCGGCTTCTTCCTCCCCCAATTTCCGCCCTCACTTCTTCCTTCACCTCACGGCTTATAAATGCTGCTCCCTCATCCTCATCAGCTTCCCTCTCCCGCATTCATTCACTCCCTTTGCCTGTGTTGTTTGCACCTCCGCCCCTCCCGCCCGTTCAAATATTGTACATAAGCTTCCTTCCCCCCTCCCCCCCCTTTCCTTCTTCTCTGCTTTTGTGTGCTGCTGGTTGCGTTTGGGTTGGGCGGGGGTGGGTGGGATGATGATCTGCTGCTGGGGCGGGGGGGGGGGGGGGGTTCAGATGAGGCGACTCGGGGAATGGGGGGGGGGAGGGGGGGGCAGTTTGTGTACTGCGGAATGAATGGAATGGGCGGGGATGGATGGGATGAGACGGCCGGCCGGGGACAGTGCGTAGTGTAGTTGTTCACATCTACTGCTGGGGCGAGCGACCAGTCACTCATCGTCGTGTCGTCCGTCTCCTCACCCATTTTCCCTTTCAGTGTTCGCCGCTCCCGTCCTCTCTCCCCGACGAATGCAAAAGTCGGGAAAAAGTGGAGAGAGTGAATCACGCAACATCACCAGTGTGTGTTTGTGTTGTTCACAAGCCCACAAACGACAGCCAAAGCTTGGCTCTTTTGTGCTTATGATGGTGCTTCTCCATATTTTGTGCCGGCACATTTGTGCCAACAAAGAGGACATGTATCACCGTTATGATCGCCGTTCACCAAAACAATGAATGATGCACCCTTTCACTCGACCATCGATCATTCGTCAGCTCATTCGTTCGCCAGCCGCAGGAGTGCAGGCGAATGCCACTAAAAGAGCGGACTTCGTTGACTCCTAGAAGTCGGAATTCTGGTGATCAAAATGTGCGGAACTCCCAGTGATCACTAAAACCGGTGCCAAAAATGATCTCTGAGATTCCGATAAACCGGAACGTATATGTACGGAACCAGGCGCGCTTCCCTGATCCAGTGATCACCTGCACTCACCACGCCATGCCACACCAGCAGGCGACCAGAGAGCATAACACAACACACTGAGTTCGTATTAATAATAGGGCATCATATTGAAGTATCCCATCAAATCACTCAACAGGCATAACCAACCCCTTCAACTAGTGCTGCTCTTCTCTCATTTATCATTCACATCGATGGTGGTCTTTCCAAGGCCACCACTTCCGACACATTCGCTTTTTTTGGTTGCTCCCCACTGATTTGTTTATGCATATGTTGCCATTGATTTTTTTTATCCGGATGGATGCTTTCCAAATGGAAAAAGCAGGGCTCTCAGTTTTAATTCATTTGAGATTGTAAAGCTTATAAATTCGTTCCGGTCTCTATGATCATGTGGTCTAAGACCTTGATCAAGGCTAGGGATTGGATATGTTACATAACGGACGAATTTCGCCCGGAATTTCGATTTTGAAGCAAAAAGAATCATTGTTCGTTCACACACACACACACACTTAAATTTGACTGCAATTTAAATTTACATTTTATACATAATAAGGTCATTAATTGCGTATATAAATATCGCATCAACAAGCAACAACATCCATTGAAATTATTAAATTGCAACAAAACATTACATCGGAGGACCAAATACGCAAAAAACAAACACCGTTCACTTTATCATCCGTCCGTCCGTCCCCAATATATTACCTCGTCCCCTCCCACGCATCTCATCTCCATCCTCAGCAGTGCCACATTTTTGTTCCTTAATAGGCAACATTTACATACATACGACGCTTATTAACAATAATTTGTGAAATTGGTTAGAAAAACCATGTTTTTTTTCTGCATCCTGGTTCTTTTGTTAAAATTGACACATGGCCTTTTTCGAACCTCAACCCGGGACACACCCAAATTTCACAAATTTTCTTAACTACTATATTTATATTGTGGTCTTTTGGACAATCCGTCATTGGAACTATTTTCAGAATGCGGGAATTGCCCAAACCTTCCTTCTCGAAGTCCGTAAATAAAAAGAAAAAATGTCTCTGTTTATTAGTGTTCCAAACATTTGTCCTCCTCTGACGGGTTGTCGCTGGACAACACACACAAACATTTCTTGGTCTTTAATATAAAACTTTTATTCCTTTCGTACAACAGATGATGTTCTTCCAACTCGCATCAGCAATGTCAACAATGGACGACGGACACCAGTATTTGCAGCAACATTATGGCCCACCGATCTCACCACTTTTTGGCAGTTCCGGTAGCACCGGCGCATCGCCGTCGATGAACCTAGCCGGCAAGTACGTCTTGACAATGTTTTTGCGTGGAGAGCAAAATGAAAACTAGGGGTGGCAGGGAGTTCGCCGCCGCACCCCCCTCCCCCGCACTGATGAAAATTTGGAATTTTTTTATCTACGCCGACGTGTTTTTTTTGTGCTTTGGTTGACCCGTCACCATTTTCATAGGGTTTTCAAAAAAACGGATAAGTTTTTTGTTTGGTTTCAAAATTTTTTTTTTGTTTATTTGCACACAAATTAATTTATTTGTTCACTTGCACCAAACACCCGCCCACGGGAAATGATTAATTGAAGCGAACGGAACGTTTCAAAGACTGTCTGTCTGCTCGCCCCCCCCCACTCTTTTTCTCTGTCTTTACTATTTTTTTATCCTTTAAATTCGCTTTCTCTGCTCTCCTCTCCCATATGGTTCACGTGGAGAGTAATGGGGAGAGAGCACAAGGGGCAAAGGCAAAATGACATATTCTGTTGAAATTTCGGAGATCACTCGCCCGCCCCTCGGTTATTTATCACACAAATTGGCAATTGGTGCTTCCTTACTCATCAACTTTATTTAAAATTCCACGTAATATTTATTATTTAATTTTAAATTTTTTCTGCAACATGTTCAAAGTGTTCAACAATAATTTCATTTTTTGCAGTATGATCTCGCCTTTGTACCAACCGCTTGGCCATCTGGCGCCCGCCTTGTTCATGCCCTCCATATTTGGCAGTGGCTCGTTCATGCAAAGTTTGCTGAGTGCGGCGGTCAGCGCAGTGCCAACCCAACATCGGAAGCTGTTCATCGGGGGCCTCAACCACGAAACTACCGATGAGCAGGTAGGCGGAAGCCGGCGGAAAGGGTTTTTAAGGTACTTGTGCTGTTTACGTGGGCAAAAAATAAATTATAGATCTAATTTGTAAAAAACATGTGACTAAAACCTGTTTTTGCGTATCGACGTCCCGAAAATTTTTTAAAGAAAAAAGGGCAAATTTTTAATAGGTTTTTGTCGCTGTTAGGATGCAAGCTAACCAATTTGAACCGTATTATTCCAAATTTTGCCATATTTATGTACCTTTTCAGTTAAGCGACTACTACTCCCAATGGGGCCAAGTCGTTGATTGTATTGTGATCAGGTAAGCCTGCCTTTTTTCTTTGTTTTTCTTTGAAAATTTGTATTTAAGGGATCCCGTGACAAGGCAGTCAAGGGGCTTTGGTTTTGTCACCTATGCGAGCACCGGTTAGGAAACTTTCGTTTTGACAGGACAACAAAATGTGCTGATCGGATCAGTTTTTAGAAATGGCCGATGCCGCGATGGCTGACCGTCCCCACACGATTGCGGGCAAGGTCTGTTGAATACTTATTGTTGTTGAGTCGTCGTTCTCTAAAATTGTTGTGTAAGTGGGTTCAATGCGCTTGAGTTCTGCAAACCCGCACGATTTGTTAGCGAACAAGAAATTCGAACAAGTGCATTTTACTAATAGAAGAATGATTGGAAATAATGGATGACCCGTCACAATTCATTAGGAGGCGCTGTCGATGAGAAAAACACATTTTTTCAGGTTGTGGACCCAAAACGTGCAATTCCGCGTGAGCAAATGCTCCAGGCGACAAATTGTCCGCCCGCCTTTCTCGACGTGTTGCCCCCCTCCGATTGCAAATTGTGCCTTTCGGGTGGGTCAGTTTTTTGTTGTTGTCAGAAACCGACAATTTAATAGTGAAACTGGGTCGCTCTAATTAAAAGAAGTTACTAATTTTTTTGTTTGTTTCTTTCGGGCCGTCAATTTCAATTGCTAACAAATTAACGATTCATTGATATTTTTAAATTCTAACCTCCTCCTCCCACAGGGATCGCCAACCACACCGTGGACATCCTTCGACACTATTTTGAACGCTTTGGCGAGCTTGAACAGGTCGAAATTGTTGGCCACTCTGGACATGGCTTCATCGTCTTCGAGAAACGGGCATGCGTGGACAAATGCTTGGCACATGGCAAATACCACGTGATCAACGGGCGTAAGGTGGAAGTGCGGGTAAGCAATGCCAATACTTTTTGGGTGTGGAAGTTTTTTTTTCAGGATTATTTATATCCTTTTTTAAGTTCAGAAAAATATCAAATTATGTCAAAATTTGTTCCCTATTCAGCAGGGCGAACAGGTCAAGCCCAAAGTCTCCATCGATGAAATGAAAACATTGTGAATATATGAATGAATATTGCGATACAGCGAACGGCACCCATTGCGGATGTGAATTGTAACAATTAATTGATGTCATTCGTCATATAAATATATTAAGCGTCATCACACATAATGTTTCCCCTCCATTTTTAAACACACAAATGCCTCTAATAAACACATTGAATCGGTGTTTCAACTCGTATTATGGTTCTAGAACAGGGTTGCCAATATTTCAAAATAAAAACATGGAAGAACAAAAATAAGATTTTGGGTTGCCAATAAGAACAGACATTTAAAACGTTCTAAAGTTGTTGAATTTGGATTGAACTTTCTCATTTGTTGTCACTTTTCTTTTATGCCATATTTTGCTGCTATTCATATCGTTTTCATAAATCCTCTCCTTACAAATTAGCTTTAAGCTGATCGGTTCAGACATCTAAACGTGCTTTCACATGCTCAAGCGACAAACTGCCACAGTTTCGTCTATTTCCAGGATTGGAAGACATTTCTTATGCCGTACATTCGCAACAACTCAGGGTCAACAAAATCATACATAATTTGAAACGAAAATATTATAAAATTCAACTGAAATCATTTTAACAACTGAATTTAAGATGCTGATCTTGACAAAGCCGCTCAGTTGGGGACGCGTACCGTTTGTGTGGAGAAGAATGAGACGCTCGGCGGCACAAGTCTAAACGTTGGCTGCCATTCTTCCAAAGCGATGGTCAACACTTCTCATTTCGACCTCGAGGAGTATTATGTGATCGAAAGTGAGCCGGGCGTGGAGGTACCGATGGTGGCCGAGCGCGAGCCGTACTTGCGGGCAAGGTAGAGAGGTAAAGCCATTTAGCACAATTTTAGCGTAAATTTTCCTAGGTTTAATAAATTAATCGCATTTCTTGAAGTGTGAGATAGTAAATTCCATTAATTTTTTTGGGTTTGTACTCATTTTTTCGATTAAACAAATATTCTTTTTGGTATAGATTTGATCAAAAGACCACTCAGCGAGCTGAACAGTGGACGAGCTGGTCCATGTGCTGCGAGATCAGCGCGCCAGAAACATTGTGGTCATTCAGGTCAGTGAGCTATCATCGCGACGGGCAAAATATTAGTTCACAAAACGAGTTTTTAAAAAAATTCAAAAAACCATTCCTGCCGCAGAAAAAGTTCAGTTAAATTTGAAAAAATGTGCCATGCTGTTCAGTTGAACGCCGTGGACAGCCCGAATCCCTTGTTTGCTGTTGTTTGTTCCCCGTTCAACTCGCGGCATGGCAAAGCGTTGGAGACTGTGTTACGTGTCTTCTTGAAGCACAATTTCATTGTCAATGTTTGTGAAAAAATCTTTGGGTTTTTTTTTGGATTTCCGGGAAGGGGTGGGCGGTCTCAAATTTCGTATGGGACAGTGTTCGGTCGGCCATGGAATTTTTCCTACTTTTTATAGCATTTTGTTGATGTTCCAAAACGGAAACGGCCGGCGCGTTGGAATATCCTCGACATGGCCGGCATAGCTGTGCACATTCTGGACGAAGAGATGCGGCAGATGTAATTTTTTTTCAAAAATGTTTTTTTACAACAAATAAAACCTTTCCCATCAAAGCAATACGAACCCCTTGAATTTGCGCATCTGCAAATTTTAACAAAAAAAGACAACTACTATGTAACCTGCCAGAAATGTACGCATTTGGGGTTTGAGTTTCGGGATTCAACCCGTTTGGAGGGCATCATTTTTTGATGCTTAAACATAGTTATTTTGGTTTTTCAATGTTTGAAATTGGAATTAGAGGAGAGGCAGTCTCTCTGTCACCAAACAAAATTGTTCTATTTATCAGATACGCTCTCGAGTCGTTGTTCTTGGGACTGGATGAAGATGGAATTACGGAGGAAGGCACCTTCAACAGCTCGCCCTGGCTAAATGAATACCGCGTGCCGGAAGAACTGCTGATCAAAGCGCCCTCACAACGTGCAGAAGCTTCCTGGCCAAAAGTGTTACGCGATGAAAGGGACGTTCCCAAAGCACATTATTCATAAATTCCACTGTTTAAACATTTACCATTTTCATTATGTACAAGTAAAAACCGCGTACTATCAAAAGACCAAATATCCAATTGTGAGTAAAAAACGAATTAGGTCCAAAATTCGAATACGAATTTATCCAGAGCCCGGTAGTCCTGACCCGGGTGCTTTGGGTTTACGCTCATTTTATTTAACAAAGGTCATTAGCGAATGCGCGGATTTTGGTTTTGGTTTACGCTCGAATTTTGAAAGAATTTTGTTTGGCGAAATGTTTTATGAAAAACGGTGTTTCTGAATTCGTTTATGCCGTTAAAGGTGGCCGGCAGTTTTCGGAGTTTATTTGCCATACAAAGCATTTTTGAGATTGTCAATTGCTCCTTTACTAAATTACAAAATGCGATTGTTGTTGGTTGTTTGTAGGAAAAGTAGAAACGTTTGGTTCGCCAACTTTTTGCCCGTTTTGCTACTGAAAAATATAGCGAACGGAGATCGAAGTAATTAATTGAATAGTTTTCTGGATGTGTGTGTTTCCAGAATGTAGTTTTCGCTTACTTAAAGCCTACACAGAATTTTGAGATCTTTATGTGTATAATTGCAAAATGCATATTTCCCGCTATGGCATTTCATATGAAATTTCACAACTTAAATTTGTAAATTTTTAGAGTTTGCGACAGAAAATGACTATTGAAAAAACGTCAAAAGTCGAGAGGCGGCGTTGCTTCTTCGACATTCAGATCGATGGAGAGCCGGTTGGGCGAATTGTGATGGAACTGTTTGATGAGCTCGTTCCACGAACAACAGAGTTGTTTTTTTTGTTTTATTAATTCAATTTTTTGCATCTACTTTCAGAAATTTTGTGATGCTTTGCACTGGCCAAGCCGGCATTGGCAAAGTGACAAACAAACCGCTGCACTTCAAGGGCTCAGTGTTCCATCGGGTCATTAAGAACTTCATGATTCAGGGCGGTGATTTCAGTGCTGGCAATGGGACGGGAGGTGAGATTTTTTGCATAATTTTTATAAGAAAAAGCGCTGTTTAGGCGAGTCTATTTACGGCGGTGTGTTCGAGGACGAGGCATTTATGGCCAAACACGAGCAGCCGTTTATGCTGAGCATGGCCAATCGTGGCAAGGACACCAATGGGTCTCAGTTCTTCATCACCACAAAGCCTGCACCGCACCTGGATGACGTGCATGTTGTGTTTGGAAAGGTTTCTTTATGGATTGTTTAAGTCAGGGGATGTTGAAGAAAAAAGGACAAATTTTGCCGAGTGAATTTGTCCAAACATTGAAAAATTTGGCCAATTTGTCGCATTTCTTTCACTTGCTCTTTTTCCAAATTCTAGTCAAATTTTCAGCTGATCTCCGGTCAAGAAGTGGCCACGAAAATTGAGAATCTCAAAGTGAACACGAAAGAGCCGTCCGATATCCGACGTTGTCATTGTAAACAGTGGCCAACTGATCAAGAAGCGCAGTGCACACGACTCGGAGATGGAAGAGGAGGAGGAGATCAAAGACAGGTGTGTGTGTTTGCATACTTGAATGACTGATTCGCATTTTTGTTTTTTTCTGCAAAAAAAAATATATTTTTTGGATTAATTTGGTTTCTTGAGGGCACAAAAATTAGCCGTTTTTTTTATGAATGCAATGCTTTTTGTTTATTTTTATTGTTTTTTTGTAGCACAAAAAAGCGGCACCATAAGAAGGGGAGGAAGCGAGTGAAGCGTGCAACAGATGATGAGGGGGAGGAAGGAGGAGGAAAATGCCGAGCCCACCGCACTGCCAATTCTGAAGAATGAGCCGGAGAACATTTCAGTCCGTTAAGCCGGAAGATTTGCCGGAAGTGCCGAGCACAAACAAATTTTTGATGCGCAGGTTTGTGTACGAATAATATGGATCCGAATTTCGAAGCCAATGCCTCAATTTTATAGAATTTTGGGAACCGAAATTCACGCATAATGCAAATATAATTAAGATCAAAAACACCGGAGGGCAAGGAGTCCACACGTCACAATTTGGCAGCTTCCTAGCACTTCGGTTCGTCAGTCGCGCGGGAGCATGCGCGTGAAGGGACGTGGTGCCATACGTTTCCGACCTGAAGACTGAAGCTTTTGGGGGAGGTCGTTCGCGCAGCGCCACGCCGCCGCATTGGCGGCGCGAGGAGCGTCGGCTGATTACGCTGAAGTTGGTGTCTTTGCAAAAATTTGACTTAAATCAACCATTCACAATATTAAAAAAAGGGAGTTGGACCAGCGGATCAAGGACAAGTTGGAGCGTGAGGAGGAGGCGCAGAAGCGTGCACAACTGAAGCAGCAGGAGCGATACGCCACCGGAGAGGTGGTCAACGAGACAATCGAGACGTTCGGTTACCGCAACATTTTTGCCCAACAACCGCTGTTGCCGACCGAAGCAGCAGCAGCAGCAGCAGCCGCCGCACAGCAGCAGCCGCCAACCGCGAGACGGGAAGAGCATCAGCAACGGGAGGAGCGCAAGGAACGTGACAAGGTAAGATGGAGGGACACGGGAGCCGTACCCAGGAAATCTTGAAATTGAGCCGTTGGGATGGATTTTCCCGGTAAAGGAATTAAAAAACAGTTATCAAATACACCCCCAATTTCTCTTCAGCGTCATCATCATCGTGACGGCAGCGCGGAGCGGCGTTGGCCAAGCGATCGTTACCGCACTGACGCGCACCATGCAGCGCGTGAACAGCCGCACGACCGACAGCGCTGGCGTTCCGGCGCGCGCGACGGCAGTCGTTCCCCGTTGCGCAACGGACGGGGCGGCGCGTGATGAGCAATCGCGTGCAAGAGGAGGTGCTAGTGGACGCGGCGGCGGTGACAGCAGTCGTACGCCGCCACCGCGCGACGTCGAACGACGCGGCGAGCATCATCGACAGGCGCCGCGTGCTGCTGCTGTTGAAGTGGAGCTGCAACGACAACACCCACGTCATCATCGCGCGGAAAATTCGGGCAGAGATGCTGCGGCAATTGGCCGGCACCGAACTGGAACAACAGAAGGATGTTGGAGATGAACATCATCATCAAGAGAAAGTTACTGCTGCTGACGAGACGGAGAACAGGAGGGGCGAGCGCTACCGTGACAGGGACACGTATTACAGAGATGGTGGGCGACGCGACACGGAACGGATGCCGGCAGCGGAAAGGCGAGGGGATAGGTATGTTTTGTAGTGGCTTGATACAACACAAAACTACTCGGAGAACCACCAAAATGCAATCTTCTAGGGACCGGGACAGCAGGCGTGAGCATCGTGGTGGTGATGTTCGAGAGCGGAGCCGTGATCGACAGCAGGATGGCAGAGCGCGTCATCGTTTCTATGATGATGAACATCAGCAGCGGCGGGATAGCAGGGACAGAGACAGAGGTCGGAGGGGTGACGAACAGCGAAGGCGTAGCAGGGAAGATCAACGGCGCCATTCATCAAATTCGAGACGAATGGAGGCTGAACAAGGGGAAGGAGTTGAACACGGACAGCCAAAGGACGTGGCCGGATTGGTGAAGCGAGAGGCGCTGGATGATCATTCGATGCGCTCCAAATGGGAACACGAAGAAGAGCCGGTTGAGGTAGTGTTGATGGAAATTCGTGCTGTTTGGTTTATTTCGATTCCCAAATACTGGACTGTGTGACTCCTCGGGGGTTGTCAATGTAAAAAAAAATTGCAGGAGAATGGCGGCGAGCAACTTCCACATGCAACTTCGGTGAAGCTTGAAGGGCTGGATGTAAATTTGCAACATGACATTGAGCGAAGCAAACAACATGAAGAGGCTGACAATGAGAAGGGAATAGCTGATCAACAAGAGAGTGACCGAGAAAGGACAACTGCAGCGCCCGTTGAAGCAAGAGATTGGGGAAACTGGCGATGGTGGCGTTGGTCTGGTAGCACAGCAGCAGCGTCACAAGTTGGACGTGGATCAGAACGGCATGGGCCAACAACAACAGGATGGGGAGAAGCAACAAAAACGAACAAACGTAGTTGTTTTGAGTTTTGCGGTTCAAGTCTCTATCTTTTTTTTTAGATTGCTAAGGAGAAGAATGACGCCAAAGAGGAAGTGATCAAACAACAGAAGTCGCCATTGTCAAAGCCGAAATTGGTCAGCAACGATGGTGGCGTTTCTCCTGTAAAAGTGGCACCGGCAGTGGTTGCTCTCGACCAACAAGCAGCACAAACAGGTCCGGTGCACGGTGGCCATGCCGACGATGCCGTTGCCGCATTACCAATCAGTTGCACCAGCAAAAGAGCGCAGCAAGGCGCAGGAGGTTGGATTTAGAACTTTCATTTGGACCTGAACATTGAACATTTTAACGCCAACTTCTTAGTCCGATGTTCATGCTGACAGTGAGCGCAATCATTCTCCTCGTGCATCGTTGGCGTCAACAAATGTTGCTGAAAAATCAGTGGAGAAACCGGAACGGGTGGTCAGAATAGATGAGGACGAATTTGAGTCGGTTGGCGATGAGGCGGAGTTGAGCAAAGATGAC
This sequence comes from Globodera pallida, assembly GCA_020449905.1. NCBI lineage: Eukaryota > Metazoa > Nematoda > Chromadorea > Rhabditida > Heteroderidae > Globodera > Globodera pallida. Next base: position 2,592,815 of record JAIXHY010000004.1, on the reverse strand, counting down.
AAAGTGCCAGCAGTGAAGGAGAAGAAAAAGACGCAATCTCGAAGTCCGTTCATCAACCAAAAGCTCGTCATCTTCAAAATCGTCGTCGTCGAGATCGTCATCTCGCCCCTACTTCCAAGCGTTCGCCAACAAAAAGTAATTTTAGAAGAATTGGGTGTTTTTGTAGTCTCTCAAAATACCAAAAAAAATTCTGTTTTTTCTGATTTATGCAAACTTATTGCTTGTGTACAACTACAGTCTTTTAGAATCTTCTGCTGTCCGCAGTTCGGCCAGCAGCTCTTCGTCTTCTTCATCCTCTTCCACTTCGCGCGAAAGCAGTAGCAGCGCGTCCAGTGACGGCAAAGCCGTCGCGGGAGGTTAGCCGGCACAGAAGTCGATCGCGCAGTCGCAGCGGTGTTCGGCGTGCTGCACGACGCTCGCCGGTCGACGAGCGGCGGCGATCCAAGGAGTTGACGTCGCGACGCCGGTCCAGAAGCAGATCGCGCAGGAGAGGCGGCGGCACAGATCGCTCACACTCGTCGGGAAGGTGTGTTTTTTGCTTTTAATTTAGATAATTTTGCTGTGTTTATAACAAAAAATTTTCTCTAAGGCGTCGCCACTTGTCCCCCCGTCAGCGACGCTCTTCGCGCGACCGTTCTCGCTCTCGTCGGCGTCGTTCGCGCTCCCGTCGTCGTTCCCCGTCGCGCTCACCGCGTGCCGGCAGCGATCGCCGTCGTCGCAGCAGTCAAAGCCGGGACGACAATCGCTACGGTGGTCGTCGACGATGAGAATGTCTGATGGATGGAATGGACGCGACGAGAGAGAAATGCTGCCGATTTTGTGTGAGGGATTATTGGATGGGATTTTGTTGGTTTGTGAAATGCGCTTATTATGATGAGAAAAAAAAAGATAATTTCTTCAAATTTTGACAATTATGTGTGATGGTTTATTTCAATCGTTCGCCGCCCTCTTTTGGAACGCTGCGGGGGATGTTCCCATCCATATTTTTTTGTGCTGGATGTTTAAACATTTTTTTGCCGTTTTCAAACAATTTTTTTTTACTTGAGCTCTAACTTAGTTTCTGTCGAATTGGATGGAATGTGTCCCGTCGGTGTTCCACCAGTTCAATTTCATTGTTCCGTCACGAATATATCTTGAAAACGCGCAAAATTTGTTATTTTGTTCGCCGCTTCCTTCTCTATGTCTTTTGTGACGGCTCATTAAGCGCACATTATTTTGCAAATGTTTTCTTCAATATTTATCGGTTTCCATGCTGTGTTCTCATCAAATAAACGTTTTCGTCGTCGTCGTCTCCCCAACTCAAAAAAAGAAAAATATTTGTGTCACATAATTTCACACTGATTTTCTAAGATTTGTTGCATTACATTACATTCGTTGTTGTTTTTTTTTGGCTATATTATTTTGACGCGTTTTTGGAGCCTACGATGAACGATCCGACAACGCCAAAGTCACGGAGGCTCTCCTCCCTTTCATCATGCCGTCGGAGTTTTCTGTCGAGGGACGGCACGGCGTCACCGTTGCCGGGTGCGGAAGGTGCGACCATACATCAGTGAGTTTGTTGGACCCTTTCTAGCTTTGGTAAAAATGTGTACTTAGCCAAAAAAACACGGAATAATATTAGAGCCTTTCCGAAAAAGTATGGTTTATATATTGGTTTTATTTTTTGTAAAGTTAGTTGAATCAAATCTAATACAACCAACTATATGATTATCGACTACTCTTGTTTTCTAAGCCCCGCCTTGCTGGAGCGGTGCCTCCCGCCCCTCCCCCAAGCCATCACAAAAGATTTCTCCTTTTAGGACCATCGATCGGCTGGGCCAACGAGTGGCGCGTGTGCGTGCGTCCATGGACGAACTGCGCGAGTTGTCTGAAGTGCCGTCCGGCGATTTTGTCGGAAGTCGTTTTGCACTCGACACTGCAGCCAAATGGATTGGGTGAAGAGCGTGCGAAAATTCGGGTAGATTTTTTCTCCAAAAATTCAAATTTACACATTTTCTTTCCCATTGTCAAGAAGGCTAATGCTGAGCAGGCGCGAAACTTGGCTGAGTCCCATTTGCTCAGCTATTGTGACACGGCACGACGGCTTGAGGCCCAGCGAAGTCGGATGACCGCGTTGGAGATGCGGACAGGCCGAATGGAGACACTGTTTGACGAGCAGATCCGGCTGAACCAAGAGGTGGGCAACCGTTCAATTTCAGAAGACCTGAACCTTTTTTGCCGCTCAGATTGGCGGCGATGCGCTGCAAGCGCTCGGACGTTTTGCGACAGCGGAGAAGCAGCGCCAGGAGGAATCGGAAGCGGCAAGTGCGCTTCAGGCGACGCTTCGAGCAGAGGCAGACAAACTGAAAGGACGTGCCGAGTTGCTTGAAGCCAGCAACCAGAAGCTAAGCGCACAAATGGAGCAATACACGAAGGTGGGCGTGCCAGTGCTTTCCGTATCCATAAAAAAAATTTGAGAGGCAATGTACGATTTTAAAAAATTCCTTTAAGGAGAAGTGCGATGTCGCTCGGCGGCTGTTGGAATGCCAAAATGAATGCCACTGAGCTTCGACTGGCCGTCGACCGGATGCACCATGAGGAGGACACACAGTCGCGCCTGCTGCACACCCGGGAGACGCTGGTTGCGCAGTTGCAGGAGCGCGTGCAACAGTGCGTGCGCGAGCGTGACGAGGCACAAGCACGCGCGACACATTGTACACGTGTGCGGGACGAAGTGCAACAACGGCTTGAGCAACAGCTGACCCAACACCAACGCCAGGCCGAGGAGTGGGGACGTGAGACGCAACGCAAAATGGTGCGTGTGCGTCCCTAACTTCTGGCGGAAACTTTTTATTTTTTGTTGCATTTTGGTAGGTGCTGACGTTACCCCCAAATTTAATGGAAAAAGTAAAAAATTCAATTCATGGAGAGTGACGAACGAGACTTACTGCTAGAAACTCTCCACTTTTTGTATCCCACGGTCTAGGACCATGGACTGATATTAAATTTTAATAATTTAGCCTAAAAATTTCTAGGCGGAGGAAAAGGCCAAAATTGTGGCTGAACTTTGCTCACGCAACGAGGCGGAGTTGGACCGTGTGCAGACGGAGGCCACAAACACGCAAAAGCGTCTCACGGACATGCTGAAGCAGGCGGCAGAAGCGCATAGTAAATTGGTCAGCAACAAATGTTTCAAATTTAAAAAATTATCTGACATTTTGAGGAGGAGGAGCGCAACCAGATGTTCCAACAGCACAAACTGTTGGAGGACAATTTGAACGGGTTCAAACGACGATTTGTGGCTGAACTACAGCGGAAGATGAGCACACGCTGCTCCCAGTTGGGCGACGGGATGAACAACGTGTTTCTGGACGTGGTTGGACAGCTCGGTCAGTGGTGAGGAAAGTGCCCCGGGAGCATTTTATATAAAATTAATTTTTCCATAAAAAGGGATCTTGCTTTGTTGAAGAATATAATTTAGCGTTTGAATAAAAAATTAAAAAGCACAGATTTCGGGAACAAACGGCCGCCAACAACAAAAGTGCCGGACACTCAGCAAAGAGAACAGCAGCAGAAAAGGACACAGCCACAAACATTCGGGGGTGGCGGTGCTGATGCCGTCATTGCTGTTGATGACTACTCTCCTTCTCCGGGTTCAGTTGACCTCTCTGATTCGGGTGAGTGTGCAATAAAAGTACGTGTGTAATAGAGTGCGGGCGGGAATTTTTTTTTGTCTCGTTGAAAATGTTCAAACATATTCCACATTTGAATACAAAATCCGGTGAATTTGTTCTTTGTTTTACCCAAACCGAATGGCCTAAAATCGAATCCATTTTGCTTTTTGTGCAGTGTTTGAGCCTTGCGAGAACAATCGATCGCCATGCCGGAAAATGTCATCCGCAGTCACCGCTTTAGCAACCGGCACCGGAAGCAGCAGCAACAACAACAACAAATGTCGCATGTTGGCGATGAGCACCAAACCGAAACAACAGCAACAACGAGAAATGGACAAAGAGAACAGGAGGCCACCGCCGCCGTCGTCGACTTGTAAAAATGTGCCAAAAGAGCAGCAGCAACAACAACGGCACGCGTCTACAGTGATGTCAACCGCTGCCACCTCGTCACAATCTGTCGCATGCTTGGTTCAGCAACGGAAACGGCCAACCATCGGCATAGTTTCGCTGGTTCCGGGCTTATTGCCTCCACCACTGCCACAAGCGTCGGCGGTGACCAACAAAAGAAAATCGTCTGCTACTACTACTTTGACGACGGTTGGTGGGGGCAATTGTTTACCCTCCTGTTCGGACCCATAAAATGTAAAAAGTGTCATTTTTTAATTCAGGGTCTGTCGAGAACCACTGGCACTGTTGAAAGCAGTGCGGCAAGGCTGACTGGAAAGAAAGTGCCACCGCCAATGTCGCCCGGCGCTCCGTCCACGTCTGCCGCTCACACAAAAAATGGCGCAAAGTTTCCCGCCTTTCATTTGTAAAAGAGCCATGAGGATTTTTTGATTGAAGAAAAGTGCCAAAATGTATGTGAACAAAATCATTTGATCCAGATTGATCTCCTCCTATCACTCGTCAATCATTTCACTGACTCCCCTCACATTTGTCCATTTATGCTTGAAGTTTGTGACTTACAAAGTGTTGTAGCAATTTTTTTGAAAAAAATCCTTATTGTCAATTTTTATCACGACTTTGATATCGATATATTTATTTAATCTGGGGACAATGTGCATATGTTGGTTGGTATACAAAATATTAGTATAGTACAACGGTGAAAAATGCGAATAGAGAGTAAAAATCCACAAAAAACAACAAAAGAAAGAAAACATTCGTGTATGGGAAGGGATCGTTCAGAATGAAGCAGCATAATGCAATTTCCAAAGATATCTTGCTGTTGTATAAGCTTAAATTGACAAACTGAAATTGTATGGCAAGCGGAGGACATTAAATTCGCTTAAAGCATTTTTGCGGGCACACAACGGTTAAGGGAAAACTAAGGCAAATAAATAAATGCGCAGTGTTTTGGTTTAAAAATAGGGGGGTTCAATTCGTTTTGTGATGTGTTGTTGAAGCTGCTGCACTTGCGCCCTCTTCTTCCTTCAGACAACAGTTCAAATAAGCGGCACGGACGAGCGCGTACGGGAAGCACGTGTCCAGCAGACCGTAGTTGAGCCACGGCGACTGGCAGCACAACCGGTCCAACAACAAGTACACGGACTGATGACGGCCCTGCATTTGTTGGTGCTCTGACGCATGTACAATTTGCAGCAGACCGCTGGAGGCCAACTAAAATTGAAACAAATAAAAATATTAATTTTATGGAAGTATTAGCGCTGCAGAAAAGCACGCCGGAAAAATCCAAATCGCGGAAGCGGAGCTGTACTTATTGTTAGTTTTCAACTGCCGGACCGGACCCCCATTTTTGGTAAAATTTTTTAAATAAAATTATTTTAAAAAAGTTGTCGAAGGATTGGGTGATGCACCGGTGACACAATTGGGCACAACCAATGCGACCATAAATCCTTCAATCATTTGTTCACTTTTAGGCGATTGATCGGCCCAAATTGGCACGGAGAAAAAGTGCCAAATGGTTCCTAACGCCTGTGCACTCAGCGAGCCCAAACTGAACCACCAACATTCATTGAATGGATGCAACAGCAATTGCACTGCACCATCGGAACCAACGACAAATGTTCGATAAAACCAAATTATCATATTTTTGTTTTCGCTTTTTGCACGCGGGAAAATTCTCCAAAACATTTGAAAAAACGATTTGTGCATATAATTTAATTGGTTTATTGTTTTTGAAAATTTTAAATGCCATTGACCAAAATTTAATTTTATACCGCTAAAAACTCGCGCATCCGTTCGCCCGTGTCGGCGCGTTGGTGCAGAAAGAACAGTGCGCCGATCAACGTGTTCACCGCCAATGGGATTGTGTGCGAATTGTTTTTTGTCACTGAAATTATTTTTGTATTCCCATATTGAGTGGACAACAAGTTCACCAACGACTCACCCATCAGGGATGCGCGGTAAAACGAGTTCGGGGACAACGCCAATTTGGGCAGCGCAATGGCAATGAACACGATGAGAAGACAGGCAATGTTGTAGTGCTGAACAGGGTGAAAGGGATGTATAGTAGTATAAAATATTGTTAATTTTTATTTGTTTTAGCTATAAATTTTAGTTTAAATTTTTTTACCGAGGGTCTTTTCTGAGAGGGTTGCTTTTATTTTGGCTCCGGAGTCTTTTTTTTATTCAAGAGTAATCAAAACCTCTTCCGCATCGTTAAGTCCGTTTGAGTTAGCCTGCTGCTTGCAGGCGTTTACCAGTGCCAAGTCTACGTCCAGCTTGAATCCGCTGGCAGCACACGCCTCGCCAATGTTCTGCAACACAACCAAAATTTTTATTTATTTATTCTTTTAAAGGCTTAAAACCCATATATAATGAAGCAATATTTACGCACAATTTTCTGCAGTTCATCCGACGCCGAATCAATCAGCGAACCCAACGATCGGACCAGAAACGGAGTGCGTACGCGCAGCACGTCGTTCAACGCCGCGAACAGCAAGTCCCGGAAGGCAATGATCTCGCCGATGATGATCACCCGTTGGAGCAGCGATTCGATGGCGGAGGAGGATGCGGAATTGGAAGATGAGGAGGTGGAAGACAATGCCAAAGAAGTTGCCGACGCGTGATGATGATGTCCGGCTCGGCGACTGTTGTTTTCCTTGCCAATATTGCTGAGCGATCCGGACGTGTGGCCTCCGAGCTGAGCAATGATCTTGAAAAAAGGATTTAGAAACTATTTTTGATGTATAACAACCAAAAAACCTACATCGCGCAATTTTGCTGGTTTGTCAAAGTTTACACGCGCAGCATGAAGCGCCTCCCTGTTCTCCCGCACCAGCTTAAACAGCTCGGTGATCTGGCTGGCAATGTGCCACACCAACCGTTCTTCCATCGCCTTGATCCCGTACGGCCCAATGAGTTGGGCCAGAGAGCGTAATTCTAAGAAAAAAATATATTAACAAATAGTAGTTGACTATCCGTCCTTGATTAAACACTTCAATCCCCATGTCCACACCTCGTGGATCGGTGTAACTATCGGCAAACAGCGTCGTTGTCGTCCCCCCGCTCGTTGACGGTTGCTGATCGCCGGAAATGAATGCTTGCAAATGCTCTGAATATAGCAGATGACCGGTGCTCGCCCTGCGCAACAGCACCTCCAAATACCTAAGAATTTTTTAAATGAAATTTGATAAATGTTTTAAGACGAGACCATTTTGAGTAAATTTCGGCTAATGTCTCCTGCCCATGGGCGTCCTCCCTTTGCGACTGCTGCAACATGGCATCGTTGAAGAGGCGGACAATGTCATACGACACTGATATTAGTTTTTAACAATTATGCGCGGGTTTGGAAGAAAATGTCAAAATTGCTAATAAATTTTTCTATTATTATTTCTTCTTAAACCCATTTTTCTAACATTAGCGTGCCAGTAATCAGAAAATGCTCACAAAAAGTGTCCAAGTCCTGCAACGCGCTCAGCTGCGCATTCAGGAAGGAGAGCATTTCGGACGGACGCCGGGGATGGCAACTGTTGCTCTCCTGCACATTTGTCGTCGTTGTACCATCCAATGTCGTCGTTGAAGACGACAAACGCAAATGGCGGACCAGCGAATTGTTCAGGTGCCGTTCCAAATGTTGCGAAAGGAATTCGCGCGGCACAAAAATATGCCTAAGAAATTTCGTTCGGAAAAATTTATGTTTTAAAATTTTTAAGCACCTGGAAATGTGAATTTCTTTTGCTGCTGCCAATGGCCTGGCATAACTCAGCCAAATAAAGCGCGTTGGAATCACCGGCCGACACGGGCTGTCCAGCGACGCGAAAACTCTCAGAGCCGGGCATCCACTCGTCCGCCACTGTTTTTAGCTGGTTGTTGTTGATCTTTGGCATCTAAAATTTGTTTAAAAATGATTATTTAGTGTAAATTTTCAAACTATCAAGTAAATAAATCTCTAGTGTAAATTAGCAAATTCAAATTTTGTGTTCTTTGCTCTACCATCTAAAGTCGGCTGACGAATACTGGCGATGATCCGTGCACACGACTGCGGCGACGTTCTCAGTGCCATCTGATGCTTGTCAGTGCACAGTTTGCCAAAAACTTCGATGATTTTCTTGGCCAACTCCTCCAGTGCGCTGTTGCACGTGGCCAGGCCTATAATTTAGTTTGAATATTTTAAATCGTCAATTTGTTGAATTGGAATATATGGCAAATGCCACAATTTCACTATCACAAAGCAGCAGATTGAATGACCTCGATCAATGACGCTGTCCCTCTCTTCCGGGCACATTTCATGCAACGCGTTCACAAACTGTGTGGCAATGTGCGCAAAGGCAATGGAAAAGCGGGACTGGACGGGAAAGTCCAACGCATGGCGAAGATGGGCGTCGAACAGGTGGACATGGAAGCTAAAATTAAGGAGCTTTTTAAGCGAAAAATTTAGTATTGCGCTTTCACTGGGGCGAAGCAGTACTTCCAGACCTACAATCAAACACACTCAACCCCTGATCCGAATATTAGGGCATGCGAAAACTCATTAGGCTCGGCAAAAACCGTGCCAATAAATGCTGAGATCACTGGTTTCTCTGAGCATCTCTTCCAAATCATCGATTTGCTTCAGGTGGAAAATTGCGGTGTTCATCGCCACCGCAAGACCGCTATGGTTGTGCAGCTTGAAGGCGGACCGACCCACGCAAGTGTTCGCCTTGGAACCGGAACCAGTCCAGACGGAACAGCTCGAGAGTCGACCAGGCCATCTGCTATAAAAATTAGTCGGAAAAGTGTCCAAAAAACAATTGCTAAAATTATGCCTTTGACGTTGGCCAAAGCGTTGACGCACGAATGTAGAAGCAATGACTCGTAGTCGGACAGTTCGGCTCCGCCGTCAAGCTGCCGAAGCTGTTCAGCCAACAACGGCGCATCGTAGCCGGCCACGTACCCGACATGGTAGTGGGCAATAATGTCCGCATGTTTTAAGACCAAACTGCGCAGCTCGCTCATGTAAAAGAGGAGCTCAGGGCAAAAACCTACCAACAACAAACATTAAATTTTAGAATACGATCCAAAAAAACCCCACTTGTCCACCACAATGTTGGCCAACCCGCTCTTGGCCATCGCCTTCTTGCTGGAAAAGGCCGCCTGCATCAGCTGTGGCCATAGGTCGAAGTGTCGTAAAAGCCACTGCACCTCGTCCCGCGCATAGGCCAGACTCATCCAGACAAACAAACATTTTGGGCCGAGCAGTCCAGGCTGGTCGGCCACCAGCAGGCACAACTCGCGCAGTGCCATCCGCAAAAAATGGCGTCTATGGGCGTGTAGATGACCAGCGGCGTGCAGTGTGTGCACGCCTGAAGAAGGATAGTATATTTCTTTGATACGTTGTTTTGGTTATTTCACCTGAGAGTCCATCTTTCAGTTCGCTCAGCAACTGCTTGGCCCCGTGCTGCAGCTGCTGGTGCTGTTTGATGTGCTCCAGCACGGCTTGGACAATCGGCTGAACAATCAAACATTCGTCACGGAAGAGATGAAGTGCCAAACAGTGTTGCACGGAGCGCTGGTAAAGCGGCCCAAGGCTGGCCGATTGTGCCGGATCGGTGAACAGTCGATGGCAAAAGGAGAGCCCAACTGAAAACTGGGATTTGAGTGGTGGTGATCAACGACACAACTCTCAAGAAATCTGATCATTATTCTGTCCCAGATTTGATCAGAACGAACAAAACCGGTATTTTTGTTGTTGTTGCTTATTTCCACAAAACTCACAAATAATCCACCGATCCATGGTGTCCAGTGAAAGGTATTCGCATGCAATTGTGCCGGTTTGTGTTGCGTAAAGCATCTGTTTTGGATGTGCCACCAATGAGAGCAGCGCCGCGTCCCGTTGCTGTTCCGCCGAAATGTTCCGTTTAAAATAAATTTCGCGCAGCGAGTCGAGTGCGGCACCAACCAACTGAAAAAATCTTGGTACAATTTTTAGAATCGCAAGAAAACCCACTGACTCTGTACGAGAGGCCCAAATCCTCGGAGAGTTTCCGCATTGGCTGATCATAATCGAGTACCATTTGGCCAAGACGCGGAAATGAGGGCTCATTGCACGCGTGCATCAAGTCGTAGGCCGCATTGTACAGCCCGAGCACCGCCTTCCGGTCCTCCAGCCGCGAAAGCAGTACCATCAATGAGATGAAGTTGACAAACAGGTTCAAAAAGTTGGTGGTGAGATCAAAGTAGACAACCTTTTGAATGTTCAAAAATTAATTTTTTGAAAATTTTGATTTACAATTTTTGACCCAAACGCCTGCCTAGAGCCCAGACAGATCGTCAAAATTTTGATTCTCAAACCGGTCAAATCTGAGGGACCGGGCTCAGCCTGTTAGCACAAATACTTTTGAGTCTTGAACTAAAATTTAAACGCCGGCTCCATCGAGTCTTACGATGTTTAGTTTGCATTGGTTTGCGTCCATTGCGGTGAAAAGTTGCAAAATGGCATCCTTCAGGTCGAGCAGGTCAGCGAATGAGTAATAATACAGGGACAACTTCTTCAGAATGTCGCCCTTCATCTCATTGACGCAGGAAAAAGCTGCCTAAAAAATATTTCTCAACAAAAAATAACGAAAAATGATTCAAAGCAAAAAAATTAATTCAATTTGGCTACTTTCTATGCTTTGATTGGTCAGCAATTTGGCAAAATTGTTTTCTGTTTGCTCCAATCCTCTTCCCTTTCCATATTTTTTTTAGCAAACCGAATTCCGTTTGATGTCAATGACCGGGAAAGCGCTTGACAATGCTGGAAATGGCCGCGTCAAGTGATTTGTCATTCAAAAATTGGGGCCTCGACTTTGGGTCAGCACACGCCTTCTTCATATTGTAAAAGCGTGTCAGCATACCGCATGTTCGATCTGACAATAAAATGTGGTTCAGTCTCCAAATTTTGAACAGGAAAAGCAACGTAAGGCAACATACCGTTCAAAATGGCCAGCTTCTCCGCAAATTTAAGCTGTACAGGATCTGACCCGATCTTATAAGTCATGTTGCTTAAACAAAAATGGAAATTTATAGAGAAGGTGCCAAAATATGGAACGAGCACGAATTTGGTATCAAATCCCCACCCTAATTACGAATCAGAAAATACAAAAAACCCTTTTTTTTTTGCATTTTCTGACCAAAAAAAGTGGGTTTATTCGAAATTTCCAACCCAAATTTTAGTATGAGTAAGCAGGTAACAATAAAATAAAAACCATCAAATTCTAACGAAAAACACAGCCAAATAAAGAGTTTTAGCAAGCCGGATCATAAATTTGCTTCACCTTCAACAAACATTTTGCCAAGAGTGCGACAGAAAATAAATGCTAGATTCAAAAAAAGAAATGAGTACCTATGAGGAATTTAAGAAGAATACTGTATTTTAATTTGTTGAAATTCCAGAGGGCGTGTTATTTTCACTTTCAAACGTTCTAGTTCACCATTAAGTATTTGGGAATCCCTAAAAAGCGGCTTTTTCGATTTAACAAAAAATCGCGTTTTCAAAGAGCTTTAACTTCAAAGTGATCGGCTGCGCATTAATCCCTGGAGCTCGTTGCAATGCACTTGACATGACACAAGGTTTCTGAATTTGATTAGCCGGTTCGGCATTTTCGTTTAAATGTTCGGGCATTCTTTTTCCGCCCATCCACAGCCATACATACCGGTATGTATGTAGCAACTCTCCTCCCCAATTCATTCATTCATTCAGCAACCGTATTCGTCCTCTCATTCATTCATTTGTTCCTTGATTCTATTCCTATTCCAAGCCAAACCGACGCCATTCATTCAATGGCATTCTCTGCCATCCATTTGTGCTCTCTCTCTCTCTCTCTCTCTCTCTCTCTCTCGCTCTCTTCCGACTATTTTCTCTGTCAGCAGCACCCTCATTAACTATTTCCTGCACAATTTTCTTTCTTTTCCCTTCATTTTTTTTAAAAATTTCCATCAAATGCTTCGTCCATCCTCCTCGCTCGGTCGCTTCGCATTGAGATGAACGGCGAGAGCGACGGAGTGGGCGGGGAGTGTAAGAAATATATGCATTCAAGCCGCTGCTGCTGCTGGTCAGCTCGTCCTGACGAGTAAGTTCCTCCTCCTCTTCCCCGTGCTCCTTTTCGTCATTCAGCTCCTCCTTCTCTCTCTCTCTTTTCGCTTTATCCTCTGTGCTCTCATCTTCTCTAACGGCTTCTCTCTTCGTTTCCCCTTGTCCACCGGCCTCCCCCTCCTCCGCGTCCCCAAAAAAGCGTTGGTTTTGCTCTGTTCTGGTGTTATGTGGGGGGGGGGGGGGGGGTAGAGGGGAAAGCGAAGCGGATGCCGCTTCCTTCTCCAACCCAATCACACAAAATTCCAACTGCTGCCCGCTCGTTAAAGTGTGCCATTGGCGTGTCGTCATTCGGCCGGTGGACAATTTGTTGGACGCGGACATCCACTCCCTGAAACGGATGGATGGTCTGGTCTCCTCCTCTGTGTGCTGGTTGGACGTGAGGGAGAGAGTGTGTGTGTGCGGTATGGGGTGTATAAAGACAGCCAATTTTGCGGCATCTCGCCCCCGCCGCCCCTCTTCCGCTCAGCCTTCCGCCACTAATTTCCAAGAGGCCATCGGCGGCACAAGACGGCGGGGGGGGGGGGGGGGAGGGGGAGGGGGAGGGGGATCGACCATTGTTGAGTCTATTGGATGATGATATGTGTGCCACCGGAATGGTGTCGCGCCTTTGTGCATCTTATTGAGTGAGGGCAATGGACGGGGGACAAAGAGGAGGACGGGGGGGGGAGGGGGGAGGGAATAGGCGCGATGTGCGCATTGGTGCGGATGAATTTCTATTTAAATGTGGAGGAGGGGGGGGGGGGGACTTCACCCCACCACCAATGACAGTTCGACCTTTCTCCGTTGCTGCATTTATTCGCAATTAGCCCATTTTATTCTGTTGTATTTCATTTGTTTATGTAAATTGAGTGGAGATGATGACGTCTTCCGTCTCCATAATCCGCATTTGACCCCAGTTTACTTATCAGTCCTACTTTCTTTTGCTCTGTAATTTTGCTAAAATTGAAGGAAAACAAAAGTTTTCTGGCGTAGAAAAATGTGCTGATGAAAGCAGAGAACGGATTTTGTTTTTGCAAATTCTTAAGCCGATTTGATTTTCAAAAAAATTGTACATTCTGGATTCCGCAGATAAAATACCGCAATGCATTTTCCCATGCTTTTCGAAATAATCCTTCATAATTTCTTTTAAACTTTTACCATTTTTTTGTCTGAAAACCGTAAATTTTGTTGTTAACTTTTTTCTTTTTTTGTTGCAGATTTTTTGTTACTTTTTATTGAATAAGCAGCGCTGGGAAAGTTAATACGTTCGCCCCATCGAACGCTTAAAACGTCAATTCCCGGCCCCAGAATGGGGTGTATTAATAGCGTAAGCGACAAGAATGCAAAGGCGAGGAGCAGGCAGATCGATGAACAGGTTTGGGCCTTTGTGCTTTTTTTTGTTGCAGTTTGGATGCCGGAATTTTGGTTTAATTTTGTTTCAATATAAATTTTTGTTTTTATGTTTCAAAATTTTGGCCAATTTTTGAGTGTTCCCGGATTCGGTCGGCGGTTTTTAATTTGGTTATCCAATTTCTGCCAGACTCCGGTAAGATAAAAAAAATTGTTGTCTCTAATTTGTAGCTCATTTTGATTCTTTTCGACAAATGTTTTCTTAAAGAAACCCGCGTAAAATGTTTTCATGAATTGACTGAAAATATTTGTTGGTGAAAGGACTGCTCGCCCTCCTATTTACGTCAACTAAATTCTCAAATTTTCTTTGTAGCTGAAGGCGGACCATGACAGGGCGCAGAGGGAGGTGAAATTGTTGCTGCTGGGCGCCGGCGAGTCCGGCAAGAGCACCATCGTCAAGCAGATGAAGATCATCCACGAGACGGGCTACAGTGACGAGGAGCGCAAGGCGTACCGGCCAGTCGTAAGTATTGTTTTCTCTAACAAATTTCATCTAAATTTTACCATGAAAATTTTTGGACCTTAAAAGCAAAATGGTTTAAATGAATTTGCTGCTACACATTTTTCTGCCACGTTATGCTTATTGTAGAAGGACGTTCTGTTTTGTTCAGGTCTATTCCAACACCATCCAGTCAATGATGGCCATACTCAGGGCGATGGGACGCCTGAAGATCAACTTTGCCACCCCGTCGAAGAGGGAGGAGTCCGTGCAGTTCTTTCAGCACGCCCAAACAACAGAGGATGGTACTGTTTTGTTTCTTCTTCAAAATAGCAAACATTGACACACAAAAATTAATTGTGTAATACGTATTTTTTCCTAACCCATAAAAGTTTTAGGTGAACTTCCCCTCGAGTTGGCCGCTGCAATGAAGCATTTGTGGGCGGACACGGGTGTGCAGGAGTGCTTTGAGCGCTCGCGCGAGTATCAGCTGAACGACTCGGCCGCCTACTACCTGAACTCGTTGGACCGCATCTCGCAACCTGGCTATGTGCCGACGCAGGACGACGTGTTGCGTACGCGAGTAAAAACTACGGGCATTGTGGAGACACACTTCACTTACAAGGACCTCAATTTCAAGTGGGGCATTCCGTTTAATGGGCTGAGGGTGGACTGACGACGGTTTCATGTTTTTATTTTAGCTTTTATAACATCAAAAAATTCTAGTTTTTAAACCGAAATCTATTCTCTGACAAAGACATTTTTTTTTGCAGAATGTTCGACGTGGGCGGGCAGCGAAGTGAGCGGAAGAAATGGATCCATTGCTTTGAGGGCGTGACCGCAATCATCTTCTGTGTCGCGCTGTCCGAATACGACATGGTGCTGGCAGGAAGACGACGAAATGGTTTGATTTTGAAATATTTAAAGTTTAAAATGCCCAATTTTTTTGTTTTGTTTTTTAGAATCGGATGATCGAGAGCATGAAGCTGTTTGACTCAATCTGCAACAACAAATGGTTCCTGAACACGTCCATCATCCTCTTCCTCAACAAAAAGGACCTTTTTGAGGAAAAGATTCGCAGGTCGCCGCTCACGTTGTGCTTCCCGGAATACACAGGTGCGCTACTTTGGGCTTAGGCTGGTTGGCCCAAAATTTTTTCGTTAATTTAGAGGAAAATGTTTTTTTTTAATTGGTTATCCATTCGACTGTTCATGCGCATTTCATGACACTCTTTCTTTGTCAGGCTCCAACACGTACGAGGAGGCGGCCACCTACATCCAGTACCAGTTTGAGTCGTTGAACAAGCGCAAGGATGGGCAAAAGGAGATTTACACGCACTTCACCTGCGCAACCGACACCAACAACATCAGGTTTGTGTTCGACGCTGTGACGGACATCATTGTGAAGGAGAACCTGCGCCAGTGTGGCCTGCTTTTCTGAATGGTGTTGGCTGCTGCTGTTGCTGCTTCTGTTACACTTCCAACTTCGTGTTCCCTCCCGATCCCTTCATCAATGCATTCGTCCTTCGCCACCACAAAACTACTGTCAACCAACTGAAACCCAACGAACAGCTTGCTCACCTCCGCTAATTGTCTAACATGTATGCGCTTCATGATGATGCTGTAGCTGTAGTGATGCTATGTGTTGTGTAACACACAGCCAGTTGATATGTATATAATAGTATAGAGAACACAAAACGCTTGATGCTTTTAACACAATTTTTGGTGCCAATTGTTTGGTGGAACAAAAAAATTGTCAAAAAAAACTCCCAATGAATGAATGAAGACCTCTCTTTTTGCGATTTATTCAAAAAAAGAACTGTTTTTAATTTTTCTGGGCACGCACAAACAATTGGAACCAACCGCTTAATTGGCTAATCCGTAAACTAATAACTATTTACAACAACGCTGGGGGGGGGGGATTTGCTTTCAAGACAATGAAAAAGCATTCATTGAAGGGTTCTTTCAGTCGGGAACCAATTGGACTGCATTTGTTTCTGTTGCACACACACGGCTAATAAGGGCTTTTGGTTTTGCTGCTGATGTTTTCTGCTTTTCTTTGAAACAAGTTTTATGAGAGCATTTTGTCTAGAACAAGCCGCAACGGGGTTTTATGTTGGGTATGATTATCGCTTTCATGCTTTCATTGTTCCTTTTCTTTTGGCGGGCATATGGCATTGGGGGCCGTGGCTCTTGAAGGACGGCACGCATTCATTTATAATTTTATTCATATATATATTTTTTTGTACAGGTTTGTGTTTGACGCCGTGACGGACATCATTGTGAAGGAGAACTTGCGACTGATCGGCCTTCTCTGATCACTTGTCCAGTGTCCTTCGATCAGCCACGCCATGTCTCCTTCTCATCCGCCTCCCATGCACACAACGAGAACAACACACACTCTGGACGATGATCCTCGGACTTTACCTCAGCTGCCTCTGCTCTCTCCGCCCTCCTCCCCCCGCCAATGCATTTGCATGCCCACAAAGAAAGCGCGCCATCAAATCACTCCCCTTCTGCTGCTACATTAAATGCCCCCACCCCCTTTTTTGTTCCCCCCCCCCCCCGTTTATGGGTTCATTTTTGTGCTGCAAAAATACACACCGAATTTTGTTGTTTCTCCGCATTTTTAAATATTGTTTTTTTTTGTCATCATTATTGCCGCGATTATCGTTTTATGCTTCAAGAAATGTGACCGGCATGGAAGTTCGTCGAGGGGAGGGGGGGGGGGGGGAATCTTTTTATTAACACAAAATGGTGAGGGGTTTTGGATTGTCCGAACTCAAAAAGTTCTTTCTGTTCCTTCCTGTGCGAGCAGTTCGTTCACTCTCAGAATTTTATTGACGCCGGACACATAAAAATTTGTGTATGTATTTAATTTTCTGTGCTTTCCATTCACATCATCCATTATGCAGAAAAAGCGTCCTATTCCCCCAACAAATTTGGTATCCATCGCAGACTTAAATCTGACCCACCGCGCCCATACACAAAACTATTTAAAATAATTTGTTTTTGTTGCATTTTCTGCCTGCAATTTGAACAAGAATAATTATAAAACAACAAAATATAAACTATTTGTATTGTATTTATTAGCATCGGGGATTCGCGTTTGTTAAGCTCAAGTTGCACTCACATTCATCATGGGCTTTCCAGAGTTCGTCCCGTTTGGGTGCCCGAAAAATGCCAGGAACCGACCGCGTCCTTTACTATTATTATCATTCAAAATGGATTAGATGGGTCACACCGCCACCATGAACACTGTCGCCGGGGGGGGGGGGGTGGGGCTGCAAAAGCGCACAGCACATCGTGTGAGAACGTCCCGCCTGCGGGCAGGAGACGGACTACGCCCGCCCGCCCGTCCGACTGACCGACCCGGTCAAGAGGCCGAAGAAAGGAAGGAAGGGGTCAAGGCTGTTGCCTCCGGCGACGCCGACGACGACGTTCACCGGAGGGGATGTTGGGGGGGGGGGTAATGGTGGAATTGTTTGATTGGATCGGATCGGTGCGGATGCCTCCTCTGTCTCTTCGTCCCCTCAAATTCTCATCTCATCCCAATATATTTTTGTTGATTCCCCGATGAAGAGGAGGAATGCTGGGGGGGGGGGGGGGGGGAGGAGGGGTCCGAATGATGCCGTCAAGAGGGGGAAGACGGAACGGGACGTCGACGACAGTCCCTCTGAATCTCTCTCCAGAAAGGCATTTCAGCCCCTCCGGGGGGAACAAAACCCTTCAGTTATATGGTCCGTTGACCAACCAACAAACGCCTTGCGATTTTAAACGTTGCCAGCAGCAATCGCTGCTTTCGCTTGATGACAGACAATCAATCCATTCTCAAATTCCCCCGGAGGGGGCGGGTGTTCTCTCGAAAACTGTCCTTAAATCCGTCAAGAAATTTTGAAGTCAATCCCCGCGGGCGCAAATGCATTTGTTTTACGTAATACGAAATGGTCTACGGCAAATCCAATTGGTTGGTGGATGCGCAAATGCGCTTCTTCTCTTTGCCCTTCCCTTGCGTATTATCCACTTACTGAAAATGGCGCCGTCTCCGGAAGATCCTCCCCCCCTCCCCTCGGGGGTTATGACCCAAATTCCTCTCCTTCCCCCTCCCCCGTTCATTCCCCGCGGTGTTGTGTGTGCGCTGCGGTCACCCATCCCCCCCCCCCCCCCCCCCTCAAATTTCATTACGGCGTAAAACCGTTTCACTACAACGGCGGGATGGCGGCACACAGTTTTGATTTGAGTTGTTCGGGACCGGGACCGCCAATTCCCGGACAAAAGTCGGCAATTTTGGTGAATTCTGGTGATTTCCGCATAAGCAACACATTCCATTTGTTCAAACACTGTGTTCCTGCTAATCACTTTTAAAGCGCTTTTCTCACAATTTGTTTTTGGTCTCAGAACGATGCGAACATTGGCAGTCTATCGGCAGCACCATCGTCGCCTTCGGCATTTGCCGGCAGTGCCATCATCGTCCGCCGGCGGCTCCTTTCCGCTGCTGTTTTTTGTTGCGCTTTTGTGCCCGCTTTTTCAATGCGCGTTGGGCGCCTTCGAATGTGCCAACCATGAAACAGCAACTTTTGTGCGCATTTCACGCGCTCGTCTTGACGGCACACCGCTGGTTAGTTTGTTAGTTTAATTGGCGGATTACAAAAATGTTTCATTTAACAAAATGCCTCAATTTTCCGGTCATTTCCACCGCCGGCCATGACCTGACCTGCTCGCAGTACTGCCGAAACAACATTGAGCCAACGACGGGCGCGCAAAGGCTGTGCGCCTCGTTCAATTTTGACGGGCGCGAGACGTGCTACTTTTTTGACGACGCGGCAAGGTGGGCGGGCGGCACAGCGGTTAGGACGGGGGGCTCGAGAGTCTCGAGTCTCGGCAACTTTCTGGTCTCCAAGCATTTATTTGTGGACACTTTCATGTCAATGTGCCAAAGCGATTAGCTTGTGACATTGATCAAAAAACTAACATTTTCCCACGCAACCCCCCTTTTTTCAGCCCCGCCGGCACCGCCGACCTGAACCCGAACCCGTCGGCAAACAACTTTTACTATGAGAAGACGTGCTTGCCGGGTGTGAACGCGCACGAGTCCTGCACGTACCGCTCCTTTTCATTTGAACGAATGCGCAAAACGTCGTTGGACGGCTTTGTGCGCAAAAGCATCCAGGTGCGTGCGCAAAGTGTTTGAATTAAATTGTTCCGAAGTCGATTTTTGTTGGTTTAAGGTGCCCTCCCGAGAGCAGTGTTTAAGCGCGTGTCTTCTCGAGAAAGAGTTCGTTTACTGCTCGACAAAGTTCCCTTCCCTTTCCTTCGCATTGCTTCTGATAAAAATAATTAATTATTTGATCGGATTTACGATCGATCAGATCACACATTCTCATGCTTGCGCTGACTTTCCAGGGAATCTTTGATCAGATTGTTTGATCAGACAAAATCTAATCTAGTTCTCTCGCCTTTCGGGGGGGTTTTTTGATCAGATTTCCTGGACATTTGAGTCTCTTGCCATTATTCGAGGTTTCTGTTGGCCCGATTTCCGATCACTATTCCAATTCGTCGCTGATTTCAGATCAGACCACAAATCTGTGAACCCTTTAACAGTCAGTAAATTTTTAGGTTCGTCTGTCGATCAGTAAACTACAATTATGACTCATACGCGTGCGAGATGAGCACGGAGGACCGCCGATCGAAGCCCACGCATTTGCGCATGACGAATCAGCCGGTGGACTATTATGACAACAACTGCTTGAACAGTGCGTGGGGGAATTCATTTTGGCTCCAAAAACAATTCAGAATGTCGTGTTTTACAACAAAAAAATTTCACACACTTTTTAGGACAGAATCGTTGTGGTCAACAGGGCGGTAACTTGGTGTTCGTCAAGACCACCCAGTTCGAGATCAAATTCTACGACCACACGCAGGTCGGTCACAAAAAGCGGTGCTTCCAAGTTTTCGTGTCATAAGAAGTAGGGATGCTCGAGAGTCTCGTCTCGAGAATTTCTTTGTTTTTTGGGTCTTGGTCTCGATTCTCGGTAAATTTCAAGTCTCGAGCATCCCTACTAAGAAGCCGGAAATCTGCCGAGATAGACCCGGCAAATCCAAAAAATTGTGACCCGGTATCCTTAAAAAACTCGGGAATTATCTTGCTGCGCGACTGGGGGCTCGGGAATCCGCGACTGGGGGCTCGGGAATCCCGAGCAGCACTTAGCTTGTCGCCGCTTTTCAGTCAGTGGAGCCGCAGGAGTCCAACTGTCTGCAGAAGTGCTTGGACTCGCTGAACACCTTTTGTCGCTCGGTGGAATTCTCGCCCAACGAGAAGAACTGCATCGTCAGCGATGAGGACACCTTTTCGCGTGCTGATCAACAAGTGGCCGTGCACAGCAAGGACTACTACGAGCCCATTTGTGTGGCGGGTGAGTTGGAGGCGTGCACAAAATTTGAATTTAGCCTAGGGGATTTCGGCCACTGACCCCCCGGGGCATGCCGCACCCGACGGCGCTTTGTCCCCAAACCGAATTCCCCCCACCCCCCGTGAGCCGACAACATTGCACGGATCCCGGTGTTATTAGGCGGCGGAACCGGAATTTGGTTGATCGGGGAATTCCAATGTCGGGATTGTCAAAGGCCCTGTCTTTAGGTCGTTATTTTCTCGATCGGAGTCCCATTGATATCGATTGCAATGATTTGAATCGATCAATTATACCGTATTATTGCGAATGCTCAAAAAACACTGTTGCCGTCTTCGACGGATTGTTACTCTCTTTAATTTCCACCATTCCGTGACAGCCGACTTGAGCTCGTCCACGTGCCGGCAGCAGGCGGCGTTCAACCGGTTCATCGGCGTGTCCATTGAGGGCCAACCGGTGGCCAGCGCCCAGGGCGTCACGGTGTCCGACTGCATTTCGTTGTGCTTCCAAAATTTGAATTGCAAATCCATCAACTACGACCGTACGCAAAGCACATGCCACATTTTTGCGGTTGGCCAAGCGAATGCAAACGTGAAGAAGAACCCGTCCTACGACTTCTACGAGTTCAACTGCGAGTCCCAGTTTGGCGGCATGGCATTGTGCACCAACGACGGCATTCGTTTCATTGTCAACACCAAGGAGCCGTACACGGTAGGCGCCAGCGTTTTGTCATTCTGTGTATTTGTCATTTTGGCGCCGATCATCTCTCCACATTGGAGCTGTTCGAGTCTTAAAATTTACCGAGAATCGAGACTGAGACTCTCGAACAGCTTTACTCTCCAATAATTAAGGGTGCCATTTATGCGGCGGAGAAGTTCGGCACTTGCTCCCAGGTGGTCGAGAATGCCAAGCAAATTTCCATCACATTCCCGCCGCCAAATGTGTCGCCGGCATGCGGCACGACAATTAAGGTCTGCCGCCCAAATATTCGATGGCATTTTGAAGCCATTTTGTCATGATTTGGACCACATTTTTGTCCAGGACGGCAAGTTGGAGGCGTTGGTGGTCGTCTCGTTGGACGGCGTCTTACCGCATCAGGTCACCACGGAGTGGGACCGTTTCTACCGCGTCTCGTGTGACGTGAACATGGACATCGATCGAATGATTCGGACCAGCAACAGCGCCGGCGGCGCCGTTGGTGCCGGCGGCGCCGCGGGCGCCAGCCAAGAGGCCGGCTTTGAAGGCACCGTCATTGTGACCACCATTTTTGAGACAAAGTTTGTGAAGGGCACAACGAATTTTGTTTAATTTTCACGCATTAATTTGTTAAGGGAAGGCGGAGCCGCAAGTGCTCAGTGCCGGCACACCGCCACCGATCACTGCGCAATTGACGTTCCTCGACGCGGACAACCAACCGTCGGAGAAGGCGTCCATCGGTGACCAGCTCCATCTGGTGGTGACCAGTGAGCAGGCCGGACCACACAACATGATGGTCACCGAATGCGTTGCTACCCGCGTGGGCGGTGAAGGCGAAGCAGTGCCGTTCACAATCATCGACAACGGGTGGGGGAACGGGGCGGCGGGGCGGGATGTGGCCGGATGCCAAAAAAAATGTCCAGAAATCCGGTTACATCCCTGGCGGGGGGGGGGGGGGTGGCTGGGCTGAACTAGACCAGCAGGACAGGGTCCGCAGATCATTCTATTATCGATCGATTAAGTCAAATGACTGTGCCCCCGAGGGGATGAATGTTGTTAGTTGAGTCCATTTGTTGAAGGTGTCCTCGCTACCCTGCCCTGGTTGGTCCGGTGGAGCAAGACTTTGACAAAAATCGGCTGAAGGCGGAGATGAAGGCGTTCCGTCTGGACGGCTCTTACGACATTCAGATTCAGTGCACCATAATGTTCTGCGCTGGACCCAATGGATGTCCACCGGTGAACAGCACAGAATTTTTTAAACTATTTTAAACAACAAAAAAACACTCCGGGATGGATGGGAGGGACTGTCGGTTTCCGAACTTTGGCTAATCGAACCCGAAATTTTCGGTAACCAAAAAGTTTGGTGGGATCGGTTCGATTTGGTAAATTGACAACCCGTCAATTGATAGTTCAAAAATCATTGTCAGGGAGTACCTGTAGACTAGAGTCCGGACGATCAAGATTCTCGATCGGTCCCGAAAGTCCGCACTCTACTGTAACAGTCAGTATCCCTCCTGTAGACTGTAGTTGTACAGTGTCCCTCCCATTTTTGAAAAATAGTTTTGATCGATTTGAATGTAAAGAAGATATTAACTTCTACGGAACTGGCATAAGTGAGAAGAGAATGGCCCAATTGTTTCCAGAGTAACTGCTTGGACTCGGGCACCAACGAGCTGTTCATGTCACACGGGCGTCGAAAGCGGAGCATTGGCCAACTGTTGGAGGAGGAGCAGCAACAGACGGCGGAGACACTGTCCGCCATCATCCGCGTGCTGGCCGAGGGCGAGCAGGAGGAGGAGGTGGAACGCTTCTACAACCGAACGGGCAACCGCGCATTCTCATACAAGTACGTGAAAGTGTCGGTGCATTGGATGTGCCGGTGCCAAGTTCTGGGACATGAACGGCACAAAAGAATTGGCACTAATCCCCCCCAATAAACATTTATTGTTCAGAATTGCTGGCAATGGAAACGCAACGCACAACCGAACAACGTCGTCACAACATCGTCGTCGTCAACAGCAGCAAAACGTGCAACGGCAAAGCATCAGTCCGGACATGGTCTGTTTAGCGGACTCATTGTTCATCTCCACGGTCGTCTCCATGTCCATGGTCAGTCATTGTTTGTCGATGAACTGCTTGGTAATCTGTTTGTCATCAATCGAAGATGCGTATCAGTAGTATGATCGAGAGTGAGTCTTGGATTTTTTAGGACTTTTAGGGGTCTTTCAAGGACCTTTAGGGGTCTCCCAAGGACTTAGGGGTCTCTCAAGGACTTTTAGGGGTCTTAATGGGTTCCAAGTGAAATTGATTCCAATTTAATTCTTTTTTAAAGATTTGTCTAATGCTGTCCGCGCTGATTGTCATTTGGGGCTGTCACTCGCTACGGAAAGGCCATACGGACGACGGCACTGGTGCCAAGCTACCGAAATGAGGAGGGGAGCAGAGACAAAGGAAGCGGCGGAATCGCCATTTTTGAATGGGAGCGAAAGAAAATGCCAAACCAAAACTTAAGATTCCATATCAATTTTTCCTATTTTTGTTCTTTGTTCGTCAAGCACAATCTTTACTTTAAGCCATTTTAGCTAAGCTTAATGAAACTTTGACAAATTGAGATGCTTTTGAATGGTAACAATCTTTTGTGATTTAGTAGAAATTGAAGGAACTCAGTAAGCCGGACTTTTTGACTGACAAATGAGCCCGGCCGGGTCAGTTCCGTGCCGATTTAAAATGCCTATCGATTTTCTACAAAAAATCAATTAAAGATCCGTACCATCGGTCTCAACACAAATTCACAAGCATTTATCGAATTGAACAATACGAATTGTAAACCTTTCTTCGTTAGCTAATTTTATGCATTAAATGTATTGATTTGAATAAAATGACTGACAATGTGAAGTTAGGGATTTGTGTGATTTCGGGAAGGACTGGCGGTGACCGGATGGTGCCTCCAAGTGGTAGGCCGCCGACTCGACCGTTCACCCTCGTCTGGAATCAAACGGAGGGTCTGGTTGCTTTGCTTGGCCATAAAGTTGTTTTTTCCGATATAAAAAATTAAAACGGGCCCTGGGGCAATGTCCATCCCCGGAGGGGCTTCCACCAGGGAAATTTTTGAAAATTTAAGCAATTTTTTTTAAAACAAAGAATGTCTCTCCCAAAAGCTTCAAACGGGCCTAAAAGCCAAATAAAATAATTTTTAACAAATGTCTTTGGCCCTCAAAAAAGACTAAAACAATCAATAACAAACCTAAATTGGCTAACAGGTGGGTTAATCTTTTTTTTCTAAACTTCAGATGAAAAGGGGCACTTGGGTTCTGTTCACGCTGTCTACACGAACTGTGCACGTGCATTTTGTTGATCGGAAAATGGTGGAAAATGTGTGGCCAACGTATGATCGCCGTCGGACAACAGTCGATGACACTAAGAACATTCAGGTTATTGTAAAACGGTTAATTTTCAAATGCTTTTATGGGTTCAAATTTTTCAACGATTTCGAAACTGAAACGGAGAAATTTTGGAGGCATTGCTTCCTTAAATTTCATAAAAATTTAAATCCACTAAATGGACGGATAGAAACTAATGCATTTTATGTGATGACTTTTGTCCGTTCCTTCCAACGCTACAACGATTACTATCGTATCGGCATGGACGAACTGCTCGGATGGGTGTTGGTGTCAGAAGATTATTTCGTCAAAAGGCTTATCCTTCACGAGGATGTTCAGGCACAGGTCCGTTTGTCTCTCTTTTTTACCCAAAAATACACAAAACCATGGAACACATTCTAGCTGTCCACCATCTACAGGGAGGACTGCGTTCGAGGCTTCAATTGGGTAGCAATTGCAGTCAATGAACGTCTTCAAGACGGGGTCGACTGTTACAGAAAAGGTGTGTCGAATTTGGCATTTTGAAAAATCCCAGACCAGCATCCACATTTGCTAGGACAAAAATCAAAGTTTTCAGGATTCATGACCCTGTTGTTTTCATTTAAAAAACTGGTGGTCCTGGAAAACCCTGGCTCAAAACATCCATAATGTTCATATCCTTCAGCTCGACTGTTTGCCACGTTTCGTGGACGCCATTGCCTCTGAGCATTACATTTCGCGAGAGAAACAATTCGCCGAACGTCGTCAATTGCGAAATCCGTTGCCGCCGATATTCATCTCTGAGCACGGAAGCGATCCACCGATGATGAGAATTGTGATGAATATAATTATAAAATAATAAGAGAAAAATAAATAAATAAATGGCAAATCAAATTTGGACAGATGCTGAACAATGAGCACGCGCTCGGACTGCGTTATGCATTTGAGAAGGATTACGAGCGCGACATCAATGCATCTGAAATGGTGAGAAAAGCGAACGCAACACTCGACTTGCCACATTTGTCGCGTTACGCACTTTTTTATGGTATTGAGTCGGCATAACTGTAGACCAGGGACGTAACCAGGGGGGGGGGGGAAGGGGAATGAGGAATGTAGACCAACCCGATATCCTTAGAAAGCGGCGTACTGAGTCAAAAGTAGCGAGTTGGATAACTCGGGGAAACAGTGGGAGAGGGTTCGGCATCCGAAAAAGTTTTGAAAAAAAGTCTCTGAATAGTTTTGCAGATTCTGACTTGTTTGGTTGTTTTCAAATGTGACAGAGCCGCGTTGGTGTACAACAAAGAACAACAAACTGGAGTGGTCAGAAGCTGCGACTTTGACAGGCAATTTGCTTCTGTCCATTGTCATTTTTTTTTGAATTTTAGTCATGAAGCTTTTGAAGCTGTATGCCAGTTGGGAAATTGGGTGGTCGGCAAATTCACGAGACCATTTCTTGCCAGGACAACTTCAGCTCGAACACAAGTTGGCCTTAGGGGCAATCATTTTTATATTATTTTAATTACTCTTCCGCTTCATTTTACAGCTTGATGCTAGCCAACAATCATCGGCTTCCGTGCAACTCAACCGCCCAATGGGCTCTTAACACAGATTCGCCATTTTCGAGAAACTGTCAGAAAGACGAATTCGCGCTTCCTTAACAAAACCAAAATCGACGACGAAACATACAAAATTGTCATGGTTGGTCAATTTTGCAACATTTTTTTGGGGGGTTTGGGGGCTTTTTTCGACATCAACGACCGACAAAAGATGCTCTTCCCTGTCTCCAGGTCAATGTACCCGTTCATTTTACGACGAAAAATGTCCGGAAAATTAAACGCCGAATTTGCAGTAAGGGCAGAAGCGGAATGCTGGTGAACACCGTTTGGGGCAACATTTTCATCGATACGATCGTCTATTTATTCTGTGAGTGTTGGTTTGTTGTTTTTAGTTCCACCAAAATTTAAAATTCTTGGTCTTTAAGTACGGGTCCGGGTTTTCTGTTTGATTTAGAATGTATTTTTTGGTTTTAAATAAATGTGTCCACGCTTTTCAGATAATTTTGAAGGGAGACACCTCGCCTTGTGGGTTTCTTGTCTGCCGCAGCGAATCACAACGCTGACTCATGAGAATTGCTTCTGGTACTTCGTAGGCGAGCTGAAGGCCGACCCGTTCAATCCTTCTAATGTGAGAAAAGATTTTGACATTATTTAATTTGTTTATTTTTATTCTTCTCAAATTTGCACGTTACTTACTGTTTTTAGTAGAAACCGGTTTTTTCCGTTTAAGTAAGCCCAAATTTATCTAACGCCTCAAATTTGCCTTTATTTAATTTGTTGATGAAGAGACACTTACAAATTAGTCATTTAGGCTAATGTGCCGGGGCTTATAATTATCGTTTAGGTCGGCCGTTATGCTCAGCTTGAGGACACGGAGGGGGCTGAAAAGCTGGCAAAACATCTCACGCTGCTGAATGCGCTGCACGATGGAGGGGTGGAGAAGAATGACGAAGAATGAGCGAAACACACGAATCATCTTTCAGTCATTTTTGAATTTTTTTCATTATTTTTTTTTAAATTTCGTCCTTTCAAATTTTTATCCATTTAATAAATGTTTCTTATTTTATCATCCATTAGAACAGTTGAAAGATTGGTCGGCGCAAAAATTGTCGCATGGTTATTTTTTTGTTTGACGTTTCGCCTAATTTTATCTGTTGCTGCTGGAAAAGTTTTTTGCTATTTTTTTTGATGATCCTTAAGAAAAAATGCACACCTTCACCCCTTTATTTTAGTTTCATATTTTCATTTTCTTTTGTACTATGGAACAAATTGCAATAATCGGTTGCAAGACTCTGATCGGTGCGCATCTCGTGAAGGCGTTCGATGACACTTTTCCATCCGTCAAAAAAAACTTGTGGGATTATACGACCGATGGACTGGACAAACTGCGTGTTGTACTGAAGAACTGCGACGTGGTCCGTTCTTCTGCTCTTTTAGAAAATTGAAAGCTCTTAAAAAGGTTTTTTAAATTGCAAAAATTCGGTCGACTTCGAAATTCAACTAATAATGGTGTTAAAAAGATCTTAAAATTTGTCGGAAAATCTAAAAAAACCCGACAGAGTTCCTTTAGGTGTTCAATCTGCACGAAGTGCAGGACTTTTGTGTTGCGCCCAATGTTCCAAAACTGAAGGGACACAATGTCCAATGTAAGCGCAATTTTTCATTAATTGAAATTCGTTTGGCTTCCATTTTCATAGAAATTGTTTTTGTTCCTACTTTTAAATTCATCAAAATGCCACGATCCAATTTCAGTTGTGCATTATTTGCTCCGCTGTTGCCAAACTGTTGGATGCCGTCGCATTGTGCATCTGAGCAGCGTTTACTTGCAAGCCTCCGACAGATGGCCCAATGTGCATGGACGCGAGGCGGAGGACTTCGACCCGTTCAGGAAGCAGTGTCCGTTTCCGGAGTATTGCGAAAGCAAATTTGCCGCCGAACAGTCTATTCGTGCAGCGAGCAACGGTTTTGTTTCAACTACATTCAATTTTTTTGCAACTTTAACCCATTGTCTCCAAACAAAGAATATTTTTAGTTACGATTTTCTGAACATTTTGTTATTTACTCCTTCCCGCCCCCTTTTGCCCTCAAAATGTTTTCGTTAAGACTTGGACATCCAAAGCATCATCGCGCGTGTTGGCCCATTGTACGGGGAGGGCGATCGGCACTCATTGCTCTGCGACTCCATTCTTTTGACCAAAATGATTGGTGCTGTGCCATTAATTGGCGATCAGGGCGGCACGCTTCAGGCATGCACTTTTTAAGGCGATAGGTTTTATATTTTTTCTTTAAATTTGGCGATTTTGGTTAAAAATGCTCCAGTTTTTTAACTTTTTGTTTTTTGCAGTTTACCTACGCTGGCAATGCAGCCCATGCCCTGCTGCAATGTGCCAAGAAATTCTTTGCACCGACATCGAGCGATGATGGCACTGATTATGCATTGTCTTCACCAATTGTTGACGACGAGAAAGTGCAGGCGACGGAACAAGCTCGGCACGGAGACGGTGCTCATCAGTGACTGCACTCCGCTGAAGGACATTTATCGGCTGCTGTTGGAGCCGCTCATGGCGGACGACGACGACATCAATGAGAATGGGCAAAAGGCGTCAGAAACGACGGGTGTTGGAGGTGAGCAACTCGTTAGCAGCAAGTGGAGAGAGCCCCGAATTCAATGTAATTGAATTTTTTCCAAAATTCTTTTTCCAGAAATCGTCCAAAATGGCATTGACAATGAGGCGAACGACGACGACAAAAAGTCCATTCGAATTGGTCACCGGCGCGTTCCCTTTCTCGGCTTCTACGTGTTCTATTGGTTGGTGTCGATGCTCGTTCGGCTTCGGCTGTTGTTCGGTGGCAGGTCATGCACAATGCTTTACAAGGTGGTCACACATTTATTTACGGTTCTTAAACATTTGATTTTTTTAAATTTCCTAATGCAATTTCATCAGATGCCCTGTCCAAAGTTCTTGTACATGCTGTTCCATAATTGGACATTCTTCTCAGACTTCAAACTTCGCATGTAATTTAGATTTATTTTTTCTATTTTAATTTGTCACCGCAAATATTTTTGTCAGATTTTTTGACTTTGTGCCTGCCACGGATTGGCCTACCAGTTTGCGCCGGTCGCGTCACTATTATCGACAGCTTAAAGCCGAGCAAATTGCTGACTTTTCGTGGGTGCCACTGATCTGATCAATCGATCCCCCGGCCACCAGGTGTGGTTGATGCTCTTCAGAATACGCTCTTAGACAAAATTACATTATTAACATTAATTTGATCGATTATTTTTATCTTATTGTTTTTGCATTTATTCACTGACTTGTTTGTTGTTGTTTTAATTGAGCGCGCTGTGTGCGCATAATTAATTAAAAATTTAATTTTAATTATTTGTCTTTAATCCCCCACCCCAATTTCGAAATTACTAAGTTTTTAGTTGCACAACTTTTTAACCCGCGTCCGATTATTTACATGCCATTTTTGTTGGATGACCAGCAATTGACGGATGCTGATGCATCCCTTGGGGGCAAAAGAGGGGGGAGGGGGTGATTTCTCGCTTAAAGCCCGACATCGTCGGGGTGCTCAATAAACACACCAAAATTCCCCCGTGGGAATGCGGTGGCGGCGCCGGCGGCAGTGAAGCACAATAACACACAAACCAAGAAAAAGCACACAGACAGTGTGTGGTTTGGCGCCTAGAGGGATGCGTGTGCGTTCGGTTTTTGAATTTGAACACGTGGAATGAAGCCATTCATTCAGTGCTTCGTCTCTGGCGGCGTCTTTGTTTGTTCAAAAGTTTAAGGGCTTTCATAATTAATTGGGGAACGGTGCGCAATCTTGCTCTTAACAAAATATGGTCGTTTGATTTAGTAATTGGAGTCCCCGGGTGTGCTTTAGGAAAAACTGATCTCGTATTTATGTTTAGCAAACCAATCGAGCCAATCTGCCACGAAAAAAACCATAGAAAATTGTTTTGAACATTTTTCCTTAATTTTTGATTTTTTTTTGTGCCCTTCTCAAACATTTTTACCTCTCAATGTGTTCGCTTTCGGCCCTTTTTTTGTCCTCAATGTTTCTCGGCATCATCAAAAGTTTTGTGTCCTTCCAAAAATAGCCTTGGGCGGCGTACACACACACACACACACGCGCCCTGACTATGAGGGAAGATTTATCGTCGGCGAGGGAACGCAATTTTGGCAATTGTGTTTATGTTGATGGGAGGGGGGGGGGGGGATAAACAATGCAATTTTGACTTTGTAAATTGTCAAGAAAGTTTCGCTTTTACATTTGCTTTCCGACCTTTTCACCCGATCCCCGCCCTCCGGGGTCCCCCAAATGGGAATCAAAGCAAAAATGGATTAAGGATATGAGCGTGGGAATAGCGTAAAAATGAAACAAATTGGAAATGGTCACAACAATGCCAACATTTCATATTGTTAAGTGTGGCACAAGTCCTCTCCTTGCAGAGGTCGGAAGACGTACAATATACACATATATATAATATATATATATGTACACGTGTGTCGCGAGCTTGAATATTTACTTTTTGTCCCCGCCCATCGCCCGGGGGGACAAAGCTTAATTATAATTATTGCCTCGGGCAATGTCAATTTCTCACAGACTTCGCACACTACTG
This sequence comes from Globodera pallida, assembly GCA_020449905.1. Classification (NCBI taxonomy): domain Eukaryota; kingdom Metazoa; phylum Nematoda; class Chromadorea; order Rhabditida; family Heteroderidae; genus Globodera; species Globodera pallida. Next base: position 2,562,172 of record JAIXHY010000004.1, on the reverse strand, counting down.
CATTTGTTTAGTGCCCTTTTTGGCCCCTTAAGTTCCGAATGTACAAATTGCATTTCCATTTAATATATCGCCTCGGGGGCGCGTTTGGCATTTGTTCTTTTTAATTTGACAAATTTTTATTGCCTGTCTTGTGCCTTGCCTGTATACATTTAAATTTGGCCAAATTACTTGAAAAATGCGTACTTAATGAAAGGTTGAGCGGCTTCGCGAGTTTAACCGAATTTTCGGGACTTGGCATTTATCGGAATTAGGCAACGTGTTCTTGAAAAAGCCACAATGGTTTGTCTTTTTCCCTAACGCTGTTGTCAAACTGTCCTAACGGTATTTTCAATTGTCTTAACTGTGTTGTCCTTTTGTCTCCAAAGGTGGCTGTTTGCCAAACTGTCTCAGTCGTTTTTTGTCCCAAAAAATCATTTTTACGGTCATTTCGCGGCCTCACGCCCTCTCCCATTTTCCACATCCTATGAGATGACTAATTGTCATTCGGTGTCGCCCTATTGTCCAAATGGTGGTGTCGTCTAATTGTTTTTTTTGCATTTCATCTCCAACCAATTAAATTGTGCGTTTAATCACTTTTCCCACAAAATGTTGCCGGGACCTCAACCACTTTTACTTTGGCAAAAATTCATTGCGCGACCCGCCCCCTCCCCTATCTGTCACATCCATTCAGCCGATAAATGCCAAAATGCATTAAACAAATGCCTTCGACACACGATTGCTGAACTTGTTTGTTTACAACTTTGGCACGCTCTTGGCCAAATGTGAACGCAGAGGACATTGAGTTGATGGACGGTCGAAAAACTGCTTCAATAAATTTTCTGACCAATAAATAATGAATTTGTCCGCCCCATTCATTCTTTTGCCAAAAAAGTTCCAAATATTAAAAATTAAAGAACAAACCGCGGCAGTAAATAGCATGGCGGCCGGGAGTTTGTCTTACAAATCTTTTTTTATCCGAAACATTTCTGCCAATCCGATCCGAAATTAGAGACTTTTTTTTTTCTCTATCCGTTTACAACCAACCCCCTGGGCCCGAAACATTCGAAGAGAACTTGGGGGAAACCCTAATCGCATAAAAGACGACGCTGTTTGTTTTGTCCCCCCCCCCATTTTGTCGCAATGGCCACACCAGACCACTGGGCCATTTCTTTATTTGGCAATTTGATACGACGCCTATTGTGCCGCTGGCTGCTTACGTCGGCGGCGTGGCAGTTCCCATTCTCACGAGATTCAAAGATTTTTCTCTTCTTCATGGTTGGCATGAAACTTCCTGAGTTCAATGCACTTTTTTGAGCTCGGAATTTTAAATTATTTAAGACGCGAAATCCCTAAATTTCAAAAAAAATGGGAGATTTTTTTTGGTAAAATTATTCTTTCTCTCTCTCATTCTCTCTAAAGGAAGGAAATAATCGCTTTCCTTTCCCTCTCCTTTCGTCACTCCAGATTGACCCCGGAGGGGAAGGGAGGCGGCGCAGCAATTTCCCTCGGCTCATCCGTTCCATAGGCCAAAAACGGTGCACTTACACTTTTCTGCCTTCACTATAAAGACAAAGGGGAAAATGCCGTGGTTCGTTTCCACACTCGGCACAATTTGGCCACACAAATGCATTCAATTGACCACAGGAAGCCCCGGGATCGGCTCAGCTCGCCCTTTCCCCCTCGGGGGTTGGGAAATAGCAAATTGAAACATTGCCTTGGGGGATGGTTCAATTTATACGTTTCGTCCTCTGCGTCTTTTTGCCCAATTTCCGGAATTTATTTGTCACAAGTTTTACCGCTGGCACTTTTTTTGTAACACAGTCAAAATTGGCAATTCAAAAAACATTTTTATGTCAAAAAAGTTTTATAAAAAAAAGCTTGATTAAAATATTATTTCCCAATCAAAAATTAGCTAATGAGCAATTAATCCAAAAGCTAAAACATTTCAAGCAACAAGTCTCTCGGGGAAACCACCTCCTCATTTATGCCAGAATAATCTGCCAGAATAATCCTGAACATAATGCCGGAAAATTTTAATTTAAATGCTAGCACAAAAAGTCAAAGTTTGAATTAAATGCCAAATTTTTGTCATGCCAACAAAATTCGTTTCCTCGTTTAAAAATGCTTTACGCGCTCTCATCGGTCTGCCAAAGTTTTTGTTTAATTTGATTGAATTTTGAGCCACTATCGATGATATAATTTGATTTGATTTTTTGTGGTTTTTATTTACCCCGCTAAAATTGACGCCGACCGCCATTATTTGATTGAGCTAACAAATTCGTGTTGAAAAGGCTTTTGGGAGATTTCTTTAAATTCCATTAACAACCGTTTGATCAACCAAATCTAATAACTTTGGTATCCCGAGTTTTAAGTGGTCAAACGTAAATGACATATGTTAAATTAGGCTTATTTAACTAAGGTGTAACTTCTTTTAATAGTCTAATAACTATTAGCTTTGCTTAATCATAGCATCTACAAACTGAAAGTGTTCAAATGACATAAAATTATCAGGGGTTTGCTGATTACGAAAAAAGATATGGACTTCTAAACACCGGTCTGATGATAAAGACGTGGATCCAATTTTCATGATTATCTTTTTGGCACAAACAATTTGTTGAATGTGGCATTGGAATTTTTATTTCAAACAAAATTTGCAGTGAATGATGCGCCAAAATGTTTTGCATTTCTGTGGAAGATGTTTGTTGCTGAAAGAGGCTAATCCGCACAGATTAGCGCATTTTCAGAATTAAATTATTTTGTAAAAGCTGCGCATAAAATTGACGTCAATAAACGGGACATTTTCCTTTCCCCCCACGGCAACCCTTCCTCCCCCCGGGGGCTTAAACATAATTTTGTTATCTATATGTTGCTGGCGGCGATGGTTAGCGTCACTAAAGTTCCCACATATTTTGTGCCATCGACAATCTAATCTAATGGCACCAAGGCGTTTAGCCATTGGCAAAATTTAATTATCATTTTTTTTTTATTTCATGCCCTGTCGCGGGCAGCTGCATTTAATGTCATTTTTAATTTTTTAATGAAATGAGGTGATAAAGTTTCGAGAATTCAGAAAAATCCAAAAAACCGGGCCTAGCCAATATTTCTTTTGAATGTTTTTCCAAAAATCCTTCTGTTGGCGTTGATTCATTGGCATTTTGTACCCTCAAAATTGGGCACAAATTGGTCACACAGAAAATTTGTGCCGGTTATATCTCACGGCATTTCCGTCGTTTTTTATTTCACCTGAGCCCCCCCCCCCCAAAACAAAATTCAACCCCCCGCCCCCCCCCCCCATTTCTTCACGTCGACAACCCCGCCCACCCGTCCAATTATCGCCAATTGTCTTTCCGCCGCTGAGACGAGAAGGCATCATCCCCCCCTCTCATTTATACGTCCCCCGGGGGGGGGGGGGGAGGACTCTCGAATGACCCCCCTCCCCCGTTTCCTTCCTTTCCCTTGACTAAACACTCATCATTCCATCATAAATCCCATACATATTTAACTCATCTGCGATTTATTAGAGAAGCTACTCGAGACACGAATTTCCGAGAATCGAGCAATTCGAGACCAAAAAATAAAGCCGGGAGTCAAGGGAAAAGACCAAATAATATTTAACCAATTCCCCCCCCCCCCCCTGAATACCGGACAGTTCCAAAATGCCGTCCCCCCGAGGGACGGGGACGAACTCCCACAAACATCCGGTTACCGGCATAATCCGGTCTTGTTCCTCCCTGTGCAACTTAGCCCAAAAATTTCTGGTTGACCCGCCGGAGAATTGAATAATTTTGCTATTATTTTTGGTCTTTATATTTTCGTTATTTCTTTTTATAGAAAGCGCCCCACTTAAAAATTCAGCCAGCGCAAATAAAACACCGTTAGGGAAGCCGCAAAATCTTTTTTGAGCACACTGAACGCCCCCGCCGACCTCTCCCCTCCCCCCGCTTTTTCCCTCCAGCGCCCACTCGTTTTTTTACGTCTTACTTTTGCAAATTAACCAAAATGCGCGAGTTTAGTGATTAAAAGTTTAAATGGTTTTAGTGTGGGTTTTCAGTTATTTTTTGGGTTCTTGTGCTAGTATGCCGAGCGCCACACAAATCGTCCGCCTTAAGGCAATGTGGCATCGCCAAATCCCCTCCGGGGCACCCAAAATGAGTGATGGAGGGGGAGGGCGTTTTACCCAGACAAACGATGCCCTCCAATGGGGAACACAAGCGAGTCAAGAACGATGACGCTTAAGCCCCAATTTTTGGAACAGCCCGAGGCACAATGAACGGTAATCCCAATATACTCGCTGGGGGCAATTTTTAACTCCTGAGTTACGAGGAATTTTTTTTCCCCTGGGGAGTTTATTAAAATTTTAAACCCCCTTAACAAATTGTAATCATTTTCCTGCGACACATTTCTTTCCACGTTAAACTCTTCTATCAAATGAAGGGCTGGGCTGGCTTTGTTCGGGGCCAATGGGGATGTTAAGGGAAGGGGGGGCGATCCCTTCTCAAATTTCGCCCCGGGGGGGGGGGGGGGGGTACACGTCCAACAACATTGGGGGTTCCCGCGATTGCCTCGGTGGTCATGTTTGCTTTTGCCAGGTGAGGCGGGGAGAAAAAAGTATTGCGGAAAATGAATTTTGAGTTGGAGGGGGGCGGGGGGGGGGGGAAAGGTGAGAATGTGGCGGAGCCCCGAGGGGGATTGGGGAGGGAGGGTATTTTCATAAGCCATTCATCATCGCTGGGGGGGGGGGTGCACAGACCGGCAACGGCTTTTCCCGGGCACAGTCCTCGTGCCCTGCGGGGACGACGGAACTTTGTGTCCTGAGCGGCCAATGCCATCTCGTTAATCACTGGCCCCAACTCTTTTACATGCCATTCGAAGGCAGAAAAAAGGAGAATGAAGCAATTCAAAAAATAATTGTTTTAGAAATTTTCTTTAAATAAAGAAAACATTTTCGCTAAAGGGGGTTTGGGGATTATCATCATTCCCTTTTTGGATTTTTACCCGTCCCAAATTCCCCTCCGTGCGCAATTTGCTGAGAATGATGGTGAATTGGACATCCGCGCCTAATTATTGCGCTCGGCACGATTTTGTGCATTTTAATTGTGCCATTTGTTTTACACTCAAATAGCTCAAAAATTGGCAACAAGCGATGGAATCGTCAGGAAAGCTATCCGGAAAGTCCGGGAACCTTGCCCCCCTCCCGCCTCTAAAAATGGAAATGCAAATAATCGTCGCATTAGAAGAATTACATTATTTATGCGCGCGCAAAGCATAGCCATTTAAGTGCCCCTTAAAGGCAGGCATTGGCATTGTTTCATAAATTTAATATTAAACGATTAAAAAAGCGATTTTTGGACGGCATTATATTCCCTTTTCCAAATTTTGCAACACCAGAGCCATGGACACAAATGTTAATTAATATTCATATCCGCGGATATTCATGACCAGCCCCGTGGCTTGGCGCCCCCCACCCCTTTTGTTTATTTTTATGAATCTTTTGCATCATTTTATCGTTTTCTGTTCATGAATTTACTCATTTTGTCGACCACCACATCATTTTCAAGCAGTTGTTTTTGCCGATCTCCGAGGTTATCCCCTCCCTCATCATCAGCAATGGACGCCTACAGCCATGCGTCATTTTTTGATGATGAACCGTTGGCATCCACCTCAACAGCCATGCCGGCTTATTTATACTCCTCTCCAGACCCGTCCTCCTCCGACTTCTCGTCATTGCCGCCATCATCGTCTTCCTCATCCGGTGCGGATGAGCCGGTGTTGGACACATGGCGAGTGCCCCCCTCACTGTTCACGGTGTTCGTCTCCTTCTACGCCGCCGTGTTCTTCTGCGGCCTTATCGGCAACACATTTGTGGTTGCTGCAATTGCGATGAACAAAACGTTCAGGACAGCCACCGATTGGCTCATTTCGTCGCTGGCGGTGCGTAATTTTTAATTTTTTAAATTAAGGAAAGAATTTGAATTTTGTTCTTTAATCATTGCTCATTTTAAGATCGCCGATCTGTTGATTCTTGTCTTCTGTCTGCCCAGCACACTGCTCAACAACCTCCTCACTGGTCCGTCCGTTCGTTCACTCTTTTTGAAAAAATTTGATGACGGAATGCCAATAAAAAAGTGGCTGGCCATTTATCTTCCAAATTCTTTGTGTGCTTCTAAAAGAGTGCGAAAGACAATTGACCGACGGGGAAAAGCGACCATTTTCTGCGATTGTCGACGCCCGGGGCGTGTCGAGAATCCATCAGAACAAAAAAAAATTTATTGCTTTTCCCCCCCCAAATCATTCGCACTTTTTGCCCGTGCCAATTTGGATTTATGATCAATCATGAGGGGGCCAATCAGTCAGTCGTCAGGGCTAAAAAATCAAACAGTTGGCAACGCCGCCGCCAACATAAGAGGCCAATAGGCCAACTGTCACATCGTCCCCCGGGGGGAGGCGATGTTAAAACATCAATTGTTGTCGGCCGATTGACTGACGAAAGCAAGAAAAAAGAAGAAATTGACGTGTTGGAAAAGGGTCACTTTAGAAAAAAACGGAAGGGTACAAAATGCGGTTTTTCTGAGTGAAAGTGCCTAAAATAAAATTCCTTCAAAAAAGGGCTCAAGTATTGACGATTGAATGGGGGAAATCGGTGAATGAATGTGATTAGCGTAAAGTCCACTGATCAAACTAATTAATTGTGTTTGTTAATGATGTTCTACCTTTTCAGAATGGCAACTCGGCTCCTGGGGCTGCAAGTTGTCTGTTTGGGTGAATTCCACCACATCGTGCGCCTCCATTTTCACGCTTGTCGGAGTAAAATTTTTAAAATATTCACCGAATTTGTCTTTTTTTTGGACGGATCATTTTGTCCTATTTTGGGCGGGTCGGCCGTTTGTCCCATTCTGGACGGGTTGGCCTTTTTGTGGAATCCACTGATCAAGAAATCCCCGGGGACACAACACTTTTGGGACAAGTCGGCATTTTCACCCATTTTGGACGAGTCTGCCTTTTGTCATTCGGACTTTTTGCATTTGCAGGTCACTGGCGACCGCTACTTGGCCATCTGTCACCCGTTGAGGCAGCTGAAAATGAAGAATTCACTGCTGCATTGGTACATTTTGGGCATTTGGCTGCTCAGTGCGCTGTTGGCATCGCCAAATCTGTGGGTATATCGGCAAATTCTCTACGATTTGGTCAGCGGCCACCAGGTGGGCACGGCACGGCATTTTACATTTTTTGCGCCTCAAGCGTTTTGAAACATTTCGCTTAATTCCTTTTGTGAAATTTAATTTATTTTTTTTGCCCATTTTTGCAGCTCGTGCATGAGCAATTGGCACTGGACCACCATTTGGTGGCACGCCTCTGCGTGGACACCTCCAACAACATTTGGCTGTTCATCGTCATCAATTTGTTCATCGCCTTCCTCGTGCCCATTGTCGTCATTTGTGTGCTGTACGCGCTGATCTTCCGCGCAGTGTCACGTCACACGCGCAAAAAAGTGCGCGCAGATTTTACAATTAATAAATATTTTGTGAATTTAAATTTAAAACAAAAAAATTATTTTTATGATTTTAGTTGGCGGTTGACAACGGCGCGCGCATTCGCGACGAACGCGTCAAACTGCGCATTGCTCAAATGATGTTCACGGTGGGCATAAAATACATTAATTTTATACTATTTTTATTTTTCTGAAATTTTTATATTCTTGGCGAGAAAACTTGATTTATGTTAATTATGAGAATATGCAGGTGATCGTCGTGTTCGTGCTCTGCTGGATGCCCCTCTACGGGCTGTACTGCTACTTTTTCATGGCCGAGGATCGTGACTCGATGTTCTTCCAGTTCGCTTCCTCCGTTCTGCGGCCAATTTTTCAGGTCGTTAGGACTTATCGATGCTTAATGATTTTTTTTTTGTTTGAAAAATTATCGCAATTAGCCAAAATTTTGAAAAGAAAATTTGTTTCCAGTGGCTGTCGTTGCTCTCATCGTCGCTGAACCCGCTCATCTACATCGCCTTCTCGCAGAAATACCGTCGCGCGTTCCACTCGCTGTTGCTGTTCCCGTGCCGTCGTCGCTACAAGGAGTTCAAGCAGGCCACGCGCAGCACATTCCGCCGCAGCTCATGCTTCTCCGAGAAGCCGTCCACCGTGCAGTTGTTCTCCTGCCAACCAACCAACGGCTTGCGCGGCGAGGAGAATGTGTGTGCCAACTACATGTTCATCAACAACAGCAGGAACAACGAAAATTTGGCAACAAATGACGCCATGAGGCATCAGCAAAAGCAGCAGCAACGGAAGGTGTCCTTCACCATGGCGACAACCGCTTGCTGCATGTCACCAGCAATGACGAGGCGAAAGATGTCCGAGCAGCAGCAAAGTTATTGGCGATCTCCACCGCCGTCGTCGTCCTCGTCACTGTTGACAACAAGTTGTGACGGTAGCAGCGTGACGACGACGCAGAACAACAACGGGACAATGATGGCCAGCCTGTTGCGCAGGGTAGCGCTAGAGAACAGCCAGCGACAGCAGCACAAGGAGCTGAGCGTGGACGCCGCCGGTGGAGACGTCAAGGAGTGCCGGGACGACGCAGAACGACGGCGCCGACAATGGCGTGAATCAACTGCAGCATCGCCCCAACGACGGGCATGCGATGGCGGCAGCACGGAGGACAACACACAGCGACGGCATGCCTCCCATCGGAGACGGTCAGCCGACCCGCTGCTGCAGGCGCTCGCGTGCGAACAGTCTCAAGACGAACACCACCAATCGCCTGAACAGCAGTTGCCGGATGATGATGATGGGATGCTGGAACAACAGCAACACCACCACCACAACAGCAGCAGCAAATTGGCATATTAATTGATTGACCAAACCAGACGGCCGAGAGGCCACAAACTGTGATGCGTTTTGTACACATTCATTCATATTATTAATGTATTTATACCTGCAAAATTGATAAACATATTGTCACAACAAATCGATCCGCATATATAAATGCAGTTTAAACTAGAGGGATTGATCGATCATTTTGTTTTTTGATCGTCAGCAGATCTGATCTTTTTGGCTTCCGGATGTTTTGCTTCTGTTTGGGTGGGCTCGTTGGTCGCTTTTGGGAGCTCCCTTTTCCGCTTTGCCGACTTTTTGAACACCAGAATGGGCCGCTCAAAACCTGAAAAGGGGGGGGGGGGTGTGAAGAAAGACCATGCATGGCGTGTAAACCTTTGCTAATCGCTTGCGGTGTGCCTAGCTCTTCGCATTCGCTAAAGCCCACTGTGTCGGACAACAGAAAGTCTCTGAACTCGTGCGGCTTGAACTCTATGGCCTTGTACGTCTCGAACATGTCGGGCTACAATTTTTGCATCAATGAAAGGGAATTTTGGAGGAGACTCTTGCCAGAGGACACTCACCGTCATTTTGGATTTTTTGTAGTAGCTGGCAAATGGTTGTGTCTCCAGCAGAAGCCGACCCCCTGGCCGGAGGTTCAAAAATGTGCGGCGCAGAAAACGCTTCAGACCCGCATCGCCCCAGTTTAGGTGCACCCATTTGGTGATGCTCAACGCCAAAATCAAATCGTACTCCTCGCGAACCTTGGGAAGAGAAGAACAAAGATAATTTTACGCCAAGAGCCAACATTTTTTTTGGTTTAAATTGAATTCCGAACAATAGAAAAGAAACGAAGCCAAAAACTGACCATATCAAGAAATTCGTCACAGTCCAGCACGTAATTTTCGCGCAAAAACCACACATTTTTGGGGAATTGTTCATATGGCAAAGCGGCAAAAGACGGCGGTGGAAGGTCATCGGCACCGGCACATTCTTCGGTGGAATTCGACGGCAACAGTGAGGCGGGAAATTTGCCGATGAGCTAGGGGGGGGGAGGATTTAGAAAATTTTTCGTTTTTTTGGGAGAGGGGCTCAAGAAATTTTAATTTTACATTTTTTATGCCAATTTTATCATTTTAGAGTATTTGCCACAATTCCAACAAAACCTTTTGTGTGCCGTCGCAATAGTGCCGGATGTTCTTTCGCGCCACACCCACCAAATGTTCGTCAATGTCAATGCCCAAAATGTGCGCTGGGCCCAACTTTTTTGCGACCTCCAGTGTCAGGTGTCCAGCATTGCAGCCGATGTCCAGCACGCGACGGGTGCGGAACCATTCGGCCGGCAACAAGTCGACACGGCTGAAAATGTGCATGAAAATTTGTTAAAAAATTTGAAAGCCTCAAGTTTCAAAAATTGTAAATTGGAATTTATTTGATAAAATTACTTTGTCCTTTTTACAAATCGAAAACAATTTACGGGTCGTGGTCGAAGCCTTGATTCCGCACACCGTAGTAGCGATTGTAATTGCCGTAGCGGAACCGGCCCCTGAAAGGCGTTAAAAAGTATTAAGAATGCAAAAAAACAATGGTTGAACTGGCCAAACTTTGCGTGTTGCTTCCGCACAGCGTTTTGCTCGGCCGAACCTTCGGAAGTACCGGTCGCAGTCGTCGACGGGGACGGCGTCAATTGCGAAAACGGCACAAGTGCAGCGGCATCACCGGATAACATTTCTGTGGATTGATTTTTTTGTTGTAAAATTTTACACAAAGAATTGCAAATATTATTCGTCAAAAAACAACAGTAAATAACTAAATCAACAATTTGTTTGAATATATACATTTTAAATCTTGTAAAAATCAACAAAATATCAATATGATCTGTTACAAAAATTGCAGTAAATTCATTTCTTCGACCACGGGTTTGAAGGAACTGTTGGCGGACAACTCTCCGTTTTGCGTTGCCCTCGAGGAGCTGAAAATTAAAAAATAAAACAAAACCAAAGTTGGGGTTCACCTAAAATGAATACATGTTTTTCTTTTTGAAGGGGTCCCCGTTAAACAATTATGCAAAAAACGCCAAAAATTTTCAGCATTTCAAATACGCCGTCCCCAAAAATAGTCCGGGAACGGTTGCCAACCCCGAGGTTGGAACGGAACAGCTTTTTACTTACATTCCACAGAATGATGCCCAAAATTGGATGGAACTGACGAACAGTCCCTTGCCCCTCCTGAACTTGAGGAGGACGAAGACGCATTGTCGTCATATGATCCATCCGACGATTGGCCCTCTCCATCCCAATCCTCGTCATCATCGTCGTCGTCCCATCGCCGCTCTTTGATGCCCATCCGGTGCACAAACGTGTCCTGGTCACGGTCGTAGAACAGCTCGGCACCGACAAACACATTCAAATTTGGTGGCACCTTGGCAAATTTAGCCATTAAAAAAAGAAACAAAAACGATTGGAAAATGAAAACAAAATTGGAGTTAATGCCAAGTTTAACAACCGACTCTTAAAATACTAAATGCGTGTAAATGAATGAATAAATGCTTCACGAACAAACAGCGTTGTGTCGGTGGACGGCAAATGCGTTTCGACGAGTGCGTAATTGCCTTGCCAAAGGCTTTGCGGGCCATTCGCCGTCTCCTCCTTTTCCATTTTGAGCTTCTTCCGTGCCGTGCCATCCTCCTCGCCGTCGATGAACTGCTTGAATTGCTGCACCGAAATTTGTCTGGGCAAAAAGGCTTCCTCTTCCTCAGTGTTTGGCGCAACGTTTTCAGCAATCGTGGTTCGAGGCGAAAGTTGCTTAACTCGAGCCAACAGATCACCAGGTAACAGCACCCCGCCAGAATGAAGCACATCCCGTCTCAGTCGGAGTTCTGAATTTTATTTTTTATGCTGACGCATCAGTGATAAAGTATTGAAAAATCTGATTATTGCACGGCTATTACGGTTTGGAATTAATTCTTGGTTGCCCATAAAATCCAGGGGTTTTGCCAAAACTATTTTTGTGCCAATTTCTGTTTAAAAATTGACCCCTCCCCCACCGTTTAGCATCTTTTCGCGCATTCCCCCGCCCATTGATAGCGCAATTTGCACCAAAATTGTATCACTGCTGCCCAACAGTTTGATGTCGGCCGAATATGTGCGCAACAGCTGGCGGTTGATCAAAATTTGGGGCACTTCGGCCCCAATGTTGTAGGGAATCAGCGAGACTGGACGGACTTGCATGGACGAGCCGATGACCACCAGCAGGTCCAGCTCGGCGTGGTCAGTGCCCATCTGGTCGTGGAACGCCTCGCCCAAATCTTCACCGAAAAACACAATGTCCGGCTTCAGCACACCGGTAACACAGCTGGGACAGTGTGCAACGCGCTGTTATATGGAATGGTATCATTTTTTTAAATAGCAAAAAAAACAGACCACCAAAAATGATTATTTTTTTAAGATTCATTAAAAATTCGACTTATATAAAAATGTGTTTAAGTTCCCCGTACTCTTCCTCCTCTTCTCAAAAAATTAAATTCAATTACCTGCGCTAAGACTTGCGCACGAATTTGTTCAGAATCCACTTGATGTTTGCAGGTCAAACAGGTTGCACGAGCAAATGAACCTAATTTTTTAAATTTTAACATAAATTTTTTTTTAAAATTCGAAATTTACGTTGTAAAGAATTTTGCCAAAATATCCCTTTTACCGAACAGCCAATTATATATTTTTTTGAGTTTTAATCCAAAACGTTTACAGCACCGACAGGAAATAAAAAATTACCATGGCATTCGACCAGCTTGGAAATGCCGGCCATGCGCTCCAAAGTGTCAATGTTTTGTGTGTAATTTCTCAGCAATTTTCCCTCTTCCTCCAAAAACTTGATGAACATGTGGGACAGTGAAGGGCAAAATTGACCCGGGAAAATTTCCTAAAAATGATTTAAATTCAATAAAAAAAAATGCGCCCAATTATTGAGCATGCCTTAGCAAATGCGTAGAATGGCCCCGGATTGTGTCGAAAAAAGTCAATGTCGAACATCGCCGTCGGCGTTGACAGCTCGGGAAAGTCTTTCTTCAGCCGCGCATACACACCATTTTCGGAGCGGAAATCCGGAATTCCGCAACTGACGGACACACCGGCGCCCGTAATCACCATAATGCGCTTACTTTTCCTGAAAAAAATTCACATAATTCGACAAAAAGTGCAGTTTTTGACCTGAACAACTCCACAGCGTCGCCAAAAGTGTTGTACTGAACCAACTTTTGGCGTGTTCGCTGTTCACACAGCTCTCGGAGCAACTGCATAATCCATGCGTCGGGAATGTCGTCCGACATGCTCGAGCAGTAGCGCGGATAAAGCGTCGCCAAAATTTGGCGAGCTTCAAGCCCTTGGCGGGCCAATTTTTTGACGAGAAAAAATGACTCAGTCGGCTTTTTCCACTGTTGGGAGCGCGGCCCGTCCGGCATGAGTTCGGCATCCTCAGCCGAAACAGATTCATCTGCCATATTACCTGAACATATTAAATTATAGGGGGCGGCGTTTTTTCAGAGAAGAGTTCAGCTGCTTGATGTTTTCAAATTCGCTGAGGACGGGGCTGACCCGCTCGCGCCCAAATGACCCTTTTATAACGGGCGCTCAAATGATCCCTTTACAATGCGCTTAAAAGTTTAGTATAAAATCGAATGTTGTCAAAATGTGCCTTTTTATTCGTACCAAACATTTATTTCTCTTATTCTTAATTTATCGTCCAGTCGTTTCAAGCGTCGGCCATTTGCCGCTTCTGTAATGGGCCAATTACCGTCCTCCACTGTGCCAGCTTCCGTTTCCAACATCTACTTTGAATTGGTTGGTGTAACATTTTCAGGCATCATTTAACATCATTCCCTCCATTTCAGTTTGGTCTGCAAACCCTCCAATTCATCAAGTACATTCACGAAGGCGATGTTGAACAACTGCGTGTGCTGCTCACTGCGCTCAATGCCGACGAAATGTGGAGTTTGCTGCACATGCAATTCCCTCCATTCGCAGAGGTGCGCGACCGTCGGACTGGGCTTGTCATCGCCATCATAAAAGGACACGCGGAACTTGTCGCCCTTTTGGTAAACACATCGAAAATCAAATTTTGTTACTCATTTTCTTCTATTTTTTCAGTTGGAGAAGGGAGCAGATCCACAAGAGACGTACCTTTTCACTGCTTCATTGGATTTCCCCGAAATTTGTGAGCAATTAAAATTAGCGTACATTGTTCGACACGCATTTTTTTTGAAACAGTAAAAGCCTTTCAGTGAGGCCGAAGGGCCATAAGCCTTGAAATTTTTTTAATTCGTCAAATTTTTTAATACTGCGAGTCGTCTGCCATTGGCTAAGATTGTTTTTCAAAATGTTCCCCTTTTTAGATGTCCTTCCGCTTTGGCTTGCTGTCACCAAACGTCAGGTGGAAGTGTGCCGTCAACTGCTTGCATTTGGGGCATACGTCGACGGCGGAACAGACTCGGGCGAGACTCCACTGCATATTGCAAGCTACATGGACTGCTTGGACATTGGTCAGCATTTTTGTCATTTTCCAGTGGCACATTCGCAAAACATTCATTTTTAAAAACTTCTCTGAAGTCCCGCCCAATTCTGGAGTTCAAAATGGTGTTCTCAAATCCAATCGAATCGTTCAATTTTCAATATCATCAAAAGCTCTCATTGGAATTGATTCTTTCAATAATTCCTTTCCCCTATTTTAGTCACTCTTCTCGTGGAGAATGGTGCGAACGTTGGACTTCAAAATAGCGAAGGCTATGCAGCCATGATGCTCGCAGCGGCAGCTCGACGGGTGACTTCAATTTCGAAGCCCGAATTCCCTGAAATAATCTTTCCGACTAATTCAGGTGGACGTTGTGCGCTATTTGCTCTCCAATGGTGCAAGCGTTGATCAGACGAACTTCGCAGGTGGGGCTTCTTTTTTTTTTGATGGATGTTCTGTTTGGTTCAATTCGAACTCTCTTCTAGGCCAATTTTTTCTATGAAAATTTTTGTTTTTTCCGTTTTCAGGAGATGATTTTTCACTTCTGATGGCTGTCAAAGCAGGCAGTTTGGAGTTGTGTCAACTGTTGCTGGAGTCAGACGCTGATGTGAATCAGGCCGCAAGCAACGGCTTCACATCGTTGATGTGCGCATGCTATCTGGGACATACCTCCATTGGTCTGTTAATCTCCAAAACTAAAACAAAACTGCTGTTCACCCCCCCCCCCTTTTTAGTCACTTTTCTCGTCGAAAACGGTGCGAACATTGAACATGCGACGGTCCGCGGAAACATCAATGCTGTGAACATTGGACGACATTATGCGTTGGAACGCCGAAACTTAGCCGTTTTTGTCGTCGACGGTACGAGAATTGGAGATGAGGTGACTTACGGAAACACGGCGTTGATGTACGCAGCGAAGAAAGGGAGGGTCGATACGGTCCGATTTCTGCTGTCAAAGGGTGCACGCACTGATCGAACAAACAGCGCAGGTGAGGGAGGAAAATTTTGGATCAAAAGTCGTTCTTTTGTTATTGTAATACCCCTCAATTAAGGCAAAACGGCAATGAGCTGGGCCATCGATCATCGCAAAACGGAAATTGTGGAAATTCTTAGTGCCGCTGCCGAACAGAGGGGCCCAAATGAGTAGAAAAACAGGATCGATGTGTAATATTGAGGCTGATGGATGAGAATTATTCAGAAGATATCAACCGATTAATTCATTTAACAAAGTGCCATTACCATTTCATCTGTTCAGTGTCTGTTAATCTGTGATCTTTCTGATTTCCAAACCCCGATGATACGATTTGTATTCATTAAACTAATTGATATTCGTATAATAATCTGCGAAGAGTTTGAATGATAAAATTAATCCAAATTTGATGCCAACGGATCAGGGGGTTCCCACCTATATTGGCTATGTTCAAGTAGTACAAAAATGTTGCTTTTCAAGCATATCGGGCTAATTTGCGAAACTCAAGTAAGCTCACAAATTTATATTTTCAAAAATCAATGGCCAATTGATTGGACTTAAACTTGATGCTTTTTGTAATCAAAATTTGTAAGAATTGTATACCTATTTTAAACATTTCGCAATTACCAGGTTTTCTTGATTATTGGGTTTGACAGGTGGCCCCACGTGCCCACTAAATTTTAAGGGGTTTTGTAATAAAAATTGGTCCAAAAATTGTTAGATTTTTAAACACTTCGCCAAGGAATTACTTTTGAACACTTCGCCAAGGAATTACTTTTAAACACTTCGCCAAGGAGTTACTTATTTTCGGAAATTGAGCTTATAAAAAGAGTCGCACACAATTAAAAATCCCTTTATTTGCCCAAAATCATTGTTTTATTTATCTACCAGCCGTTTCACCATTCTGTGATGGGTCAATTGCTGTCCTCCATTCTCCCAACGTCCGTTGTCGACTTCTTCTCGGTTGGTTTTTTAAAAAAACAATAACATTTACACCATTTGTTTCATTTCAGTCTGATGCATCCAAGCTCAAAACCGAACAATTCTTCACATTCGTAATTGAGGGTGACATCGACCAATTGCGCAAACTGATCGACACGCTCAGTGACGACGAGTTGGAACGTTTGCTGCAGATGGAATATCCACCTGACGAGGACAGCCGTGGAACTGCACTTTCTTTTGCGGTGATTGAAGGATACGTCGAAGTGGTCGCTCTTTTGGTAGACGCCAAAATTTCGTGAAATTTGACAACTTTTTAATTTTCAGCTCGAGAAGGGAGCAGATCCACGCCAACCGTCTTCTGCTGTTGTGGACGACGACACCGAAATGAGTAAACGAAATTTTGTGGATTTCTGGCATAAAATTTTGGTTGTTTTAAGTCTTCCCGCTTTGGTTCGCGGCCGCCAACGGTCATCTGGAAGTGTGTCGACAATTAGTCGCCAAAGGGGCCGATGTCAACCGGGGAACAGACAGCGACGAGACTCCGCTGCTGCTTGCATCCTTCAACGGCCATTTGGGCATCGGTCAGTTCAAGCACTCGTCATTTTATCAACATTGCCATACCATTTTAGTCGTTTTTCTCGTCGAGAACGGTGCGGACATTGAACTTGCAGATAGCGACGGGCACACCCCGTTGATGGGTGCGTCAATCAATGGACAGGTGGATATATTTGATTCGAATTTTACTGATGAAATTTAAATCAAAATTTACGATTTTCAGCCGAACGTTGTGCACTTTTTACTCTTCAAGGGCGCACGCACTCATCATAGGGACAGAACAGGCGGGTGTTTTTTTGTGCTTCTGTCGACTTTCGAGAAAAAAATCGCATTCCAATTTTACAGGAACCGTATTTGCACTGATATGCGCAATTGGTGGCAGGTCATTTGGATGTTTGCCGTGAGCTGCTGGCGGCAGGCGCTGATGTGAACCAGGAGTCAATCAATGACATTACACCGTTGATGTGCGCATGCATGAAGGAACAAGCGGACATTGGTCAGAGATTCAAGAACGAACCTTTAGTGGGGGGGGGGGGTCGACTGAGGGGCCAAACTTCTTCAATTTAAATTTATTCCAATAAACCGTTTTTTAGTTGCTTTGCTCGTCGAGAATGGCGCCAACATAAATCTTGCGGATTGGGACGGGCACACCGCGTTGATGTTCGCATCGAAAATTGGGGATCTGGGCATTGTGCGCTGTTTGCTCATCAATGGTGCACGTACTGAGGAAGCGGACGAGACAGGCGGGTGTTTGTTTGGATGTCAAGGCTTGGAAAAACGTGATAATTTTTTCAGGAAACGTATTTGCACTGGTATGCGCAATTGGAGGAGGTCATTTGGAGGTGTGTCAACTGTTGCTGGAGGCTGGCGCTGATGTTGACCAAGCGACAAGCAATGGCCGCACACCGATGATGTACGCATGCAGTTTGGGATATACGGACATTGGTCAGTCATCCAGTGCAAATCATTGGGGGATCAGGGCAATGACTTTTCATTTTCAGTCATTTTGCTCGTCGGGAATGGCGCGAACATTGAACGTGTGACTGTCCTTGGAACCACCCCGTTGATGTTCGCATCGAAAGGCGGCAGCGTCGACGCGGTGCGCTATTTGTTGCTGAAGGGTGCACGCATTGATCGGGCGAACGGAAGAGGTGGGGAAGAAAGTTCTAAATCTGATTGATACAAATCGGAATTTCATTTAAGGCAAAACAGCAATGGATTATGCCACCGAAGAAGGCTATGTTGAAATTGTGGAAATTCTGCGTGTCGCCTCTACACAGCGAATGAATCCAAATCCCTAGGCAAGTTGAAAAAAAAATATTCCCTTAAATATTTTTAGCATTTTCAGGCAGTAAGAATCGAAGTGTTTGTGCATATTGAGGGAATCGCGTTCAAAGGCAGTCGGATGGATGAGAATTATTCAGAAATATCGGAGACCATAATATGTTATTAAATATGTATTGTTCACTGTCAGCTAATCTGTGATCTTTCTGATTTCCAAACCCCGATGATCTCATTTGTATTGCCATTAATTATGTATATTAATAAAAACTGGTGAAACTATGATTTGGTGGAATTTCGATTATAATTTTTCCGAAACGTTTTTGATTCCGAACCGTAGAAGCGAGATTTTCGGTTCACATAACCTTTTCAGTTCGGTTCCAAAATTTGTTGATTTTAAATATTTTATCATCATTATGACAAAAAAAAATAAGCAGGTTTTATCTTGGAGGGCTCTCCAAACAAAATTTATTCTCTTTTCAAAAATATTTTTCTGGGATAGGGGCAGAGGTGATAAAGGCAATAGACTGAGGCTTTGTTGCGAAGGTTAAAAGGCAGCATGACGAATTGAGTAATTATGGGAACAACAATAAAAAAGAAAAGAAACACTAAAAGTATGAAAAAGGTGACAAGATTGTTCAATTCCCTATATTGGCTGGTTTTTGAAGCTAAAACGACGTGAAAAGTCCATTCAGTAAATGATGGACAGCGAACGGTTCAGGAAAGGCACTTCAATGGCGGACAACTGCTCCAACTCTGCGGGTGGACAACGGACCAACTGGTACGTCTTCCACTCCACCACCGATTCCTCTCCGTCATCATCTCCCTGTTCCGGTTTTTTTTATTGTCGAAAAATGATTCTCGAAAAAAGGGAAGAATAAAGTTGCAATGCTTACCGCTTCATTTTCCGCCTCCCCATTCTTTTTGCTTTCTCCCGCACGACTCTTCTTCCCCTCCGGCGCCGCTGCCCTGTCCGACGTCACTTCTTCGTTGTCGTTTGTCATTTCCTCATCGTCATTCTCCGCCTTCAACACCTGGGCGCATTTGAATGCAAGTGCCAACACCTTGACAAAAATGGGAAGTATCAGCCATTATTCAATATAAATTTGGATAAAATGGTAGCAAAATCAAAATTCAACCAGTCGAAACTTCTTTTTTTAGAGACACACCTCGCCAGTTTTGTCATTGTTAACGCAAAATTCGTCCAGCGAGAAGCCCGGGCAGTCAATTCGGACAACGAATGTTCTTCCGTCCGTTGTCGCATTGTTGGCTTTGTCAAAGTCCTGCGCAAAAAATGTGCTATTCACTATATATAGTAATTGAAATGGGCGATGCAAAATAAATTCAAAAAATTAGTTGTCTAATAAAAATTCTCGTAAAATTAAATCGTTAATGGAATTAATTCCTAAAATGGCTAAAAAAACGCACTTCTTTGAACAGTTTGAGCATCTCCTCCGCTGTGTCTGCTCGATCGATTACAAATTTGAGACGACATTGGCGGACCGTCTTTTTTGCCTCTTTCTGCACCAATGGTTTGTTCATCTCGATGACCCAATGCTTCACATCCGCAAAATAATCCTATTTGAAGCAAAAATGTACAAAATGCTTTGTTTTTCTTATAAAAACCTCAACGAGTGTGTCGTTCTCACAGTACACATGCACATCGTACCGTTCCGGAAAAGTTTGGCTCCGCGAGCAGTTGAGGGAAGCGGGCAAGGAACTCAGCCAGATTGCCACCTTCGGAGTAGCTGAATGCCCCGACAGAGTGCAAAAGTCCGGGAACTGCCAACAAAGTAGGACAAATTCTTGCCAAAAGTGCCTTTCTGTTCGTCTAAATATTAAATGTTTTTTTTCAAAAAAATAAACAAATAAACCCAAAAAAACTGTTGCATTGCACAAACCTCTGAACGCAAAGGCAAGCGCAAAGTTCAAGCAGTACTTGCGCCGTTCCCGCAATTTTAGGTTCGTCCCCAGCTGCTCCGCCAACTTGCTAAGACATTGCACAACTTCTGTGCCAATGCCGTCCGTCCAATTTTGCATGCCATGAATGGCAATTGTGCTCAGTGCGCTCCCGTCAATAGGCAAAGTGCTGTCGGTGCACAGTTGAATGCGCTAAAAAAAAGAACTGTCCACCGAACGCATAAAATTATTAGTTTTAAGAATTTGCGATTTTCAGATGTATTTCGAAATATTCTGTGATGCAATTACCTTTTTCTCCATAATCGGAGCCCGGAAAAATGCCTACAGTTTTTGACTTTTCTTTTTTCTGTTGTTCACCAGCATCGCCCTCAACATCGATCAGCTTCAAATGTATGCTGCTGACAGCCTTTAATTTGCTAATTTAATTCTGATAAAATTAAAATGACCTCTAACCTCGGTGTGCGTACGCTTACTCATTTGTGTTGATCTATTTGGTGGTTTTGAGTAATTGTGCAGAAAGATAGGAGCCGGACTGAACGGCTTAGCCTTTTTTTGGAATTGACAAAATCTTTTGGCATTCTGTTAGTTAAACAATTTAAAAAATAAAGAAAAAATGGAATGATTTTACTGCGTTTTGATAATTCGGATGGGGCTGTTTCGGCAGTTAAAACTTCTTGGACAGTCAATCTTCAAAAATTTGATAACAATTTCAGTTTTTCAATTAAATTTCTCTGAAAATTTTAAAATAATCCCCTCAACAAAAAACGTATATATCAATTTCATATTCCCTATAAGCTGTGTGGAACCTTACGTTTTGCTATTCTTTGATTTTTTTATGCCGGTTTCTGTTGGTCTTGATTGAGAATGAATCGTATTTACTTTTTGAGTCCACTTTCATTCGTTTACGCTTTTCTTTCATGTCATAGTTTACTATTCATACAATCAATTTCATTAAATCCTCCTTGGCTTTAAGCTTATCGGTTCAGACATCTAAACGTGCTTTCACATGCTCAAGCAACAAACTGCCACAGTTTCGTCTATTTCCAGGATTGGAAGACATTTGTTATTCCGTACATTTGCAACAACTCAAGGTCAGCAAATCCAGGGCCGTAGCCAGGGGGGGGGAAGGGGGGGGAATTCCCCCCCCCAAAATGAAATTTGACAAAAAAAAAACAAGAGGGGGGACCCTATTGTTTTGCACTTTTACAATTTTTTTGACTATTTTTCTTACAAATTTCCATCAAAAATCAAAAAATTTTCTCCGACGGCGCCTATCGGCACCGCCGACCCCTCCTATTCCTAAAAAACTTCAAAAAAAAGACCGATTTTTAAATTTTTGTTTAAAACAAACAACTGAATTTAAGATGCTGATCTTGTTGTGATCGGCTCCGGACCGGGTGGCTATGTGGCGGCGATCAAAGCCGCCCAGCTGGGGATGCGTACCGTTTGTGTGGAGAAGAATGAGACGCTCGGCGGCACATGCCTGAACGTTGGCTGCATTCCATCCAAAGCGATGCTCAACAATTCTCACTTTTACCACATGGCTAAGCATGGCGACCTGAATTCACGGGGTTGATGGCCAAGCAAATGGTTGGGAATTTTGAGGCAAAAACATTTTGTTGAAGGCGTTGAAGTGACCACCACGCTCAACTTGGACACAATGATGAAGGCAAAGCTGGCTTCGGTAAAGGCATTGACCAGCGGAATTGCCTCGCTGTTCAAAGCGAACAAAGTTACGCACTTGTACGGTGTTGGCACAATCACTGGTCCTAACAAGGTTTGTGTTTTTTTCAATGCCAAATTTAAGAAATAATTTATGGTGAAAGGTTTCTGTGAGCAAATCCGGTGGCGCTGATGTGGTGGAAGTGAACACGAAAAACATTTTGATTGCCACCGGTTCCGAGGTCACTCCATTTCCGGGCATCGACATTGACGAGCAGCAGGTTGGTGTTGAGCATTCTGTTTAATAAAGCGTTTGTCGTTGATTGTTGTTTTTTAGATTGTTTCCTCAACGGGTGCACTCGCGTTGAAAAATGTGCCAAAAAAGATGGTGGTGATCGGTGCCGGTGTGATCGGACTTGAACTGGTAGGATTTGGGCCTGTTTTATGAGTTTTGGAGCTTAAATCGTCAAATTAATTTGTTCAACTTAGGGTAGTGTCTGGCAGCGATTGGGTGCCGAGGTGACCGCTGTCGAATTTT
This sequence comes from Globodera pallida, assembly GCA_020449905.1. Lineage (NCBI taxonomy): Eukaryota > Metazoa > Nematoda > Chromadorea > Rhabditida > Heteroderidae > Globodera > Globodera pallida. The sequence continues at coordinate 2,540,011 of JAIXHY010000004.1, read as the reverse complement.
TGGGCAGCATCGGTGGAGTGGGCATTGACGGCGAAGTGTCTAAGCAATTCCAACGGTCGCTGGTCAAACAGGTAATGGAAACCGGGTTTTGGAGTGGTTTGAACCCGGTGTCTGGATTTCCGAGCCATCAATTTGGGAATTTAGAGAGGGCGCTGAAGTCTAAAAAACATTTTGTTTTTTTGTAGCATTTTCCTGAATCGTTAGAATTTTGTGAGTATTTTTTCAAAATGCGGATTGGGTCCCGGTTCTGGTAAAAGTAGCGGACAGTTTTTTTCAAAAATTTCTCTTCGAAACAGGGCATCAAATTTATGCTGAACACCAAAGTTTTGGGGGCACAACGAACGTCGGGCGGACAGATCCAAGTGCAGGTGGAAGCTGTAAAGGACGGCAAGAAGCAGGAGGTGTGAAGAGAGCTTTCATCAAAAATGATTTGTTTTTTTGATTAAAATTTGGGTTTTTTGTTGTTTATTTTTTTGTTTTTGAATCATTTAATTTTCAAAATTGGATTATTACTTTATTAGGTAAATTTTCTAAAGTTTTTAGTTTATTTTAGTGGGTTTTATGATTCTATTAAAAATCAAATTTTAGGAAAAACGCTATTTTAAGGGATCAACCTTAAAGGTTGAACCTTTCTCTGATCACCCTTTTTTAATTAACTTGGTTTTTCAATCGAACATTTCCTACCCTTTTTTGCTCAGATCGATTGCGACGTGCTGCTCGTGTCTATTGGACGAAGGCCGTACACCGTGGGACTTGGGCTGGACAATGTGCAGCTACAAACGGACGAGAAGGGCCGCGTGCCGGTCAATGAGCGCTTCCAAACCACAGTGCCGTCTATTTACGCCATCGGCGATGTTATCCAGGGCCCAATGTTGGCGCACAAGGCAGAGGTGAGTGTCGAGACGAGAGGACAAAACGAAACCCCCTAAATTTTGAACATTCTCGAAACAAAACAAAAATTTGACAGGACGAAGGCATTCTGACGGTGGAAGGCATTGCGGGTGGGCCGGTGCACATTGATTACAATTGCGTCCCGTCCGTTGTGTACACGCATCCGGAGGTGGCATGGGTGGGCAAAGCGGAAGAACAGATCAAGAAGGAGGTAGGTGTGTGTTTGTATACAAGGTCCCAATACTGTACATAGACATTGGAGTAATAGTATTCGAGAAATTTCGGTCAAGAATCTCGCGTCACAAGATTTTAATTTAAATCATTCCTTAAATTGGATGTTGTTTCAGTTGATTTTTATGTTCAGGGTGTCAACTATAAAGTGGGCAAATTCCCTTTCATCGCCAATTCCCGTGCCAAAACCAACAACGACGTGGAGGGTTTTGTCAAGGTGATTGCCGACAAGGAAACGGATCGGCTGTTGGGTGTGCACATCATCGGACCGGTTGGTGACCCGGGTGGTTTTTTAATGTCAAATGCTAATTTCCTCCCCCCCCCCCCCCCCCCTCTCATAGAATGCGGGCGAAATGGTAGGCCGAGGCGACGCTAGCGTTGGAATACGGTGCATCTTGTGAAGACATTGCGCGGGTGTGCCATCCGCATCCGGTCAGTCATATCAACAGTCAAACAGTGTGCCAAATGAATTTGTTCTCTGCTCAGACTCTTTCTGAGGCGTTCCGCGAGGCCAACCTGGCGGCTTACTGTGGCAAGGCAATCAACAGCCTCTGACGAATGCCGTTGCTGCTGGCTGGAGGAGTTGTGCTGCGATGTTTGTTTTAGGCGTAGATGAATAAATAAACACCCCCCCCCCCCCACCCTCTTGACATCCCTACTTTTATCACCTTTAAATACTCCGTTATAGCCGGGGAATTTACTGTTTTTGGAATATGTGATAATTACCTGGCATCCTTATGTGCACGGAACTTGCTTGGGTTGCCATTATCGAGATAGATTTTTATAATTCGTCGAGATATCCATCCCTAGCCCCTTCCATTTACAATGAACATTTATTGTTGTTGTTATCGTTTGACCATGCCAATATATACTTCTGCTGGATTGATTTTGCACAGCAACAGAGAAGCACCCCGTGACCAAGTACATAAATAAATGATGAACATTGAGTTGTGCTTTTATTTATGAACGGATCCCAACACATCTTTCCTTCATAGAATAAACTTGCCTCTAATGCGTTAGAAGTGCTAAAAATACAAAAATTGGCAGTTGATTGCACGATAGTTAAATGGTGTATATGGGTTATAAAAAAGTATATGGATTATAAAAAATCCATTTGAAACGAATACCTTAGAGCGTAACTTAAATCATTCAAATTTAAAAAAAATTTTAACGAATACTTTAGAGCGTAACTTAAATCATTCAAATTTTAAAAAAAGTTTTGAAACGAATACTTTAGAGCGTAACTTAAATCATTCAAATTTTAAAAAACTTTGCGACGAATACCTGAAAGCGTTTTTATGTTTATTAACTTCTACTATTTGACGCTAAAAATGTATAAAATAAAAATGGCATCGCTAAACAAATTTTATTTTTTTTAATGAAGAAATGCAGCTGGTCAATTCAAGTTGGTGCGAATTAGCTCAAACAAAAACCACCCAAAACATCTCTTTTTCTTAGCAATTATAATAGTTGAGAAGGCCAATAAGTTCGACTATTTGTTTTTTAAGCATTTTTGTTTTTACATATTTTGCATAAACAAATGCTATCGCAGAACAAAGGCCGGACGTTGGAAGATTTTGTGAAAATCGACAAAATTGGCGAAGGTGACTGACTGATCAGAAAGTCCAAAATATGTCTAATGTCCGGTTCAGGCACCTACGGCATCGTGTACAAGGGAAAGGAGAAGAAGACGGGCAAATTTGTGGCGATGAAGAAGATCCGGCTGGAGAGCGAGGACGAGGGCGTCCCATCGACGGCAATTCGCGAGATTTCCATGCTGCTCGAGCTGCGCCATCCGAACATCGTCTGCTTGCAGGACGTGATCATGCAGGAGAACCGTCTGTACCTCATCTTCGAGTTCTGCCAGATGGACTTGAAACGCTTTCTGGACAACATGTGCGACCCGGCCGGCATGGAAGTGCACATGCTGAAGAGCTTCCTCTTTCAGGCGAGTGATCCCCTCAGAACGTTGTGAGCACTCGAAAATGCTTTTTGATCATTCTGATCAAACTTCAGATTTGCCAGGCCATGTGCTTTTGCCATCAACGCCGCGTTCTGCACAGAGACTTGAAGCCACAGGTTATTTTTCTGCAGTTTATTCATTTAAGGGCCTTACGCCACACACAAAAGGCAAAAAAAAAAAGCTTATTTTTAAAAACAAAATCTGGGGGGGGGGGGTTGTCGTCCTCCTAAAAAACTTAGTGGTGTGACATTTCTATACTTATTGGTTATTTGTTTAGAATTTGCTCGTCGACCCGGAAGGGCAGGTGATCAAATTAGCCGACTTTGGACTGGCCCGTGCCGTCGGAATTCCAATTCGCGCCTACACACACGAGGTTTTATTTGCGGCAGGGGGGGGGGGGGTTGATGCGTTTGGAGTTGGGACGTTCTCTGCAGGATGTCAGCATTTGTCCAAATCTAATTCCAAACTCAGTATATATTTCGACTCATAACCATCTCTATGATTGAATTGGTTTTGAATTTCTGTTTACAAAATTTTTGTTACAAATTTTGTTTTTCACCGGTTGAAGACGTTAAAAGAACCCGCATCTCATCAACCATCTCTCCTTCACATTCGATGTCCCCCGAATTTATAGGTGGTCACCCTTTGGTACCGCGCGCCCGAAGTGCTGCTGGGGGCTGCTCGCTATTCAACAGGCATCGACATTTGGAGCATCGGCTGCATTTTTGCCGAAATGTCGCGCAAAAAGCCTCTCTTCCAAGGCGACTCCGAAATTGACCAACTCTTCCGCATTTTTCGGTTATTCTCTGATGGACGACGAGCTTCTTTCATTTTCAGTTTTTGTTTAGGATTTTGGCAACGCCGAACGAAGCAATTTGGGAGGGCTGCACCCAATTACCCGACTACAGGCCGACCTTCCCCAAATGGAGTGGAAACCATTTGACCGCGAAGATGCGCGGCTCCACACTCGACGAATTGGGCCTTCAGTTGCTTTTGGTCAGTTTAAAGTTTGGCAAAACCAAAAATTTAAAATTGACATTGGCCAATTTGTATAGAAAATGTTTGTCTACAACCCCGTCGACAGAATCTCCGCCAAGGACATCCTCAAACATCCCTATTTCAATGTTTGTCGCCTGGGGATTGGAAGTGTATTCTCTGATTTCCAATTAAGGATTTGAAAACGCAGAACTTGCCGGCCGGCGACTACGACGGCACTCTCGTGTTACCCGACGAGGACAGCTGCTGAAGTGTTTAAGAAATTATTTAGATTTCATTTCTGACCATTTTTTGTGTTGTGCTTAAAGGTGTGTAAACAGTTTAAACTTATATTGCGTACGTGTTCTGCTCAATACAAACAAACCCCCCCCCCCCAGTCCCAGTAAATTTGATAACATTGGGAAATCAATTTGCACAAAAAATAGCGACGCCGAGGAACGGATTTTGTCCAAAGCAGCAAGATTTTTTTGTTTACTCTGTCCGAGTGGGCATGTTCGAGCTATTTAAAATAAAACAGCCGTTAAGTTAAAACAAACAATGATTTAAAGACCCTTTAGAAGAGCCGTATTCCAATCGTTCCAACCCCCTAATTTAGTCCAACCCCATCCAAAGTTTTGAATTTATGCACAAAAATAGTTCAGAGCAAGATCTTTATTGTTGCAACACTTCGGATTTTTCGGAGCGTTGGAAACTTTTTTACAAAAATTAGACTGACCACCAAGTTGGCGTTCCAAAATGCCGGAATTTGTAAAAAATTTATAATTGGGCAAACAAAAAAATTTGAAATTTAGCATAAGGACTTGGTTTGTTATTAAGTATTTTTCTGCAAAATTTCAAAACATTCGATCGGATTTGAACAAAGTTACAAAAATCCGACTGTTTAAACCAAAAAAGGACACAAAATTGGAACTTAAGTAGGGCCATAAATGCCATTTCAACCAATACTTTTCCATGGCCGAGTGGTTGTGCTCTCGGGTTGCTCCTTCGCGGTTCGGATCCCTTCCAGTGGTGGACCACCTTTTTGGCGGCTCATGCAATAAACCTCTTCTAAGCCTAAGCCTAAGCCTAAGCCTAAGCCTAAGCCTAAGCCTAAGCCTAAGCCTAAGCCTAAGCCTAAGCCTAAGCCTAAGCCTAAGCCTAAGCCTAAGCCTAAGCCTAAGCCTAAGCCAATAGAGAGCCAGCGCTCAAATGACAGGCCAACTGAGCGCCAGTCGTGTTTTTTTTGCGCGATTTTTTCAAAACTTTCCGTGCGAGGGGGCGGACGGGTCGGCGGTGCCGATAGGCGCCGCCGAGAAAAATTTTGAATTTTATACTCAATTTGTTAACAGATTTGCGACCAAAATTTTAAAAATCGGGTCATTTTTTGAGGCTTTTAGGAGGAAAAATTTTTGAGGTTTTTGACTCAATTTGTTAAGAAAATTGGTCCAAAAATTACCCTTGCGATGTTATTTTCTCTTTACTTTTCCTACGCTAAGAAAACATTTTCTTTTTCTAATTTTTTCTTGAGGACTCGGAATTCCGATTTCTGAAATTCTTGAGGTCGAAGGAGCCCATTCCTGATACATACTAATATGTATAACCATATATTTAAATGCAAATTGTGAAGGAACTTTTTTATTGGTGTCAGAAAAAGTCCAAACAAAATAAACATTACTATTTTCTTTTCAAAAAAACGACCGAATTCTTCAATCATTACAGATCATCACCAATCAATCCTCCACATCCGTAATTTGCGTCGGTTTGATGTGCATCACATTTGCCTTGTAATCCATTGTCTCCTTCAGACCTTTGCGATTCACGCGGTTGATGTCGGACGGGTTAAGCGTGATCAACTCGGGTTGAATCTGTTTTCGTGAAGATATTTCATACTCAAATTTAGGTGTCTTGTAAAAAAAGAAACCCAACGATAGAAAAACGCAAAAAATGGCCTCCCCTTAAATATCGTATAAAAAATAACAATGGTAAGATTGAAGAACTGTTCGTTTTTTTTGACCAATAACTTCCCATCCCTCTCTCACTGACCTTGTCCAGCAACATGCGCACTTCCCGTTCCCTCCTCTGCCGGTTCGACTCGAACGGGTTGGCACGCAGCGCATCAAAGTTGGAGTCGCCGGAACCTGTGCAAAAAAAATAAATAATTGTTCTCCAAAATTGTTACACCCAAAATAAGGGGGGGGGGGAATAGAGGTGGATGGACCTGGCACAAGAACACTGACAAATCCGCGTTCATGCCCCACACCGAGCACATCCTCATAGGCGCAGAACTGAAGGTCCGTGACCAGACCCCGACAACGGTGCGTCAGATAGGGCGCACTGACCGTCCCATGATGAACATTGTTGAAGATCTGAAAAATGGTGGAATTTTTCACATTTCTGATACCTATGCTTTTTTTTCGCTAACCTGCACCGCATCCTCCGCCGCCACCGCCAAGCAGCCCGTTTGACTGAACGCCAAATGTGAGAAGTCGGTGTATGAGGCGCTGTACGAACACAACTCCTTGCACATGCGCAAGTCCCACACGCGCAGCCGACGGTCCAGCCCCGTAGTGGCCATCAGATGGCCCCGCTGTTGGTCAACCGCAATACCAAGCACAGAGCCTAAACAATTTGAAAATCAAAGTTACAGCTCGTGTTTGATTCAAAAAAAAATGCCGAATGAATTTTCCCTCCAAAAATGAGCGCCTACCTACCTCCCTTTTCCGTTTGAATTTGCAACCGACCTTTATGCGTGAACATCTCGACCAGCGGCTGTTTGCTGTTCGGTGACCACATTGACAAAATGCCGCGCGAGTCGCCCGTCAGCACAATGGCATTAGCCGGATTCTGCGCCAGCGTATCAATGGCACCATGGCCAGTGGGGAAGGAGGCGACTATCTTGCCCACCGATACGTCCAACCAATGCAGGAAAGAGGTGTTTGACTAAAAACCGGATTAAGTTTTTTTGTTTTAGAATTTTACGTTTTTACGAAATCGGCTAAAAATATCAAAAAAACACGATGCCTTTTCAAACTTTGGGTATTATGATTAAAATGCAAAAAATGTCGTCCGAATTACCGCGGCAACGAGCAGCAAATGTCGCGTGAGAAATTCGAGTCGTTTGATGTCGAAAAGCGCCTTTAAACAGTGCAACTCCGTGCCGGCCGTGTCGTAGATGCGCAACCAACGCTTCTGTGCCACTGCGAACAACGTGTCCACATGCAACCACCTTTTTTCATAAAGAAATTGGTCCAAGAACCGCTAATTTTGCCGAAAGTTCCCTTTAGAGGATGGAAATTCCTCGGAAAATATTCCTCATTTTTGTGAATTTTTAACAGCTCGGGCCTGGTCCAGGGTTTTTTCTCTTAAACTTACTGCACATCACGAACGGACTCCATCACGTTCACCTCACTCTTCAGGTCTTTGGTCATCCAATCAAAGGCCGACACGTGGCCCTTGCGGCCGCCCAACAATATGTGCCGCCCGTTGGCTGTGTAGTTGAACCGGTAGGGTCCAAACCGTGGCAAATCCAACTCAAAATGTTTGGTGGCGCTGGCAATGTCGATCGCCTCGCAAATGTCCGCCTGGTGAATCGATTGGGTGGACATACCCTCGTCAGGCTCAATGAAACTGCAAAAAGCATATATTTTAGCAGCGGATACCTCCCTATCTTTGGGTGAGTAAATGGTACCCCGTCTGCTGGTGATTCAGCAGTTCAGCCCGCGCTGTCCTTTCAATGCGTTCGATGAAACGCGTCTTGCGCTTGGCCAACCGTTGCTTGCCCTCCTTCGTCTTCGCTCTTGCCTATAAATCAATGGCAAAATTAGTTGAAATACAAAAACCCCAATTACAACAGTGTTCACTCACGAATGAAACGATTCGAAAAATTCCATTACCGGTTGTAGTAATGAGGCGCCAGTGTCCAACTCGCGCAATCGTTCAGCCGGTACTTCGACAGTTTTTGGGAACGCGTCAGAACGTCTCGCTCTGAACGCGGATGGTCTCCTGCTTTTACTGAATCCCTTTTTCGACGGTTTCTTTCCTGGAAGCCCATCAGCTCCTTTCTTCCGCCGATTTTGACCCGGTTTTCTACCGGAATTCTTATTGCTGGCCAATGCTGCGGTATTGAGTGGCATTTTCTTAAATACATGAATTGATTGGATGCAGTTAAAAGCAATGCGAAAGTAAATTCAGGACGACAACGCCAATTTGCTTAAAGATCGTTAATGAAACAACCGAAAATTCGCAATTCATTCAACAAAAATCAACAATAAAATTGTTCGAAAGGATTGTTTGTTGACTATCGTCCGACATTTATTCCTTTCCCCTCCTCCGTTCTTAGGCTTCTTCCGCTTTGGTGGCCCGCGTGTACACCAATTGCGAGCCGTGCTTCACCACACATTTGATCAGCCCTTTCTGGTGCAGCTCATCCAGACCCGCCTTGGCTAACGAAGCGCGCACTTTGAGCCGTTCAGAGACAACGCTGGGCGTGATCAGTTTGACGGAGATGATTTCCTCAAATTTTTTACGATTGTTTTCTATTACTTTTGTAGTTCATTGTCAACCCACTCCAACTTAAACATGTCGTAAATAATAAGAAATCTATTCAAAACGCATCAATCACAATTTGTTTTATTTTAAGATTTTTATGAAGACCACCAACCCGGACTTGAGGACCAATCAATAATTTAAAAAATCTCGGCAACAACTCTCGCCCGGGTCCTAAACTAGCTGGGAAATCGAGTTTCAGACCCCAGACAAATATTTATCTATATGCAGAGCTAATTGTTAAAAAGTAAGCCAAAACCTTGTACAGCTTGTCGTAGGTGGCCTGGTCAAACAGGACCATGTTGCTGAGTTTGTCGCGCACCTTTCCCTTCGACCACTTCTTCTTCTTGGCCTTTCCTCCCCCTCCTCCACCTTCCTTTTTCTTTGCTGGTGCCGCTTTGCCACCCTTCGGGTCAGTTTTCTTCGATGTTTTTGGTGGCATTTTATTTAGTCACTTTTGTTTCAACCTAAAATGTTATTTTATATATAAAAGTCTGGAATAGCATTTATGTATACTCCAAATCGACGTTGCACTACGCCTACAACAGCTCTCTACAAACCCCGTTTATTTATCCCCGGGTTTAGGACGCAAAACCATTTTCTTAGCCAATCGAATCCTGTAATTGTTATTTCATTCAAAAGCTCTCGACCGTAAAAGGTACAAGTAGAAGTCGGACTTTTTCAAAAAAAACCTGTAACTCCGAACTCTGGGTATAAGCAAAAAATTACTTATAAACGATTTTCAAGGGGATAAGAAATTTAAGCATTTTTCACTGCTTGTACCTGCAATTTTTTAAAGCTTCTAATCACTTAATGCCGCGTAGCGAGCTAAAAATAATTCTGTTCGTCAAAAGCATTAAATGGGCTCTGATTTGTTCAAATCTACCAGGACTTACCTCGAGCTTAGTATGAATTCAGTTTTCCTAATGCAATTTTATCGTTAAATGTTTTCATCGGTGGCCACTTGAGTCCCTATGGTTTTCCATTCTCACAAATCAGTACCATAAATAAAAAAAAAGCCCGGTCTAACGCCGTAGTTTCTTTAATTTATCAAAAATTCCTATGGGTTGTTATTCGAACAACTTAGCTCGGCTTCGATTGCCATATGGCGTGGTGGATTTTGAGTTTGGTCGAAGTGATAAATTAAGAATTCGAGTTAAAATTCCATGGAACGGAACCGTTCTATTTCCTCCCCCCCCCCCCCCCCCCGGCTGTCTTAAACTATTCTCGTTCTCTTGGTTAAGTTCAGGTGATGGACAAATTATTGCGCCATCTCACAACTTTGAGGACGACAGCGAGTTAAAACGCGCCTTCTTCGCGTTCGGATGCGTGAAAATGATAAATGAACCCCCACAAATGGCACTGGACAATATTTGTTTATACATAGTAAAAAACAACTCTATCAACAAAAATAAATTATTAATAAAACACTGTCAAAGTGGGAATAAAAAGTCAATAAAAATCACAACGATTTTACGGTAGCCATTGTTGGAGCAAATCTCCGTAAGTCTCCGCATCAAAGAACGGGGCATCAACAGACTGAAAAAATGCTTGTTTTTAAAATATCAAATTCTAATTAGGGAACAAATTCAACTCGCCTCAATGGTGTCCATCCCGCAAAATGGACAGTCGCCGTGCAACAGGTCGCGTAACCTTTCGCAAACTTCGTCCAGGCGCTTTTTTGAAAGCGCCAATTTTGTTGCATCGTCTGAAATTCAAGTAAAAAAAAAGGAGTTTACTTGCGCAAATTTGGCACTTTATTTTAAATCAAAATTTGAGCCCTCAACAACCCCAAAAACTCTGACACCTACCTTTTTTCTTCTGCTGCTGTTCGCTCACTGTCGCCGTGCGCCTTTTGCCCGTCAGCGCCTGCAGAATTTGCGTTCGTCCCGAGTCACCGCCGCCTGCAGCAGCGCCTGTGGACGTTGTGGCGGCGGCGGCGGCGGCCTCCAGCAGTTCCACTTCCTTGGCCAACAGACGCTGCTCGCGCTTCAACTGCACAAACTCAGCAGAAGATGCCTAAAGCAATTATTGAGCAATATTAAAGCAAACAAAAAATCGACGATAACCAAACCCAAAATTTACTCCGCTGAAAGAAATCCATGCAAAATGCCCACCTTCACTTTGTCCTCCAGACAGTCGCGATGGAAAAAGTGGCGACACACGAAGGCAATGAACGGTTTGGACAACAAAATGCCACGGCATACGGCACAACAATCGCTGGCCCGTACAACCATAAAACTGAAAAAATAAATATTACGAATAATCAGTCAAAGTAATTTCGATTTATTCACTTCGCACGCGCTTTCACCGTTTCGGCACGCAATTCTTCTGCCATCGTAGTCACTTCCCGAATTTCGCCTTGAATTTTCTAAACATAAATATAAATAAAATTTGTAATTTTTTTAGTATTCTTTAAATGGAAAATATAATTACACAAAAAAAATGTAACACCTGAATTTGGTTGGCGTACTGCTTGAGGCATTCGCAGATGGGCTCTCGTAGGTGTTCGATGGTGTGAAATTCGGGAAAATACGCCAAAACGTCTTGCACACGGACAGCACCACGCGACTCTTTAAACAGCTTCAAACACTCCTCGACCGGTGCACCATTAGGCAATGACATTTTTTGCTTAAAAAACAAGAAATTGATTGTACACGACGCAATTCCCTTTCTACCAATTTCTAGCCAAACGTGTTTGCGCGTCTCCTGCAATTGGTGCGGTTGGCCAAGCTGTAGCTGCACCAGCGCATCTCCTCCTCCACCATCAGTGTTTGGCTCCAACGCTAACAGCGGCGATGACAAATGTTCCGCACCGTCACTGAACGCATTCAACTCTGCATCCAACCGGCGCGCGCACTCTTTGGCGCACACGAGACCAACTTGGCGCAACGCCAACCGCGTTGCCTCCTCGTAGAGATGCTCCATGCACAACAGAAACACGCTGCACTCATGCAGTGCTGTAAAAAAAGCATGTTTTAAAAGAAGAAATAATTATATTTTGTCGACCATTTTCTGCACAAATGCGTAGTGCATGAGCGACGTCAAACTGTGCACGACGCGCCGCTGCTGACGGAACAGAGACCGCCGACAACACGGAAGCGGAAGGGCGGCATTCGCCAACACACTTTTGCAAGTGTGCGAGCAGTTCACGCGGCCGAAAGACGGCGTACAAATGGATGCTGAAGTCGACAAACGCCGCATGCGCGGTTGTAAGCGAAAAATTATCCAGAAAGGCGAAAAGCGCATCGGCCTGACGAAAATGATTCATTATAATATTTTTATACATAAACAGTGCTGCAACACACACAAACATACCAGCGCCTGCCGGTCCGGAAGGCGTTTGTCCAAACATTGTTGGAAGGCGGGCAACAATTTCAACGCGTCCAACGGCGTTTGTTGCTGCAGTCGCAACAAAGCGTCGACCAGGGCATGCGGTTCTGCCAGTGCTAGGTCGGCCGCGTGTGTGTAGAACAGTTCAGCAGCGACGGGCGGCGTCTCGCGCGTCAGAATGTCGAGCGCCTCGCTGTGCGCGCCACGCAACAGCAACACTTTGAGTACCATCGGTTGGTCGCGAAGGCGCCGCGCCAGCAAAAGTTGCGTCTCCAAATCCACATGATTGCTGTAAGAGGGAGAGGGAGAAGCAATAAAAAATATTAAAGAACTTTTTTTGATAAAATTCCAGAATTAATCGCGATACCCCACCACTAATCACCTGATCATCCGATAAACGGCCTCCCGATTGTCGGAGACGGCGTCGAACACCGACGGACGGTTCAAAAAACATTGCAACTGTTCCTTGAGGCGCCCAATTTCTGCAGCCATCGGCGCCACCGACGCCTGCGGATGACGGACCGCTGCAAACCGCAGAAGGAAATGCCGCCAAAGGCGCAGTTGTTGACGACGATGCCACCATGGGCGTGCTCGCCTTTCGCCAAACGCCGCCGCCGCATTCATCGCCTGAATTGCATATTTAAAATGTTTTTTTTTTGTTGAAAATCCACAAACTCTTTTTACCTTCCGTCACCACTCCACGACGGAGTTCGGCCAATTCCGCAAGCTGAATGTCTAACAACCACAGCACCAGCATGTCACGTCGCATTTTGTCCTTAAAGGATAACAAATTTAAATTTCCCGGACCCAACTCCTAGTACTCCCGCCCAAAGTGAGTTAAAAAAAAATCAACCAGTCCATATAAATTTCACCGTTGCTATATACTTGACCCTTTCCCCCCCCCCCCAATCTCAATCCCACCTCATTGGCACGTGCCGGCAGCGGCAAATGGCCGAGCTTCAGCTCCAGAAACCGCTTTAGTCCGTTACGAGCGCCGGTGCCTGCACTTAGTAAATGAAGCACCACCCGTTCAAATGGTTCGTCAGACTGGGCCAACGACTCAGCAGCAGCCACAAAACTCCAAAAGAATTTTTTAAGGAAAAAAGTGGGAGGGGAGGGGGGAGTATACCACTAAAACAATCGAAAAAATTTTCACAGACAGAAAAACATTGAAGCAATCGAATGATTTTGACACGAATATGCAAAATAATCAATTTAGGTTGGTCTCCGATGTAAAATAAAAAATGTTTACTTTTTGTCCGCCAAAAATTTCTCCGCCTCCCGCTTTATGATCAACTGAAATGGCCGCTTGTCGTCCATTCGATTGGCTACTTTTTTGGCCTTGGCAAATTTACCTTTGGCCAAGTAGTGACGCCAAACGTGCCTTGAAGCAAAAATCCCAATGTTCAAGTCTCCAATTTTTCAAACAAAAACTGAAAAATAAAATACCTCGTCTCATCGTTAAGACGATAAAGAAACATGGCCGACTCAGTGCCAACCCAAATCAGTTGGGAAGCAGCGTCTCGGCACATTCCGATCACTTTAGGAACACCCTGTAACCGAACGTTCTGGGCAATTTACTCAAATTTTAATTTAAAGACAGAAAAAAATTACCATAAAAATGTCTTCGAATGCGTTTGATTCGTCCAACAGCGAAATTGCGCTCAGGCGACTTGAGAAAAGGCGCAAAAAATGGTATTCGGTGAGCACAATGTCCAGCGGGTAATCGACTCGGCCTTCCGAAAGGCGATGCCTTAATTCGTTGAACACATTGATAAGGTATAAAGATGGGTTTTTTTTGTCACAAATGTTTGATGCCTTGTTTCGTGATTCTTGTTGATTTGCAAATTGATTTTGTAACAACACATTTGTGCCTGAAAACCTCCTCATCCTCCCCCACAATTTACTTCAAAGTTTTCGTGCCGATGTCCATCATGTCGTAAGCGTCTGGCAACGCGCGCTTCCGTGCCCTTCCTGTGTCGACAGTGCCAATGCAAATTCCGCTGGCACTTAACCAACCAAACCTGCATAGAAAATTTTAAAAATATAGAAAAAGAAAAGTATGTATTGTACTACCTAAACCTGCACCCGTCGCTGTCGTCTGAACAGCTCATCGGTTGAATGGCCAAAGCGCTGGGCAATCGCTCCTCAACGCCCGCTTCCATGCAAAGATAACGGGGCCGATGGTCAACTGTAAATGCGAGAAATTTCACCAGAAAAGACGAGACGACACATTTAAAGATGAATATGCTTGTTACATTTTCGAAAATTTTTGGGTCTTGCAATTAGTCCATTCTGGACACTAATTAAACACCGCTCTAACAAACAAGACAAGAACAGTAGTACCACTGCAGTTGAACAATGCCTGCAGGACGGCCTCACGTTCGGGCATCGACTGTTCCATCAGCGCACTGCTCCATACTGTGCTCACCATTTGTTGGCCGGGCAACGGTGCCAACGGCTGGGCAGCCGCCACCATGTTGGGCGGGCCGGCCAAACAGTACAGGCGGTTGGGCATGCACACCAACAGCAGAAAACTTGTTCGGAATTGAGTCCCTTTAACACTTAAAAAATTTTGCTCACTGTTCGTCGTCGCCCTCGGGAAATTGGCGTAGGCAAAGGCCGGAGATGGCCAATTCCTTGTCACCGGCCAATGAGCTGGCCAACAGATTCAAGTAGGGCACGGGTGTTGTGGTACTGGTGGCGGCAGTGATGTTCGTCTCGTACAAATGACCTATGAAGCGGGAATAAGAGAAAAAATTTTAAAAAATGGGGGAGGGCGAAACGGTGCTCACATAAAAACGCAAACAAAAAACTCTCAAAATTAAATCGAAAGTCCAGAAAAAGAAGGCCACACATTCCAGCCTTAAAACTCAAAGAACGAGTTCCAGACAATGTTTTGCTTATTAAGAAAATGCTATTTCAAGAAAATTAAATGTTTTAAATCAAAATTCTCACTGCCTCCACAACAGCCCATCACGCTCTCCTCAACTGACCTTTCGTTGTTCCCAGAACAATAAAGCCCGTTTCCGTGTCTTTGCAAAATTCGGAATTCCATCCAATCGCACTTATGATATGACCCTATTAGAAATTATACATCCCGTTTCAAAAAGAAAAACATAATTATTTTTTATGAAAACAAACCTTCAATCGTCGGAGAGCTTTCGCTGTGGCGCTACGCATATGGACGTAAAAATTCTCGCCAAAGCCCGTGCTGACCAAGGCGTGCTGTCCGCCGGGGTCCATGTGAAGGAAAGCGACGCGATCCATCGCGTCGATGGGCAGCTTTAGGTCTGAACAAAGTCGATGAACAATGAAATTTCAAACAAATCTAACCATCCAAAAAAAGAAAAAAACGTAATACGTTAAATCTAAAAAGAGTCGATAAAGAATGAAGTTTTAAAACAAATCTAACCACTAAAAAGAAAAAAATGTAATATGTACTTGTCTGTCTTCCATTCTGCAGTCGAATGTGGCTTAACTGTTGCCCATTTTGCACCACCAGCATCAGCTCATTCTGCACCTCAAAATGCGTGACGACGGAGAGACTGCAATGTTATGTACTATTCCGCCGACGCATTCTTTGAACAAAAGTTACGTTAAGTCTGATTGATGGCGCACAAAAATGTCCTTTGATGTGTCGCGCATTGCGCTTAAACAAACAGTAAGAAAGCAAAAAACTGTAAGGTGAAACAAAATATATTTGAATGGGATTTTAAAAATTCGAAAACGACCGATTTAACATTGGGTTGGGAAAGAATGAAGGTACATTTTGGGTTGTTCTACCCCCAACTTCCCATTTGAAAAAAAACTTTTTCAAAAAGTCAAGAAAAAGGGGTTTCCGGAAGAATGCAATAATATTTTTCAGAATTACAATTTCTGATTATTTCCGGAAGATGTGCGTCTAGTAATTTGTGCGCCAAAACAAATTTTGTGCGCCAAACAAATACGTCAAATAAGTTTGTGCGCCAAACAAAAGTTATACGTCAAATAAGTTTGTGCGCCAAAACAAAAGTTTAGGTATGCGTCCAATAAGTTTATGCGCCAAACAAAAGTTATACGTCAAATAAGTTTGTGCGCCAAACAAAAGTTATACAAATAAGTTTGTGCTTCCATTAAGTTGCGCGCACAAAGTGTACACTAAGTTTGTGCGCCAAACAAATACGTCAAATAAGTTTGTGCGCCAAAACAAAAGTTTAGGTATGCGTCAAATAAGTTTTGCGTCCAATAAGTTTGTAAGTTTGTGCGCCAAACAAAAGTTATACGTCAAATAAGTTTGTGCGCCAAAACAAAAGTTTACACGTCAAAAAGTTTGTGCGCAAAAACAAAAGTTTGTGCGCCAAACAAAGTTTATACGTTATTGGGTAAATTCCGTATTCCGTGATTTTGGGTGAATTCCGTATTACGTGATTTTGGGGAACCCGTGATTTTGGGAAGTTCTGTATTACGTGATTTTGGGTGAATTCCGTATTCCGTGATTTTGGGTGAATTCCGTATTACGTGATTTTGGGTGATTCCGCATTCCGTATTACGTGATTTTGGGTGAATTCCGTATTACGTGATTTTGGGAAACCCGTGATTTTGGGAAGTTCTGTATTACGTGATTTTGGGTGAATTCCGTGATTTTGGGTGAATTCCGTATTTCGTGATCGGTATCAGGGTTGCCGCGGGTTACCCGAAACCCGAGAGCCGAAACCCGGTCTTTTTTCAACCCGAAACCCGACCCGAGGTTTTTTTGGCCGACCCGATCCGAAACCCGACCCGATATTTTTCTCAACCCGCGGCAACCCTGATCGGTATCCGTGATTTTGGGTGATTCCGCATTCCGTAATTTTGCGAAATTCCGTATTACGTGATTTTTGGTAAATTCCGTATTTCGTGATTTTGCGTGAGTTCCGTATTACGTGATTTTGGGGAAATTCTGTATTTCGTGATTTTGGGTGAGTTCCGTATTTCGTGATCGGTATCCGTGATTTTGGGTGATTCCGCATTCCGTGATTTTGGGTGATTCCGCATTCCGTGATTTTGGGTGAATTACGTGATTTTAGGTGATTCAGTATTCCGTGATTTTGGGTGATTCCGTATTTCGTGATTTTGGTTGAATTCCATATTCCGTGATTTTGGTGATTCCGTGACGTACAGAAAAAAGTCACATCGTTTTTTAAGCGAAAAGTAAATTTTGTTGGACATGGACCTGGCAGAAGTCGATTTTGAGGACGAAAGTGACTACGAGCAATTAAACGCCATCCAGAATAGAAAGCAGAAAAAGGCGGGAGGATGGCAGTCCATGGGTAGGAAAGAAAGGACCGATTTGATTTCAAAAAAGTCACATTTTTAAATCTTCAATGATTTTCTATTAGACTAGACACCAAAGTATAACCAAAGGACAAAAAACGCTCTCCATCTCATAAATTTTAAACATATTTAGGTCTCGACCATACCGTCTTCAAAGGCGTTCTTCGCAAGGGTTACCGACAGCCGACGCCTATCCAACGCAAGGCCATTCCTTTGGCATGCGACGGGCGCGATGTCGTGGCAATGTCGCGTACCGGCTCGGGCAAGACGGCCGCCTTTGTGGTGCCGATGTTGCAGCGGCTTAAGCGACACGACACTCGCGGCATCCGCGCGCTTCTCTTCTCGCCTACACGCGAGTTGGCACTGCAAACATTCAAAACCGTCAAAGAGGTTTGCTCAACTCTTTACGTTAGCACGTTTAGCCATTGGGTTTCCAAAATTTCGTTCAATTACCAAGTTTTTGTTAATTGGTTTAGCTTTCTCTTTTGCAGCTTGGTCGTTTTACCGGACTTTACTGTGCTTGTCTCATCGGTGGTGACAGCATGGACGATCAGTTTAATGTCCTTCACCAGCATCCAGATATGTGAGCAGAACGTTGCTGAAAATTCTTTGATTTTTTATGCTTGAAATGGTTTAAAATCAGAGGTTTTGCAGTGCGCAAGAAAATGTTCATTTTTTTAGTCTAATTGCCACCCCTGGGCGTCTGCTTCATTTGGTGGTGGAGATGGATTTGAAGCTGAACACCGTCCAATTCATTGTGTTTGATGAGGGCGATCGCCTCTTCGAGTTGGGGTTTGCAGATCAATTAAAGGTGAACCAGTCGCAATTTGGGTTTTGTTTTTGAATCAAATTTACTTTAAGCATTTTTAGGAAATTTTGAAGCGCGTCCCGGATTCCCGACAGACCCTCCTTTTCTCGGCCACACTGCCAAAGATGCTCGTCGATTTTGCAAAGGCCGGCCTCTCTAATCCAGAATTGGGTGCGTGTTTTATTTTTTAATGGTTTTGCTCAAAAATTCATTCGACTCAATTATCGGATTGGATTTTCGTGGACTTGTTTTTTAATTTGCCTTGTGGAATTTTTTGCATGTTTTATTTTTTCCCAACTTTTTTAGTTCGTCTTGACGTTGAGACAAAACTCAGTGACAAGTTGGCCATGGCATTTGCACTGTGTCGTCAGGTGGAAAAGTTGCCTGTGCTGTTGAACGTGTGTCGTGTGCTCAGCAATCAGAAGAAGAAAACCATCGTTTTCTGTGCGACAATGAAACATGTTGAACACGTACGTCATCTTGATTTTCTGGTTCACAGTTCCACAAAACAATGAGAGTATTCAGCGTTTTTAGTTGGTAGCTGTGTTTCAGCATGCCGACCTAGACCCGGCCTATTTGTACAGTCAGTTGGACCCGGTGGCACGAAAACAGAACATCACCAGGTTAGCCATGCAAACAAGAACCGGTCCAGAATTTTTTGGTGTTGGTTTCAAAAGGATTTTTGCCGCAAAATGCCCTCACTTACAAATTAGGCATATTTTTGTCAGATTTCGAAACGACGAATGTTTTCTGTTGGTGGTCACTGACATTGCCGCGCGGGGCGTGGACATTCCGTTGTTGGATTATGCCATCAATTATCATTTCCCACCCAAGCCCAAACTGTTTGTGCACAGAGTCGGTAAGCTTTCACAAAATTTAAAGGTTTTGGGTCCTTAAAATTTTAACCCAAATACTTTTAAAAAAATGTTTAGGCAGGGTTGCTAGAGCTGGAAAATCGGGCATTTCAATATCGTTCGTGTCACCCGATGAGATGGCTTATTTGGTGGATTTGTTCCTCTTCCTTGGCCGTCCTATGCAATTTGTTCAACCCGATGACATCGCTGGCAACGCCAAATGGAATAAAAATCGTAAAACTACAAATTTAATTAATTTTTGTATTTTATTTTTTTTAGCGGATTCCGTTTTGATTGGCATATTTCCGGACACAATGGCGCATATGGAGACAGAGTTTTTGCGTTCCATTGAACAGAATTCCATTGAGATTGTACGTTTTTGCAGGCGCCAAAATTTTGACACATTTTTTCATATTTTTTAGTCGGATTTGCATCGGAAGGCCGAAAATGCGATGACCAAATATCAGCGAACTCGGCAACAGCCGTCGGCGGAATCCGTACGGCGTGTGAAGTCCGAATTTCGGCACATTTCGCCGGGAACGCACCCGTTCTTCGCGGACCCGGTCCTGTTTCCGGATTTTGCATTGGAACAACGCGCGGAAGGCACTGCCGCAGCTTCTGGCCATGAAGTTTTGGTTCAGTTGAAGTGTTGGCGACCAAACCAGGCAAGCAGTTCGGGTACCCTTCGTTGTTTTTCTCATTGCTCACTTAACTGATTCACAAAAAAAGAAAACCAATTTTCATTCGGATTCTTTGAGATCAAAATCCCATGTACAGCTTGCAATGCTGCATCTTTTGACTCTCGTTATTAATTTTTATCGAACTGAGTTTGTATTCGATTTCATAGGGTGATTCTTCCAATTTTCAACAAAAAAAAAACATCAAAAATTCCAGGCAATTTTTGAGCTGCGCAATACGCTAGGAGGTGCGGGCATAATGAAAACTAAAGAGTGCCAAACTGTGGTATCAAAACAGCCAAGTCGAGCGGAGGAGCGAAGGGCCGAGGAGCGAGCCGAACATTTTGTCGACTATGTGCCGTCAGACGTGAACACCGAGCGTGGCTTGGCACTTCGGGGCAACAGCGATGATGTTGCTGGTGGCGGTGGCGTCTCTGGCGGGGACATATTTGAAAATGCGGCACGAGCAGCGACCGTGGACATGGGAGCGGACGACGAGCGGGGCATGCACATGGACAACAAGCGGAAGATGTGGTGGGTCGGAGTGCGGAGTTTACACCTTGAGGAGGAAGGGTCGTCGATGACGGATAGACAATCGGAATTTTGAATAAACTCCCCCCTCCCCTCCAAAAAAAACCCCGCTCCAAACCCTACGACTGGGACTTAGACGATCACATCCCCTCCATGTTCAGGGACCGCAAAAGGAAGAAGTTTGTTTCTGCGGAGAAGGGTCAGCAGCAGCCAGTGAAGAAAATGCGCACCGAGGAGGGCACGTTGTTGCCGGTCAGCTATAAGTCGGGTCGTTACGAGAAATGGAAGAGGAACCAAAAATTGGACTTCCAACGGCCACAAGGGGACGATGACGAACAGGACCACGAGGAACGCGGACAGAAAAACAACAACCAACGCATGAGAAGAGGCGCCGAATCTCGTAAGATTTGGATGGCTGATTGAATGATTCGTCGGCAAAAAATTTGTAAAAATTAAGAACACAAGAAGGGAGGAGGACAGCAGCAGCACTTCAACAAGGATCAGAACCGGCGGGGCAAGTTCAGCAAACGTATGACGACGTCAGCAAAAGGGAAGCCGACCGCTGGTGGCGGTGGTGGCGCCAGAGGGGAATTGCGCAACATGGACCAGGTTGTGAAGGCCCGACGGAAGAAGGCCAACATCCAATCGTACCAAACCCATCGGCGAGAGGAGAATTTGAGGAAGCGGGACAAAGCGGCAAATCGCTGGAAGCCGAAGGGGGCCCGAAGTGATCAGCAGCAGCAGCAGAGGGGCCGGGGAGCAAAGGGCGGAGCCGGCGGCCGAAGAAACGTGCGGACGAAACGGAAAAGATGAAAGCATTTTTTGGTGTTCTCTTTGTTTGTTATATTCTTTTTAGTCCATTAAAAAAGAACTCTTAAACAAAAATTCTGAACTGAAAACGTTCATCACGGACGGATTATTGTTGTGACACTGTACTGTATTGTTGTTGTTGTGTACACAGTATACATCGTCGATTTTTTATTATACGCTAATTAGTTTTTTTGGCAACTTCGACTTTGACAAAGTATTAGGCAATTTTACTCGGAGCCTAAGTTAAGGACATTGCCAAGATTGTTAATTTATTTGGCTTCTTAAAAGGTCGTGTGCAAGAGTGTCTGAAAATTGAACGCGTATTTAACAATCTTTGACTTTATAGACAAATAATGAGAATTAACAAGAATTCGACTCTGTAAAAAGTGTTCGGTCACTGATGACTCAGTGACAGCTGGACACATGTTTTACGTCCAACTCGTCGAACATCACCAGCCGCCTGACACCAGCACCATTAGGAGCCCCGAAGAAGCGCGATGATTATGCAATCGCCACCACCACCACCACAGCCAATGCCCGAGCATTTGTCGCGCTTTTTTCACTCCATTCCCCCCCCCCCCCCACCAAATGTTAGCCATTCATTAATTGCCCATTCGTTTTGCCCACGCGCAAAATCGCCCCGCTCGTCCATTCGCCAAAAAGCTTCTGTTTGTTGTACACGCAATTTATGTGATGGACGGCCAAAGCCGGCTGGGCTGCTGCTGCTGCTGCTCACCACCACCACAGGTGTTGTTGGGGGGTTGGGGCTGTGTTCTGTTGCTGCTGATCGCCAGCAGACACCGACCGATCATCCCCCCCCCCCCGCCCATTCATTTATTGGTGGACAGACAAATCAAATGTTGGGAGACCATCAGAAATATTCATTAACATCCAATCCGCTGGGAAGCGTTCGTTTTCCAACGCATTGTTTTTATTTGTTTTTTGCATACCAATGAAAGAGAGTGGTGACATAAAAAGTGAAAATTGGTGTTGCATAACAAAGCGGGATAATATGTCCAATACACCCGGATGTACGCTCAAAACAATTCGGACAATTGGTGGTAGGAGACTGGTACGTTCAACACCGGATATAAATCCTCAAATACCCGGATAACGGTTCCGGATTATCCGGTTTTGTGAAAGTCCCCCCCCCCGCGGCGAAAATAATCGTTTCATTAAAACAAATGGACACGGAACACCAAAGGCGGCGGAAAAATAAGGGGCTTAGCGCCTCATCTGCTGCTGTTCATATTCTGATGATATTATTTATTGTGTTCCCACCGCTCTCCGAGAAACTTCCTATCAAAGCAAGTCCCCCCCCCCCCCCTCCCAAACCCTTGGCTTTCCCGAATGGGTGGGATGCGGTGGGTGGGTGCTGGCTGATCTGATCTCCACTCAACCCCAACATAAACTAGTTTAACACCCCCCTTCCCCCACCGTCAGCAAGCTGTACCCCCTTTCCCCACCCGTTCGGCAACTGTTGCTCAATCCAATGCCACCAGAGCATCCCATCCCATCGGCTTTGCTCGATTGCGCAAAATGCTGTTGTTGAAAGGAAGGTTGGTGATGGGATGATAAAGGGATGTTGTTGGGAGTGGGGGGGGGGGGTATATCCTCCGGGGATGATGGACACTTCATCATCCCCCAACTGTCCCCCTCCCACCCCCCACGCGTCGCACTTTTTTTTTGCTGTCGCATTGTTTTTGTTGTTGCAGCAATGCGCGAAAATTGGGGCACAACGGAAGGGGGAAGACGAAAATGATGCTGATGATGATGCTAATGCTAATGATGATAATGAGATGAGGACTGGATGGGCAGCGGCGGGGGCTGGGGGAGGAGGGGGGAGACCTGAATATTATGTGTGCTTTGGGGTAATTGTGTCCGAATTCCACCCCGAATACATACACAACAACACATCCACCAACCCCTCCAGCAAAAAGAGCAACTCCGATCACTCGATCACTCCACTCCATTCGCATGCCTTGGGGGCGTTTTCCCCAGCACATCCGTTTTTTGCTGTGTGGTGCCCACCATCACATCCCTTGGCAATCTCCAAGAAGCGGTGGAATGTGGCGGATTGATGATGAACTAACTGGTTAACTTGACTGGCCCCCAGGGGCCTCCTCAATGTGGGGCAAAGAACAATTGTGTGGGGATTATGGACAGATTTGTGGGGAGAATTGGGTGATGGGACGTGAATTTGGGGCGATAATTGATGGATCGCCGGAGGGTTGATTGGGGGTGGTGGAATGGCTCATGGCTTTGTTGTGGGACAACATAAATGGTTGAGAATGGGGCGAGAGCCGTCCAGATGTGCGGCCAGTTCATTCATTGCGCTCAAATCATCAGAGCTGCAGAAGCCGCCCCGGTGGTTTATTTCGGTTCTTTGTGCTGCCTTGCCCCCATTCTTTGAAAGGAAAATTTTTCTGATCAATCCTCAAGAACTTTTAAGCATGAATCTGATTAAGTATGGCACTTCTGCTGATCAGTCTTACTAAGCCCCGCGTTTTTACACTATTTTTAAGACATTTTTAGCACCAAAAAGGCTGTGGCAAAATCAAACATTTTTTGCCCACACTTTCACTAACATTTTCAAAATTTTTTGTTCACCATTTTTCACCGTTTTGTCACACATTTTTCGCAAATCCTATCGAGACAGCTGCCCCACCTCCTCCACCATCTTCTCGATGGTGCGTGGAGGTGCTAGACCGAAAATCCAATTCCCAATTCACCGCCGTTGACCCATCAGAGTGACCTTGGGCATTTTTGGGGGTGGGGGGGGGGTGGGCATTTTGTGAAAGTAAAATCATTTACGAAGCCGTAAAAAATGGATCATCCATCCGCCCGCGCTTTAGCCTTCATCAGCAGTAAAAAAAAGGTGAAAAAACATTTTTGAAAATTAGATAATTTACAAATTTTTTGAAATTTTTAATATTTTTTTGTGTTTTTTAAAAATTACACCGCCCGGGGGGTGACAATATTTCTGCTGGGTGGTCCCCAAGCACAGAAAACGGTAGATGAAAGGCCAAAAAACGATGGGTTTCGGCAAGGGGTCGGCCCACTAACCCAATTCCCGGGTCCCCTCGCCCAATTTTGGTTGGTGCGTCAAAGCACCGCCGGGGGGTGTTTCGGATCAAAAGGATGCTGGAGGGGGGGGGGGGGGGGGGGGGGGTAAACAGCCCCCGCCCCGCCTCCCACCTCCCGCATCTTCCTCCGATTCATCCTTGAGCCCATTCCCGAAATTGGAGGAGTTGGGTGGGTGGGTGGTGGGGTGCTGACACTGAATGCATGGAAGTTGTTGGAGGTGATGACCTTCCTGTAATGGTGGGTGAATCAACAAATCCGAGATTGGGGGGGGGGGGGCTTTGCCGCCGCCGCCGCCGGCTGGCACTGATGGCGGCGGCGCTCTCTCCTCCCCCAAATTCATCGCCTCCGGCGCTTTTTCGCATACCCCAAGGGAATGAATGCTAACGGGATAAATGAGCGGGTTGTGCGCTGTGACTAAGCAAAGGTGTGTTGGGTGTGCATTCAGTCGCGCATTCGCGTCGAACAAATGATGGCTTCGGGAAGTGCTCGAACTTTGCAGCGCCCGCCGCCCATGCCCCTCGGGTCCGGAAGGGTTCAGAGTCCGTCCGTCCCCGTCCTTCTTCCGGAACGGGGGAGGGGGGGTGGGAAGGAAGAGTGAGTGGTGGGATGGGTGGGGGGTGATTCATTCCTATCCACTTTCTTAGGATTTGTTGTTTGGGGAATGCATTCGTCGGATGTCCCCCCCCCCCCCCCCCCTCCGGTGCTGCTGTTTACGCGCGTCATTTCAATTAATGTCGCGCCGACCTTCCTTCCGGAAGAAGCCAGTGTGTCGGATCGGATCGACTGGATCAAGGGCAATTATGGCGAATGGGAGGATAAAAGCGATCTAAACTCGTTCCCACCCCCATTCGGCACATGCCATTCAATCGTTTTGTCCCCACAAAAAATTCCTCCAAACCACAAAATGGGCGTTGGCTACGGGTTCAAATTAGCGCCTTTTTTCAAACTCTTTACTTGGCTTTGTGTTCTAAATTTGTTAATCAAAGGCCCGCGGCTATTTGCTTTAAACACAAAGCTGGTCCATGCAAATCCGAGCATTGGTCACCAACAGCGACGCCCCCGGCCCAACTCCCCCCCCCCCCCCGGGTCTTTGACCCCCTCCCTCCCATGCCGACATGGTGTCCCCGAACGTCCCCGATTTCACGGCCCCAAAAGCCGCAATTGTTTCAAAATGCACTGAACCAGAGGGTGGCGCGATGAACCCAAACCCAAGCCAAAACATTCACATTTTCACACTGCTCCTTCCTGTCTCGCATTTACAATTTTCCGAGCCGATGTTGTGCACCTGTCAATGATTTGGCGGGTTGGGTCGGCATTCATGCTGAGAAATGGCGGATTGACGACAGCTCAGTGACAGCCGCCGGCCGCTTCCCCTCCCCCCCCCCCCCCTCCCGCTTCCCCCATTCCCAAGGCCACATTGGCGAGCTGTATGCGCAACAGCGCCGAGGTTTTACGGCTGCGCACTTACGGACAGTCCTTTCCCCCCCCCCCCCCCCCCCCCCCCTCCCCCCCCCCCCCTCCCCTCCCCTCCCCTCCCCACCCCTTCCCCCCCCCCCCCTCCCCCCTTCCCATTCCTTTTAAATTCCCGCCCGCTGAGCGCCGTCCGACGACCCCAAGTCGTCCAGACAATTTGTCATAAAATTTGAAAAATGGCTTAATTGCGTCAGCTGGCGGGCGACGGTGTTCAGCCGTGCTTTTTGAAACGGAACAGCCACCGAACGTTCAAAACGCTTCAATTTTTGCGAAAAAAATCAAATTCTTTATTTTAATTAGGGTAATTGAAGACCGGTTAATCAAAACGGAAACCGATCATCGGAATTAACGTCAAACCCGGAACCGGTACCGGTAACCGGATGTCGAGAAACGGTGAGACCGCCGCCGGGGTGACCAGGTTTATTCGATCTTAATCCACAATCATTTCACTTTAATTTACATTTTCACTCTCCTCAATTTTCGGCTTTCTTTCTGTAGTCAATTATTTTTTGTTAATTTTTCTAAAAAATTTTTAAACATTTCGTCACGAACGCTTTTCGTCGGCGATGGGCGGCAGCCGATGGCTCATGAAGCAAATTTTTTTTGTTTTGTTATGGGCGTGCATATGGGCGGAGTCGTTTATAAGCATCGGACGAAGGTGGTTATGGGGGACATTCGGCGGGAGGTGGGGAAGGGGGGGCACAAATCCCTGCGCCCACCTCCGAGCAGTATCCCCACACCTCCACCCCCCCACCCCCACCCCCCCCCTCCCATCCATCGCCACTTCATTTTCGGAAAACAAGCAGCCAAAGACGATGATGTGTTGATGAAGCGGATGACGGACAGACAACGTATTGAAGCGCCGGCGGCGACGGCGGGGAGGGGGCAGGCGATTTGGGCTCATCAAACCCCCAAAAACCCTCTTCCTGTTGCAGCTAACCGGATAAAGTAGCTGATCGGGGGGATCAGCGGGAGGGGGTAAAGGTTGTTTGTGAAGAGCTATCGACGCTCGCTGCCATTATGCACGAAACCCCGGGGGGGGGGGGGGGAGGGGGTAGTTAATGCCGAAAGTGCGGCGGCGCCTCCCCCCCCCCCCCCCCCCCACACTCCCGGCAGCCATACGCCGCACCTCCACAGGTTTCCCGGATCTGTCTCGAATCCTTTCTCTCTGATTTTTGATCAAGTCGTCGCGCACAATGATTCCCCCCAAATTAAGCCTCAAATAATTGACCCTCAAAATGCTGCTGATCCGGCACGGCATCATAAAGCAAATTTTCGGTCTGCCCCCCTGGTCCTGCATAAACAAAAATGCTTCGATTACAGCTCCAACCCAACCAACCAACTAACAAAAGGGATGGGAACACTGAAAGTCTGTTCGCTGATCGGAGACCGAATTTTTCTCAATTTTTTTTGTCCATTTTCTGTTGCGTCGCGTGGACAAGTAAAGGGGGGGGGGGGGGGAAGGAAGCGCCGCGGGGGGGGGGGGGGGAGGGGACAATGCGCGCCTTTTCCTCACCAATAATTTCATCGCGCATTGTTCTCGTCCACACATCAGACAACGCCGCCGGCGGCGGTGGCGGCGGCCGCGTTTATATTTATTATTGTTTTTCCCCGTCCCCCCAAGTTTTCTGCTTCCCGTCCCCCCCCCCCTCCCTCCCCCATCCCCTCCAGCGTCATATCTTTTTTTTCTCGCAACAAAACAATCACTCACAACTCGCGCATCAACCAGCAGCATTCAGCACAAAATGTTCGCGCAAATTTCAGGACACTTTTGCCCCTCCTCAATTCGTTCTCAGCAGCCAAGCGACAACCAACCGAACTCCCTCCCCAAAACAAACAAATTACAATTACACACTCGCCTTGCGCTCTCCCTGCCATTTGTTCATCAACCAACCGAAACTTGCCGCCGTCCGTCGTCCACATTTTGCCAAATTTGTCATTCAAACGCTTCAAAGCGTCACAGCGAATAAAGCAAGAAGAATAAATATGGTTGTGTCCGGCCCGCCTCAATCGCCACGAACCGGCCTTGCCCTTACCGACTTGCAACAGGTTGGCACGTTGAATGGGTGCCATTTGCACCAATGTGTAGTTTAATTGTTTTTGGCACTTTTTGTTTTTGGCACTCTTCAGGAGTAGAGAGTTGATTGTAAATGCCGGGATCTGAAATTTTCTAAGACAAAATCCTCCCCGGGGGGGGGGGGGTGTGACTAGAGCCGAGAAAACGGGAAATTGAGAAAATTTTTGTAATCCCAGGCAAAAGAATTCGTAAAAAGAATTTATCCATTTCTTCCCCCTGCAGTCAACTTCGGGATCCATTGACACGTCAAATTCGGGCAACGGCTCCGGCAGTAGCGGCTCTTGCAGCGGATCCATCGGCGGCGGTGTCATTAGCGGGCTGGCCATTGCGGGCCATGGCGGCTCATCAAATTGGTTCGAATTTGTTACGATTGTTTGGCCAAATGTTCTTAGCCATGGTCTAATCGGTTTTGTAAAGAATTTTGGGCTATTTTTTTTTTTGCAAAAAAATTATTCCATGCCCACAGGCATTTTTTTTAATTACCCAACCCACCCACCCCCCCGATACTCTGGAATGCCGTCCCCGTCGGTCTCCTGACTTTCGGCAACCGACGGCTTGTTCCCGAACCCCCAACCCAAGACAACTTCCCCGACCAGATCCCTGACTTTGTTGCCCCTAAAGGGTTTGAAAAAATTAAAAAACAGCTTTGGACGATTCCGTGTACCCTTCTGTTTTCAAAATGGAATGATTACAGCAGCCCCCAGCCCCTTCTTCTATAGCAAGCAGTTCACCCCCCCCCCCCCCATTTTCAGGTCCACCCGTGGCGTCGGCGGTATCGGCGCCGGCCTTTCCTGCTCGTCCCTCTCCTCCGTCGGTGGCGGTCTTTTTGGCGTCAAAATGGGCGGAGGAATGGACAGCCTGCACTCGGGCGGATCGCCTTCGTTAGGACAGGTAAAATAGAAATGATTCTTCGGCAAATTTGTCCAATATTTAAATTTTAGGGTTCATTTGGCGGCTTTCCTTCGTCTAGCAACGGCACCAACGGTGGCCTGTTCAATAACTGCGGATGTTCATCATCCGACTACGGCTTGTTCAAGAAGTGAGCGCGTTGCTGAGGCCTTCAAAGAATGGTGCGGCGAGGCGTTGAAAAGAATTTCTAATTTTTTAATTCATTTTTGATTATTTTTCAGACTCCCAACATTCGCGCATCTTTGAAGCCTTGCCCTCGCCTGCTCAACCGCCATGCATTTACCACTACTTCATCAAGTTGGTTACAAAATTTGCTGGCAAACTAAGGACTTAGAAGTTTGGACACTCTTTCATACTTTTAAATTGAAATTGATCAGGTTTTTGGATTCGAGATAACTGACACGGTTCGAAATAGATAATGATTCGAAATAGGACTCGAAATTTTTGGGGTTTGAAATGGATAATGATTCGAAATAGGACCCAAAATTGATTAGGGTTTGAAAATGGATCATGATTGAAATGATCAGGAATAGTTCACCAGAATTTTTCCGTCGTCAATTTACGTTTTTTCTTTAACAGTTTACACCATTCATTCTCCCCCGGAGGGAGAAAATGCTTTGCCCTTTGGCAAAGTCCGTCCCGTCCATTCACTTCACATCCGCCCGCCGCCCCGTCCCGCCGTCCGTCCCATCGCCGTCGGCGCGGTGCCATCGCTTCCCTTCGCTTGCCCTTTCTTCCCCTCCGTTTAATCTGTTCCAACAACGTCAATTAATCCCAACTTTTACACACTGTCCCAGTTGTTACATCACCACAACCAAATTTAGTTCTTCTTCTATTTTGATGAATGGAAAATGTTTTTTGTTTCATAAAAAATATATTAAAAAAGATTATTTTAAAAAACATTTTTCATTTCTGACTTTTTATGTGTAGAGTGAATGTGCTGCTACGCCTTTTATTTTTATTTGTCCCCCAAATTTTGACGAGCGCAATGAATGAGGAGAAGGGAATTTCGATGTTATTGCCCCAAATTTGATAATTTTCTCCCTCCCCCCCGGCCCCCAAATTTCAAAAGTCTTTCAAATTTCTGTTAAAGTATTTTCTTCCTCACTTCCTCATCGTCAGATCACAAAAGTCTGAACAAATCTTCGAATTCCCAAACACAGACACAAAATATTTGATCAGTTTTGAGGAACGCAAAAATTTTGGACTAAAATTCGTAAAAAATTTTCAACAAAATTCTGCTCAAACATTATCAATCATCCGCTTGTTCGGACCGACCAATTTAAAGCCGATTTAATTAGTGGGCGATTGATCGTCTGCCCCCCCACAGATTTCTATTGACAAGATGCAATATTTTACATATAAACGCCCAATTCCAATTCCGCTATGTGCCTGAATGGTCAAGCCCACCCCCCGGCACAATGGCTGTGCATGGATTCATTCGATCGGTGCCCGTTTTGGAATGACCAAATTTTATGATTAACTAAAATTATGGGAACTGTTCGGATGCCGCCAAAATGTGTTCCCCGCCCATGCCGATTCTGTGCCTTTGAAGAGTTGTTGTTAATATGTTTTTATTTGTTTAATTGCCATTTTATTTTGTTTTACTTCCGCCATTCATTTTTTGCCCCCAACTTTTTGCATTGTCTTTCACGCAAACATTTAATCCATATCCAGAACATATGTATGACCAGTTTGTGATTAAAAATTTGAACTAAAATCATTCATTCATTTACCGGTAATTTGTTTGTGGGTTGGGCCTTCGCCGCGGGTCAAAAATAGTTAAAGAAAGGCCCCGCCGGGCATTTCCGGTAATTTTGCGCTTCTAGTGGCGGCACAACAAGGAATGTGTGGCTTTGGAACAAAAACAGCGCTAAAACTAAACTGGGGACACAACACACAGCATTTTTTTTTTTGCCTCTGCGCAACGCCTCGGGGGGCGAGTTAAACCCTCAAAAAAACATCCAGGATCCAAAAAAATGTCGGATACACAAAAATAATTTTTAAAATCGAGACTTTCGATTCGAGAGTGACACCGAGAAAGATTTTGTTTCATTTTCTACCAATTGGATTGTTTTGTTGTGCGGGCGGTGCCGTTGTTCCCGCTTTGTGCTTTACAAATTAATGCTTAATGGAATATGTAAAGGCGCCGCGAACGAATGCCGTGTCGTCATCGTTTGTGGCAAAAGTGCCGTCATCGTCGAACAATAATTATTCGGGCAGCCGTTGGGATGGCCTCCCGCCCTCTGTTTTTCAATGCACTGTTACCATTTAACGACCATTTCTTGTCCGACTTTTACCACCATTTTCACATATAAGGGCAATTATTCTGTTTAATTTATTTTCTTAATAATCGCTTCTCTTATCTGTTTTATTTTTGAGTAACGTGAACCCCCCCCCCCCCCCGGGGGTTGGTCGGTACTTTACGTTTATTTTGTCCAGAAAATATTTTTTTGGGTTCTCTTCCTCCATACGACGGCGGCGTTCAGCAAAAAATTGCTCTTTTTAGTACATTTTATCAATTTTTGCACATCTGCTGTCATTCATTCATTCCATCGCCCCATTTTTTTGTTGGCGTCGACAGAAAACATTTTATAAATTCATGAAAATTTGACGAGCCCTGGGGGGTCTAATGAAAAAAAGCAAAAAAGGAAATGAAAATGTATGAGAAAAAGAATTCTTTTGACAACTTTCGTCATTAGCTTAATCCCTCCTCTACTCTACATTTTAAGCTCCTAATCACTTTGAACATTAAAAAGGGGGATAATGTTTTATAATGATTTTCTCCACGCATTTCCTTCTCATTCACACCGACAAACATAACAAACATTATTATACAAAAAATGTCAGTCCAAATAAATTCCCCGGAGGGGAGGGGGGGGAATGTTGAAGGAGATTAGTTTTGTTTTGTTGGCCATGGCGGCCAGCGATAAATCGATGGAATTTATTCTGCAATTTATTTAAGCTTCTCCTTTCATTATCCATTAAAAATTCAAAAAACAAAAAGTTTTTGGGCAAAAAAATCGTTGATTTTGTTATTTTCCTTGTCGCGAATTATGTGTGAGGGGCCCAACCAACGGCACAAACAATTTAAACCTCCATACTTTGACCGCCGGCACGTCAATCATTCATTTCCCATTCATTCACATGATTTACACATACACAGTGGCTGGCTTTTTCCACCCCGAGGGGAATTCGGTCTTCCTGATGGAATTAATTGTTCATTCCCGAACGGTCGGAGGGTTGCTTTCGCTCGTGCGATACCCAATGGTGTTGGAGGAATAAAGTTGAGACCAAAACGGGAGCCCGACGGATGAGAGGATCGGGACAGAAGTTTCTGGGATTCCCAGCGCCCGGGGGTTTTTTCCTCTAACTCCTCCCCCCCCCCCGCCCCTCTGAAGCCCACCCGCGCGACCGCTTCACTATTTATTATGTATTGAATCGAAGATGATTTTATATTTGTGTACAAAATTTGTAGAAAATCAAATCAAATAAAGCGTTATGAATCCGGCAAATGACAGCAACAAAAATGGCAAAAAAGACGGAGCAAAGAAGAGAAAGCCGCAACTGCAATCGTCAGAAGACGAAAAGGTAAAAAAAGAGGCGTTTGAACATAATTCAAATGCTTCAAAATTTCTGGCGTAATGTTTTCCCTTTTTTTATTGCTTTTGTCTGCCAAAACCTGTGGCAGTCGTAACAGTTTTTTTGATCGCATTAACTTCTAAAATTTTAGAATGAACATTGTTAAAACTCCAAAAAATCACTCAAAAAAAAATGTTAGGACCCTAACATTTTTTAGAGAGATTTTTCCTTTCGAAATTCTAAGAAAAATGCAATAAAAACCAAAAACACACTCCCAAAGATCGACTTTTTTCAGTTAGCCCTCTCGCCCCCTCCCCCGAAAAAATTTTCAGGCACGCCCTTGGTATCACTATCATTATGTACTATTTAATCATAATCGTAAAACCTCAAAAACTTTTTTTATGAATATGAAATGAAATTGTTTTTTAAGGGTTTAAACTTCAAGCATTAAGCATTCTGTCGCACCGTCAAACGACGACAACAACAAAGACGGCGATAGTAACCGTAACCAAAAAACGGACAAATCGAGCCTCTGTCAACCAGTGCCATTTTTGGTAGTTTAATCCAAACAAAAAAAATGTAAATTTAATGGAAATGCATTTAAATTTGTGTGTTGAACGCCTTAAATTTGGACTGAAATTCTGCAAATTTTAGTGCCAACCCGACATTAGCAACAAAAACAACTGCTGGACAACATTTGGCGGCAGCGCGGGGAGTGGCGGTGGTGGCAGCGGCGGATTTTTGCGGTCACTTTTGAGAAAAGGGCTTGACGAAAGTGCCCATTTGCTTGGCGTTCGCCGAGGCAAAGCGGCAGCAGCGGGGCTCGTGGACATCAACGGCACAGCGATGATGCCGGCACTGAACATTCATGAGGCATCTTCGCGCAGTGCGGAGGTTTGCCAATTCTTAAATTTTGTGTTTGGTCTAAATTTTTTTTTCTGTAGGATTGCATTGCACGGCTGCGCACGGACCCAACTAATGGACTCTCTACCGCTGAGGCAAGCCGCCGGCTGAACTTCAGCGGTTTCAACGAGTTCGAGCTGAAGAAAGAGGAGTCCATAATGGGCAAATATCTTGAACAGGTGTGATAAATTTTTTTGCAGTTAGTTTACTGGACGAATTACAGAGAATTTTTATTTTTTAAAAAGATTTAGTTGAATTTGCGTAAATTTAAATTTTTTTCATTATTTTAACCGTCAGTTCAAAAATCCGCTGATCTGTCTGCTGCTTGCCTCGGCCATTGTGTCCGTGCTAATGAAGCAGTACGACGACGCGCTGTCCATTGCTGTCGCCGTGCTCATTGTTTGTTCTATTTTTTAATTTTTCGCATTTATTCCAATTCTTAACTTTTTCCGGTGGTTAGCGTTGGCTTTATCCAAGAATATCGGTCAGAAAAAACGTTGGAAAAACTGAACAAATTGGTGCCACCAACAGCGCATTGGTCAGTGGAACAGCACAAATTTTTTTTTTGTTACGAATTTTAATTTTTGTTCAATTTTTTAGCATTCGTGATGGTCGAAGTGTCACTTTTTATGCCAGAGAACTTGTGCCTGGCGATTTGGTATTGCTGAACGCCGGTGATCGTGTGCCAGCCGATGTGCGCGTCATTGAAGTAAATTTTTGCAATTTTTTTCCCGATTAAAAAATTTTGCACGAATTTTTAGGCGGTTCAATTGCAATTGGACGAATCGTCGTTTACGGGTGAGAATGAGGCAAGGGAAAAGTTGACCGGCGGTTTGCCCGAAAATGCCGTCAAATTACCCATAAACAATGGGGCGGCACAAATCAATGGGAACGGCGGGGGCGGTGGAAGCATTGAGAACATGGACAACATCGCCTTCATGGGCACTCTGGTCTGTGCCGGCCGGGGCAAGGTCAGTCAGTTAGTAGTTGGGTTTGGGCGTTTGATTTTTTTGGCGAAAATATGGAAGTTGTTGCCTAAAAAGCTTGAAAGGAAAAATAAATTATAATAAAAAAAATTGACAACTTTTTCTATTACAAATATCATTTTCATATGTAAAAATTGTATTTTTTTTTGTTTAAATTTTTAAAAAAACATTGCGCGCAGGGTATTGTGATCGGGACTGGCGCAAATTCCATGTTCGGCGAGGTGTTTCTGATGATGCAATCGGAAGAATCGCCGAAGACGCCGCTTCAGAACAGTTAGGCGTTTTCTTACCGATTTTTTGCAACGAATGTCGTTTTCCCATTTTTAGGCATGGACCAATTGGGCAAGCAGTTGTCATTGTACTCATTCGGCGTCATCGGATTGATTTTTGTTGTTGGACTAATTCAGGGCAGGTACGGTCGAGCATATTTTGTGCTGTTATAATTTCTCACCAAAAATTGAAATTTTTTTATATAAAAATCTATTCAACTTTTAGGGATATGCTCGAAATGTTCACTATCGGAGTCAGGTTTGGGCAAAATTGTTGCACAATTTTTGAATTGATGTCCTTGTTTTTTTAAGCCTTGCAGTTGCGGCAATTCCCGAAGGTCTTCCGATTGTCGTAGCGGTAACGCTGGCCATTGGCGTGATGCGAATGGGCAATCGGAATGCGGTGGTGAAAAAGTTGTCGGTGAGTTTAATTTCCGTTTTTTTAGATTTGCAAAATATTGGAAAAATTAAGATTGATTTCTAATAAAAAAAAAGTTCGATTTTTTTAAACAATTCCAAAAAGTGCTAAAAACAAATCGGCATGCTGAATCTGGTGTTGAACATTAGTTGATGATTTATGCACACGAAAGCGCGTTTTAAGGCTGTTGAAACACTGGGCTGTGTGACGGTGATTTGTAGCGACAAGACGGGGACGTTGACCAAAAATGAGATGACCGCCTGCATTGTTGTGGCCGCTGATGACACGCGAGCAGAGGTATTTGATTTTTTTGTTCTACAATACTTTGTACGCGATTAGAAAAAATTCGGTTGTAATCGATTTTTGTTTAAATTATTCTCAGACTGTTCAATTGATCACGCACCCCATTGATAATGTTCATGCGTTTGGTTTACAATTTACCAAGGTCCCTGTGATTGGCTTCAACGACTCGCCACGCTCCGGCAACGATGACGGGGACGGTGTTGGCGACAGCGGCGGTGAATGCCGTTTGATGAGCGGTGAACGTGTGCTTGGCCATTCCCATTCGGCCATCAGTCGAGTAGTGGAGATTGGCTGTGTGTGCAACAATTGCTATTTGGCCAATGGCACTGTGATTGGACAGCCGACGGAAGGGGCGCTGATGGTGTTGGCGAGGGAGGTGCCAAAATTTTAATTTTTTGAAAAAATTTTAATCAAAAACAACAGACACAATTGGACATTTCTCGCTCATATTTTCGCCGTCTCAATGAAATGCCGTTCAGTTCGGACACCAAATGGATGGGCGTTCAAGTGGAACCAAACAGTCGGGTAATTTTATGCATTTTTTGACTCATTTTTGCAACATTTTTAAGCCCGGTGAGGTGGAGCTGATGCTGAAAGGTGCCATTGACCGTGTGTTGCAAATGTGCGTAGGCTATTTGGACAACGGAGTCACACAACGGCCGCTGACCGCGCAACGACGGGAGCAAATTTTGCATTTGGCCAACGGGCTGGGCCAGTCCGGTCTCAGAGGTGGGTGGGTGGGTATGGGTATTGCCTACTTTGAATAGGGCACAAATGCCAAAAATTAACTAAATTTAGTTATTGGAATGGCTTGCGGTAAGGACATGTATTCTCTGTACTATGCTGGCCTTGTTGGCATCATGGACCCAGTCTGTTTTTTATGGCAGTGTAATTTAAGAAAAATCAATAAAACTTTTATAAATTAAGCCACGTCCCGGTTGTCGACAGTCCATCGAAACAGTGCAGGATGCCGGTGTTTCTGTCAAGATGGTCACTGGCGATGCGCTGGAAACCGCAATCAGTATAGGTAGGTGGAGAAAGAAACAACAGACGACGTCGAATGGGAATCGTCAGAAAAGAATTAAGAAATTTATATTTCTTGTCAATTTGTTTTTTTCTTTACAATTTGGAATATTTTTGTTTACTTAAATTGCTTTGTTATCATTATTAGGCAGTCGACTGAATATCTTCAGCTCCGGGGACAACACATTGTCTGGTGCCCAAATTGATGAACTTTCGGACATGGAGCTGGAACGTCTGATCCGCGGTGTGTCCATCTTCTACCGGTCGTCGCCAAGGCATAAACTGCGCATTGTTAAGGTGCGAGCGAATATCCATTTACAAATATATATTTTTTGGAATTACATTTTTTTTAATTTAAGGCCCTCCAAAACATCGGCGAAGTTGTGGCGATGACTGGCGATGGTGTCAACGATGCAGTGGCGTTGAAAAAATCGGACATTGGCGGTAAAAAAAATAAACCACTCCCAAAAATTTGGCAAAATTGTTCACTTTCAGTTGCAATGGGCAATGGCACCGATGTGTCCAAAGAGGCGGCCGACATGGTGTTGATTAACGACGACTTCAGCACAATCAAAGCGGCCATCGAGGAGGGCAAGGGCATCTACCACAACATCACCAACTTTGTGACGTTTCAGCTTAGCACGTTAGTGGCGGCGGTGATTTTATTTTTGTTTCTAAAAGCATATTGAAATGGGAGATTAAAGGGGATTGTCTCTAAGCTTTTCCCCTTTTTTTGCTGTCCAGAAGTGTGTCTGCCATCGCGCTGATCGCCATCTCCACTCTGTTCCACTTTGAGAATCCGCTGAACGCCATGCAAATTTTGTGGATCAATATCATCATGGACGGTCCGCCTGCCCAGAGCTTGGGCGTGGAACGCGTGGACGCTGACATCATTCGACAGCCGCCGCGGAATGTGCGTGAACCGTTGATCAACCGATCGCTGATCATCTCCATTCTTTCATCGGCAGCCATTATCATTGCCGGCACACTGTTCGTCTTCTACAAAGAGGTGCTGGCTGGTTGGGAGATTTTGTTTTCTTGAAAATCAGTCGGTGAAATTTAATTTAAATGTTAAAGATGGCTGCAGACAATGAGATCACACCGCGCGACACGACGATGACGTTCACCTGTTTTGTGTTGTTCGACATGTGGAATGCGCTGAGCTGTCGGAGCAGTCGCAAAATGATTTGGGAGATTGGGCTGTTCAGGTGAATTTGGTGATGTTCATGGACATGAATTGCATTTTTTTTTTTGCGTGAAATTCGTTTGGGGAAAACAGTTTTTCAGTTTTTGATTGGGGCAGAGGCTTGGTTGGCAATTTTTTGGAATTTGGAATTAATCTGGGCCAAACAATTTAAGCAATCCGATGTTTTGTTTGTCCGTCTTTGGCTCTCTGTTATGTCAATGCCTTGTCATCTACTTTGCGCCACTGCAACGGATATTCCAGACCGAGGCACTTACTGCCTACGGTAAATTAATTAAATTAATGCTATCCCGATTTTTTTCTTTGATTTGTAATTCTTTAAATTTTATAATAGAATTATTTATTTCTTATCTTCAACTCCATTTTAGACTTAGCCTTCCTGACACTGCTGACCTCAACCGTGTTTCTGTTTAATGAGGGCAAGAAGTATTTGGTTTTGCGTCGTCTGAGGTACAAACAGCGGCAGCAGCAACTTCAACGAGAGGATGTGCGCGTCGATTGTATTGACAGTAAGCAGAAATGGTCAAGAAGGATGAACGGCGGGGGAGCCAAAATGATGATTTGATTAATTGTTGTTTAATATGCCCGATGGTTTTCATATGATGCCAAAGTTCTTAAACACCCCCCGGAGTCATGTGAAGTCGTTGGAGTTTTGTGCATTTTAACAATTCCATGCTTTTGAATTTTCGATCATTGCCCAAAGTGAATATGTACAACACTCCGAATGACTGCAAAAAAACAACCATTCTTTATTTCCTTTTCTCTTTGTTTGTCAAATATATGTTAATAATATTTTATAGTCAATGACAGAAAATGAAAAAATCTTTTGTAAAACATTGTTTGACCATTTGTTGAATTTTAAACTTTCAATAAAACATACAAGCGCCTTTTGAGAAGTTCAGAATCTGAAGGATTTGATTAAATTAAATCGTGATCCGGCCCTTATACATTGGATGGAACCCAATATGATCATGGAACAACGCCTGATCAGATAAAAATGCATTTTTTACACTCCAAAAGTCGACCGCTTTTCTCTTTGTTTGTCCCCCTTTTTCATTTAAAAATATGTATTAAGAATATTTAATATTGTTTTGTATAATCATCAAACGTTTGACAAGTATAATTTAAAATGGAAAAAGGCAAAAAGTTGAGTGGTACCGCCCGGACGGTGCGGAAGTGGTACGGAAGGAAACAGCGCCACCGGAATTGAATCCACAAATGACCAACTGTTTGACAACCCCCGACCTTCAGCAGCATAACCTAACAAACGTCGGACGCCGTTAGGGGTACATGTTTTAAATTAATAATTAACGGCGTCCACTTAAGTTGCAATTTTGTGCCCTTTTTTGGACTAAATATTATTGGTTGTTTTAAATTAATAATTAACGGCGTTTTATTTTAAAAATAAAATATTTTTATTTATAATCGAAAATCAATATGCAGACATTGAAATTCCGATCTTAGGATTATATTTTTGCTTTTTAAAATGTACAATTTTCTGTTAATCAGTGCCGATTTACTCAAAAAATTATTGCCGGTTGAGACAAATATGATTAATGACACACAAATCACGAAATGCCTTTTTTATCAGTTTTTATTCTAGTAAATGTACTTTATTTGAGCCCTAAATCTTTTTTGGAGTTGAAATAAAATGAGCTTTCGATCGATGTCAAATAATCGTGTTTTTGCAGCAAATGTCTCCCTGCAAGCAGCTGTAGCCTAAAAAATAAGGGGACATTTACAAAATGCCATTTAATCGACAGGCGCCGACCGATCGGACAGCTGAGCTGCCGTTGTCCATTTCGGTACATCGGAATGTCGCGCGATGCCGTGGCTGTGCACACGCCGAACGGCATCGCATTGTCAGGGCACGAGGCACAGCAGAAACCGTTTTGGCAACGAAACCCGGGCGGACAGGCGCCCTGCAAGCATTGGGGAAAAGTTTGGGTGATCGATCCATAATTGATCGACAAATGGACTTTCGAGAAAGGGATCCCGAAAATTCGGGGAGACTCTATCCCGTCATGTCATTTCCATGGATTTGCTGGAATTAAGGGACAAAAAGGCGCAATTTTGCCTGGTTGCAGCGCCCCATCGAACGCCCCACGGGGCACTGACAACAGAAGTTGGCCGTGTTGCACACGAAATTGTCCTGGCAGTAGCCGGCCACACATTGCGCAATCGACATTTGGCCACCGCATGCCTCTAAATGATGCGTGTGAATCTCACACGGGCGCACATTTGTACCGTACCCACCCACATAGTCGTCCTTGCCCCGGCGGCAACAAACCCCGTTCAGACAACTCTGGTCCGGCGGGCATTGTCCTCGGGCGCTTGAAACCGAGAATTTTTCTCACAAAAACGAAATTCCATCAATTCCACCCACACCAACGCACCTGCATCGGATCATTGATCGAAAACCCTGAGGGCAGAATCCTGAATTTCGACAACTTTGCATAAAAGCAAATCGCTCAACAAACCCCTATCATAAGTTTGGCCAGATTCTCACCTTCCGACTGTTCACCGACGTAGCCGCCTTGGGCGCCGTTCTGATACGGGTCGAAGAAGCCGGCATTCCCGTCCGGGTAGTTGATGTCCAGCTCGTTGCCCGTGCAGCACTGGCCGTCAATGCACTCGGTGGGCCCGCGATAGTATGGAGTGCATTGCACTGCGGTGGTGCACTGCGCGTACTGTTGTTAAATTGGCCACCGTAAAAATTAAAATTCAAAAAAAAATGCACGCCCACCAATGCGCGTCCGCCGTTTCGGCAACGTTGGCACGCTTTAATGGGGGAGGGGAGGGAAGCATTGGCATCCCGCACAAATTGAGCCAAAAGCCCGCGAACTGTTTACGCGTCAGTTGGTAGGCCAAGTTTGGAAACTCTCCGCAAATGTAGTAGACGGTCGGGTATTGGAGTGCCGATTGGCGCCGGGCTCGAGACGGTGCCCGTGCCAACTGCTGGTGATGCACCCGTTTGTTGTTGTTGGAGGAAATGCCTGACAAATGAGACAGGTGATGCCTTTATTTAGTGGGGGGACACATCGTCAAGTCCATGGCCTGGTTTCCCGTTTTACGACTGAATTTCTTCGGGTTGGATCGTTGTCATTTAAAATTTCCACCGATCAACTTTGTTCAAAACAATGCATGCCCTTGGGCTATTTGGCTCAAAAATAGGGGGGGGGGGGGGGTAGAAAACCGATCAGAAATCGGCAAAATTTCTGTGCCATTATTTACCCGCATTTGCAACGGAAGACGAACAGAAGCAGCAAATAAGGAGAATGCCGTTGAAAACGAGTCGTAAAGAAATGTATTCGATGCTCATTCGGGAAATAATTTAATTTTAATTGGAAACACTTAACGAAAAAAAATGAGGACGAATTTTTTGGGCGTTGTTTTCTTATATTAATGTACTGTTTCTTATTATTTTCTGGATGTCAAACGTTTTGTTGGCTCCACGGCACAGATAAAACAAAATTATTGGCGCTGGATTTGCCGACCGATGACAATTTGGCCACCACACTATTCCATTCTGTTTTTGCAGCTTTCATAGGAAATCTGCTGGCCAAATGTTTGAGGGCTGGGCGGATGACTAATGCATTGGTGGAATGGAATGGGAACAAAATGTGCAGCCAGCAGCCAGCAGAAAGCGGACCGATGAACGATGGAACAAATCATTCGATCTCCCCAAGTCTCTCCTCCCCCCCCCCCAGCGTTTTGCATCCAATAATAAAACTTTTGCACAAACCCCAAAAGGTCAAAGCACTGGATTTGAATTATTATTTTTTGTTTTGTTTTATTTTTGCATCAAAATGGCAAAATGACAGCAACATCAACAACCATTAGACGGGGTAGTTAACATATGTGTGGGACGCCTTCTTGCCGATCTGATACAAAATTGAGCCCAACTCACGGCCTGGTCCAACCTCGAAATATGACGGGAATTCGTCGTTCTGAAAACAACAACAACAACAATAAAGACACCCATCAAAACGCTGCTCAATAACAACAACAACAACAACAACTCACTATGCGTTTGTTGAACAGAATCTGCATGATCTGCTCCCACTTCACGGGGTTGTTCACCTGTCGCGCAATGTCTTTGCCCATGTGCGCCATCCGTCGCGTGTGGCATTTGCCCGTGTAATTTGAGTAACTTAAGGGGGGGGGTAAATGGTGGAAGCAGGAGGCGTCCGTCCATTGATTGTCTGTCGCTCGACACAAATTTTGTTTAGCAAAAATGGTGTTGCGCATCAAAATTTTGCGACAACTCACACGTTCACGCGTGGTGCACGCAGTCTGATGCCAGCCAAACAGTGCTCAACACGTTGAGACGCCCCATTCATCTACAAACATTTTTATGCAATGAAATTTGGTGTGTTGGAAATCAGAATTTGTGCACTATTTCTGTCCAACCGCATAACCTACAGGTCTCAAGTCCAAAAAGTACGACAACCGAACTATGTCGCATGAATCAACAAACTTTCTTCATGGGCCCATAAATGTCGCCTTCTCGTATACACTCCCCCCCCCCCCTATAAAAGCTGCATAAAACGCACCATTCTCGTGTGGAATGCGCCATAGAATGGCAGCTTCTTCAGCAACTTAAATTGAATGAGTTTAACAATAAAATTTACAGTTGAAATTTTAAAAATCTCACACGTATATATTATGATCGATAATAAGGCTTGGATTCATTTGTTTTTCACCTGTATTTTGAAGTGTTTGGCATTCTGTGCAAAGTGCCCCAACGCTTTGTTCGTGCCGGCCACCACCTTCACATGGCAAAACAAATAGTTGGCCACATCGCAAACTGGCGGTTCGCCATGTTCACTGCCAAACAAACAAAAATTTTCGAAATAAATTGGGTGCCCTTCCGACTGACTGGGAGAATTGGCTGGCCTCTTTAAGTGCTCGAACCTGAAAATTGAATTGAAAATTTTATTTTTAAAGCTTGTCCAAAATTGGGTGAACCAGGTTTGACGCAGCACTGGTCCGTACGCAAATCATTCCGGACGGGGCTATTTGGCTGCACTCATCCATCGCCTGGGCACGGACTTTGACCACATTCAGTGCTGAAAGATTTACTAGTATTAAACAATGGACATTTTTTGAGTATTGAATTCGCACAAAAAGAAAATTCTGTACTGGGATATAATTAACTTTTGGCATTTGACTGTATAAACCACACCGTCAGAAAATGATAAGACTTCGGCCGCAACGAGCGCACAAATCTCTCCGACGCTAAAGCCTGCACAATCTGTACCACAAAGTGAATGAAAAAATGTTACGCGAACCAAAAACTTGAAATATCAAAAATATAGATAGAAGAGTTTTAAAATTCTTTCTGGGCCGGGTTCAAGTTGAAACAGCACCAGCACATGTTGCCCACCGGTGAGTCGATCTCGCAGGTCCGGCTGCTCCACCTTCAGCTTCTCAAAGGCGGCCATGCAGGAGACAAACGTTGCCATTTGGGCGTAGAATGTTTGGTCCAAATTGGTTTTGGGCCCGTTCAGACAGAGATTGAGCAGGTCAAATTTGAGAAATTCTGGAAATCGGAAAAAAAGGGACAAATTTTAACGAAAGAAATTTTGTAATGAACAAAACCATTGGCCTCCTCAAAAAGACTCGCACTGCTCGGATTGTCAATCACCTGCTAATTGAAAAATTCAAAAAAAAAAAAAAATCAGATTCATATAGGAAATTTTGCGAATTCGTGTCGCTTTAGAATTTGAAAATTTATCTGAATCCACACCCTGGTCAACGCACCTTTTGGCCCATCTGCAGATGTTGTTTCCCATGGCCTGGAAACATCAGCACAACTTGGTCCTATAAAAACATTCCGTCAATTTATGATTTTGCTAAATTAAAAATGTCTATTTTCTAAAAACCAAAAAAGTATTTTCAGGGAAATTTCATCCGAGGTCATCGTCACCTGGATTGGGATGTGGTCAAAGTTCAAGTTCAGCAAAAGCTTCCGCTTCTCCTTGACCGCATTGATCGCCTTGTACTTCTCGTGGCCCTTGAGCAATTCCTTGGCCGTCGATATTGGATCGGATTGATCATCATCATCCTGGGGATAATGGAAATGGGTAAACAAAGAGAAATCTGTAGAACAAAAGCACCCGACATTAACAAAAATTGATTTTAATTATTTCGCCTTTAAATGTTTTATTAGAGGAATCACTGAACAGACAATAAACGATGTCGGGAACGCCATTCCCCACGCCGTCTCGTTTGGTGCGAAATGCGTTGGTGGCGGTCCTCCATTGGTCGCCATCATCGACGAGCGGCGGACCGCGCGGGGCTGGACGAGACCGGACACACCGGAGTTGAACGACCCTAAAGCCTTCGAACTGAACCCAATTTTCATGCGTCTTTTTTTCATTTTGAGATTGCAGAGAAACCAACCTGACGAGCAGTGACGGACAAAGCAACGACCTTCCGTTTACGGCACTCATCCCTTTTGTGATGACCAAAATGGAAATGATCATAAAACATATTTTACTCAACGAGTTTGAATTGAATATAAATTAAAAATGTGTAATTTTTGAGATGCAAAATGTACATATATAAAAACTGGCAAACTTTTATCTAAACCCGTAAAACGCAATGACAAGTCATAAAAAAGAATAC
The DNA here is from genome assembly GCA_020449905.1 of Globodera pallida. Classification (NCBI taxonomy): domain Eukaryota; kingdom Metazoa; phylum Nematoda; class Chromadorea; order Rhabditida; family Heteroderidae; genus Globodera; species Globodera pallida. The sequence continues at coordinate 2,496,231 of JAIXHY010000004.1, read as the reverse complement.
AATCTGACAAATACTCAGTAAGTTGGACAGGCACGAACAGCGATTAGAATAAAGTTCTGGGGGGGGGGGCGTGGAAAGTCGACTTCACCACACGCGCTTCTCCAATTTGAAGTACTGAGAGTAGAGCAGCGCTGTGGCAGAAATTGCATCGTCAACGCCAACTGAAAAAAATTATTAAACTCACAACAAAAACCATGGCTCATTTTTCTCACCTCAAAAATCAATGACCAGAAAATATTATAAAATTTATTTGGGTTGGTGTTAGACAATACTTCTTGATCGGGAGGTGGTGGTCATAAACGGACTGGGTTGCCCTCGTATTAAAGCCCAGTATGACTATTCACCGGTGTGCTGAGGATATTTGCAAACAAGCACGGGTGTGTAGATGAACACGACATCATTGCGCAGCCAAGATGCTAATGGACTAAAAACATTGTGCTATCGTATTCCAAACAAAATGCATAATTAATTAATAAGTACCTGTGCGGATTAAAGTGGTACACCTTGCCAATCTGTTTGTCCAACAGTACAGTTTGGCTTGTCCGGATCTCCAACTTGTCAATGTCCTCCGTTCTGCCAGCCGAGCCCAAATTGCACGACTGCCGGCCGGCCAATCGCGCACCTGCAGCCAATCCGGCAGCCAAATTCGACCAGTCCGGACCTTTGCTGACCTGGAAAATCAATTTTTGGTTTTTAATTAAATTGATTCAAGCCCGGGTTTAAATCCGGAATTTTGTGACCGAGTTTATGATTTTGTACTCGGTTAACCGGTTTTTTAATACAACCCGGTTTTGTCACCCCGCCTTTTTCTAGAGCGCTACCCGACCGACCAGGGGATCTTTTGATCACCCTACCCAAACATTTTTTCAACCCTTTAATTCATGGACATCACCGACCATAATATGGTAGGTCAACGAGTAGTAATGGATTCGCTGAAGTCGCTGGTTGTAACTTTTGCTGTCCGGATTGCTTCTGTCATGGCCATACATGCTCAACAGCCAGTAGAGCATTTCAACAGCCTAAACGGTGTAGAAATTACTTTTTTATCCTGATGGATGCCATTCTCCACTTCAAACAATTTTAGCCCCTTTTTGAAGAATGTGAAAAATTTTTGCATCGAATTTTTTTTGGATCAATTTTGGCGGACCTTATATGCATGAAGCGTGCCGGCACTGATCGGATAGCGCTCGTTGAAGGGGCCCTTGCCAACTTTGGACAAATAGTTGAGCTCTTGCTCATTTATCGCAAGGCTAAAAAATGTAGAAAGGAATGTATTCAGAGAAAGGACTCAAGAACCTGTCCACGTTGGGAATGATCTAAAAAATTGGTGATTCTTTTGCATTTTTGTCTAGCTCTCGTACTGACCCGCTCCAAAATGTCGTGCACTTGCTGATCATCAGCCATGCTGCCCAACTGCAAATGGATTGGGATCAGCGGGTTCACCTGCAGCAACGATCGCCGGATTAACCGCAGCTTCTCCAACCGCATATCTTGATTCTGAAAATAGTTACAAAAGTGTTCTACTAAATGTAATTTAGAAATTTATTGAAAATAAGAAGATCCCAATGCCGCGACCTGAGCTTCCAATCCGTGAATGCCGGACAAAATTATCAGGTTTGGTCGGAACTGCATGATCGCCTTGAAGAACATTTCAATGACCATTGCGCTACCGCTAAAATTTAATTTTTAAAACAAAAAAAAAATCACTCGAGGGTTTGTAACCGACCTGAATTGGTCATGGGAGACAATGAAACGCGAGGACGCAGGCGCCACGTATTCGCCAAGAATTTCGCCCTGTTTGTACTCCAGAATGAGATGCAGCTCGTCCTCCGCAATTCGTGTGGAATTGTTGCGCACAATGGCCGGATGTAACAACGCTTGGCTCCGCGGGCCAATCGGGCCCACCAAATAAGCCTAAAATTAAAGAAAAAAATCCACGAGAGGCTAAACCAAAAAGTATTCCGAAACAAACCGTGGCTGCTGGGAATGATGAGGCAATCTTTTGTGCCATCAATGCAGCATTTCCACCAATGTAATGCTAAAATGTTTGAATGAACAATATAATTTGGCTCCAGGGGTTTTATAAAGAACGTGTCAAACAATGGGGCTCAAACCTGTGCCCTGAGATGTTTGTCTTCAATGGCATGCACCATTTGTTCAAATGCCATATCGTTGACCATGCATCGCTCGGCTGGCGCCCCACGCGTGAAAAAAGTGGACAAACGCCTCGTACAAATCCTCAAACCCGCTCAGCACTTCCTTATCCCCAACCGGATTTGGTGACGAGATGTTCAACTTGTGCACAACGCTGATACCGCTCACAATCACATCCACATTGCAGTTGATGCTGCACAAAATACAACAAAAAAAAGTATGTAATAAAAAGACGACGCACCCGACCATCACTTTCCGAAATTTCAGGGTTGGCTGCGAAATGACAGTGTCCCAAGCCTTGAGCATGGCCTGCTCCACAGGCATACTGCTAAGCCGGTGTTGCTCATTGTAATAACTGTAGAACCATGGGACCAGGAAGCAGAGCAGGGACCAATTCAGCAAATGATTGTACGGTGTGTTGAATGGGAACATCGGATGACAGCGGCAAAGCTTTAAACCAGGGGTTGCATCAAAATTTACCTGAATAGGAGGTAAGTATCACCAGTGTAATTCTACAAAATTTTCATAAACATTTTTTTCTGGTCAAGATTTAATCAGTGGGAAAAATCGCAGAGCTTATTTGTTAGTCAATTTTTATCAAGTGAAAGGGTAGAGGGGTGGGCTTCATTTACTGATTGTTGTTGGGCATATTGATGGGTGTAATCTTTGGAAAATAAGCAGATTTGAGTTTGTTTAAAATGAAAAATCGATTTTTCTCACGACATGAATGTTGTAACCCACAAACAAAATCGGCAAAAATTTCAATTTTTTTTGCTCTTTGGCTTCCCTCCCCCCCACCCGTTTTTTTTATTTTACGTCCCGGGTCACAGAGCGAATTATCATTTCCTTCCCCACTGCGGAGTACCATTCATTTGCATCATCGATCGTATGTATTTTAATTTAGACGAAAAGCTCTGTAAATATTCACCACCCATAATTCAACATTGTGCATTTTAACGCCACGACTTCACTAAAATTTAAGGTTTGGGCTGGCTTTGCTGCTTCATAATTTATTGGTTGTTAGTTTTCGGTGTTAAGAGAGATTTCTATGAACAAGATACATACATACAAAATATATAAATACCGTCAATAGTATGAATTATAAAGATTTCAGCTATCTGCAGTCAAATCCATCCACAAGTGTCAGTTTAAGCAATATGATAGCCGGCCCGTGCCGGTTACGCCAGGATGTATGCCGTGCCATCCTGATCACATCGCTGGTGTGGTTCGGCCTGTTCTCTTGCCTTCTCTTCTACTTTTTGGACCGATCGTTGCTCATCTCGGAGAGGTTTTTTGTTTGTCCAATTTTGATATTGATTGGTAGAATCGTTCCTTTTCAAAAAAGCCTCTTGAAATATCGAAAAGAGGAAAATACCATATTGCTGAAAGTTCAACCAATTTCAGTTAATTAAATCATACTCAAGAAATTTTAAACTTAAAAAAATGTTTTCACCGCGTAAAAATCGAATTAAAGCCATATTTTTAATTTGTTAACTTCCAATTCAGGACGAGCGTTGCAAGGAGTGCTCGGTTTGCAGGTGTCGGACTCGGCAATGCTTCTTCGGCCGATCAGTTTCCCGCTCGGCGGGTTGATCAGGCCAATCAGATGATTATTGAACGGCCAACAGTTCGGCCTGAAAGTGTTGATCCAGATGCACAAGCTGAGCTTAATCTCCTCTTGGAATCGCTGAACTTTGATCCACAAGGCATGTTAAAATTTTATAAAATAAAAATACAAAATTTAAAGGCCCCGGCGCTGGCGGTGCAGGCGTTACCATTGAAAAGGAATTCGAGGATGAGATGCACGAGAAGTTCAAGCAGAACCAGTTTAATCTGATGGCTAGCGACCGGGTCAGCATCAACAGGACCCTGCCTGACTATCGAATTGAAAAGTATGTACAAAAATATAACATTATTCTGATGGCGTTAGTTTTGGTAGACGCCTTCAGGAAAATTTAAACGAATTTTTGTGTTGATCCAAAATTGCAATCATTTTATTTTGATTTATTTCAACAGGTGCAAGTCTGTCCACACGTCTATGTCCAGCAACACCGACACCGTGTCCATCATCATCGTATTCCACAACGAAGCGTGGAGCACTCTGCTGCGTACACTGCACTCGGTGCTGAACCGGACGCCGTTGCATTTGCTGGCTGAGCTAATCCTCATCGACGACTTGTCCGAGCGGGACTACCTAAAGCGACCGTTGGAGCTGTATATGCGCCGTTTTCCGCTGCCAGTCCATCTGTTGCATTTGCCCGAACGCTCCGGACTAATCCGGGCACGGTTAGCAGGCTCCGCGATGGCCACAGGCAAGGTAAACGACTAGAAATACAAGTTCTGGTGCTTTAATTTATTTTATATTCTAAGGTGCTGTTGTTCCTGGACGCGCATGTTGAGGTGTCGATTGGCTGGCTGGAGCCGTTGGTGGAGCGGGTGATCGGCGATCGGAAACGCGTGGTTGCGCCGATCATTGACGTGATTTCGGATGACACATTTGAGTATGTGACCGCCTCGGACACCACTTGGGGAGGTTTCAATTGGCACCTGAACTTCCGCTGGTATCCGGTGCCGGATCGAGAGATGAACCGGCGCGGTTGGGACCGTTCAACGCCTATACAGTGAGTGGAGTGGTCAATTGGTCATTTAGTCGATTATTTTTGCAGAACACCAACAATTGCTGGAGGCTTGTTCGCGATTGACAAAAAATTTTTCTACGAGATTGGCTCTTATGACCAGGGCATGCAGGTATAATAATAAAAACGATTTATTTAAAAAAAATCATTTAGGTTTGGGGCGGCGAAAATCTTGAAATTTCATTTCGGGTATTTTTTCGTTAACCTAATTCGTTACCTTTAATCATTTTTAAGGTTTGGATGTGTGGAGGTAGCTTGGAAATTCATCCCTGCTCAAGGGTTGGGCACGGTGATTTTTTTATTTGAAAAAGAAAAATTAAATTAAAAAAATGTTTAGTGTTCCGGAAGCAAACGCCCTACACATTCCCCGGAGGGACGGCAAAAGTGATCCATCACAATGCCAAGCGGACGGCGGAGGTTTGGATGGACGACTATGCGCAGTTTTTCTATGCTATGGTTCCAGGTTGGTTTTTTTCGTACGGGATAAGATTAGAAGTTTTCAAAAATTAATATTTTTTCCAACTTTGTTTAAGGCGCCAAACATGTCGAGCTTGGCGATGTGACAGAGCGCAAAGAGTTGCGCAAACGGTTGGAATGCAAGTCGTTTAAGTGGTACCTGGAGAACATTTACCCGGAGTCGCCGGTGCCCGCCAATTTCTTGTCCATTGGGCAGGTAGAGTTAGTTGTCTATAGTTTATTCGAGAAAGTGGATTTTTGTTTTCTCCAAAGTTTGGTAATTTCATTTAAGATCAAAAATCCGGAAACGCGCCTTTGTGTGGACACGATGGGCAAAAAGAATGGACAGCCCGCTGGCGTCAGCGGATGTCACGGACTCGGTGGAAATCAGGTGGGCGATTTTTTTGGTAAACAAACAAAAACTGTTTCTGTTGCATTGCAGGCCTGGGCCTACACAGCAAACGGTGAAATTCGTTCGGACGAGCTCTGTTTGTCGGCCAAAGACAGTGTGGTGAGAATGGACAAATGTGCCAGCAATGGGCACCCGACGGCCAAGCAACAGTTCAAATATGTGCCAACGGTGGGTTTGGATTGGGTGGGATGCATGTTCGGTTTCCGGAACTGTTCACTCCATATTTCAGTGCTGGCATATCTGGCTTTTTTGAATGAATGAAAGTTAGTTTTGGAAAACTTGGAAATGATCCGAAAACAAATACATCTTGAAAATGAAGAATTTGGATTTTTTGTCCAACCCCAGTCGAAGTTCGAAGCATAGAATTCACCAATTGCAGACCAAACAACTTGTCCACGTGAAAACCCAACGATGTTTGACCGTTGACCCGTCGGTGTCGTCGAGCCTAGGCTTGTCTGACTGTGAGGCGGCCAAATTTGAGCATGCCCAGTGGGAGTTGAACAATCTGCCCGGCATTAATCCACTCTCCCCGCCGGGCCCTCCAGCAGCAGAAGACGCCGCGAGGCGTTAAAACCCCTAGTGATTTTGGGCGTCAAACACAACGACAACACATTTTGTTTTTCAACAATCGGGTAAACAAACAGCGCCGAGTTGGGGCTGTTCTTTCGTTCGTTCAGAAACTGTTGTTGTCCAAGCCTTGTCCCCCCCCCCACCCGCCCACCCCCTGCATATGTTGTAATCAATCACATATGGCGGCTGATTTCTACAACATTGTTTAAATTTGCCGTCGCATAATTCTTTCTAATGTTGCATAATGTGTGCCAACCAAACAGAACCTCAGGCTTTTTGCAATTTACCTCTGATCGGCAATTCAAATTTAGGTTAATAAATTTCAAACCATTCGACTGGCATGCATTCGACTCCTTCCTTTGCCCCCTTCCTTTCCAATTTAAGGAAATTCGTCACAAAATTTGTTGATTTATTTTGTATTTATTTATGATGAAATGCTTGAATTTGTATTGTGGCTGAATGTTATTTAACTACTTTTGTGCAGTTTTTGGCGCTGAAATTGGAAAACCCAAAAAAATTATGCATCGTATCCTTCTTAACTCTTTTGTAACGATCTGCGGTTGTTATATCATCCAAACTTAATCCCATTCCATCTGTGATGATTTTTGCATTAACAGTATTTAAAACTTAAAAGCCCCTATTTACTTACGGCGGGCTACCTACTTGGTACCCAAATTGGCTTCCATTTTCACAAAATATGTTTCCCAGGGGAATAAGCAACGACGTCGAAACTGGAACCCAATTTTCTTCTGGCATAATGATAATTGATAATGAATATTACTTTTTGTCTCATCCTTTTTTTCTTGGCTTATTTCACTTTCATGCTTTTGGTACACATATTCCTCATTTATTTATTATTTTTGGAATTTTTGATAAAATGTTGAAAATATTTTCAGTTCTGGGATAAATTTTTCGAAGAGGAGAATGATCCCAATGGGAGGCGGGAGAAATATACCGATCACAGGTTTAGAAATTGATTCGTCATAATGACGGGATGGATTTGTTGTCATGGTAATGCAAAAATATTATTAGAGGCTTATTCAGTGGAAGCATCCAAATTTTCCACATCCAAAAGTTTAGAAAAAATGAGACGGCTTTTGCTCGCTTTTTTTGTACTTTACAGTTCGTTTCTGATCCTATTTTTGGCTCTATGGCTCGCCGAACTTGAAGGGGTCGGCATTTTCTAAAGGTATTTGTAAAATGAATTGAAAATTTTAAAAATATATTTGAATTCCCACCCCCCAAAAAAAAACGGAGGAAGTCTCCACTAAACATCAATTTTTCTGATTCAATGTTTACCAGTATGATTGTCAGTTAAGTTAATTAACTTTTCAATATTTAAAGACGAATTTTATTGGTTAACAAATTTAAAAATTTGATAATTAATAAATAAATAGAGAAAATATTTGTATTTATTATTTGTCCCTCTCTAAGATTTGCACATCATTTAATCTCCGAACAAATTTTTGTGCCGCATCTGGTGGTCCCGGTAACAGTTTTTGATGGTGCCGAACACGCTCAGACAGCTCCTGAAGATAGTTTATTTGATGTGTTAATGTTTTTTTGTTTGGATTACTTGACAATAAAAACTGTCAGAATTCATAACAAAAAATATTTGCATTGAGGAAAATTTTTTAAAATTATTTTGTCGTAAGGATGGACAAACAATGGGAATTTTGGAAAACCCGGTCTGAACATCCGCCACCCCCAGGGTTAAAAGCGTTGACATTTTTGGGTCTGAACGAGGAGGCAGGGGGGGGGGGGGATGAAGCCCTTTATGCTCCTCCCCTCCTTACACATATCCAGAAACATTGGGCGGTGTCTTGATGTGTGTACGGCAGAACACCATGCATTGGCCGTCATGGATACGGTCACTGAAATTCGATTGGATTTGGGGGGCCATTTTTCCAATAGATTTTTTTGAATTTTTGCCCTCACATGCCGGCCCGACGACAGCACTCGGAGTGGTCCACCTTAGAGGTGGCACAATCGAACGCTTTGGCCAGCTGTGCGGACGGACATTGCGTGCCGAGCAAAGCGATCAGCAACTTCAAATTGGGGTTTTTATTGACCGATTGATTAGTCTCGTTCGGCTGAAGAAAGCAAAAATTGTGCGTTACCTTTTCCTGGGTGAATGTGTCAAAGTTGCAAAATTGTTGACAGGTGGAGGGCAACTGTTGCTTATGACAGCACAGCTCCAACTTCTCGTTGGGCGTCAATTGTGAGGGGGCGGTGTTCACAGCGGGTACAGTAGCGACGGCGAGTACTGTAACCGATTAAATTAGTGGGAGGGGATCATTTCGTTTTCATTCCCCCCCCCCAGACCCATTCCCATTCCTTGCCCATTTAACGTTCATTGTTCCGTCGGTATCCGCCCGATTTTTTTTTTGCAAAAAAAAATGCGGGCGGAGACTATGGAAACATTTGCCCTCCATATCTTCAATCCAATCGCCATTTTGCATTGGCTGTTGGCCCGGGGGACAGCAATTTCTTCCCCCCCCCCTTTCCTCCCCGCCCCTCTCTTTCGTCAAACACATCCCCTCCCCCCCTTCCCCCCCCCCCCCCTCCCCTCCTCCCCTCGCCCGTTGGTATTTTCATTTCCCATTCATTCATTCACATTCTATGCCTCTCGCTTTCTTCATCGTTTTTTCGCTTTCGTCTTTCCCAGGGACATTTACCAAATCATTCAGTGGTATCTAAAATAAAAATTGATTCCTCCCCCCCCCCCCCCCCACCGGTGTACAAAATGGCAATTGAGGGGATGGACGACGATTGAAGCTGGGACTGGGAATCGCCGGTTTAATTCTAACCCTCGAATATAACAATTAAAATTCAAAGTCTAAAAATCCGGGATTTTTTTGTTTTATTTTGTAAATTCCTTAGCTTTTTGATTGGTTCTTCTCCAAAAAGTTACAATGGCATAATTGCCAAATGGCATTTTTTGCTTTTTGTTGTCATTCGTTTTGATATTTGAAAAAATGGGGAAAACGCCAACGTTTGACATTTGGTCCCTTGTCGTTACATTTCTGTTTATTTCTGCCCATCTTTTGATGCCTTTCCCTCAATTTTGTCACTTGGGCAAGTCGTTTGGTATTCTGTGTTCTTCCTCCATTTCTTTTCGTTTTTATTGATTAAGATTTAACTCGGACGCAAAGATCAAACATTTTCCATGATTTCATCATGACTAGGAGAGTTGATTGATTTATGTATGCACAAACATCCAATTTTGTGCATTTAAACCTCAAAAAATAAATTCTAAGTAAAATATATTAAAAAACAAAACAAAAAAGCTAGCCATATTCCCCCCAGCCCCAGTTCCTTAAAATTGCAAATTTTCATTCGGCCATTATGAGAATAGACTTTGTCTAACTTTGGCTGTCTCTTATTTATTTATAATGAATTCTGGGAAAGATTTGGAATTTGAAATAGGTTATGATAAAAAATTGCTCCAAAAATGGGGTTGAAATGTCTACTCTAACGCATTATAGGTTTTGCGGTATTTTGCGAAGTAATTTTTCATTTGTTATCAAACGATGTCTTCAAACGTCTGTTATAATTGTAACGAATCGGGTCACTTTTCCCGTGAGTGTCCTCAGGCGCGTAGCGGTGGTGGCGGAGGCTCACGCGGAGGTTTTTACATTCTTTTTTTTTGCTTCGAGATCTCGGTATAAACATTTTTTTCAGGTGGAGGCGGCGGCGGCAACGTCTGTTACAATTGTAACGAGTCGGGTCACATTTCCCGTGATTGTCCCCAGCCGCGTGGTGGTGGTGGAGGCGGAGGCTCGCGTGGTAATTTTACATTACCTTTTAATCTTTTGTTTGCTTTTTGAGCCATTAAGACATAACGAACAAAACAATCTGATCGCTAAAATCATTTCTTTATTCTTCTAGGCGGAGGTGGCGGTGGCGGAAACGTTTGCTACAACTGCAACGAGTCGGGCCACTTTTCCCGTGAGTGTCCGCAGGGCCGTGGTGGCGGAGGAGGTGGTGGAGGCTCGCGCGGAGGTTTGTCATTGTTTATCATAACGACGAATAATGTTTTTTTGGGGTTGTTGGAATGAGTCCGCCCGATGATTGCAAATAATTAAATGCTTAAGGAGGCGGCGGTGGCAGCGTGTGCTTCAACTGCAACGAGCCGGGTCACTTTTCTCGCGAATGTCCTCAGGGGCGTGGTGGCGGTGGTGGAGGCGGCGGCGGGGGATCGCGCGGTAATTTTGGCATTTGAATTTTAGTTCATTTTCTTTAAAACAGGATTTGAACAACCCTAATTTGTTGATGTTTAATTTCCTTTTTTCAGGTGGTGGTGGCGGCGGCAGCGGCTGTTACAACTGTGGCAAGTCGGGACACTTCTCGCGTGAGTGCCCGGAAGAGCGTCGTTAGCGGGGCGGAGAACAGAAGAGCGATTGGCTTGTGCCATTCTTTTTTGTTTATTTGTTGATGACTGATAAATTTATTGGCCAGATAACTTGCTTCATAGTCGTTTCCGCACAACGATTTGAGCTTAAGCTTATAGTGGAGCGATTGGTATATTATTTGATAGGAAAATCGAAAAGCGTCAATCTCGTTCATTTTTTTTCCGATACAAATTTTGGCAAGATGATCGTGCTAGTTTTGCGATCCCAATCAAAAGTGTTGTTTAGAGTCAGTTCGATGAGAAAAATCGACTGGTATATGATTTGGCATTTTAAGCATTTTGCCTAAACTCCGTTTTAGCCTAAAATCTTGTGACGCGTAAACAAACATTCTTGGGATGCGTAAAGTCGATTAGGACCATTTAACTGAACGGAAAAAAAATTTCTCACCGGTTGGCGCAGTGGGTGCTTTTTGCGCTAGAGACAGCGGACGTTGCACGCTTGGCAATGTCAACGTCGGCACGCCTACAGTGCTGGACTGAATTGGCGCGGGATTGGTTGTCGTTGGTTGTGGTGGTGGCAGCGGTTGCGACGGCGATGGTTGAGAGGATTGAGATGGCAACGGCGGATGCTGGTGTTGGTGAGTGTGCACGTGTTGTGTCTCAGAAAATTTCCTGTACTGCTTTAACTCCGCGATGCCCGACGCTGTTGGGTGCAGAAGGTCCATGTCAGCTGAACGAAACAAATGAAATCGGGTTTAAACCCCGTGGAGTTTTAAGAATTAAGGACACAGCATAAAACGGCCTACTTACACTCGTCTGCCTTGATCGGCTTGGCCGACTCGCGATTCTTCGGAAATTTGGTGCGCAAATTCGGCTTCACCACCAATGGCATGTTCGAATTAGGCTTTTCACCGTCAATGTCCACGGTTCTGTGGTAAGAGTCGTCGTCGATCAGAAAGGACATTGACTGCACAGTCGCAGTGTCCTGCCAGAAATGGGCAATTCAATTGCGGAATAACGAGAAAATTCCCGATCAATCTGGTCCATGATCCCATTCATTCCTGATCTCCAATTCTGGTCACAGTGTCCTTCCCTGATCAGCAATTCTGATCAGAATTCCTCCTATCCCTGATCAGCCCCCTGAAAGTACCGTTCTTCTGTCTAAATGCTGTCGTTGGTGATCGTTCCGTCGCATAATGTCAATTTGACGCATCAGCGCGCGCAGTTTGTCCCCGTCCATCTCGACGCCCGCCCGAAGCGCCCTCTGCCGGAAGCCGCGCACAATGTCCGCTTTGTTGAAACGCCGCAAGCGTCCGGCCAACAGCGCCGGAGGCAATTGCCAAGATTCCGCCGGTAATCTGGCGCTAAAAGTTGAATCATTAAAGCAGTAAGCTGTTAAAAAATCATAATAAATTACGAAGACTTCAGGCTTGGTACAGCATTAAAGCTTGGGTCAAAAAATACCGTATCACTGAACTGACATTGGTTCGTCCACTACGGTATTGGTGTGGTCGCTTCGGGACAACGCATTTGTTGTGTGTGTGCCAGTCAGAATTTGGAAATGTTTTGCCATTGGAACCTCTTTCACCTTCACCGCAGTTGAACGGTCAATGAAAGGAACATCGCCGGAGGGGTTCTTCCTCTCGACTTGGCCTTAGATTTGAAACTTTTAAAGACCATGTCGTTTTGATCAGAGGAAAACGTAGTAAATTCCGCAATTTTTCTAACCGAATTGGGCCGGCGTCTTACCGTGTACGCGTCGGCTTCGACCCGTCACAAATGTCTCGGCAGTTAGAACTTTTGGCTGATCAACGGGCACCACAATGACCGAAGAACGCTCTGTTATGGGTGGTTTGTAAAAGATCATTTTATTAAAATTTATGAATATTTGCTTCCGATTTTAAACAAATTTGCTATTTCCCACCGAGGCCGCGCTCATTGCTCAGCAAAACGCGTCCTGCCGTGCCGGCTCCATTCTTTGGCTTCTGATAAATTTGTTTCGTCAATTTTTTCCGTTGCTTTTTGCCGTCGGATGGCTCGAAAACGGTTCTCACGACGTGCCATTAATTGATCAAAAGTGTGAACAGCACTTTCGCGCTGTTCGGTTTGTCTTGGCATGTTGTTGATTGCGTTGCTGAAAGAGTCACCGGCTGTCACACCTGCTCCTGACAGCCGAATGTCCTGATCAATGCAAAAAATGGGCATCTAAATCTTCTTCGATCAATCGATTCTCCATAGAATTTAGTGCTGTTTCTCCGCCCCTTTTCGCCGCCCTTTCCCTTTTATTAAGCGCACTTTTTTGCCTCATTTTGTGTCGGCACTTACCTGCTGTGTGCACATGATGATCACGCCGACGATGATGCTACTTCTTCTCACCAGCATAGCAATCGTTGAGGAAAAATGCATTAGCGCCTACGGGGCTTACATTCGATGCATTGAATGGGTGTGTTGGCGATGATGACGCTGTTGCCGGGCCGCCGATGGTGACAATTAGAGGGCGGACGATGCTGTGGCGGGACAAATTAGCAGGCAGCAAGCGATGGGCGGAGTGGCGTCGGCATTTGATTAATCAACAATGGAGCCGAACCATTGTGCATGGGCGTGATGCATAAAAATGATCGTCGGGGACGAGCCGTGACTTTGGGGGGGGGGGGCTGGCAGATGATCGGGACGACGGCGGACAGAAGAATCACTGGACGAATATGAAGATGATGATAAAGAAGCACTCAGCACTCTTGGTCAATCAGTTCCTTCCCGTCCCTCCCGTCGTTGTTGGCGCTGTTGCTGCTTACTCGTCTCGGTCAGTCGTCTGCTGCTTTGAGAAGAAGCGGAGGCTGGTGATGCTGCTGCTGTTCAAGCACAGCGGAAAGCTGGATGAATGTGATCAGCATGCAAAAATTGCTGCTGCTGCTCATCCCATCATATCACAAAATGAAATCGGGGCGGGTTTGAGCGGGAAAAGAGACAGCAAGCACTGCAGCAGAATGGACGCAAATGGGAGAGGGAGGAATTTTGCAAGTGAAAGGAACAACAAAAGAGCGGGAGACTGAAAAAAATTGGGATTTGCCAAGAGGGATTCAGAGTTAGAAGAAGTGCTGGTCCCGACGTTTGTTTCTTGGTAATTTGCGGCATTCGAGACTCCCCAAGGCAGAAGCCGTCTTACAGCCGTTCAATACCAGGATTTCAATTTGAGGAAGTTCGGTTTCAATTTCTAAATCAATCCATTACCGGGGTTCGAGGCTCCCAATCGGAATGCCTGCTGATTAAAGACACTAAATCCCCAATTAAAAATAAGAGTTTTGGAACCGGAGAAAATCTTTATGTTTTTTGTTGATGTTGTCGTGTAAGCATTTTTTGTTGTGTTTCAAATGCTATGTGCACTTATAAATAGAACATTTCCCGCCTTCGCGGAGGGCGCGGCGAATAGGCGCTGACCGACTGACAGCGATTCCGATTGCAACCAGTTTATAAGAATTCCTTGTCCCCCGAGGCGCTGTTGCTTTGTTATCCGACACGCTTTTCAAGCACACTCCGTTCTTCATTCAGTGCCGGTGGACAGCCTCCCGCCCGCCGAGCATTGGGGAGGAGGGGGGGGGGGGGAATGCTCCAAACCCCTCAAATGGAAGACAGACACTTCAGCACGGAAATTGAGAAAAGCACAAAAGAAAAAAATGCCAAAAGGGAAATTCTCATCATCTAACCCCGAGACTCGATTATAGATAATTAAAATTCGAAGTCTAAAAATCCGGGATTTTTTTTGTTTTATTATGTAAATTCCTTAGCTTTTTGATTGGTTCTTCTCCAAAAAGTTACAATGGCATAATTGCCAAATGGCATTTTATGCTTTTTGTTGTCATATTTGTTAATATTTGAAAAAATGGGGAAAACGCCAAAGTTTGACATTTGGTCCCTTGTCGTTACATTTCTGTCTATTTATGCCCATCTTTTGATGCCTTTCCCTCACTTTTGTCACTTGGGCAATTCGTTTGGTATTCTATATTCTTGCTCCATTTCTTTTCGTTTTTATTGATTGAGATTTAACTCGGACACAAGGATCATAAAACATTTTCCATGATGTCATCATGACTAGGAGAGTTGATTGATTTATGTATGCCCAAACATCCAATTTCCGGCATTCTCTAGTCACGGTGAAAGGATGTTAAATGATTCGGGATTGACGATGACTTGATTCTCCCAGCCCCAGTTCCTTACAATTGCAAATCGGTCATTATGAGAATAGACTTTTTCTAACTCTGGCTGTCCTAATTTACTGATAACGAAAACCTGAAAAAGATTTGTATTCAGAATTCGATTGTTTTTCTGTAGAACTATTTGGCATTTTAATGTTAGAGTAAGAAAGGTTGACATTATCCGTATAATTGCGATACTTTTTTGACTCGTAAGAATTCGGAATCTATGATCTTTTTGAAAATGTTTCAAAAATCAGCGACTCAAAATCATTCAAAAAGCAAATTCACACTAACAATGCAAATAATGATAGAATCGTGCTAATGATTTTGAGTCAAATTTGATTTTAGAGGTTGAAACATTACGATGTCAAAGGGGAAATAACCTTGAAATGTACACTTCAATGCATTATAGGTTTTGCGAAGAAATTTCTGTTTTCATTTGCTACAAAAACTATGTCTTCCAACGTCTGTTACAATTGTAACGAGTCGGGTCACATTTCCCGTGACTGTCCCCAGCCGCGTGGTGGTGGTGGAGGCGGAGGCTCGCGTGGTAATTTTTATATTACTTTTTAAGCCTTTTGTTTGCTTTTTGAGGTCCCAGATTTTGGTCTCTATTGTAATCTGGATGCCTATCCGTTTTCTTTCCTCTTACAAAAAACTTAAGAAGGGTCCCATTAAGACAATCAACAAACATTTTTAAATTCTTTTAGGTGGAGGTGGCGGCGGCAACGTTTGTTACAACTGCAACGAGCCGGGTCACATTTCCCGTGAGTGTCCGCAGGGCCGTGGTGGCGGAGGAGGTGGTGGAGGCTCGCGCGGAGGTTTGTCATTGTTAATCATAACGACGAATAATGTTTTTTTTGGGGTTGCCGGAATGAGTCCGTCCGATTATTGCAAATAATTAACAATGCTTAAGGAGGCGGCGGCGGCAACGTTTGTTACAACTGCAACGAGCCGGGCCACTTTTCTCGCGAGTGTCCTCAGGGGCGTGGTGGTGGAGGTGGTGGCGGGGGATCGCGCGGTAATTTTGGCATTTGAATTTTATTTTTTTTTCTTTAAAACAGGACTTGAACTGCCCTAATTTGTTGATGTGATGTCTAACTTCCTTTTTTCAGGTGGTGGTGGCGGCGGCAGCGGCTGTTACAACTGTGGCAAGTCGGGACACTTCTCGCGTGAGTGCCCGGAGGACCGTCGTTAGCGGGAGGGAGAAGAAAAGGGCGATTGGCATTGGTGGAAATTGTTGACTATTTTTGATAAGAGACGACCATTTTTTCAAACATTTAAAACCGTCACTTTCCCAACCATTGTTTCAGTCATTGTGCCATTCTTTTGTTTATTTGTTGTTGATTGATTGATAAATTTATTGGCCAAAAAGCAGTGGAGATTGATATTTGCAGATTCAGTTAATGCGCCGCAGACAAAAAAGTCGAGGCATATTCTTTGAGGGTAATTGTGCTAGTTTTGTGATCCCGACAAAAAGTTTAATGAAATTAAGAGGGTGTTTTCTGGGGTAAAATTAAATTACGAGCGTCCTTTGATGACGCTTGTGGTTTACGTCAAAAGTCTTCATATTCCTTTAATCTTTTGCAAAGCCATTGAAAAACAGTTAACTAATTTTAGATTTACAAGCACAAAAAAGAATATTTTTGTCAATATTCAAATCTCTCCAAAAGCTAGTCGTCAAAAATCCAGTCTAATATGTACAAATTTTACTAATTAGATACATAAGTAAAATGTGTGCATCTGAAAATGTTTGATATCAGCATCAGCAGCCCATCTCAACGACTATGAACAAGCGTCCGCCGTTGCTGACTGTTGTTTAAGCAGGTGCAGGATGAGCTGGCGTTGAACAGCCATCATGCAATTGTACACCATGGACGGGTCCTTGTCGGACACTGCTGTCACCGTTTCGCGCGCCAGCGGCACATTGCGCGTCGATTTGAGCGTATGCACGGCAAAATGTTGGCGTATTGCTGCCAGCTGATTGTGTAAGAGAGTGTATTGTAATTTTCCAAACAACATTGATATCAGTGAATGCTTTGAACCCCCCCCCCCCCGCACAAAAAACATTCAAATTTTTTCAGCAATAGGCAAAAAAAAATTTGTGCCGGTGCGCATGCCAACGCGCGCCTCCGCTTACCCGCGAGGGATGGTGTGTGTTGCTGACAGCGACGAACGCAATGGAGACGGGCAGAGAGGAAGCCTGCTTTTGTTGACAAATTTAAATCAATCAAAGAAAGGCTAGCGTGCCGCCGCCACACAATTTAACGCACCTCCACTATTGTGTCCACCGTGTCCCGGTAGTCTTTGACCACACCATTCGTCAGAATGAACAACAGAAAGAAATGACCGGTCTGTGCCTTGGCGGAAGCCTTTGCCAGCCTAAGCGGATTTTGTTCGGTTAAAAGTTTTTTTTGTTGTGAATGGACGTAATAACAAACACATGATAGGCACTTCTTAGTATTAAATTTCACTTTACTTGACAACATGGTGAATCACTTCTGCGTACTGAGTGGGTGCGTATGGGAGCACGGACATTGTCATTTTCCTGAACATTTTATTCAGTAAATGCACGAACCAATTCTATCACAAAAAAACTTGTACCTGTAACAATTTATGGCATCGTCTGTTCCACGGACGTAAGAATTGTCCAAATTTCCGTTCTTAAATGCAAAACAAATTTTTTTAAAAACAACGCAGATTTGCCCTACGCACCAACGCAAAAAGGTTGGAAAATACAAAAGTGGGCGGCACTTTGGCACCAAATCCGAGCAATGAAAGACGTCCCAACCTATAAAAAAGGCACACACATATATTTATTTCAATTTTTTCATTGTACGGTTCGAACTTCTCGAGTCGTGACAGCGCCGGAGCAACTGCATTCAATGCGTTCATATATACATTCAAAGAGTGAGGATGCACTTTTAATGAATTTTTTTAGAATATTAATAAAAAAAAGACCCTTTTCCATACAAAAATGAAGCGAATTTGGGTCATTTGGGCCGCCGTTGTTCGAGGTAAAATCGACAGCGATTGTGCAATGGAACTGCTGACTGAATTAGCACCAGTTAAATTAAATGAAAATTTCTAAAAAATATTACCCCAATTTTAGTCGGCTTACAAATGTTGGCACTGCCGCACTGCACACCCGGACAAGCTCAATGCAAGCATCCGGCTCTTTGCTCTTTTGGCCAGGCCTTAGCTGAAAGTCCAAATGTTCAGGAGACGGAAAATTGTTGTGAATAAAAATGATCAAAAAAGGAAATTGTTTATTGAAAAATAATCCCTATTTTTTGTAATTTCCATAATGCCAAAAAAAATTCGTGTCACCGGTTGGTTGACCAACCAAATATTTGGTGTTCGAATTAAGCAGTTGGAAGAAGTTTGTGGTGGCGCTGCCTATCAGCTCATCAGCGGTCCGATTGTAGTTGAAATTGTGGCCCGAAATGCGCAGCGTCCATTCCGATGAACTCGGAAAAAATTTGGACGGCAGCACAAAGTCGCGCCAGCAAGGATTGCTGTTTTTGTGCGCCACCTCACTGCGGTAGAGCAAAATCTACAGAAAGCATTTTAATATTTGTTTTTTTCCAAATCCGAATAAGAAACAAAAAATTTAGAAAAAAATCAGCCAAAGGCCAAAAATTATTTTCTTTTTCTATGGAAAAAGATTTTAATTTTTTTCTAATTCGAAGTTTTTGTTGATTCAATTCATACCGGCATCCTCTCGTCACTTTCGCTCTTCGGTACCAGCTCTAACAGAAAGTAGGGGGCGGTGAGCAGACCCGGCGTCTCCAGGTTGTGCCCGACAAATTGAAAAACTGAAATTTTAACCTCTTTTCATAAAAAAAAATGGGACCCCAATTCATCACTCGAAGCAAAAGAAAAATGCCTCTTTTAGAATTTCTTAAAATTTTGTGCTGCATTCATAAATTTCTGTCTTCAGTGATTCCATAGTTTCAGGTGTGTCCACGCTTTGCCATCGCGCCAATGCATTTATTAAATAATTCTCACGCGTCCCGGCGCTTCCGCTCGCCTCCTGCTGAACGGCCTCGGCCAACACTAGCGACTGCTGTTGCGGAACCGCTTGTGGAGCACGGAGGGCGAGCTGTACAGCGACCGGTTCGGCACCAGCGCAAAGTAACGTCAAGAGCAACACATGCGCATCGGCAAGCAGTGTATGCAACAAACCACTTTGTGCATCAACAGAATATCTAAAGCAATGAAAAGTGCCCATTTTCCGGATAGGAATTTTTATTATTTGTTCCATTTACACAACATAAATTTAAGAACTTTTTTGGTCCCTGGCTATAAACTCACAAAACAATGCGCAACTGTTGACATTGGTCCAACCTCAACAGCAGCGAAATTCGTACCGCAAATTTCGGATTAATGCCGGTTACGGTTTCCGTCTGTCCAATCTGTGAAATTGATATTTTTATGGGATTAAAAACTTGGGGTTTTAATATATAGTATTTAAATGAATTTTCTATTTATCTTTATTTCGGAATACAATTTTTTACAAAAAAAAAAATCAAACTTCAGTAAAATTAGATTCACTGTCTGACCGTGCGGTAATCACCAATCGACAACCATCGGCACATTCTAATGGCAAATTTCTTTAAAAATCCTATTTTATTTCGCAAACTTTGAAACTCATAATCACTTACAGACAGGAGAAGTTGAGAACCACAGATTCTCCGGTCATTTCCCAAAATTTCAAGAAAAAAACGGACCTGTTGCACAGAGAGAGGGAAAGTATAGTTTTGTATTTTAACTCCTGCTAGATATATTGCGTAGCTTTTAACAGAACACTTTTAAATGGCATCAAACATTAGTTTTATTAGTTGAAAGTTGTAGCACATTTGAATTGGCTAATGACAGGTTGCCAAGAGAAAAAGCAGCAAATTTCCCATACAATAAAAACGATCTCGGGTGGAATGTGTAACATTAAACATAAATCTTTGAAAATTTGCAATACATTGAAAAAATGTAAGAAGATAATGGATAAATGTCAATTTAAAAAAAGAAAGTTGCTTTCACGGGTTGCCTCCTTTCCCCTTCGTTGTTTTCACTTCCTCAAGCCCAGAATTTTGTGGGAATGCTCGGGCGAAGTCTGTCCGTGATTTGCGCGAAATATTGCGCTCGTTGCCCTAAACAATTTTTGATTTACATTTTTTTGAATACCAACGCCCGTCACCGAACCATCTAATTGTGCTTGTTTCTCGGCACGGGATTCATCCGCTTCGTCCGGTGGCGGCAAGTCGAATTGTTTGATGGTGTCACCGTCACCGCTAAATGAGCATATTCTTTTGGATAAGTCCTGCCCTTATGCGGGGACTCACGTGCTAGTACGCCAATTGTTTCGGCCTCGAGTGGCCAAATCCCCAGCCGAGTAGAGCACACCCGGCACGGCCGTTGGACTACAGCAAATGCCGTGCTGGTAGCACAGCGCGTACGTGATCTGCTCCAATTCGCCGAGTTTGGTCCGTGGTTCAGCCGTGTCTACCACGACAGTACAACGCAATGGTTGGGCAGTTCCCTGCAAAGAGAGAAAATGTGACATTCAAGATTACTGAAAAACTTGAAATTGTCAGATATTCTCCGACATTTTACTTACTTGGATTGTTCTGTGGCCGACCAACAAAAACTCCGTCAGTGACGAATGCATCACCTAAGAGAGAAACAGCAATGCACTGCTATCCACATAAGGAAAAAGAAATCAGTGTAACCGACTCGCTTGTCCAGCACAGTGCCCGGTTGGCAGTTCTGTTCTGGTGCCCGACCGCCTGGCTGAACGCCCTTCGGAATGATTCGATAGTTGGAATTCCGTTGGCAAACAATCATCGTCAGAATGGGCCGTTTTGCCATTTTTCGTTCGTTGATTAGTTCGGTAAATGCTGTCTCAAAAGCTCCGCCCTCATAATAGGCGACCTCCAAATTTGTTGCTAATTTTTGCAAGGTTCAGAATCTTCACCACACCTTTTTGTATTCCCCATCCGACTGCTCCGCCCCTGAATACGAAAATGTGTTCTGGGAAGCATCCGTTCAGTCCATCGAAGGTCATAAGAGCCTCCTTCGCCGCGTTCACCATAGGAGTTGCCATCATAGTGGTCTCACGTGGCTGCTGCATCCAATATGTGCCGTTCAATTTGAGCGCTGTGCTTAGTGGAGATCGTGTAAGCCATCTAGAAAAGATGTTGAAGCAAAAGGCACAAATTTTCAATGAATTATATAATAAATAAAATATTCCACTTACTCCAACAATTGTCGGAATGGCCGGTGCCTTCCCCGTGTTCCGCTCGAACAGACTCTGCGGAGGCGCGTGCGACAAATCCAAACCAAAAAACATTCGTTTGCCGCCCAACCATTGCTCAGAACTGTATGGAGGAAAAACGAGTCGTAATCTTAGACCGACAACTTACACTATGTCATTGCGAATTCCGTTGGCTTGCTTGAAAGCCTGAGCTGCACAGATATCGTAATTCGCGCCTCCCATCTTCAAATTCATTTTCAACATAATGTTATCAAGAACCATGATGGCCCCCTGACGACCGATGGCCTTGTCCATAATTTTGGGCGAAACATGCTGAGTCAAAACACCTTAAAATAAAGACATGAGTTGGCTTGCACACTTTCGGAGACACCCAAAAGGCAATTAAGTACTATAGTAAACGGATGGCACTTGCCGTGTTCGACTTCCTGCAACTTGAACATGTGGTGCACATCGCCCGCATGACCAGAATCTTTTCCGTGTGCAAAGAAAAGAATAAATTGACAGCGGTGTTTAGAGTAAAAAGAAAATTGTTCGCGGATCGATTCACTTAATTAAAATTCTCCAATTGATCACACACAATGGTTCTTTCACTCACAGCGAAGCTGTTCTCAAGATCAACGACTCTCTGAGGCATTTCCATTTGAACACCGCGTGCACGAGCGCATTTGATCAAACTCTCACAAAACTGTCTGAATTATACAAATACTTTTTGTTGTTGATTTGTTTGCAATTGACCTGCACTGATTAATGCGAACAGCATTCTGGACAATGACCACAGCCCAGACCTTCGGGAACTCACAGGGTGCAGCGTAACGACGCGACATCGGTTGCCCACGTTCGGCCAAACGAAAATCCAATTACTGAAGAAGGACTTTGACCCCTTGTTGATTACTTTATTTTATACCAGAACCATAAAGGTAAACTCAAGAGGTAAACTCACCGCCACGGGCGTTTGGCTCAATTTGTTCATTAGGTGCCGAAAACGCCAATGCCGGTGGGTACAAGTGCTGAGCCTCAGCCTGCATCATGTTGGTCTCGACGTGAACTTTGTGCGCATGAAAAAACGGATTGTCGCTCTGGATCATGCCCATGTCTCGCTGGGTCTTGATACCACGCGGCAAATCAATCGGCAAAACCTGGCATTTGCGAATCATTTGCTCGGTTAGTTTTGGCGTTTGTTTCTCCAACGGAACGCGCTGACAATCACTAAAAATAGAAGTGGAAAAAGTGAGTGCAATCGTTTCATTTTTCAATTATTGTACAATAAATAGATGGCCCCTTGTAAAGGTAATCCCAATACCCGTTGGAAGTTTTGAAGGCCTTTTGTTACTGAAAGCAAAACTGTAAATTTAAGTGATACCATAAATTTTTTTAAAACGAGTTTGAATTGGAGGCCAATAATTCAAAAAAATACAAATAAATCTGACAAACACCAAAACTCACATGATTTCCAGCACTTCCATCGGAAAGAATGATTCCCGACTCCCCCTGCGTTGGATGACACACGGCAACCGAGGGAAACGCAAATGCAGGTTGTACTTCTTCTCGTAGTAGTGCATCAGATTCATTTCACGCCCTTCAACCATGAAGGTGATCTCACTCGCGCGACGTTCAGTCAGTCCAGCAGCGCAGAAGCTTGTCTAAATAGACACATCTGCATTTAAAAAACAGCGATTCCTTTGGGCAACCTGAGTTTCTGGCAAGTGCGTCGTATAAACACTAAGCCCTGAAAACAATCCCAACTTGAATTGAGAAGCATTCGATCGTCTCACCTTTGATTTGCTTGTTTATCATTGCGATTGTTCCTGGGCGTGAAAAATCACTTTCGATATGATTCACATTCGAATTGATGAAATTCCCGACAAACTCAATGAGGCTGGTGGCCGGAAAGAAAGCCGACTTCTTCGCTGAGATTCAAAATTGATCTTTTGTTTCGGGTACCAATTCAACAGACCATCCAGTTGAATGATGGGCTTGCTATGTTGTGGATTGTCACCAACAAAGCGCACATTCTTCTGCATGCCCTCCTTGCAAATGCGTGGATCGCCCTGTAATTTCACAACGCTGTTCTTCTCAAACATACGATTTCCGAAGACTGACGTGCTTATTCCTGAACAAAATGAGATTAAAATGATCAAATTCCACAACCACTCACCTATCATGCATTCTCTGCGTGCTCAACAGCTCCAAGAACTGACACACCGAATCGGTCTCCTCCAGGCTCCGTGATGTGGCACGTTCCTCACTTCCACTTCTTCCGTCGCCATCAAAAACGCCTTAACTCGTTCGCATCCGCGACTGAGGTAGGAACGGCTGCGATCGCTCAGCCCCCTCTAAAAGTGCCAAATAAATCCTTCCTAACTGAAAGGCTTCTCTTATTTCGGAATTGAACCTACCAAATTATCAGAAGTGATAACAAATTCTCGCGCCTCTCCGTTACGCATCAGTCGGCGGATGGAATAAAGGAGCAGCGCGCAGTCGTAGCTAAACTCATTCTTCTTGTCCCCGAAAAATTCGGCATTCAGTTCAAAAAGTATTTGCCAGAGTGACCAATGCAACTCGCGCCGGGTTTCCTTGCTTTCGCTGGAAATGAAATGAAATTCCGAATTATTAGCTTTTTTATGTCTAACAAATAAGACAACTCACTCATTTCGTGGCCCACGGGCCAACGCGCGGGTCTCCAATTGCGGCTCCTTTCCCATTTTTCCGGTCTTAAGAAATTCCTCCTCGAAGCGAAGCTCATGTTGATGAACTTTTTCGGGCGCCGCCCTCAGATTCAGCTCGAAGGCGTTGATGAGTACACCAACCGGCCCAATAGGGCGAAACTCATGCTCATTGTTGATTTTCTCTGAATGGAAAAGTAATTGCAGCTGTACAACATTTTTCAATGGACAAAAAACCAAATTTTCAGTTTTTTGGGATGGCCAGGCTAAAAAAAAAGCCTTACGAGGCAATTGGATTTCGTCTTCTCTTTGTGTAGCCATAGTTGATCGATGTTAGTAAAGTTGAACTTGGAAGATGAAGTGAAGAAAATTAAGAATACTACAAAATTGGAGACTACTTTTCTAGAGATAGGTGAAAATTTGACAAGGATACGAAGCATCTGACGAGAGTTTCATGCACGGAAATCGGAATCCGCCGATCCCTAGTCTGAGCGTATAGAGAACGCCAAAAGAAGAGAACGGTTAGAGAAAGAAAGCGGACATTTTTCGACACGATCTCCTTTATTTAGTTCGCTGCTCGCGTCTCGGCCACTCGCGTCCCAGCCAATTTGGAAACATCATAACTTTATTCACACTGCACTAATTTAGTTAAGCCTCATACCATTGGAAAGGTCTAGATGCATAGAAGCTATTTGTAAAAATAAACTAAGCAGTAAATCAAAGTTTAAAAAAGTTATGATCAGAAAACCACGAAAAAACCCGATTTTTGGGAATTTTACATTATAACTTTTTCGAAATCTTAGCAAACCTACTTCAACTTTGCTGTAATGCTTTTTCTACTCATTTAGAGCTTTCGAATGGTATAAGGCTTAACTGATTAGTGCAGTGTGAATAAAGAATAGGTATATGTTTTAAATTGGCTGGGACTCGAGTAGGCGGGACGCGAGTGGCCCGTTTCGGCCCCACGAAATGTCGAAGCAATGGAATGTAGAGCATTTTTTTTTCGATCAACAAATTGAAACAACATTTTCTAACTAAATTGGTGAAAATTAATGTTATAGTTTCTCGTCTTTTTGTTGTCAAAATCTGAAGGCTGAATTTTTGTTCATTCCGACATCATGACACAATTTCTTCCCGACAATTTGTTGGCACTATTTGCACCTCGTCCGCCAATCCAGTACAAACCACCGGCAGATGACTTGTTCATCAACCGTAAGCACATGGATATGAGCGGCATTGCTGAGTTTGTGCATGGTTTTGAGGTTTTTAGATGAATCTTATTTATTTATTTATTTTATTTTTAGGACCCAAAGGACATACCTCCAAAACCTCAAATTGAAACGAGAGAGGAAAAACGAGGTCGCAAGGTTAGTTTTTATTTCGGTAGATCCAAGGGAAAGAGCTGTAGCCCGCCCACCCAGTCTCATCGCTTAGGCCCTTGCTGAAATAGATTTCGAGCCCAGAAACCCGTTAAAAAACGATGGTTGCGGCTCTCACTAAGCAAAGTAATCGGTTTTAAAACCAAAACAGGCTTCGGGGGTCCAACCCTGTTCTATTTTTATAAACCTAATTAAAATTACGAAAATTTTAGCGCAAGGAAAAGGAGGAGTTGATGGCGTACAAAATTGAGCAAGGCATTGCCACCTGGACACCTGCCGACAATCCGAAGGCGACTCTTGACCCATACAAGACGCTTTTCATCGGAAGAATTGTATGGCATTGGGGGGGGGGGGGGAAGAAAGGTTCAGTTTGTTTACATATCATTTTTATCTTTCCCACAGAATTATGAAACATCGGAGTCCAAGATTCGCCGCGAGTTCGAGAAGTACGGCAAAATTTCGAAGGTCGTTGATTTTTAATGTGCTGTTGTACTCTTCTTTATAAAAACTGAAACTATCACATGTTTCCCAAATTTGCTTTATTTCTTTGCATTTTCAGATTGTGATGGTCCATGACAAGAACAGCAAACCGCGCGGTTACGCATTTATCGAATTTGCCCACAAGTCCGAGATGTCAGGTCATCTTCTTTGAACAGTTTTGCAATATATAAAATTATTACCAAAAGAAAAACTGAGAAGAGCATAGTTATGCATTCGTAATTTGCCATTTTTGTGAACCTAAGCATGTAGTGAATTTTTCAACGGTTTCGAAATTGCTCTTCTCCACGCCCCATAAAACCCATAACAATTTTCTGAAAATGGGGAAAAGCGCGGCAGCAGCGGTAAGCCTTGGGTTTTTTAGTTCATTGAAAAAGCCGACTAAAAATTAAAGAATTTTTTTGCTTAAATTTTCTGAAATTTTTGCAGCTTCCGCGGGGGTCAGGCAAATATGTGCATGCATTGGCACGCATTTTTTTGCTGTGCTCACCTAAAAAATACTCAAAAAGTCCTTAGGTTTGTTTGGAAAACGCACGTGGGTAAACCTTATTTTATGCATTCTTTCAAACAAAACTAAATGGGGCGAGGATCGATAGTCAAAAATGGACTCTTGCGACTGAAATTCATTTTAAGAATTCTTTTGAATGGGTGGCAACGTTTTTAAATTTATACAAAATGCTCGATCCTTGTCCCCCTTTTCAAGACTGTGTTTCTGGTGAGTGTTTCTGTGTGTAATTGGTAAGTAGACCCGAATCAGCATCATTGGTTTTTCGGATCCGTCAATTTCAAATCCCGAACAATTTCCCGGGTCTGAAAAAATTCGCGGATTCGAACACTGATGGTAAGTAAGAAATAAAAGAAAATGAAAAAATATTGGTCGGGTAAGTCCACGAGGTACTGTAAGTCGAACGAGAGAGGCCTCCTCGATCGGACGACACAGAGAGACACTCCCAACCGTGAGTCAAACAAACACTCAATTGGGATTGTTCAGGTCGAAATTAGGCGTGCTCGATGATTTCTGTGCCCCAGGAAAGGAAACCATATAAAATGGGGAAGATTTTGTCACAAAGACGTACAGTTGTTATATTGTGAATGCACTGGTATAGTAGTAACATTTTGAAAAGTCCCCACCAAAAACTCCACCTGGGTCATTTAGCCGCCTACAAAAAGGCCGACGGGACAAAAATTGACGGACGCCGTGTGGTGGTGGACTACGAGCGTGGCCGCACTCAGAAGAAGTGGTTGCCGCGTCGGTTGGGCGGTGGTAAGGGGGACACGCGTCGTGCGCGCGAATCAAAGGCGACGCTGTTGGCGCGTGAGTTGGCCGAGGAGGCGGCGTCGACGATGGCCAACGGGAGCAGCTCGCGCAGCTTCTCGCCCTATCGCAGCAGTGGCGGCGGAGGGGGAGGCGGCGGCGGCAACAGCAGCAGTAGACGTCGGAGCAGAAGCCGTTCTCGCGAGCGCAGCAGTCGCCGAAGTCGTTCGCGTGACCGCCGACGTTGAGGGGGCAAGTGTGTGGTTGTGAACGAGGTTCTGTGGTGGATTTTGGCTATTTTTGTGTTCGCGATCGATATTTATGCTTTTTGAATTTGCACTCTTTCAATTTCATAAATATTCGGTTTCAAACCGAAATTTCCATCATTTAACATTCAGCGCGGATAAATGATTTGTTTTCGGCTTACGGTAATTATTCGAGTCTCATTATAGCTAGTTACAATGACTACACCAATTGGTATCGGTAAAATGCTTTCACATCGCATCGTTTCACAATGTTTTGTGTGCAGCAATGCCTTCGCTGGGGTCAGGCTGGGCATCCTCTTCCTGTTCGTCCCCCCCCCCCCCCCCCCCGTTATCTTATTATTTTCCTCTGCAATCGATGAGCTGCTTTTATATTTTGCTCGTCCTAACCATAAAATGCGTATGCATTTGTGTCCATCACATAAACTTCCTAACCAAGCCGCATCACATGTACATACATAATAAATGTAGTACACATTCCACTCAGAAAGAGCATAACGCAATTTTTTTCTGCCCATCACAAAAGAAATTTCCCCAAAGAATTTGGGTGTACAGAACACGTGCCATCGAGGCTTACCAAACAAAAAATTTATTACTCGGACTGTTAACATTTCTAACAAATTGGCTAGTTGGTCAGTGAGGGTGTTGACGCAGGTGAAATCTATAGGAGAGGAATGAAGTGATCGTCTAACCCCTACGGGGAGAGTCACTCACTCGTCTCAGTGATTATTTTCGATTTTATCAATGTGTTGTGCACACACACTATGCCGATTCCCCCCCCCCCCCCACTCCAACCAACCAACCAGACTCCCGTCCATCCGATCTTCCCAAAATTTATTTCTGTCGCTATTTTGAAACAAATTGTTTGTCTACAGTTTCTATTTATTTGTGAACATTTTTACATACCAATGTGTATGGAAATTCGTTTCCGGGCCGGACCAGACCCGAGTCCGAAATTTGGGTTTTTGGTATTTCCGTAAACCGGAAACTCTATTTACCGATCACACTAATGATAAAATTTTTCTAAAAAGGTAAATACCTTTAAAATGTGCGCTAAATTATTGTCCGACGAATCATTTCAAAAATTATTGTTTGATCTGTTCTGCGTGTGGAACGATGTTCAGGTTGGAGTTCTTTTTTTTGTTGTTGTTTTTTTAAGTATTTATTGTTGTAGCGTCATTACGACCCGCCGATCACGCACTCGGAGGACGAAAAAATGGTCAAGGTGTGTTGCGGATTTACATGTTTTTTTGGCATAAAATTTGTGACCCCTTTTGAAGGTTAAACAAATGATTTGTCGACTGCTGGGCGAAATTGATGGACGGGTGAAGCGCATTCAGACGATGCAGCGCATTTTGGTTGAGGACCAAGTGGTGCGCATTAAATGTTTTCCAATCAAATATTTACTTTTTTTTAAATCATAAATCCTGGTTTTGGTCCAGGACTTCATCGAGGAGTGGTCCATGCTAACCTGGAATGTGTTGTGCATTACCAGCCGACTCCAAAACGACTTCAACTCATCTGTGAAGTCGCAGGAAGACCGGGTGATCTTCAACAAACTGAACATGGCATTGGTTGATCTTGTCAACAATTCAGGGTAATTTAAATTTTTGGGAAATTATTTTGAAAGAGGTTTTGAAGTTTTACTATAGGTTAAGAATTTATTCATCTCTAAAAGGCTTAAGTATCGGGGACGATGTTTTTAAACTTCAAATAATTCTCAGGTAACAATTATTGGATTTCGCATTTTAGGGCAGCACTGAGTCCGCCCTCACTTCACGCGGACGCCAACTTCGACCTGTTGACAAGTGCGCTGGGCGAAACCATGCACATTTTGCACGGCCTCTACCGAACGTTGAAGGCCAACATGCAAATGGCACCGGAGGAGGTGGAGCAGTTCGCTATGAGGTGGGTTTGCATGTTCCGGCACATTCCTCCCCTATGGTTTGTCTGGTAAGTCTTCAATCTCTGCATTTTTTAGACTTCAGTCCTTCTCGGATCAGAACTTGATACCGTTTGTTGAAATGTTTAAGGTGGGTGCATTTTTTGGCCGTCTTTACGGCCTTTTCTCCCCCGAACAATCTCGCTTCAGTCCTTTTGCGTTGGACAAACTGTCCGTTTGTGGCAGGACTTGCGAGATGTCCAGATTGGGTGGTAATACACAATGCATACACGCGCACAATCGCATCAAAACTGACATTTTTTGCACCCGCGACAATAAAAAATAAAAACATAACGCAGACCCCGACATTTGGGCCAGCCGTTCGGGATAAGGGTCCGGATCAATGGAATTTAAAAAAACTAACCTTTTCTAAAAAAAATTTTTGGGAAAACATGGTGGTCTGCCCCGTCCCCATATTTGCGGCTCGGCCCATTTGTGTGGGGTCTGCTGCGCGGGCACGTCCAAATTCCGAGCAAATTGTGCGTTCTTTCCCATCCCTTTGCGCAGTCCTCATCAACAAGCAAACGCTGCCGGAGCAACCCGTGGTCAGACTGGTCACCTTCTATTCCTTCCAAATGCATCGACTGGCCATTTTGGCTGCACGGCTTCAGGTTTTTTACACATTTTTTAATTAGTACTTCTGAATTAACTCAAAAATTCTAGGGCTTTCGTTATGAACTGACAGTGAACAATCGACAAATGTTTGGCGACTACGACCCCGTTAGATCGTTGTCGGACAGTGTGTTCTCCGCGCTGGAGTTGTTGATGGCCGATTGCGGTTGGTTTGGTTAAATTAAATTTATTCAGCAAATTCCATTGGTGTTTTTCTATTTGAAGTTTTGGCCACCGAGCCGTCGTCAAACCCAATTCTGGTGACCAACAACCTGTTCTCCATCAATTGTGGCGCGTTGGCACGTGGCGTGGTGTTCAAGCAGTTCGATGTGCAAATCGTCAGTGAGGAGATGGCTGAACACATCCAGGTCGTGTAGGTGGTCTACCGATGGATGTATAGTGTTTATTAACTTTTTTTAGTCCGAAATGCGTCGTCAGCGTCTGCTCCAACAGCCATCGCCAATTGCCCAAGTGCCGGCCGCCGCACTGTTGGCCATGAAGCCCACAAGCGGGACAAAACGTTCAAATAGCCAAGCAATCACTGGTAGGGAAGGTTATTTTATACGGTTTTTTACAATTTCTGCTTATAGATGCTTCCGGCAATGCGCAAACGGCGCACAAAAAGAGTGACATCAATAGCAAAGAGGTGGTGACTATTTATCCGATGTTTTTCAACAAGAATCGCTACTGGGCCGCAAGTTATCCGCATTTGCTGTGCACAACACGGCAGAAAGGACGACAGTCCAACAACAGTTCGTATCAGGTCGGTTTCGATGGACAATCAAATGAGTGCTTTTTTTAAATCAATTATTTTTTAGGATCTGTCCCCAAACGGCGTGGACATGAAGGGAAGTGGGAGTGGCACCAGCAGTGGAAAGCGTCCGATTTTCTATTTCTACATACGTGCTACAATGTTCTCTCCGTCCGGGCGCTTTGCTGATGCACATACACTTTCATTGCCATTCACAATTGCGACCCGGCGTAACCAGGACTATCAGGTAGATGGACATTGATTTGTATTTGGGAATGTCATGTCCGGCTCCGTTAGTGGAATAATTTTTTTACAATTTCTTTTTTCATATTCAGGTACAGCGCATGATGAGCTCTTACACCGCCACTTGCTTCTGGCTATACGGGAATAATGTTCAGGTAAAATATTTCACAACTCCGAAACATATGCGAATTGTTTTTAAAATAAAATTAGGACGGCTTGTTGATGCAATGGGTGGAAACCGCGATGGGCTGGGAGAGGTTCAAGTTTCTGTTCATGCAGCACTTCCGCAACAACTCAGAGGTGGAGCGGGGCCTACAAGAAAAGGACTTTGACCTTCTTCAGGTCTGATTACAGTTTCGATTTTACCGATTAATTGAGTTTTTTTTATATATATTTTTAGTATAAAATTCAATGCAACGATTGCTCTCCTCCGCCTCCTGCCAACCAAACACAGCTTGGTGTAGAGCGTAAGTCCTGTGTCCATTTAGAATTTGTTTGAAAAATTAAAAATTCAGGCAAAATTTCCTTCAAAAACATTTTGTGCCCGCATTTGCGATACGAATGCGGTTCAACAAATGTGCGTTTCAGTGTGTGGCGTGGACTGCTTGAACTGCTCCAACTTTTCCAGGTATACGTTGACAATTTGTTTTCATTGTTTATTTTTTAGTTTAGAATAAACATTTTTGATTCAAATTTACAGTATTTAAAAACAGGACACAAAGACGTGCGTGCGCAAACTGTGGGAGAAGCATTTGATCATGGGATTTATGGAATTTGAGCAGGTTTTTATATTCTTACGTTTTTTCAACCG
Source organism: Globodera pallida (assembly GCA_020449905.1). Taxonomy (NCBI): domain Eukaryota; kingdom Metazoa; phylum Nematoda; class Chromadorea; order Rhabditida; family Heteroderidae; genus Globodera; species Globodera pallida. Next base: position 2,464,768 of record JAIXHY010000004.1, on the reverse strand, counting down.
TTTTGATCAAAATCGCACTTCCTCTTTTAACTTACAGGTTTCCGACACATTGTCTGCATATCCGTCCGCGTTGCTCATGCGTTTGTCCTTCGTCACCGGCGGCACCGTTTGCATCACTCTCAAGTCCACAATTCACTCGGAAGACCGGGCGTCAAGCGTCCCAATGCATTTGGAGCCATTGGACCTGAAGAAGTTGCAGGCGAAGAGTCTCATTGATTACTTGCGAGACATTGCCATCGCGGAAAAGGCAAAACGAAGCTTTTAATTTTGTTACTTCGTATTTATAGATCAAGTACCTGGTCAACTCAAACGGTGAGCCGGTGTTGATCAGCGAGTTGTTGGAGCAGTTCAGTGAGAAGTCGGGCAGTGGTATTGAGGAATTGGAAACCAGTCGATGCATTTCGTCTAACGTGACACACAGCGGCGACATCGACGCAATGCAGCAGATCACGTGAATGAGGGGGGGGGGGCGTGGGTTGTGGGGTGACTAATGGCTTTGCATTTTTAGGTTCACCTCCATGCGCATTGCGGTGGTGACGTGCAAGGTGAAGCCGCCCAGTGCTGATCTGATGGAATACGAGGAGGCAGTGTCTGCACTGCGTGATGTGCAGCCAAAAATTCACTCGCCCGTGCCCTCCGCCTCCACCAGCAACGGCTACCCGTCCCCTTTCAACCCCGCCTCCGTGTTCCCCAGCTGTCGGCTGCCATCCGTCAGCACAGCAAATGACGACTTTGTACGTGAAGTGGTGCAATTATGCAACTTCTGGGGCAAGTCCAAGCAGGTTGGTTATGGTGTGTTACTACTATGCATAAAAAATCGAATCTTATTAAAGGATCTCATTGAGCTGCTTGAGCAGGCGGCTTCTGAGAAATTTGCCACATTGTCGCTGACTGGCGGCGGTGGTAGCAGCACGGGCCCTCCGTCACGTTCCAACAATATTTACCAACGGGATGACAGTGTGGGCCCACACGCGATGGAAGGCAGCGGCACAGTCACACCTTTATCGGTAAAAGAAGGGTTTTTAAAAATACGTTTTTTTAAAACGATTGCTAGGAATAAATAGCAAGAACCCCAATTTATAAACATTTTTCTATGATTTGGCTCTTTTCGCTATTCCTATGCATTTTTGAGAATTGAAAGTAACTGGTTTCCACAATTAGCAGCAGCAACAACAACAGCAGCTATTTGGCGGCCTTTGCCCAGCTGCCGGACTTGCAGTGGCACTGATGGTTGGTCACCAGCAACAACAGCAGCAGCAGCATCAAACCCAACAGCACCAACAATTGCTGCACCAACAGAACAGTCTGGATACTAACAGCAATAATGATGTGGATGAGGAGGACGGACCACCGCGCCAAAAGATGTCCACCGGAATGGTCCCCGGCGGTGTTTTGGCAATGGACGACACTGACACACTGTCACTACAAGCCCAACAACAGCTCGCCAGTCTGAACAACAGGGATTGCAATGGACGAATGCCGTCTTTTAAGGGATAACAGGGGCGAGGGGACATTCCATCTTTCAATGACAATGAAGATTGATTTTCCTCTCCCATGCTGCCCTATTTAAATTTTCATCTTCTCAACGGATAACCTATAGTACTATATACATATTTTCTTATTTAATTAGAATTCATAGCAAAGAAAATCCATTATATTTTGTTACGCATTTTTTATTGTTGTTTTGTGCAGTTTTGTGAGCAAAAAAGGGTCTTCCCACTGGATGTTAATTGTGAACTGCACAAATTCCTATTTATACCACTGAATGTTTTGCCTCTTTTATTGCTAAACTTATTTATTGTTCTTCAAATTCGTTTCGAAATTGAGTAAAAATATTTTGTTTTTCTTTCGCGATCTGTTCCACATGCAATCTGCTGGATAAAATAGAATGAAATTCGTTTCAAGCAAAACCTCACTGAAACGTCCCGCATAGTAACAGTTAGGGTAGTGTGGGACCGGGATTTTTGGGGAAAGCCGGGCCGGCACTTTCATTTTTTTTAAATCCCGCCCAGACCGGGACCTGAAAAAACCGAGAAGTCTCGTCCCGTACCGGTCCGTAACAGTTGTGAATTTTGAACAAGGCACCAAAATATAACTTTCCTTTCCCCCTGCCCAAATTTTTAAAAAAATGAAATCTCCACCCTAAATCGACTTTTGATTCTGGCGTTTTGTACAATGATAATAAAAATAAATAATTTATTTTTTGATAAAAATTCTATCGTCAAAAAGATAAGAAATGGCCCCCATTCTTCCGGCGGCTCGTTGTGTCAAGCAGCCTAAAATTCAAAATTGATTCCTCCCCCATCCATCATCGCCTCACCCGGCTAATCACGAAGGAAGATGTCAATTCGATTGGGCTAGGCCGCTTATCTGACTTTAAAATTTTCGTCTTAATTTTTTAATTAATTTTTTTGCATTCTATTTTTGTTAACGCTCTACGCTCTGCTGATCTTTTTCTGTTCCAGTCCAGCGGCACGCAAATTCAACGAAACTTTCCAAGCAAAAGAAATTTTCTAATATTATCAATCAATACGTCGTCAAATTCAGTAATTTGTGGTGATGGATGAAAAAACGCCATGGAAAAGGCTCAGAACAACGATCTGTAGGGACTTTTCGCTTTTCCAAATCAAAATAATAGTTTTAGTACAACAACTCGTCCGATGCAACTTTCACGACTACGAGCTGCCGCCCATTCCCACAAATGCAGTGCGATCGCACGTACAGTTTAAGCATTTTTTAAAATCTTTATTGGACGCTTTTAAAACGTTATTCAAATTTTTATAAACAATTTGGAAATTTGTGCTTTCTTTTAGCAGCGAATGAATTTTTTGGACTTGCCATTGGATCAGCAAGAGCGGGCACTCTTTGATGATTTTCTCTCCATCTGTCGCGTGAGTTTTTGCGATATTTAATTCTTTTTTCGGGAATTTTTTTTTGATGAGTTTTGAGCAAACGTTATTTTACGTAGTGTGTGGGGGAGTCTTAATTCGTCTATTTTTGTTTTCATTTCAGGGTTTCAATGGGCCGTACATCCAATGTATGCAAACGACGGAAAACCAAGTGCACTGGGAGTGGGGGAAGGACGAGCACAAACAGAAGGTGAAATCTCCAAATTTGGAAAGGTGGATGGCCGACTGTTTTACGATGGGTAACACCCTTTTCGACCTCCAAATCATCATTTCAGGTTTTGTTTATTTTCATTAATTTTTTGTCTTGCTGTTTCTTTTTAGATCTCCGAGAAGATATCACCCGGGGTCCCACGGTGTACACGTTCTGTTCACTGGTGTTGAACCATTTGCAGCGGAGCGTGTTCGCCGAACTGCGCGCATTGGACAATTTGGAGGTTTAGATGGGCAAAAAATATTGAATTAAATTCGAAAAATAGAAACATTCAAAATTCCCAAAATGTTTGTTCCGTTCTTTTGAGGTGAAAAGTCTGCTGACGCTGAAGCGCCACTGTTTAGAGTTGAACGGCAAACTGCTGACTCCGCTGCGAGATATTGCCAAGGAGATTGAACTGGTCGAGAGAATTTAATTAAATTACATTTCTGAATATGCTCTAATTGTAATGAAAGATAAACCAAAAAACAAAACAAATTGTCCGCTTCAGAACGACAAGGTGGGCGGTGAGCTGATCAATTTTCTGTTCGATCAAAAGGCTCGGTCCGAGTGCTATCACATCGCTTCATTGCTGGATGAAATCATCTCGATGGCATTGCTCCGATACAACCAGGTCATCTACGAGTGGATATCGCAGTGCACGCTGAGCATGGACTTGGCACACGAGGTCGGGGGAATGATTTACTAAAAATGTTGTTTGTTGTTTTTCAACTTCTTTATGTTGTTGGTGGTACCACTTTGAGTGATGTGCATTCTCTGCTGATACAACCTAAATGTGTTCCAGTTTTTCATCTGGGACTTGCGCAAGCAAAATGTCGTGAAGCGCAATGAATTTGAGCGACCCATTGAACGCGATGACTGGATTGACTTTGACGACACATTTGTGCGCATTCCGGAACTGTTGCCCAAGGACTATCAGCCGGTGGCCAAAGAAATGCTCAACCTGGGCCGCTACTTGTACACAATGAAACAGCAAAAGGCCGGTGAGTGCCAAGAAAATGTGCCGAATTGCGTTGGAACCATTTGTTGTTTTTGAGAAGCCTGGGCAGATTAAAATAAGATCATCAAAAAGTTTTCCGAAAATGAGGGAGGGATGGTAGGAAATTGCAGTGGGAGGCTCGGCCGAAAACCGGAAAAAAACAATTTTTTCAAATTCGATAGTGTTTATTTTGATCATAATTTTGGAGTCTTTTTTCAGACATGGAACACCTGTCCACGCAGTACCTCTTGGACTTAAGTGCTTTTAAGGACAAATCCTTGGGAGAATTCTGTGCCGCCATTCACAATATCTACGGCACCTGCTCTATGAACATCCTCAACCATTTCAAGAAACGCTTTGACATAGTGAACTTAGCGAGGTATGGCTGTTTTTCTTATTATAAATTACCGAGTAGTTAGTTTCTAGTTTGGATAATGCATTTTAATATCAAATTTTCGTTCTTCTGAAGGCATTTGCCCTACTTTTTCGTCGGCATTGACTCTGCTTGGGTTTATGAATTCGTTGTGCTGTTTGAGGCGACCGACATGCCCGTGAAAATGCTGGACAACATAGGTGACGAGGGCGAGCACGAGCAGTTCAACACATTTCTGCAACAATTGCTGGAGAAGGCTTTCCACGTCAGTTGGCTCCAGAACAGCCCATTTCATACCAAAATTAGGTAAGTATTAAAAACGATTTATACCTACTCTTGAGAAATGAAATATAGATAATAAAATTCATCAGGATGCAATATTCCATGTTGTCCCATCTCAAAAATTCACCAAACCTGGTGCTGAACATTGTCGTCGATGAGAGCGCGCCGAACAAGGACGGTTCACTAGCTTTGGCATTTCCGGCTCGCGTTATGTGGCCATATCGGCACATGTTCTACCATTTGTTCGTGCTCAATCGGGCCAGGCATTTGGTGCACGAGTAAGGCGACGCTTTTTTTTTAAAATTTTAAGGAGGTCATTCTTTCGATTTGGGTTGAAACTTTTTTGGCGGCTGGTAGTTACTGTCAATAATTGTGTTGTTGTGCGAATGATTTTCATGGAATTCCGTTGCAGAAAATATTTTATGCTGAACGGCACAACTTCGCGCGCAGAGTTTGTCACTGTACACCAATTTTTGCGCTTTCTCAACGTGTACATGGAATACATTTGTGGAGTTGCATCGGCTGCTTGCCCAACTTTTGCCAAAAGATTGGACTCTGTTTGTTTTTTTTGTTTATTTTTTTAATACCATGCATGAACATTGTCTACTTTTTTTGATTGATGTTTTCCGAGACCTATTTTTACATCCTGATTGATTGTTTTGTTCACAGGTCCACACGTTGGACGAACTTGTCGATGTGCAGGTTGAGTACACGCACGTGCTGATGGAGCAGATGAAGCTGGATCAGGACTTTGTGCAGCTGAGGCAATGGATTGTGGAGTTGGCCAACACGTTTTGTAATTACGCGCGCGATTTGATTGTGTGTGTTTTTGGGGTTCTCCAGGGATGTGTCTGAAATTTTTGGGAGGGTGGGCAGAAATTTTGATGGGGGGGGGGGGAAAATTGGTCAAAAATAATCTAATTTTTTCTAAATATTCCATTCACTTTGTGTCAGGATTTTTGCACACTGAACAAAGCTGCTTCGCCTCTGGTTGGAAGAATTAAACACTTTCTGCTGTCAAATCGTCGCTCTGGTGGCCCACTCAGAGACCTGTGAGTGGATAAAGCGATTTTTTTGTTTTTGTTTTTTCCTCTAAATTTTCTGTTTGCTTTTTTTAGACTTTTTGGCTGTTACTTCACCGCCATTGGCGAGACGGCGGCGGACGAAGAGCCAATTTGGCGACTGTTGTTCCATGTTGGCGATGAAGTGCGTTAAATTTATTCCGGAACTGTTTGGATGTTTGAATTTGAACTCGGTCGAATTATGAGTCTAAAAATCGGAAAGAAAGAAACCCAATTTTTAGAATTTTTAAAACTTCGCTCCCCAATTTTTTTTTAGATTGCAATTGCAGCGGCAGTGAGGTGCGATGTTGCTAATGGATTGGGATGAGCCCGGACAGATGACAAAATGACGACGCGCCTTCACAAATTTTGTCTTTCCGCCAAATTTAACAGCGATGCTAATTGATCTCCGTCCGATTTGCCCCCCAAGGGCGATATAATTTATTTCTCAAAAACATACATTTCATTTATTTATTCATTCATTCATTTATTCCAGCATCAATTTGTTGTTGCTTTTTGATGAAGTTGGTCGCATAAATCCGGCGAAAAATTCTGTTTCTCCCAAGCGCCCATAAATATTTGACGGGAAGAGGGGGGGGGGGGGGGGGGGGGGGGGGGAGGGGGGAGGGGGGAGGGGGTGGGATCATCCCGTCGTTGTCCACAAGTTGAATTGATTAGCTGTTGATCGGTCCAAAAAGCAAAAAAAAAAGAACAGAAAGAAAGGAGAAATTGGGAGTCTGGCCAGTTCTTCCGCCCAACATTTGCCTCCATGAGACTACTTTTGCCTTCGTCTTTCTTTCTTTTCTCTCTATCCATCGGGTATTGGTTGTGATTTGTGTATGGACGAACTCTTTCTTTCTATTCCGGACCATGGAAAAAATATATATTAAAATGTTTGGATATCAAATTCTGGCTGAACATGATAAGAGGCGAACGAACATCTTTAAACCGGTACAATTTGTCCTTTTGGATTTGTTTTCAATTTTTGCTGCCAAAAAATACAACTTTCTGAGGAAACAAAATGTTTGGGGGGGGGGGGGGGCTGGCTGAACACGACGGCCTCCACCAGCAGCAACTAACAACTCGCCTTCATTCCCTTCCCCCGTCCGTCCCGTCCTAATTCCGACCGCCGAAGGGCACACTTTCTTTTTTGCACCCGAGGCGCTGCACTGGAGGAAATAATCCCTTCTCGCGTAGAAAACTCAAAAATAAATAAATATGTAAAAGAAAATTTAATAATATTTTTGTTGCGACTTTTTTCTAATTGCATTTTAACTTTTCTAATACAAAAATTTCCGAAATTTTTCCTAACAAAAACGCCTAAATTTTCTCTTTTTGATTTTTGTCGTAAAGTTTCCAGCAGCAGCAAGCAGTTTGTGGAAATTCTGCGAATTTAAAAATGCACAATTTTCTCACTTTTCCCACACCGATTTGCCCCACAAAGAATTTAATGAATATTCAATTTTTGATGTTTTGTTCTCGAGAGGGAGCCGATTATTTTGTCCCTCCCCCCCCCCCGAGGCTATGTTTTGCATCTGTCCTTTGGGCATGCCAAAATTCACTTCCATTCGTCCAAAAGTTAGTTAAAATTTTGGGGTTTTTCCTTAATTTTTATGTTTTAAAAAATTTTAAAATTTAGAACCCAAATTCTCCGCATAATATGGCGGAACAGAATAACCAAATTTATGAGAGTGTAAATATATTTATTCATCCGGGTCCAAATTTGGGCCGCGGGGCACGACAAAACTCAATTTCTGGAAGTGCCTCTAAAACAAATGGACCTTAAAATCCGGGGAGGGGGGGGGGAGGTCTCGACCCCTGAAAATTCCCTCGGGCACTTAAAAAACTAATGATATAAATTCTTCGCCGAACTTTTGTTCAATTTTAATTTGGACAAAAGGAAAATTGGATAAAAAAACCAATTTTTCTGAGCACATTGCTCCAATGTGCCCTCAATTTGAAATTGCATATTTATGCGATTAATAATTTAATTCTCTCAATGGATGAACATTCAGATTTTTGAATAAAATTTGACATTCGGAGACATTAAACAAGTTTCACAAATTTTTCTCGCTTTTTTCTACAGCCTCCCAAACAAATTATAGCACAATATTTAACCTTTGAGCGGAAGCAATTATATTTTTGGGCCTACATTTGGCCACACACAATGAATGGGCCGCCGAAGGCCAAAGAATTTACGATAATTCTGGCACAAAATTGTTGGCCAGAAAATTAAAATAATTACACAATTTGTATTTATAAATTAATTCCTTTTCCGGCCGCCTGGACTAGCCGGATTTGGGGTCAACCCTCAAAAATTAATTTTATAGAATGAGAAATCTTATCAAAAAAAAATTTTGGGCGGCCTTTTTGGCCTCACTCCATTTCAAATTGAGAACAGGAGGACAATTGTGTTTTTCGTTAACAAATCACAGCTGGACGGAGTTTTGTCCTCCTTCCCCCCCCCCCACCTGAATGTGCCCGCACAGTCACATAAATTCCATGCCATTCCATCCAATTGCCTTTGAGCAAATGGCACCAGCCCCGAGGCACCCTCTCCAACCCTCCGGCACTTTTGCACCTTAAAGTGCCAAAATTCTAAGTGGAAAACATCTGACGAAGCCTTTTGAGAGAGTTGCACAGAAATCCCGAAACCGGAATTCTCGGTACCAAATTCCCGGCTTTTCATTTATAATAATCTCGATTTTGTTAAATTTAAAGTATGACACTTTTGCATGATTTTTAAAAATATTTATGCATTGATAAGGCTTTTTTAAAAGTTTTTACAGCGATAACAAAAAAACTTCTGAGCCCCCCGCCCGCCAAAAAATCCTTTCATTTTTGTTAAATTTGCTCTTGGACCCCTCCACATTTTTGCTCAATTTTCGGAAACCATTTACAAATAATGCACAAATAATGAGAATAGTCCAACCCAATTTGCAGGTTTTTGCTTTTGCCACTTTTTGGGTCGATTTTATGGGCTCGGCCATAATAAAAGTGGCCAATGCGCTTGTTAAGTTGCATATGTGCCAGCTATGTTATGTTCTTCCATTCCGTTCATACCAAAAGAGACTCTCAAATATACCGCCGGAGGCGTAACCGGCGGATCAGAAATAATTCGAATACCGAGCCCAACAAAATTTGCCAGAGTCTGGAGTCCGGACTCCGGACCAAAGCTCGGCTCACTACTCGAAGCTGAAGCTCGGAACGATAACCAATTTTATGTTCAAAGTTCGAAGCTTCCAAGTTGGGCCCAGCCCCGGGCCGGACTTTTGACTATATTTCTCCCCTCCCCCCGCCCCCGCGCCCCAACTTTGTTATTAAAAAAGTAACTCGCTTCAATTATTTTTGATTAAATAAAGAACTTTACGTCAATCGGCGGACACCAAAATTTCTTTGCTTTTTGTTTCGGCCAGAAAAGCGGCAACCTTCGGGTGGGCGGGCGGGTGGGGTAAGCGGCGGTGACGCCACTAATTAAAAATTCAAAAGCGCTTGGGGCATAATTTTGGCGTAACTTTATGAGTAAATGAAATTAAATAAGTTGGCTTAATTGGGCCTCGATTAGGCCATAATTCCGAATTTTAGCTTTATTGCGTTGTTTACAATTGCCTGGCGCTATTTGCCCCCATTTATTCTCCATTTGTCTTGCCGCACGGACGCCATGCGCTATTTCCCGCCCTCCGGGTATCTCTCGTCCTCCGACTTTTGTGCGCTATCTCGCCCCCTCTCTCTGTTCTTCCAGCGCCGTTAATTAAGTGCCAAAAAGAAAGTTGGGCAAAAAGTGTGCCGTGCCATTCGTCCCGCCCAATTATTTCTATTCTCGCGCATAATTTCCATATTATATTTGTTCTTTGCGCGAAAATGGGCACAATGTTCGGTCTGCACAAAATATACAGTAAGAAAATGGAATTAAAATCGTCATTTAAATCATTTTGAATTTATTTTGACAATTTAAAAATTATCAAAAATTGAATATAACTTTTTAAATTATAAAAAACTATTAATTTTGTTAAATTTACAGTTTTTCTGCTTCCTTTGCTTTGTGCGCTTGTGCTGGGCACCGAATCGGTGGCAAGCACACAGATGAAGCTGATACAGGACCTGCTGGAGAATTACGACCGGAAGGCCAAGCCGACCTGGGACAACATTAGGGTCAGTGTCATTGTCGGATTTGGTGTCATTGTCGGATTTTGATCTTTTTTTTAAACAATTTTTGTTTTTCCATTGGACATATACCTATTTTATTTTGTAAAACTGCAATTTTTTGGCCGGGACAATTTTTGGTGGCACTCCCCCAAGCATAGAAATTCAGAGCGTTTTACATGACTTTTGGCCAAATTTTTGGGTACTTAAATTTCACATCTAACCGCCGACTTCTTCTTTGGGCCAAAATGTCACGAAATAGCAAATTTCCCGGGCAAAAATTGGTCATTTTATCACGCAAATTGCATCATTTGAGGGCAAAATAAAAATGTTTGATGCTCCAACAAAATTTGGCTTAATTTTTTAAACTCAAATAAATTTTTGAAGAATAAAACATTTCTTGCCCCCATTTTTAGCCAGTAAATGTCACATTTTCCATGGATCTCTACCAAATACTGGAGTTGGTAAGTGTATGCTTACGGTACTCCTTCCTACAGTAATAATATTATGAATACATAAATGGGGTCATTGGTTGCTCCGAGGCCCTTGAATATTTTTGGTTGTTTTTAATGCATCAAACATCATATAGGCTTTCGGGAAATGATTTTTATTTTTCTCACACATCGAAATTCAGAAAAATAGGCACCGATAGTTGGAATTTTCAAAAATGGGTTGATTTGTTTTTTTGGGCTTTCGGGGAGGCAGGAGAACATTTTCTGAACTTAAATCCAGCAAAAGTCCAGTCAAACCTAGGGACAACAGATCCGTTGAAAAACAAAAAAATTAAATAAAAAATTATATAATTCAAGAATGAGCCGCAGCAGTACCTTTTGCTTAATGCCTGGTGGGCAAAATTTTGGCATTTTGTTTAAAAACCTAAAACATTTTTTTTGTTTTTGCCTTGAAGGATCATTGAGCGATGGCACGACGAATTTCTGTACTGGAACCCGACGGATTATGCCAACATCAGTGAACTTCGGCTGCCCTATGATTGGTTGAACAATTTTAAGCTAAAATTATTTACAAAAATATGGTAGTCTATACAGTACACACAAACAATTACAGTATCTGGCTGCCGGACACGACACTGTACAATTCGTTGGTGATGAAGGACGACGATTCGCGTCGTCTTTTGAATGCCAAATTAACAACAAATATGAGCAGAAAAGTTTCAACAAATTTTTTGTTGTTGCAAATATTACAAAATTTAATTGAAAAGGCCGTGCTGGTGGAGATGCTTTACCCGACCATCTACAAGTTCTCGTGCTTGCTGAACCTGCGTTACTTCCCGTACGATCTGCAGGAGTGCACAATGACATTTTCTTCGTGGACATACGACAATAAGGGTAATAATAATGACGAATTTGTTTGTTTGTTTTCAACAAATTATTATTAAAAAAATTTCAAGGCATCGATTATGTGCCCTATTCGGACGCAATTGGCACTTCAAATTATTTGGAGAATGAAGGATGGTAACATCAAAGATTTGAAAATTAATTTTTTCATTAAAATTAATTTTAATAATTTGTTTTTGAAAAATCGCACAAAATTCACCGTTTTTGTGCAGGTACTTGTTGAAGTCGACGATGCGTCGGGAGGAAGTCAAATATTCGTGTTGCCCCAACAAATACACTTTGTTGAAGCTGACGGTTGGTGACAATTTACATAAATTTTAAAATTTTAATTAAAGCTGTACCTTCGTCGAAAGCCGTTGTTCTATTTGATCAATTTGATCATTCCCACCGCTATTATCACTTTGATTGCCATCGTTGGGTTTTTCACGTAATTTTTGTTTCAATATTATTATTTAAATTGATTATTTAATTATGTTAATTAAGCACATCTTCCGCAAGCTGGAATGCGCGAAGAAAAAGTGTCGTTGGGAATCACCACATTACTTTCAATGAGCATTTTGATGCTAATGGTAAAATACCAACAAATTGCCCCTGGGGGGAATGATCGCTCATTTGCTTAGGTCAGCGATCAAATGCCGACGACGTCGACTTTCATCCCGCTGATCGGATGGTTTTTAATCCAAAAAATGGGAAATAACAAAATTAAATAAACATTAAAAAAGGTTCATTTTGGGCATGATCGGCGTGATCAGTTTGGGCACGCTTGCTTCTTCCGTGGTCATAGCGGTGCAAAAACGGTGACAACAAATCATTTTGTATTGCGCATTTTAATAAAAATAATTTTTATTCATTAAAATATTTTTACTTTGTTAAAAGAAAATTTTAAATTAATTATATTTAAGTGTTAATAATATAATTTAAAATGATTTATTCCATTTAAATAAAATTAAACCCATTAAAAATAGTTAATTAGAAATATAAAGTAAATAAACAAAGAAAAATCAATTTAAAAATTATTAAAATAAAGTTCAGAGGCCGTCTCGGCGAGCGCCTTACGAAGCGGGCCGTACGAATTGCCAGAATATTTTGTGCCATCTCCTACACCGAGTGTAAATACTTGGCACTTTCTAAGAAATTTGGTTGTCCATTTTTGGCGAATGCCAAACTTTCCATTTTCGGGTTAATGTTATAACAATTGGCTTTGGCCGCCAGCATTGGCAGCGTAATGAATTGAAAACAAAACAAAATGCGACACTTTTTGTTCTATTTTTATCCTCCGTTGCCAAACTTTTAATGCCTGAAACGGAAGGCCTTTTTATTTTTGGATTTTGTTTTTATCCCTCTCCTCCCGGGGGCGTTTTTAAAGATTGGGTTAACTAACATTATCCGGGTTCGGTTACCCGGGTAACCTTCCGTACCCCCCCCCCCCCCCTCCGGGGCTCGGGTTGTTCTAATACGGTTACCGGCACAGCACCTTATTACCCTTGCGGTTATTGATACTGCCCCCAACAGTGCGATTTTGCCTGAAAACCCAAACATTTGGCAAAAAAAATGGCTAAAATTCTTAACAAAAAATTTCGATTTCCTCCCCCCCTCCCATTTTTATCTCTTCCTGTCAGTGCCTCTCCATTTGCGCAAGGGCACGCGTGAGCATGCGCTAGCGCCGCCTCCGTCCGCCACTTATCGACGGGCGGCAAAATTGGCCACACGGCTGGCCAACCGTCAGACGGACGACGGCGGTGAAGGCGCAACGACGGCGCCCGCCGGTGCCGCCAAAGAAACGCTCCTTCGTCCAAATGCTGCGCGGGCGCAGAGCAGCCGCGTCGAGCGCAGCGGCGGCGCACCGTGACGACCAATTGCGGTGGCACAATTCCGACGGACAAGTCCACGGAGCCGCTGATTGTTGCGGCGGGTGGAGGCGTGGAAAAATGTGATATTCTTTTAAAAATGCACATTCTGAGCTCGCGCATTGTGTAGATGAAGCTTCAATGCGCCGACGCAGCAGTTGTGCCGCAGCCAACGGGATGGACGCGGCGACGGTGCCGGCTGCGGCGGGTTTTTCATCGGCACGGAGCAGTGCCATGCCATCCCCGCAGGCGGCGGCACCGTCGCGTCCAAGCGCGTTCAAGCACCAGCAGCATTCCTCCACCGCCGTGTTAATGCCGTTCAGTTTGGCGATGATCAGCGCTGACGACGGCAGCGAGGAGACAAGCCAAGTGGGGGCGGGCGGCTTGCGCATTTTTGTGCTTATAGAGGTGGCGGTGACTAATTTAGGCCAGTGGACTGGTGAGCCCGAGCGGACGAGCACCACAAAACGAACTGCGCAATGCCGTTGGACTGTTCAACGGTGCCTCGCTATAATTTAGGGGGCGGTGGAATTTCAAAAAAACTTTTTTGGTTTTGTTCAGAAAATTTGCGTTTGAGCCGTCAGCTGGCGGTGAAGGAGTTCGAGTGGTTGGCCACAATTGTGGAGCGATGTTGCTTCATCGTGTTCGTCATAATGTTTTTCTTCCTCTCCATCGGCATCAATTTGCTCGGTGGGTAATGATTGTGTCCATTTCTGATCAGTGTTTTTGTGATCAGATTCCAATCTGATCATGTTCTGGTCCAAAAAGATTCGATCCAATAGAGAGAATACTTTCAAAAATCATCAGACTGAAATATATTTTATAAAATTTAAATTGATTTATTCAATTAAGGTTATTGGCACTGGGCACATCCGGCACGGGCATTCAATAATTACACATTTGTCAACCGTTTTTGAACTCTGGTTTTGGCGCTTATTATGTGGCATATAATCTCGATTTTTTTTGGATTTTAATTTTTACTTAATTAATTTATTTGGCTTTTGCTTGTTATAAATATTGACTATAAATTCTTTATTCAAAATTTCTTCTGAAAAGTTATTAAGCATTTACCAATTATTTATGCGTTTTGTCAATTTTTAAATATAATTTCTCAAGAATATGACAAAACGCCTCATTTTTTTGCTCATCGTTTTGGCTGTTTTCAACTTAAAAAATTTTGGTAGGAATTTTTAAATTTTTGATTTTTGAGCCCCTCGAGCGCAGGCACAACCGGACAACCTTTGCTTGATGCCTTAAATTCCACAACAAATTCGAGCAGTACACGCAGCAACTTAAGTGAAAGTCAACGGAGAAGGCCATTTGGAGTAAAGTTTACTCAAAACAATTAAATTTTTTGAATTTTTCCTCATATTTAAGGCGTTTGGCCACAATGTCACACGGCGCGCGTCGATGGACATGCTCAGCTACACGGAAGGGCCAGAGTTTGTGTACACGGCGGGCAGCACCAGCAGCGTGACCAAACTGCACCGGCGACCGACTCCCGACATGTTCAACACGTTCACCTATCACCGACGTGCCGTTAATGCGGTTGACGAGGTCCATTCAATTAAATTTTGCATAATTTTTATGAAATAGCATGCAAATTTCAGAGACATTTTGGCGCCCGGACGTTACGATGTTCGCGTTCGACCAATTATTGATCACGCCAAGCCGTTGAAAGTGCACATTTCGATGAGCCTATACCAAATCATTGAAGTCAATGAGCCGGCACAAAACATCAAAATGAACTGTGTGGATGATCCAAAAATGGCATGACGAAATGCTGCACTGGGATCCCAGGTTGCTGCTGCTGTAGATGACACTAAAAGGCTCTTCAAAATCTATTTTAAATTTGCAGAGAATATGACTTGATCAATAGCACAATATTGCCGCATGAAGTGCTGTGGATTCCGGACACTTATGTGTACAACTCGGTGGTGATGAACGCCGACGAGACGGAGCGGTACATGAACATCCGTGCCGACTCACTGTTTTGGGACAGTCGTCAGGGGGCAACAATGTCATTTTTGTACCCGGCCATTTACACGGTTAGTGCCGTGGGGGAAAAGCAACGTTTTAAATCAAATGGCTGAAGTATTTGAATTGTTCTATTTAGGTGACCTGTCGGTTGAATATAAGGTTGGCATTATTGTGAAAAATTAAATTTATTAAATATAATACAATAAATAATATTTAATTTATTTATTATTTTAAGGTATTTTCCTTACGACCAGCAGGTAATTAATTAATTACCCTAATTATTGCGTTTATTATTTCATTGCTTACATTTGTCCCCGCCCCCAATTTTCGTATTATATTGTTTGATTAAAATAAAATCGAAAAAAGAGAAATCCTGATTTTTTTTATCCTTTACTCGTGGGGGGGGGGGGCTTTTTGTTTTTTCCTTATAAAAAAGTCCGGATTATTTTTATTTTTATTCAAAATTCACATTCCTCCAAACACACGCAGAATTGCACGCTGACAATTTCGTCGTGGACCAACTCAAAGTCGGCGTTGGATTACTACGCCGATGAACAGGTCAATTTGGCCTCCTACATTCCCAACGAGGTCAGAATTGTTGTAGTCAATTTGTTTTAAAAATAAAAGAATTAAATTCAAAGGAATGGGACGTGGCCAGCTTCCGCATTTTTCGGCACGAGGTAAATGTGGGGGTGGGGGAATGGCATTTTTACATAATTATTTATGAACCATGAAAATGATGTTGGGAATTTTGAACAAAAAACTGGAACGGACCATCAGTTTTTTACGTCCTAATCATACCCCTCGGGGTGGGGTTTTAAAATTCAATAAAATTAATTAAGTACACCTATTTAAATTTTCAGTACAAATACGCCTGCTGTCCTGAACCATGGGTTATTCTCGAGTGAATTTTGTTTTATTGCATTTTTGCAGTTTTTTTGGATGCCCACAATGTTTCAGAGCTTCAATTGTGCTTCGGCGAAAGCCGCTTTACTATGTCATCAATTTGGTAAAAATTTGTTAAATGTTTTTTGAATTTTAATGTTACCGCCCGCCGCCATCCAAATTTGAAAACCTCAAAAATTTTTGTTGGCAGATTATTCCGACCTCAATAATAACTCTGGTGGCCATTACTGGATTCTTCACGCCCGCCTCAACTGCAGATGATCGCACCGAAAAAATAAACCTTGGCATTACGACGGTTAGTTGGCGGCGTAAAATTTAAATTTTTTTAAATTAATTTTAAATTTGAGCCTTTAGCTGCTGGCGATGAGCATTCTGATGTTGATGGTAATAAGCTTAAGCTATGTAATAAGAAATTAAATTTAATACAATTTTATAGGTAAGCGATCAGATGCCAACCACCAGCGAATTTGTGCCTTTAATCGGTGGGAAATGGTTTAAAATATATATTAATAATATTAAAACACTTTATTTTTAGCTTGGTTCTACCTGTCCATTATCATTGTATGTGGCACGAGACCAACAAAATTCCGTCAAAAAAACGGGACCAATTTAAGTCCCGGCTCCGGTTCCGTCTTAATTTAATATTTCCATATCACAAATTTAATTGTTTGGCAATTTCTTTTATTCTGATAATTTTTCTCAAAATTTTTTGCCAAAAAAACATTTCTTACGCCCACTCATTTCATTGTTTCTTGTCAAGATCATTTCCATCGGCACCTTCTTGACCAGCGTGATTCTTTCGGTGCAAAGTCGGCGCCAATATGGCCAACTGCCTGCGCTTCATCTGCGCTGCCTTTTTTTCGTCAAATTGGCCAAGTGGCTTTGCCTCTCTGTGCCGCCGCCTTTGTTGGCACTTTGGGAGGAGCTGAACGTAATGTTCTTGACCTATACCCCAACGAGAGTATGACAAAAAGAAACTCGAACCGAGCGAGACTCGAGGCTCTCGAACATCCTTAATAAACTGGAATGGATTGTCCGATTACTAATTGGCATCATTAGGATCATCCGTTGGCAGCGGTGGAACGAAAGCGTAAAGTTCAGCTCAAACAGAAGCAAGAAAGGATGTCCAGTCGTAGGAAGGTCCTTTTTTTGAAAAAAGAAAGCCAACAAATTTTTGTGCTAAATTTTCAGAAGCCTTTTGATGAAAAACGGAAAATTTCTCGACTAACCAACGGTGGCAAAAGCCAAATTTCATTGCGTTCGCAGCGTTTTTTTTCATTTCCACAAATGTCGCGGCAGAGCGGTGGTAAAAAATAATTTAAAAATGAAATTTCGTTTATTTCGTAAATACTTTTTCCGTTCTTTCAATACGAAACACTAACAAACATTTTCAATAAGACGCCGTTGCCGGCGGCGCTGACGACGACAACAACAACGGCGCCGTCGCCCAATCGCCGCCATTGCCCAACATCGCACTGTCGCCACCGGCAAAGCCAAACGGCGACGGTTTTGGCACGCCTTCGGAAACGGATGACGGAAAAGATCGCGCACGCGATAATTGGATTCGCGCCAGCCGACGGGCGTCTCACCACCCATCGGTCCATTTTTTAAGTATCTGTTTCTTGGCACCAATGTTTTCGATCGAAGATTCTGAAATCTGAAATTTCCTGGTCATATCCACCAAATCGATCCTTTTTTTTTGTTGATCTTGATGTGAATAAACTTTTTTTAATATAAATTTGTGCTTCAAGGTACATTTGAGTCCACGGGAAACGGCTGTGCCGTTGCCGATGAACGTGCTGAGCAGCTGCTCAAGGCGGAGTTCTGTGGCAACAACCAACTGGGAGAATGCAATTGGCGGACTTGGCGTTTCGCCAAAAAATAGTTTTGATACCAAAAAATATGAAAACAAATCAAAAAATATATTGCAGAAGAGCAGGAAACGGCTGGATTCGCTGCAGGCAAACGGCGAATCTCATTTTTGCTCAGCGGTGCGTCCACAGAGGTAGACGCGTATTAACCGGAGGGGGGGGGGGGGGGGGGGGGGGGTTGACGGGTTACTGAAATTCAGGCCTCATATTTCTCGGTTTTAAAATTTATGAAAATATCCCCCCGCATCCCATTTTGCAGGTGAATTCAATGAAAGTGAAAAGGCAATGTTCACTGGAATGGGAGTTCATTGCCACCATTTTGGACCGTCTGTTTCTGTTTCTGTTCACACTCACTGTGGTGGGTGCAACGACAGGGCAAATGAGCGGGGCGGGTGGATGGGCTTATTTAGTCAACTGATCCAAATGCTCTGGACCAAAACGATCTACTGATCTCACCTCAAATTTTGATAAGACTGTTCAATTTTTTGGATGATCAAATGGAAGGATCACAGATCATTAAAATAGGGGCAGCATCCTGACTCTGATAGTTTCCCTAACAATGAGTGGCGGAAAAAGAAAGTGCAACTTTTAATTTAAAACTGATCAATTTCAGACAGTCATCACTGCGGGTATAATGGTCGTTGGACGTGTGGCACAATGGCAATACGAACAGTTGCTTCGTGAAATTGGATGAAAATAAATCAAAAATTTCGTTTTAATTAATATATTCGAATGTTCCGAGCTAATAAATGTACATAAGTTACACTACAATTTGTTTGCCTTGTTCTTTTATTTACAGTGCTCCCGAGGCACCTTGAATACACAAAAAGGGGGGGGGGAGGAGTACCGTCTAAATAATACCCACAAAAAGTTCCCGGAACAAAGTTTTATGCCCCAATCAAGTTTATGCGTCCATTCGTAAGTGAATGGGGTCGGGGTAAATTTACGGGAAAAACTCCGAGGGCTTGGAAAATTTTTCTGAGAAAAATCAATTTGATGGATGAATAACCCACAAAATCTCTACAAACGCCAAAAGACCGGTAAGCTCTGCAACTTTTCTCCGATGAGCTCAGTTTGCCCAGACTCAGTTGGCTCAGACTCGAATGGCCACCAGACTCAGTGACCCAGACTCAGTTGCCCAGACTCAGTTGGCTCAGACTCGAATGGCCACCAGACTCAGTGACCCAGACTCAGTTGGCCAGACTCAAATGGGCGGTTCCCTTGTGGATGCCAAAAATATCAGAACCTTTACATTCCAGATTTGCTAAGTATTGACTTTTAAAAATGTATAAAAGCGGGAAATTTACAGTCCTATTTTTTTTTGAGACGACCACAACGGCGCATGGCGCACGAACTTGTGTCACTTGGAGCTGGAACACGTGTGTCACGCCGCTGGACCATCATAAGGAAGCTGGGCGCTGGATCGTTTGGAGCTGTCTACTTGTGCAAGAACGACCAAGGAGAACAGGCGGCGCTGAAGACAGAGGCGGTGGACGCTAAACCACTTCTCACGACTGAAGTAAGTTGCAAGTTTTAATTAAGTTTTGATGTTCATTTGTTGTGATCAATTTAATTTAAGGCACGTGTAATGCGCAGTGTGGACAAGCTTCCAGAAGGAGACAAAAAACACTTTTGCCGCTGCTTGGACCATGGACGCGATGAACAAAAGGACGCGCAGACTGGAACGATGAAGTCCTTCAACTTCGTTGTGTGAGTTCTTTCTTGACTTGAATCGTCATTCTTAATTTAGTAATATTTCAGCATGTCGCTAGTTGGACGCGGGTTGGATGGCCTTGTGCGCGAAGCCGGTGGACGCTTTAGTCCCGGCACGGCAATCGGCATATCAATCCAGATGCTCAACGCGCTCAAAGTGCTTCATCAAGTTGGCTATATTCACCGGGACATCAAGCCTGGAAACTCAACAATTGGGCGGCCGGAATCCAGTGAACAACGCCTCCTTTATTTGATCGACTTCGGGCTAGCGCGCAAATACCAAACGGAGAATGTGAGCTCCATCCCATTTGTTTCTGAATTTTGGACAATCTCTTTTTTCAGGAAAGACATCGACATTCGCGAGACAAGTCGAAATTTCGGGGATCGCCAAAATATGCTGCAATCTCTGCGCACAAGAGCCGTGAGTACAGCCGACAGAGTGACATCGAATCGTGGTTCTATGTTCTGATCAAACTCTACAAAGGCGCTCTTCCGTGGACCGGGGCGGGACAAGAGAGTGCGGTGAGTAGGGAGAGGGGGGGGAGGGGAGTTCTAATATTTGTTTCATACATAAGTTTGTTTTGTTTCAGATCGGAGCGGTAAAATGTCTTCGGCAGAATGACAAACCAGAGATTCGACAAAAAGCAACAGCGGATTTGCTTGCCGGATGTCCAAAGGAGTTCGGCAAAATTCTAACACACATTGTGAGTCTATCCTCTAACGGGCATTTGCCAATTTATGGTCCGATTTTTAGGATAGCCTGCGATCTGATGATTGTCCCGACTACGCCTTGATTGAAAGAATTTTGCGCGACTACCTCTCCAAAAACAACATTCAAGAGCATCCTTACGACTGGGAAGTGGGACGACGCAACTCGGAAACAGACTAGGCGTAGAGGTGCAGCACAGTGCCAATAAAATATCTTCATCTCATTGTGATATCTTTTCGTGTGATCCGAGTCCCATTCATTTACTATGTTATCGATTTCGTGTGATCCGAGTCCCATTCACTTACTATGTTATCGATTTCGTGTGATACGAGTCCCATTCATTTACTATTTTATCGATTTCGTGTGATCCGGGTCCCATTCACTTACTATGTTATCGATTTCGTGTGATCAGAGTCTATTCATTTACTATGTTATCGATTTCGTGTGATACGAGTCCCATTCATTTACTATGTTATCGATTTCGTGTGATACGAGTCCCATTCATTTACTATTTTATCGATTCACTCTGTTACGCAATATTAACTGATAAAATAACAGTTACCTATAAGCGATGTTTCGGAAGGGAAGGGATGGATGGCTTTTTCTTTTGGTTAAAAATTTGTAGAAAATATTTTTTTATTCGGAAAATTGTCTGTCTATGTATGTTATTTGATGCACTGATTACGATTCGTCAATAAAAATCGAAGCGGTTTTTTAGAAAGGAAAAAATCAAGTTTAAGTTGAAAGGTTTAAATGATTTTGGCGTTATGATTTGCACAAATAAATTCTCTTCTTTTTTTTTCGTGTAGAAAAAGAGGCAATTTTTCCGAAGGTTCTATCCATTTTTGATGTAAAGCGGGGACCGGAATATTGAAAGAGTCACATTTTTTATTAACTGTTTACACGCCATTTTTTGTTTGCTTTCAGGACACTTAAAGTTTTAAAAATTCGCTAAAATGGCTAATTTTTGCGCAATGTTTGAGCAGTGTGAGAGCGCGTGCCGTGATTTGGCGGAGGAACTGGTCAAATTTTATGCATTTTCCGCCGAATATTTGCTGAAACACCGACACCGATGCGTCGACGAAGAAAATTCAGTCGAAAGTGATGAGGAACTGATGGAGGAGGAACTAGTTACAGGTTTTTATTGTACAATAAAATTGTCTTAAAAACAAATTGGAATATTTAAAAGTACATTTAATTTGTTTATGGAGGGAAAGTAAATTCAATTCTGTTCGTCCGCAGATGACGCCGCATTTGTGGCACAACGGCGTGCGCTGAAAACAAGCGCTTCAAAAAAGCGCATTTTGGCGGCGGACGCACCGCCGACGGAAGCGACGCGTGTTGAACGGCGCGCGAAGCGACGCGCACTCCGAAGCAATTTGGTGGAGGAGCTGCGCGCGGAGATGGCAGAGGCGCCGGAACGCGTCACCGACCGCGAGGAGACACGAGGCAATAAACAAATTTTTGAGAGGCAATTCAATTCAAAAATCCTAAAATTTTCCTGAATCTGCAGCTATTTGCAATGAGTTTTGAGTTTGGTTTAGTGAATTTTTGGGAGTTAAAATTATAAAATATACAAAAAAGAATGTTATTATACAAACCCCATCGCATTTTTTAAATCTTTGTTGTTTTAAGCGTTTTGTACAAAATTTCAAAATGTTATGCTTTTTTTCGAAAGTCGGGTTTATTTTGTGTCTGAGAAGGTGTGTTAGTTTTGCTCCTTTTTTTTATGAAAAACCTTACAAAGTCCAGCTTTATTTTTTGTGCCACCATTTTCAGCAAATCTTCGGCGCGCGAATGCGCAGCGTCGCTTTGAAGAGGCGCATTTTGTGCGTTTGAGTGGCGCCGAGCGAAAGCGGCAGCGTCTGATGAGCAAAGCGAGCGGCGACACCGGAGGCGACGGCCTGCGACAACTTCTCAATTTTGGACGCTATCGATTGCCGCACAGCGAAACGGCGAGCGATGACCGCACCAACCACCGGCGAGGTGGGGCTAACGGGGCATGGCAGATTGAATTTAATTGAATTGGTCCAGGACAGGCCCGTAACCCCAGGGGAAGGGGGGCGGGGGCCCCTCCCAAAATGTTTTTTGAGGAAAAAATCCATAGGGAATCTTGATAACAAATTTAAAAAATTATGGCAACATTTTTTTAAAATGAATATTGAACCATTTGTTTAGAGAAAGTTTTCCTTTGGAAAAAAGAAAATGCAATAAGCACGGAAAAATATACTCCTAAACATCAATTTTTTAAATGTATTTACCCCCCACCCCTTCCCAAATTTTTTTGGTTACGGGCCTGGTCCAGAATAAAGAACGGGGAATTTAAAAAACGAAAATGAGCCTAACTTCCAGTAATAATTACAATTTTTCTGATGTCACATTTCTGAACACTTTGAAATTAACGACGTCTATTTTTTGTCTTGGTCTATAAATGTCAAATTCAAAGATCGAATTAATAATAATAATAATTTGCAGAATTTGGAAATTCAAAAGCGCAAAAACGCCCGAGGCACAACAACAACAGCCGGAAGGGAAAGCCAAAAGGAGAAAAGAAGAAGAGGAGAAAATAATCCCAA
Organism: Globodera pallida; assembly: GCA_020449905.1. NCBI lineage: Eukaryota > Metazoa > Nematoda > Chromadorea > Rhabditida > Heteroderidae > Globodera > Globodera pallida. The sequence continues at coordinate 2,441,853 of JAIXHY010000004.1, read as the reverse complement.
TGTTGGTTTGCTTTTGTTTTTGATGTTGAAAATGGAAGAAAATAAACAAAAAAATGTTTTTGATGCAAAATTTCTCCAATTTTTGCCATTGTTTTGTTTGTTGTAGAGATAGGCCAACCGTACCAAATAAGGGACCCAAAATTTGTATTTATTTTTGTCAAAGATCAAACAAACTTTGGGGGACCAAATTTTGGTTTACTATTTGTACTGTAAAGGAAGAAACTATTCCGGCTGCTGGTTGGACGGTTAAAACGCCTCAGGGCGGGGGCATAAAGGGCTAACAAATAAGAGGGATCGCTGGTGGGGATGCCTCGGCAGCTCAGGCGGTAGAAGCAATAATCGCTGGTTGTGAAGCTGATCACCGCGCCCGGGGGGGGGGGTTGTCATGGGGTTGATTCCCGCCCGCCGGGGGCTACCATTTTGCCCCTATCTTTTATTTGTACTAATTTTTGAAAAAATTTGTACAAAGTTTGTTGTTGCTTTCACGAATGGTTTTGGTTGTCTTTGAACCCTCCGTCCGCCAAATCCTTTCGCCGCTTCCTCATCAAAATTATAAATGGCTTCCGTTCGCCCCGCCGTCACGCCGCCGCCGCCGGGGATTCTCCCCTCTGCCCCACAAAAAAAGGCCCCAAATCCCCCCCCCCCCCCCCCCAATTTACTCCCCCCCTCCCCTCCCCTCCCCTCCCCCCCCCCCCCCCGCCCGCTGTGCGCCAACCAAATAAAACAAAAAAAGGAGGAGGAAATTAATTTTCGCAACAATTTGTTGCGCAAAACATAAAAAAATGCTGTAGAGGAATAATGAATGACTGGTGATCACCACCACAGTACGGCCGACACACTGCGGGGACACGCCTGAGGGCCTTTTTGCTGTCAATAGCCTCCAACCAAATTTTTTTGGGATGGGCGCACACGGTGACAAACAGTGACAGCTGCAAATTGAGTGAAGAGTTGTGGCGATTATCGTTTTCCTACTGATTTTTTAAAAACAAATAATATGAACAGGACGCCGACCGACCGACCGAACGACTGGTTTTCCAATTTAGTGCTTTTGAATCGGTGGCTGAGTGCCCTACACTTGCGATTATGGCCGAAAAACGATGAAATTAATCAGTGCGAGTGGGGGAAAGTCGATGATGCCCCGGGGCCGGACGGAATTGTTGCTGGGGATGAACAACTTTTTGTCAGACCAATTGGGCGATGCCTTCCCTTTCACCGGTTCAGGCTCCCGGCCAACTGGGCCAAGCCGTCCCCCCATATAAGGGGGACAGTCCACTGAATGTTTCACACTCATTCAAACTTCTGCTGAACAGCAAACAGTATAGTGCACATGGAGTTCAACAAGCAACAGAACCGTGAAGAAGATGCTGAACAGCTCCGTCGGCTTGCATTCTTCGGTGTCGTAATGTCAACGGTAAAACATTGGCATTTAGGTCATAATTATGCTTTTCCAATTTGAGGTTGCCACTGTGCTCTGCATACTCAGCGTTCCGTTGGCCTACCAACACTTCCAAAGGGTCGGCACGCAAATGCAAGATGAGCTTGAGTTCTGCAAGCATCGTTCCGGCAACATATTGCGCGAGGTAGGAGGCAAATTTTTTATATTATATCCCATACTTCGTGATCGTTGTGCCGACTTAAGAAAGCTTCCGGCATTCGTGAACCTTTTACCCTCAAGACATGGCATAAATGGAATATTCACAACATTTTCAGTTGACGCGCACGCAAACGCTTGCGCAGATGTTCGGCGGCGTAAAGGCGCGTGCCGGTGGTGTAAAAGTCAGAACGGCACGGCATCTCGTCTACGGCGAAGTGAGAGTCTCGGGAGGCTTTCACTCGCATGAGAGTGCGTGTTGCGGCTGTGGCGTGTCAGCACCTGGATTGCCAGGACCACCGGGTCCAGCTGGAGTGTCCGGACTTGACGGAGTGCCGGGAATTCCTGGACAGTCCGGACAAGATGGTAAATGCTTCATCAATTTCTCATCATGAATATAAACAAGCATAATAAATTGTGCCATTTTAGCTCAAGGAGGCGGCCGTGGCGGTGGATCCATTGCTGGAGGCTGTGGCGAGTGCCAACCCGCGCAACCCGGTCTGCCTGGTCCGCCCGGACTACCAGGAAAAGACGGAACTCCGGGCCTTCCCGGCCCGCATGGAGGCCAGGGAGCGTACGGACCTGCTGGCCCACCTGGACCCGACGGTACACCCGTCAAGCTTTAGTTTTGTTTTTCCTTGAAAATCCACAATTTTAAGGTCAACCTGGTGAGGCTGGACAACCCGGTGTGCCCGGAATGCCTGGCACCGTCACAGGACACGGCCCAACCGTCGTCGGACCTCCTGGTCCTCCGGGGCCTGATGGTATGGGCGTTAAAGAGGAGCGCGAATCTGCAAAAATTTCTTGCATTTTCAGGCTCCCCGGGTGCCGTTGGACAGCCAGGATTGTCAGGGGCTTCTGGACAGCTCGGAGAACAGGGACTGCTCGGCGACCTGGGCGCGCCCGGTGCCGCCGGAAATCCGGGACCGAATGGTCAACCCGGCATGGCTGGCGAAATTGGGAACATCGGCGGTTGTGACCACTGTCCACAGCCGCGCACTGCGCCAGGCTATTGAACGGAAGAAATTGCGATCGATCGGACTTTCCCTCCCTTTAGGGGCTGACAAAATTTCCCAGAAAATTTTTCTTAGGTTTAGTTGTTTGTATCGTTTAAATAAGCATCAATCTTATCATTTTATCAGGAATAAAAGTCGCAATTGAAAAATTTGAAATTTAAGTGGGGGCCATAAATGCCATTCCAATCAGTACGGTTCCATGGTCGAGTGGTTGTGCTCTCAGTTTGCTCCTTCGCGGTTCGGATCCCTTCCACGTGGTGGACCACTAAAGTTAAACCCGCTACGGCGGGGAGCATGTTTGGCGGTTCATGCAATAAACGTCCCCCTGTGGTCCACCCCGTGGAGGGGTCCGAGTTGTGAAGGAGCATTCTCGAGGCATTCCTCGCTGGCGCGTGGAACAGCCGCTGACGGATACGTGGCCCGGCTCGTGACATGGTGGTGAGGCTAAGCAGCGACCAACGGGCGGCTTTGGGGAGTTTGTCCGTACTAGGGCACAGTATGTACCCCTAACGGCGTCCGACGTTTGTTAGGTTATGCTGCTGAAGGTCGGGGGTTGTCAAACAGTTGGAGTCATTTGTGGATTCAATTCCGGTGGCGCTGTTTCCTTCCGTACCACTTCCGCACCGTTCGGGCGGTACCACTCAACTTTTTGCCTTTTCTTCTTTCACATTAACATATTGTGTATTACCTACGCTTACATTTTATTAAAAAAAAGACCCATGAACCTCTAAGCCTTATTGGAAAAAACATGAATATATTCCAATCATTTTAACTTTTTACTTTTAAAAAAATACTAATTCACATTCATAGTTTAACCTAAAAAATGACCAACAAATTTCTCACAAATGTCACTTAACTAAAAAAGGAAAATTTTTATTTTATGGACGTAGGCAAAAGTTCTTTTTTATCGTTTGGGTTGGTTGGGTGTTTTGGTCTTCCATTCTCGAATTCTTTCTCGCCGCACTGCGCACCAATTCATCCATCGAATTTGATGCAGCGATCGGCTTCGATGATCACTTCCTGAAGGGGCGAAAGTATAATAAAAATGTCTGTTGCAAAACTAGTGCCATTGAGCCCAGCAGATCATTTCAACCTCGTCGAGATTTTCGAGTCGAAATATCAAAAATTTCGTGTCCTGATCCCTCTCGAAAAAATTTAGTCTCGAGTTTGGGGATTCTCGAGTCGAGTCGGGCTCTAGCTGTAACCCGTCGGGGGCGACAAATAATGTAATGAAACGTCTATTTCCCGCACCTGGAATGAAATTGGGCGATGGTCGCCGAGCTGAACGGCTTCCCCACGACGTATTTGGGCCTTGAAGCGTTTTGCCTCGACGCTGTGCCGTTCAATGCATGTGAATGGCACTTTTTGTTGTTTGGGAGCTTTCTCCTCCTCCTCCTCTTCCGCTTCTTGTTGCTGTTGCTGCTTCTGTTGGTCCATCAACTCGCCGGCAATGTTCCTTGCCGTCAAACTGCCAGAAGGGCACTGCTTCACCGGGTTCAACGAGAAGCACAATTGATGCGGGTACTCGATAAGAACGGTCTTCAGCACCGGTTCTGCAAACAAAACTTTTAGTGTTTAATCAGTAATTTGCACCCGTTTCTATCCAAATTGGCCCTTCTTCCGATCACTTTTATTGCAAATTTAAAAGTGTAAACTCCCACCGATTTGCTCCAAAACAGTTCCACTGATGTTCAGCTGCTGTCCATCCAGCTCCGTTTCTTCTTGCTGAGCATGGAATTTGTCCAAAATGCCGTTGTGCTCGCACTCTCCGCCCTCCTCGCCTTCGTCGTCGATCAGCGAATAGGCGCGGTTAAACGCTTTGGCACTTTCCGTCTGACTACCGTCCGGCATGCTCAACTCGTCCTCGGCATTGTCGTTCCAATTTCCACACAATCCTTCAAATGCAATATAAAAAAAAGGAATTTACACCAAAAACGGCGGACCGACCACATGGCTTCTGACGATTTTGTTGACCGTTCAGTGTGATTCGGACTTTTTGGCCATCAAAATGCACTGAAAGTGCACCGGTGGTGCCAGCGATGGGCTCCGCTCCGTTGATGGACGTCGTCGTTTCGATGATCACTGCCTCTTTTTCGGTGGATGACGAATGCGCAAATTCGATGCCATCCGGAAGGTCCGACAAAGGCTGAAAGGCGGAGAGGTTGTTCAACACCAATTATGAATATTTTTATATTAACAATGACCGGGCAAAATGCCATCGTTGGGGTACCGGTTCCGGTTTATCTCCATTTTTTGGCCAACTCCAACTTCACAACTACCGTATCCGACGTGAATGTCCTCTTCTGTTGTTGCTGTTTTCCGTTGATGTGCAACTGCAATTGCGGTTGTTTTTTGGTGTCCGGTTGTTGCGCGTGCGGCTCCACCAACAGAATGCCAATGTCGGGTGCAATCACTTTGAGTTTCATTTGGTTGTTGTCCGACGACGACGACTTGATCAGCACCGCGTACTGCGACTGTCCCTCGGCCGAACAATCCTTGGCCAACACAGTCCAGCATTTTGGGATGGGCGTGTCCATGCGCTCGGCACCGTCAAATGTTCGAATTTGGCGTTTCGAAGTGTCCAAGCGACAGATGGCACGGGAACGGAATGGATGTGCCATTTGGTGGACGACTCGGGAGATGGACACCACACGGGCGGGGGCGGCGTTTGAAAAAGTGCCGGCGGGGGAGGAGCGGACGAGTGGAAAAGGGCGCACTGGAGAGCCCATTTTGACCTGCGAAATCAACGAAAATGAATTCCCGGGAATGAGAAAGCGCCGCTGTCCCCCTCCCCCCTTCACCATGCGAAAAACGGTCAGTTGATCTGCTGTACGGACGGTCATGTTGATGTGTTGATGAGTGATCGGGTCAATGCTCAGCGTGGTTATTGTGGTGCCCTGCTTAACGCCCGGCTGCTGCTGTTGTTGCTGGCGTCCGGTGCTGATCATGCTGTTCTCTTCCTCACTGTCGTCGTCATTGTTCGACGACGACATGACAATTTTTGAGTCAACATTGAAGAAGTGCTGCACGACAAAAATAATTCAAAAATTTATTTTTGTTTGTGTGTTGTTTACCGAGCACTTCATTGTCTCCAAATAACGAACGAAGGCATTTTGTGCTGCCGCGCGCAGTTGCCAATCGACCACCACCGTGTATTTGTCCACAAATGGATGGCCGGCATTGGTTGGCAAAACGGCGCTGTTGGCGACGTTGGAGCCGGAACTTTGTTGCTGTACAAATTGATGGGCCAACCGTAACATTTCCGTGCTTGGCTCGCCCTTGATGTTCAATCTGTAACAGCAAAGCGGCAAAATTTTTCAAAATTCCTTCTTGGCATCTACTTGATCATTTCTTTGAGCTGTCCATTGGCATTCCATTCCAACTCGGCTTGACACAAAAACATCTGTTGCTGTTGCTGTGGCTTATCCTCCCGGCTATGCAGCATGACGTGCTCCAAGTCGGGCGCCTGCTCCGGGTAGAGGGACTGCACGCGCAAGTCCGCCGACCACTGCGGCTGCTGTTGCTGGCCCAAGTGCTGGACTTGAGCGTGCAGAGTGCACGAACGCATGCGCTCATCGCACACATTGTCCAGCTTGAACTCCGCACGTCTGAAAAGGAAGGAAATGTTCGTTGTAATTGTTGAAACTGGGCGTGTTGAAATTTGCCTGTTTTGGTCACTTCCAACTGTCTCCATGGATGCTTTCAGCGTGTGTTTGTACGCCTTTCGTTCCCCCAATTTGTCCAAATATGCGCCGATCCGTCGCTGTTGCTGCTCCTCCTTCTGTGACTCTTCCGCTGAACTGCTCGCAGACGACGCTGCTGCTGTCCACCATTGTTCTTCTCTGTCAGCCTCCTCACCATCTCCGCTCTTCGGGGTGACCAAAGTGAACTGGTTCAGAAACTGTTTAAGCTCAGCGCGGGACAGTCCCCCGATGGTCGGATGAGGCTGGAACAAATTCCAGCCAAGGTAGAAGGCAATCTCGTGCGGGGAACGTCCAGCCTGGGGCTCCAGCGTCACTTGGTAGTGATTTTCTGCGGAGAGCAGCACCTTGGCCGAGAATTAAGAGGTCAACAAATTATTTTAATGATCAGCTTCCGTCATGCTGATCAGTGGTAGTAATCGGATCATCAGTGGTCCAACCCCAACCAGCCCACCTTGACCCATTCCTTTAGCTTGTCCACCCGTCTCGGCATGTGCAGAAAGCCTCGGGCATGGAAGCGCAGTTGGAGGAGAGAATGCTCCGTGTTGGAATGTTTGTCAAATGTTTTAGCCATGGAAAGCAGTTGTTGGTTTTGCACGGCTTTGCACTGCTCGCCAAAGTGGGAAAAGACCGACGGATGTTGAGACAAATTGTTTTGCGTGTCCTCCGTCCCAACAAATGTCATCGGCATTGTGTGCATAGAAAAGAGACGAGTCTGAACGGGAGACCAAGCAAGACTTGAAACACTCCGACGTTTTGAAGACGTTCAGCTGACTCACCGGAGTTTGGGGCACCTTGATGTTCAGTTTGACTTGCTTCTGCTGGGACAGTGTGTTCAGTTGCGCCTTCAGCGGCATGTTTGCTTCGATGGCACCAATGTTCTTGACGCCTGAGGAATGGACGGGCGAGGCCCAGACCTTAGTGAAAATGAGCATATAAAAGCCCGGAACAATGTGAGCAAGACGCGCACTTTCATCTTTTGAATGCGTCCAAAGGTTGCAGACGGGTGCAGCCGGAGGCCAATGTGCGAATGACCAAGTCGTTCGGCATTTGCTCTGATGCTGCCGTACAGGAAGGACTTGTGCTGGACGTGCAGCTGCTGACCCGTGCTGACACATCATAACAAAAAAGCTTTCAAACGTTTAAAGCACCTCAGAAGGAACAAGCTTGAAGGAAAATGATCAGGAACCCGGCAAGATTGGTGGAAAATGATCAAGAACCCGAAATCTTGACACCCCGCATTTACAGAATCAGAATTCAAGAGACCACACAATCAAATGCTCAAAAGTCTTAAGTTGGACCTCATCGGCACACGAGCTGCTCGCTCGTGCCAAAACAGAATGCCGGATGTGTCAACGGCTGGCTGCCGGTGGTGTTGGCTGGTGCCAGTCAATTTGCTGATGGAGCCAATGCCGACCGCTAGCAACTTCTTGAGTGCGCTGATCAGTGAGTTCGATCGTTGCTGTCCACCGATGCCAAACGGCAACACAATGGTGTCAATGTTGTTCTGCAAATGTGTGAACCGCGAAATCAAAGTTGACGAGACGTACTTATACTTACCACTCGAAGGGCAAGGAGCATCACCGGTTTTTGCTGTTGCATCTGGTCTGTGCTTTGCTCGTCATCTGACCGACCGACAATGGACAGACGACGCCACAGGGAGCGGAGCTGTTCAGCAGCTGAACTGGTCCAAGATGATGATGATGATGATTCTTCGGACGGTTGCTGCTGTTGCTCAGTGCCATTCCGTTGCTGCTGTTGATGATTCTATAAGTGAATGTTGGGTGTCATTATTTATGCCCCCGTCCATTTTGATGTGGTTGTGTCAGCTAAAATGCCCTTCTTTTGCATGCACTTGCCTCTTGCCCATTCTTCAACAATTCTTTCAATCCGGCATCAGTGAACAGCAGGCTTTCGATGTTCCATTGGCTGACGGTCAGCTTTAACTGTTCCTCCGACATTTGCCCGTTGAAGAGGGAACTCAGCGACAAAAATGCGTGGTTTGGCAACGCGCTCGTTTTGTCCGTGAATACCTTTTAAAATTTGTTTAAGAGAGCACATTTTTGTACCCCCCCCCCCGGGGGGCAAATGCAAACGCACATTGGACGCCTGCAGCAAAATGCCTTGGCCCTCCTCCGCACTGTAAAGGGCATTTGTCTGCACAAAGCGACTGAGCCCCACAATGTCTTTGTGTCGAATTCGTTTTTCCAATTCCAACTCGTCTAAGCCCGACACTCGCAGCGCCTCTTTGATGCGTTGAGCACTGATCAATTTTTTTTTTTGAGGGGGGGGGCGAATAAATGAAAATTCATTTTTGTGATTGATGGGTCTGTCTCAATTAGAGATCGGACTTGAGGACCGATCGAGATTTCGTTCGAGAATCTCGAGCAGTCCAATCTCTAGTCCAATATCAATTCCGCGAGAGCCATGTGCCACCCCTCAACTGATCAGTGTGCCGTCGTGTTACACTTTACCTGTGCTGATGTCGTTTGGCCGGCGATTGGCTCAGAGCTTTCAGCGTTGTGTATGAATAGGCCAGCACCTGTAGGCACCGCTCTTTTGCCATTGTAAAAGCAATTTGTTCAATGACGGCATCCGATGGGCGCAGTTGCGACTGCATCAGTACGTTAAGTGCGACGGTGCGCGTCTGCGTGGAAAACAGAAGTTTTCAGTTGCAGTTTTCGGACTCGAAACGAATCGAATGATTTTAGATTCCGAATTTTTTCGTGCGCCAACCAAAAAGTGCCGTTAGCAAAAATGACAAAAAAATTGCTAATTAAATGTGCCCCGTAAACGCTTTTGCCTGGGGCAATTCCTGTTGGTTGGTGTACACGGGCAGCAGCAACTGTTGCACGCGCGCGGAGGGAATGCGTCGCAACGCTTCGATGGCGTTTTGGCGTTGCATTTCCTGCAGTTGCTTGGCAAAACTTTTCGGTTGTTCGTCGTTTTGCTGCTCCGACCAGTTTGGGCTAATCAGAGTTGCCAATACTTCCGGCACTTCGTCCAGCGCGGCATTTCCGATGGCCTTCAAAGTTGCGTTTTCATATTGGCACAAAAAAATGGCATGGCATTTATGGCATTTTTTATCCCCGACCTTCAGGGCAACAATTTTCTCCATTGGGTCGTCGCCGGCCCCGGTGCTGAACTGCTCCAACAGCGCTTTCGTGTACAGCTCCATTTTGTGGTCCGGACACTGCTCGATCTGATTCACATTATTCAGTTTACACACGAAAAGGATATTATTTCACAAACTTTTCTAACTCACTTTCTCGCCAAGCGGAGTGCCAACGGGCGACTGGCGCTGAATTCGCTTCAGTTGCATTAATTCACCGACAATGGCACCAAAGCTGAACAAAAAATAAAATTTTTAAAACTAAAATTTGGATGGATCCGGGGATCAAAATTATTTTTAGACTCTTGAGTCCACCTTAGCCAACTAGTCTGTCTGAGCAGCTCCGAGTTCTGCACATGTTCCGTCTTGCACAACGCCAGCAGTGCATCCGCAATGCGATCCGATGGGGCCGGCAGGCCGCTGCCCCGACTGAACGTCTTCAACATCTGTGCCGCTTTTAGCTCCGTAAACTCGCCCTGCTCAATGCGTGTCAGCAACAATTTCAATGTGTTCCGCGTGCCAGCAGCTGCAAGCGCATCCGCAAACAATTGGGCAGCAATTCGGTCATTGTCGAGCCGTTCCTAAAACCGCCAAAAATAAAAAGAGACCGGCCAAAGGATGGCTCACCTTCAGCTGTTTCAGCTCCTGCTCGGTTGAGAAGCGCAAAAGCTGCACAAATTCGTCCATGAACTCCGCTTGGCTCATCGCCTGCAACGTGCCGTCGTTGTCCTCCGCTTGTGCCTGTGCAACATTGCGCACACAAAACTCGGCACGCCGCATTTTGGTGGTTGAATTGGGGAAGTTCAACGGGAACGGGCTGCCCGGAGACGGCATTCGGCTGCCACTGATGACCAACGGCACACCGTGCAACTCGTCGTTGTTGAACGCTTTTGCACGACGCTGACACCGCACAGTCTCTGACGTCTCATCACCGAACATAAAGAAGCATTTCTCCTGAAGCATTTAAATGCCATTTGTGTCCTAAAAAGGTGTCCGTCCAGTCCGGTCGGTCTCACCTGCTGTTCCATTTCACCGGTGTACAACAACTGTTCACGTTCCAATCCTGACTTGTCGTCCTGCTGTTGCTGGCGTTTGTTCTTCTTGTGCCTGTTCTGCTTCGTCTCGATGTAGGTCAACTTTGCGACGGCCACTGTCTGCATCGCTTGACTTTGTTCCGCCTCCGACCCCTTCAGCGTGTACTGGGACAACAACTCCACTGAATGGGGCAACAACGAGCTGTGGTCCAAGTCCATGCTGTTGTTCTTCAGCTGGTTGACAAACAAATAGCGAATGGTGGTCGAACGGTCCAAAAATTGACGAGCTACAATCAAACAATTTCAAAAAGTGATCAGAGTGAGTTTTGATTGTGTTTGTCATCCCAAATACTCACAAATCATCGGATTAGCACCGCCGTTCAGTTGTTGCTCATTGTCTGTCCGCTCCCGTTGTTCCTGATACGGCTTGTTGTTGTGCTGTCCGCGCTGTTTGGCCTCCTCATCCGCTTGCATTCCATAAGCAATGTCCGCCAGTCGAGTGCATCGATCAAAATTGATCGATTTGGTAACACTTATCAGTTCACGTGAGAATGGCACTATTGTGTAGTCCGTCTCACAGTTGCCCTCAATGCTCGTCTAAATGCCAATTTTGGAATTCAGGTGCCTAATATGAGACTTTTAGGACTTAAAAATGCCATTTCTACTTTTTTCCAAAAAAAATGCCAATTTAAGGCTTAGGGATCCCCCTACTTCAATCACTAGCCTAGCCCGTACACACTTCGTGAACAGAGAATGTTTGCTGCCACTTTGTCTTCCATTCCTCCGCCCGCTCCGTTTGGTTTGTCTGATTCTGATCAGCTTCATCTCCGTCGTCTTTGGCACCCAATCGGAACTGGCCAGTGCTCAAGATCGCCTTAAAAATACAAAGAATAGTTTTATTTAGCCCCCTCGGGGTCTTTTCCACCTTTTTGTAATTACGGGACCATGCGGGCTCCATCGGGTCAAAGTAAATGTGGTGGATGCCATCCCGAGAGTAGGTGAAGCGGACGGGCTGTTCGAGCTGTACATGGCTGAAGTGCATCACCGATTCGAACACACGGACGGGCAGCAGCTGTCCGGGATTCCACACACCCGCCGTCGGCGACTGGCCGTTCAGCTGGCCGATCAGGCACTCGCTCAACTGCATGGACGCCTCGCCCGGCCCGATCGCTTCGAAGGTGGCCAACGCTTGGAAACGGCCCATCGCCCGCTGTACGGACACCCACGGAGCGTACCCTGAAAAGAATGCGCGGGTCATTTTTGAGAGAAACCATTAAAAGGTTCAACAATAACGAATTCCCGACCTCTAGGGTGCCTAAAGTGATTAAGCCACCAAAATTGCGCGCCAATTGTCCTGGAAAGTTCCCGATAAAGTTTGGAGACCAACCGGAAGTAGTCTGGGAGTCGTAGAGAAACTGGAATTTGTAGCCCGGCTGGAAGGACTTAAACGTCGGCGTCCGTTTGTCTGAAGACATGCCGAATTTGCCCTTCAAATAATCGTTGGACAAATGGCCTTCTCTTTCTCGCGCGACGCGTTGGAAGCCATCTAAAGAAAGTGCCATAGAAATCAGCACTCAGCTCAATCATTAACCGTCGAACCATCCCCGACCATTTTCATGTAAAATAATGTTAGCCTCACAATCATGATCTTGGTCGTCCTGCTGCCCATTTTGTTCATGATGGTAATGACGGAATTTGTCGTCGTATTTGGACGCGTAGTTGCTGCGACACGTCACCACCACGAGCAAAGAAGCGAGCGCGAAGAGTCGAAACAGCGGAAGCGGACAACGACGCATGGAATATCGCGAGGTCTTAAGGATGGTATGGTAATACAAGGGTAAACACCCCCCCCCCCCCGGGGGAATTTTAGGGACGAAACTACGAGGGTGAACGTCTCCCTTCCCTGAGGGGTTTTAGGGAAAAAATTTTCAGGTTTAGTGACAGCTTTTTCAAAGAGGGTGGGTGAACATTTCCCCCCCCCCCCCCCACCCCGCCCGAGGGGTTTTATGGACAGATTTTCCGGAAAAGCGCTCTATACAATATCGGGATCATTAATGGCCCTGAATAAATTCAGAGTACGGCCAAACCGAGAACAGTTAAACATAAAGGGCAAAACAGTGTTTGATGGAGGGAAATGCTCGCCCCTCTCACTCCCCAACCACCTTTATATGGGAGGGAGGGGAACCCATTGAACACTGGTGATTGGGCCATATCAATGGAAGGGGGGGGGGGGAAGCTGTCAATCCCCGACGGGTGGGAACAAATCTCCTCTGTCGAATGGACATTTGATTGAAAGCCCCTGGAGGGGTGAATAATAATATTGGCATAGAAATTATCAGTGTCACTCAATTGGCCTTCCGCCCGCCCACCTCACCCATTTTCAACTGATTTATTCATAAACAAATTCCTATTATTGACACTTTCCACTGGAAATTGAAGGGTTTAATATTTGCAATTATCAAAAAACTGAAACTGACGGAGGGATCAAACAGAATGGATGAGCCTTGAATGAACAAGCCATTCTTTTGAAAAATTGAGAATCACACAAACTAAATGTTCTTTTTGTGTATTTTTATTTTTAAAAAAAAAAATCACAAAAAAGGGCACAATGCGTATAAATAAGAGAAATAACTTGAAAAAAACAAAAATCAAAAAAGTGCAATAAGATATGTATGGCTGGCCCCATGGAAGGCAACAAAGAACCCATATAAAAGAGCTAACAATGCAACAATTGGTCAATTTCAATAATAAATACTATAAAAATAGACACGATAAGTCCGGCGAGCGCGGGAAAGGGGTACAGTAATTAAACTGATCAAGCAGCTATAAATTGAAAATCCTATCCAATTAATACACAACATTATCGTCGTTTTATTATTCGCTGAATCCGCGCCCGCAGTGCTGACCTTCGTTTGCATTGTTTGTAAACTGCCTTGGCCAATGCAAGAAGAGCGTCTGGGAGGGCTGAAGAGGCGTCGTCCTCCTCGTCACTGTCGGCATCAGCAGCAGCATTGGTGGGACCAAATTGGGCAATGAGCTCAAGCAGTTCAACACCCACCGAGCACATTTCATCTGACAATGAGGCATAAAATAACAACGTTCAATATAAAGACACAAAATGGCCAATCAAAAAAAGGTGAAGCAAGATTAAACACAAATAAAATTGAGTCTATGTACCTGATGCATTCCCATCCGTCAGATGGGGCTCCAACGCATCGGCAATTTGTTCAGCACTTTCTGCGCAAATGCTTCGGAGGTCAGCAACATTCGGTTGCTGTTGATCAATGTCATTATCGTGAAGTTGGAGCTGTTGCTGCAGCTGATGAGTGACGTGGTCGTTGTCACCCAACAGCAGCGGGTGATCGTCGTTCTGGTCCCTGCAGCTGCTGCCAACGTCACAGGGCCGTTCGGAAGGCCAAACAATGCACAGATAGTGGAGGCAACGAACGAGCAAACGCACAAAGTCCAATTGGGCAGAAGTACAAAGTGGTGGTGAACTGCCAAAAATTCAAAACATTTGCCAATTTAAAAAAATTTAATTTAGACAAATTCCTTGTTATGTATGATGTCTAAATTACCATAAAACAAAGTGCAAAAATCGGCGAAAATGCTTCAGCGGTCCCCGCCATTTTGTCGTCGGCTTTGTCCCTTCGTCTTCGCCGAGACGTTCATTCGTTTCATGTGCCGCTTCTTCGTCATCATCCTCCTCATTTTGCTGCTGTTCAAGTGGAATATGCACCAACGTGGCCAAAAAGTTGGTGCCGAGTTGCTGAATGTCTGACAAGAGAGCGGCGGTTGGGCGGGGAAGACCATCGAACGTGTCCAAAACGAAGGAGACGAAAGAATCCACCAAAAATTGGGCAAGGATTTGGTGATGAACCAGTATGTTCAATGGATTATCGTCCCACCTGGAAGAATGCGAATGCTGCAAGTGCAATTTGCGTCGACTGAATGCTGAACCGGATTTGGTCCAATGGGTCGGAAAGGGACGGAATGCTAAAATAAATGGTTTTATTTTCCCATTAACGATTTCTTTTGACTAGCCGATGTGCCATTATCCGAATATGAACCTGATGAAAAGGTTGGCCAGACAGCCCTGCAGAAAGGCGGCCCTCGAATTGGAAAAGCGCACCGAACGCGCAATGTGCAGCGTGAACGCCTGCACCCGGCACAGCACATACTTCTGCAGACCGTCAATGTTGGCCAAGTCGGCACGACATGCGACCAAAAAGTTCAGACATTGGTCCGGGTCAGCACTCAGATCGACCCGATCCAGTGCCGCACTGATCAGACTGATCACCGACTCGACACACTCATCCGTCAAGCTGGGCTCAACACAGTCGTGTAGAGATTGGCACATTGAGAGTATCTGAATGAAAAGCGTAACCAATTTTGGCTCTCCTGAACTAAAGTGCCTGATAGGCCAAATCGATGTCCGTAAATGAGGCCTCAGCATGTTTTGAGACTACGGCGCGCAGAATGATCAGAAAGGCCTCCTCACGGACTGGTCCAGAGTTGAACGCGTCCACAAATGTGCTGAACACGTCCATGGCGAAGAGGGAAGCAATGTCGCGCGAGTGGTCGAACACTCTCCGCAGTACTGCGAGCAATTGTGGCTGATAGAGTCCGTACTACAAAAAAAAATTTCAAACCCATAGCAAATAAAAATATTCCAAAAATTTTGTCGTCCCGTTACACACCCCTTCTACCTACCGAACCCGGAATCCAAACGATGGACTCGACCCCATCGACCCCAGTGACCTTGTCCTGTTGTTGTTGCTGGTTCAGCTTGCTCAACATGTTGTCCAGCATCACGTTGAGCTCATTAGTGCCAAAGTATCGTGCCACAAACTCCACCCAGCACTCGCAACACATCACGTAATGCTTCAGTGAAGCCAAACGCATTACACACTTCCAGGTCGCTTTCAGAATGGGCTTTCGGGCCTGAATGGGCACGTCCGTCTCCAACAAATTGGTGCCAAGCGCACACAGCTCATCACCTAAAAGGAAAAAGATCGATCAGATAGGATAGTGGGTGAATCTTCTACTCTCTATGAAATTCATTTAGGATTTAACCAGATTAAAAAAAATCCGGAATTCCAGCAAAACAAAAAAAACCAAAACCGGTAAATTTTAAATCTGTTTAATCAAACATGATAAGTTCAAATTAAAAAATCCAAAATTAAAAAAAGTTCTCACCCGAAACCATCTCAGAGCCGGTGACCTAAACAACAAGACTTCAGACAAATTGTTAATTTGCAAATTACTCTTACAATTCGACACGCTTCCAAAGCGTGTTCGCCCAAATAGAGGCGGGGCAAGGCGTTCAGCATCGGAGTCAGCACGACCAGACGCCGTTCGGGCAGCCGGCAATACTCCCACAACGGGTGCAAATCCGCGTAGGTGACGGCATTGAACGCCACACACTGCACAATCCATTCCATCGCCGGTGCAAGCAAAAAGGTCTGTGAATGAATTTTTGTTTGTTATTCGACCGACCCTTCCCTTAGGACATGGGCCTAAACCAAACTGGACCAATCAAAAACTCCAGAACCCCGGGGTATTTTTTTCACATAAAATTAATCGGTTTACCGGCTGTTGGCTGTACGTTTGAAGCCAATCGTTCAGACATTTCCAATGGGGCGCGCGATCGGCGGCATTCAAACGCATCGCAACACGGCAAATGTAACAGCGAAGGTATGAGGAGATGAGCGGGTGTTGAACCTTGAAATGTAAATGAATTTAATGGAATTTTCCATCCGATAATTGTCAATGTGCCGCCGCATGCCTGTTTAACGGATTGGCACAATTCCATCACATTTTCCTGAGCAGCGCCCAGGGGGTCCATAAAACGCTGACATGGCAACAGCGCAGCCAGAACTTGGGGGTGAAAATTTTTTCCGAAAAATTAATAACCCAAAGAAAAAACAATAATAATGTTCCAAAATTTAACAATAATTCCTCACGATAAATGCGGGGTGCCAAAAGTGCGACGGTTTCGTTTATTTTGCCAAACCAATTGCGCGTTTTCATCCGCGTCGTCTCCAGCACGTCGTTAGTGTCAAAGTGAGCGGGCAACACACCCAACCCGGCCGCCCGTCGCTCCTCCCCCGCCATGCGGAAAAGTCTGAACAATTGTTTAGCAAATCGATTCAAGGCGGAAGGGAGATTGAAGAATTTCGGGAAATTTTTCTCTACGGATTTCAAAATGTTTTTTTTCCAATTCAGGAGGAGGCCTTTAAACTGTCCCCCGTGATTTCGCTTACCTCTCGTAAACCAAATGCCCAAAAAGGTCCAGAAAGTCGGTGACATGCACAAATTGGGCCGGATAAAATTGTGCGGACGAAATGGTGGAGATTAATGCAGCCACTTCTGCCGCTAACTAAAGATCGGAATTTAAAAAAGGGGTTAAACGAAAAAATCAAAAATTTCAATTTACTTTTATACATTCCAATCGATTTTCCTCTTCCCATTTAACGATCAAAATGCGTCTCAATTCCTTGAGTTTGCGCGTCCATTCATCCTGCGTAAGTTCGTGGAACTTTGAGACCGGTTGCTGTTGTTCAGTCACAAAATTCCTAAATTATAAAATAAATAAATAAAATTCGGACTTCTTTCTTAAAAGAATAAGCTAGTTTCTGAAAGTACCTCTCAATTTCGAGATATAATAAAAAATTAAAAACAAATTTGGACCCTTACTTTTGCCCTTTCCTCCCGGTTCCACCGTTTCTCTTCCGTAACGACCGTGCTCTCTGAGCTGAATCGTCTCCTTCTCCTCCCGAGACTTTGTTGGCCCGCAGAAAACTGCTCTCCAATGATAGTCGGTCCGTTGTGCTCGAAAATGTGTCCAAAATGCGTTGGCGTAAAACGCGCCATGGCCGATGTCCGACCAATGGCGGATCCACGCCGTCCAACGGCCATTGTTCCGACTCACACTCGGCCAACGTGTTGTTTAGCCGTTCGGTGAACAGAATTGCAGTTGGTGTATCGCCACCAGAAGCAAAACCATTGTGTTGATGAACACTGTGCCGCTTTTCAAGTTGAGTTGTCTTCTCGTCAATTGCGGAAGCGTTGAGTGGGTCAACAAAATGTTGTTGCTTTTCGTCGTCATTTCCCCCTCCATTTGCTTCCATCTCATTCTTTAAGCATTGCGCTTCTATTGTTTCCGCTTTATCAGACAATTGCTGCTGCTTTGATGCCGAAGGGATGGCATTTTTGGTACGATTGCCAAACAAAAGCGGATGGGCGAACACCGGGGCGGGATGAAGCAGAAATTGGAGGTCGTTCAGATCAAATAAAAAAGCGCTACCAGTGGAGAGCATTGATATGTGCTCTAGGAAGCGCAATAAATTTAGATCAGTGGTGGACAAGATCCAATCAAGTCCCAAATTTTATCGTTTTCAAATCATACTGATTATGGCATAATGTTGTTTTTGTTTTTTTGAATTTTCTCAACAAAATGTGAAACATTTTTGGCCCGACGGTTGTTTTTGGCTTCAAACTTTTTTTTAATCGTATTAATTGCTTAAGTTTTCGGCCATTTAATCAAAGTGAGTGAGTGAATGAGATGGTACATTCAGTGAGGTACATCTACATTTATTATTTGCTTAAAATAAGCAACTTTAGCGGAGCCGACATCTCTAATGGACGGGCGTCCATTCCAATTCCCTGGGTCAATGATGTTGATGACGTTGAACTCCCGAATTTTGATTATCAGTTTTTGCCCAAATTCACTGAAAGCCTTCCAAAAAGGGTTTGTTGTTGAACGGGAGGGAGGCGAGCTGTGATATTTAAATTGACAGATGTTTTGTGCATGCCGAGATGGATGTTCTGCCGAGAAGGGATGTTCTTGTGTTGGGATGAGTACGATCAATCTTTCCAAGGTTTGAAGCGGTCGTTGGACTAAATTTATAAATAGCAAAAAGAAAAAAAAATTCATGGGTTAGCAACTGAAGAATTATTACATTTTTTTTTGTCAATTAATTTGTTTTCCCTGTGCATTTCAGTCCGGCAATGTTCACAATGCTCATTTGCTCAGTGAAAATGCGTTTGACTCGCAGTTCTTTGAGTGTTCCGCCGATTGCGCTTGTGCCGGCACTTGTGCCAACCGACTCGCCCCACCGAATGACACGCAACGGCATCAATTGCAAATTTTCAAAACGCCTAAGGCCGGATTCGCATGCAAAACAATGAAACCCATTCGAAAAGGTCAAAAAATTAATTTTCTTTATTGAATTTTCTTTTTTTATCAAACAAAAAAAAGCTAATAATTTCCAATTTTTTAAAAATAAATTTGTAAAAAACGTAAAAATGCATTCTCCAATTGAAACAGGAAGTTTCGTTTGCTTCCTCGGCGGTGAAGTGCTGCCCATCGATTATCCCACCATAAAGCCAAAAGATTACGAGCAAATTGAGGCCCCTGACAAAGTGTGCTTCACCTTCATCGACAATATGGCAAGTATGGGATGGTCCGATTTTTAACAGAAATAGGAAACGGGGCATTTGTCTATTTTTGGTTTTTAACAGAAAATATTCAGAAATTAAACAGAAGCCCGTTATTATATTCTGTTTAGCGCCAAGCTGCCTTCTTTGTCCGCTTCGACAAAGTTGCGAATGAGTCGCGTTTCTTCAACAGCTCGTAAATTTAAAAAACAAATAAAAATGTTTATGAATATTTTTGCTTATTTGTCAGTTGCTGCCCCAACCTCCGAACGGTGCATCTCTTCCGCGATTGGCTGTCACCCGATCGGCCGCTTGTCGCTTTTATTGCAATTTGCGAGATTAGTGCGGGCGATGGTAAGTGTGCGGTTCGTCCACGGGTCAACAAATCTCCCCAAAATTATTTAGTTTAATAAAGGAACGTAGAACCCGCCGCTATTTTGTTTTTTTCTGAATTTTTTTTTTGGGCAGAACTTTCCCACTACTACGGCGATCGCTGGATTTTGGACCGACTCTGTGCTAAGCCTAAATCCATTTGTTGCTGCGGGGCGCCTTTTTGTGTTTGGCCGCCCCATGCAAACCGACGGGAAGATTTGTTCTCGAGGCCAAAGGATCGTCAACTGAAGGCGAAGACTGTACGAGCGGAGTTGAACCAGCGTGACCAGCGCAGAGAGGCGGAAAGGCGCGGAACGAAGAAGCGCAGGATGGACGTGGAGGCGGCGGTGGATCAATTAGAGCATAAATAATCAATGTTCGATGATCCCCCTGATCATGTTTTCTCAAAATTGATTCAAGCTTTATTATGTTTATTTGGGTTAATGATCATTTTATTATGAAATATTTATCAAGACGTGACAAATTTTGGCAAGTTGTCTATTTCTATCGAGGTGCGCATGTAACGACAATACTGTGCACGTTGTCGTAACGACTGATGTCCAGCGGGATGGACTCAACACTGTCCGGACGGTTCTCGCCGAACTGCTCGACATTCTGTTGCTCTTCTCCCGTCACACTCTTGTCCCGTTCCGTCCTCAAAATTCACCCGTTTCTCCACAGTTTTTGCTGATTCTGTCGATGCTGCCAACTCTCTTTTGACTCCCCCTCGTGTAGTGATGGCACTCAACGCATCAGACGAATTGCACGAGGGGCTCAATGTTGCCGATCTTGAAAACGAAAATCTTTAAGAAAGAGAAAGCAATTTTGTCCAATAAAGCCTTTATGAATCCAATCAAAAAGTGGTGCTACACCTTGATGCGCTGCAGGCGTCATCAGCAAATGGAATGGCCAAAAAGGGACAGGACGAAGGTGGACGACTTAAGTCGTTGCTGCTACTATCGTCCTCTTTGACAACTGGTGCTGCCGCATTTTGCTCTCCTTCAACGAAAGCAACAGCAGCAGATGACAGCGGCGATTCATTCAATTGATGACAGCTTTTAGACAATTCTGGCGACTCTTTGAAAAACTGTAAATGTAAAAAAAATAATTCGATTGAAGATAAACCAATTTTTTGAATTCCCTCCATTTTTTGCACCTTTCGTCGCACACTGTGACGCATTGACCGGACTCGGCGGAACACGGAATGTCCCATTTCGTCCAAACTTTTGCCAAGCGGAGACAGCAGACGCTGGCCCATGGAGTGATCAACAACGACAGACTCGTCGCTAAAACCACAAATGGTCAAACTGACGCACGCCGTGTCGGCTGTTCCCCCCCTCTAATTATTGAGATGCTAACATCCGCGGACTCGTCGTTGAGTTGGCGGCAACGTCACTTTGCTTCATCCTCTTCCCGATCGGCCTTTTCGTTCTCTCAAGCACACTGTGCACTGGTCCAATATGTTGTTTTTGCTGTTGTTGTTGTTGTCCAGCAGCTCCTCTGGCAGTTCCGCTCACATCCACGAATGATGTCATTGCCATTCCATTCACCGCCATCTTTGGACTATTTGCCATCCCAATGCATTTTCTATGCTCATGTTGATGCCTCCAATTGTTGTCGACTTCTGCAAATTTTGAATTTAAAATTCGATGAATCGGTGCTTTTGTCCCATACCAACGGATCCCATCGACGAGCTTCGGGAGACAATTCCATTGCCCGATGAATCGGCAAAAATTTTGTCCGCAAATGCGATCATAAATGCGCAAATGTCGGTGTGTAAATTCAGGCTGGCCAACTGATGATTGGGGCAGTTGCTGTTGTCGCTTTGGCCGTTTGTCGTCGGCGAGTGGGCGGGAGGACATCGTCAAAATGAAACGGAATTGAACCAGCAGAAACAGTCCAACAACCAACATACGATAGTTAGGCAATTCTTACCGTATTAAATTGGGCGTCCAAATGATGGCCAAATTTCGGGCATTTGTCTGTGTGCGCGGGTGTCGGGAAACGGCTTGCAAATGCAGAAACAGTCGCTTGGCATTGCTTCAAAAAGTATTTTTAATTTTTCTTTGATTTTAATTTTTTAAAAACCAACTGGTAGTGTGCAGAGGGGAATTTATTGATAATCCGCGAAACTTTGCTGATCAATTCCTTTCCATTGATCACCGAAGAACCTACAGATTTTTATTTCAATTAGTTTCTTGTAAAAAATGCCTAAATTGCCAGTGGAATTCCCATTAAAAATTCTATAAAAATTTAGAACGACGCCAATTCCCGAACAAAATCATTAGAAATCCGTTTTTTCAAAATGATCAAATTTGATCATTCGGTCAGTGTTGAAACATTTGGAAGTTCGGTTTAGACTAGATCATAGGCCAGATCAATTTGAGTTAACCACAAAAAGGACCATATCCGCCAAATGCGTCGATCAGTTTCGGTTGACATTGGAATGGGATCAACGGATTCGGCAGCTGGCGGAAGAAATGTTTGAGCAGGGAACCGACGGAATGGATGTCGCTGCTAAGAAGGTCGGAGACGGAAGGGCATTCCCACTCGGGCACACGGCCGGAGGAGAACATTCGCCTGAGGGTCCAAATCAGAGTAAAATGACGCCTCGGGCAAAACGACAAATACAATGCTTTTTCTGTTAATTTCCATCAGATCTTATAGAAAAAAATCGGATCACAAATGATAGAGAAAAAATAAATAAACTAATGCCTGAGGCGTCGCACATTGGACTGGACCTGAAAACGAGAATTTAAAAAGCAGACGAAAAGCCGACCAAAAATATGCTTCAAAGGTGAGCAAACCAAAATTTGGTTCGGTTTTCGAGTGTCATAGCGGCACCGGCACAATTAACTCAAACTGACCCCGCATTGGCGATAAATGCCCGCCTCCATGCCGCGACTTTCCACCACCCGAATGCACTGCTCCACCACGTCGGCCACCTCCGTCTGATGCTTATCGCCATGATGTTTTGCCATCAATTCCACGAGGTCCACACCAAACACTGACGACTTGAGGGGGTATAAATTATTTGGATATTGGGCATATCGCGATGAAACTTTTTCAACCGTCGACAATGATTGAAAGGACGTTGTATGAGGAGAAGCGTGCTTCGAAATGCGGACGATAAAGGACCTGTAAAAATACTGATCAATAAATTCAAATCGTGATCAAAAGGATTCGACAAATGTTTCGACAGACCAATCAGTATATATTAAGCAATTAAAAAAATTGATCAGGGACCTGATCAGTGAAGCGCTGAACATTGAGGGACGGCCGTCACTGTTACGGCGCTGCCGTGGTAAAAAGGATGGCAACGATCGCCGCGCAACTGTCGAAGTGCTGCTGTTGGAGGCCATCCAAAGCTGTTCCCCCAAGGACAATCGGTCAGAAAACAGTCGGACACAACGGGCAGGAAAGCAGCCAAACTGAAGGGTAAAAGAAAGGGCGTTTTTGGCTTTTGGTATTCGCACCGACCCGTCGATTGTCGCATGGCGTGCCCTGCTGAATGTCGTTGGATGGCACCGTCAGTTTTCCTCTCATCCATTTTTCGTCACATTTCGTATCAATCTCCACCACTGACACAATGTCACCCACACGAAGGCTTACACAAAAGGAAGAAATAGAAAGCAAAAAATGTTGTTGAACCGGAGTTGATCCGATTGGGAGGCGTCAAAAGGGCAAATCGCAACGGCACAGGCGACAGCCGGAATGTTTGGAAGCGAATATTCCACAGGCAAAAAATGATTGCCGCGGTTGTCAAGCTGTACATGGAATGAGGTAGGATGTTTGGACTATTTGGCACAATTAGCAGTAAGCAATAAACAACCTCAAAAAATGTGAGTACGGGATAACAACGCATCAGACTTCCCGTCAGCAGGGACAGCCTTCCCGTGTAGCAACAAATGGTCAATTTCAGGCGACTGTTATCCGTGTCCAATTCTGGCAAAATGACGTCATTGGGTAATTTGTATTGGCAATGTGCCAGACTCATCCCTTGCTTGAACCCATAGCTTTGTGCCTCAGATTCCGGAATATGGAACAATTAACACCTTCCAATCGGCTGTGCCTCCTCTCGAACACGCATCGATGGAGTTGTCTATCAAATTCGACCATTTCGGCGGACGTTCGCACAATTTGCCTATAAAGATCCCGAAAATTTTTAAACGGGACAATTCAGAAAGTTAATCAGAATATATTCCAAAAATCAATTCCTAAACTGTCGGGAATCTCGAATCCGTTGCCCAATCCATGTATACATTTAATTTGGATTAAAAAAATTAAAAATCAGTAAACCCCACCAAATTTTTCCATTGCTTTCGATGGACAGTGTGAATTTGACTTCCGTCCTTCCGTTGTTGTTCCTCTTCCGTTCTGATTCTTCTTCATCATCCTCCACTTCTTCCTCTTCCTGCATCCCGACCAAATGCACTCGGACCGGCCCCAATTCGACGGAGTCATAGTGAAAATGTTGGCACTCATTTGGACGCAAAATGCTTGAAAAATTCGTTTATTGTCTTGAATCTCAAAGTTCAAAACAAACTTTGGCGCAAAAAAGAGAGGACTCCGTTGCCGGGACATCGACGGGTGGAGCAGACGACGACGCACCGATGCGGGGCTCGCCCTGTCGCCGATCAGCGGCGTTTGAGCACCAATCGGTGTGGTGGCACGGCTAGGCGGAAGTGCCAAGCGCTGCGGCCAAATCGCTGCCCAGCAACATCGGGAGGCTCCTGAACAAAGGAGATCTGAATTCAGATTTTTTAGATTTTCAAGTACATAAAATATAAACAATTTTCTGGAGAAGAAAATCCTCTAAAAATTGGGTGCAAAATCGAATAAATATATAATCATCATCTTCAAATGGGGGTAAGATCGAAGTGTTGGAGAGCGATGGCTGAGGGAACTCATCGATTGGCCATTGGTGACAACTGTTGTTGTCATCATTTGTCCAAACAGCGCCGTAGGCGCCCAACATTAAAGGGAAGGCCAGCAAACCCCACAAGGTGTTGTGAGTAATGGCCATTGGAAATTGGACTGTACGTCGTAATTCAATTGTCGGGAAAACGCGGAAAACATTTTTTTGGAGTAAAAAATAAAAGTATCTTGTGAAATCAGTATTCATCTCATTAATCGTACATACCAAGTCGTTTCCGAACCGAAATTCGGCTCTAAAACCATGACGGGATTTCCCGGTTTAAGGTCCCGGCCGACCGGGAACCAACCGGGACTAATTTACACCCCTAATATGACATAATCGAGCGACAGAAATTTTGTTTACAAGAGTAACCCAATGAAATCCGTGGCCTAGTGGTTGTCTACTCGCTAAGTCTTATGTTGTGTGCCGGTTTTAGAACCCGGCTTGAGTGCAACCACTTATTTTTTGTTTTTCTTCTTTACTCACAATACGCTCCCAACCCTAAAAAAGTATAAAATTATTTGGCTTTTTCATTAAAGGCTATTTACATGGAGCTGGCCTCATCAGTACATTACTCCAAGCCAAACGTTCCTTTTAAATTGTGTTTCGGCCATTTAAACTGTAGACACAATGAGTAATTAATTGGTTGAGGCAGAATTTTAAAAAATGCCAAGAACGTCTGATAATTTTGTTTGCAATCACCGTGATAGTGTATGATTTTTGATGCTTCCTTTTCTTTAGAGAATTTTCGGAATTTTGTCGGAAAATACGAAAAAAAGCCCCGTTCCCGTACCTTTTCATCTCGGCGAGAAAAAAATCCCAAAAAACTGAAAGCGGATTCGTCAAAACTGTTCGTGATTTTATGAATTTTTAAAAATGTTTTGAGACTACGGAGCGCAGAATGATCAGAAAGGCCTCCTCACGGACTGGTCCAGAGTTGAACGCGTCCACAAATGTGCTGAACACGTCCATTGCGAAGAGAGGAAGCAATGTCGCGCGAGTGGTTGAACACTCTCCGCAGTACTGTCTAGAGTCCGTACTATTATAAAAACAAATCAAAACCATAGCAAAATTTTTTTAATATTCTAAAAATTTTGTCGTCCGGTTACATCCCTTCTACCTACCAAACCCGGACTCCCAACGACGGACTCGACCCCAATGACCTTGTCCTGTTGTTGTTGCTGGTTCAGCTTGCTCAACATATTGTCCAGCATCACGTTGAGCTCGTTAGTGCCAAAGTATCGTGCCACAAACTCCACCCAGCACTCGCAACACATCACGTAATGCTTCAGTGAAGCCAAACGCATTACACACTTCCAGGTCGCTTTCAGAATGGGCTTTCGGGCCTGAACGGGCACGTCCGTCTCCAACAAATTGGCGCCAAGCACGCACAGCTCATCACCTAAAAGGAAAAAGCGAACGATCAGATGGAATTGTGGCATTAACTGTAAATTAACTGTTTATTTATTTCATAATCCCCGTGCAATTTTTGGTATATGAATTTTCTACTCTCAATGGAATTCATTTAGGATGTAAACAGACTATAAAAAACTAAGAAATTCCAGCTCCAAAAACAAAAAATCTATTTTTAATAAAAAAAAAAAAAGTTCAAATTAAAAAATCCAAAAAAAGAAAAGAAAGAAGGTTCTCACCCGAAACCATCTCAGAGCCGGTGACCTAAACAACAATTTCAGACAAAATGTTAATTTGCAAATTCCAAAAAAAACTCTTACAATTCGACACGCTTCCAAAGCGTGTTCGCCCAAATAGAGGCGGGGCAAGGCGTTCAGCATCGGAGTCAGCACGACCAGACGCCGTTCGGGCAGCCGGCAATACTCCCACAACGGGTGCAAATCCGCGTAAGTGACGGCATTAAACGCCACACACTGCACAATCCATTCCATCGCCGGTGCAAGCAAAAAGGTCTGCGAATGAATTTTTGTTTGTTATTCGACCGACCCTTCCCTTGGGACATGGGCCTAAACCAAACTGGACCAATCAAAAATTCCAGAACCCCGGGGTATTTTTTTCACATAAAATTAATTGATTTACCGGCTGTTGGCTGTACGTTTGAAGCCAATCGTTCAGACATTTCCAATGGGGCGCGCGATCGGCGGCATTCAAACGCATCGCAACACGACAAATGTAACAGCGAAGGTATGAGGAGATGAGCGGGTGTTGAACCTTAAAATGTAAATGAATTTAATGGCATTTTCCACACGGTAATTGTCCACGTTCCGCCGCATGCCTGTTTAACGGATTGGCACAATTCCATCACATTTTCCTGAGCAGCGCCCAAGAGGTCCATAAAACGCTGACATGGCAACAGCGCAGCCAGAACTTGGGGATGAAAATTTTTTCCAAAAAATTAATAACCAAAGAAAAAACAATAATAATGTTCCAAAATTTAACAATAATTCCTCACTGTTGTTGCTTTTCGTTGTCGTTTCCCCCTCCATTTGCTTCCATCTCATTCTTTAAGCATTGCGCTTCTATTGTTTCCGCTTTATCAGACAATTGCTGCTGCTTTGATGCCGAAGGGATGGCATTTTTGGTACGATTGCCAAACAAAAGCGGATGGGCGAACACCGGGGTGGGATGAAGCAGAAATTGGAGGTCGTTCAGATCAAATGAAAAAGCGCTACTAGTGGAGAGCATTGATATGTGCTCTAGGAAGCGCAATAAATTTAGATCAGTGGTGGACAAGAATCCAATCAGGTCCTAAATTTTATCGTTTTCAGATCAGACTTATACTGATTATGGCATAATGTTGTTTTCGTTTTTTTTGAATTTTCTCAACAAAATGTGAAACATTTTTGGCCCGACGGTTGTTTTTGGCTTCAAACTTTTTTTTAATGTATTCAATTGCTTAAGTTTTTCAGCCATTTGAATCAAAGTGAGTGAGTGAATGAGATGGTCCATTCAGTCAGGTACATCTACATTTATTATTTTCTTAAAATAAGCAACTTTAGCGGAGCCGACATCTCTAATGGACGGGCGTCCATTCCAATTCCCTGGGTCAATGATGTTGATGACGTTGAACTCCCGAATTTTGATTATCAGTTTTTGCCCAAATTCACTGAAAGCCTTCCAAAAAGGGTTTGTTGTTGAACGGGAGGGAGGCGAGCTGTGATATTTAAATTGACAGATGTTTTGTGCATGCCGAGATGGATGTTCTGCCGAGAAGGGATGTTCTTGTGTCGGGATGAGTACGATCAATCTTTCCAAGGTTTGAAGCGGTCGTTGGACTAAATTTATAAATAGCAAAAAGAAAAAAATCCATAGGTTAGCAACTGAAGATTTTATTACATTTTTTTTTGTCAATTAATTTGTTTTGCCTGTTCATTTCAGTCCGACAATGTTCACAATGCTCATTTGCTCAGTGAAAATGCGTTTGACTCGCAGTTCTTCGAGTGTTCCGCCGATTGCGCTTGTGCCGGTACTTGTGCCAACCGACTCGGCCCACCGAATGACACGCAACGGCATCAATTACAAATTTTCAAAACTCCAAAGGCCGGATTCGCATGCAAAACGATGAAACCCATTCGAAAAGGTCAAAAAAATGAATTTTTTTTATTGGATTTTCTTTTTATATCAAACAAACCCGGTATATTAGGTAGGCTAGTCAAAATTTTTGAAAATTTTTTTAAAGTTTTATTAAGCAACATTTTTTAAGGCTTTCATATACCTAAACCTAGCTTAGGCTTTACAATTTTTTGGAAAAAAACAGAAAAAGTCGATAAAAAGGTGTTTGTTGGGGTATTCGGGAGCGTAGAGGCGCATTCTGACCTCCACTTTGACCATTTCTGAATCCCGAACTCAAATTCGGACAATTTTTCGAAAATTCAAAAAATTTCAGAAATCAATTTTTGTCTTCAAATCTTTTCAAAAGCAAATCGGCCGTTACTTGCTTTTTCGTTGTTATTTTGTGTTTTTTAATTATTTTGAAACATAAATGTGTTTTTAAAAAAATTTAAAAATGTTTAAATTCGGGTTCGGTATTCGCAAAATCCTAGCTTGGGTGTGTTCTACGCATATTTTTACCATTGAAATATGCATTTTAAAATTTAAAATTTAAAAAAAATTACCCGGGACCGCAATTTGCAGCCTATTACCATAAGCTTCACGACTAAAAATGCTTTTTTCAAGCCTCCGTACTTCCCTAATTACCTAACAGAAACATTTTTTAAAATTAAAGTTGTTCGATCAATGTTTTTGATGTGGGCGCACAACTGATCCTTTTATAACGGGCGCCCAACCGTGAGCGCCCAAACGTACCCGGCGTCCAAACGTGAGCGCCCAAATGAACGACTCCCCGATCCGTTGTGCTTGAAAATGTGTCCAAAATCTGTAAAAACAAAGTGTTGAATTAAGCATAAAAGCAAAAAGATAAAACAATTCAATTGGAAAACAAAACCCATTAAATAAAACGTTTTCCAAGAGGGGTTTGTCTAACAACAAACTAAAATTCAGCTTAGTTTTTCTTTTGACGCCCAAACAAAAGCGAGCCGCCCAAGAGAGGAGGCAATTAAAAGCCGCCAATCGCCTCTTTCGGTCCGCCGAAAGAGGCGAATATACAAAAACCAGGATTGGGACATTCCTTCAACGTCTGGTTTCAAGAGGAGGGCGGACGTCTTTGCGACGTAAGCTCAAAAAATTCCCGCCAATTTTGCTACCAAACATTTTTTTACCAAATAATAACTCTTGTAAATCTAAACCGCCTATGGTTATTTTTGATCGTAATGTCAACAAAAGGTCACCTGTGTCGCCGACGCGGACAGCGATGGCCAGACGCGGCACTGGACTAGGCGGCCCGTGGGGGGCGCCGCTCGTTAGTGTCTGTGTGTGCGTCCAGTATTTTATTGCGGTGCCCCCACCAGATGCGGTTTACACTATGTGTAACACTTCAGCTGGTGGCAACTGAAACCTCAAAAATGTTAGTGGGCCGTTCCCTGTTTGCGCCCCAATTTAACTAAAATTTATTTTTAAAGATCTAAAAATGACGCGAAAACAAAAGCGTGGAAAAATATTGAAAGAATTCAATCGCCTCATTCGGGCCGCCGAAGGAGGCGACTATAATAAAAGCAGAATATGCTTTCATGAAGCTGGACATTGTTTTAATGTCTGGTTTAACCAACACGGAGGGACGCTCTGCGACGTAAGGACAAAAAAATTAGGCACAAAAATGGGAAAAACGGCCGGGAGCAAAACCTTAAATTTGCGCAAACACAGTGATTTAAAAAAAAACAAAAGGTCACCTGCGTCCAAAATGGCACCATTGATGGGCTGACGCGGCACTGGAGTCGGCGACCAGCGACGCGGGCATCACTTCGTGCCGAAATCGCCATCAAGATGGGCGGAAAAGCCGCTGAAATGCTGACGTTTGGTGCGTCGCTTGGACACTATGCCGACCAACCTGAATGGGAAAGGAAGGCAAAAGCGGTAATTAATTTTTATCTCCAAACAAACTTTTTCCAATAACCATCTAGCCCCCAAAAAAATAAATGGCTCAGAAAAAAACAAAATGATAAAACTTTTCCTAAAAGGTCGCCGAGACGCGCGCTACTTGGCGCTCCTTGCCTAACGGGCTCCGTACCCGCGCCGAGCTCAAGAGAAGAGCCCAGCCAATTATCGCGCAGGCCTACACCACCGCCTACTCGATTTTGGAGGTTTGGCGTCCGTTGCTCCACAAAGTGAGTAATTTTATAATAATAAACTCTAGATATATTTGGAACGCTAATACGCGACAAATTATCACTAACAATATTTGAAAAGCTAATTATGGCGTTTAAATTTAAGCTCGGCAAAGCCTTACGAGATTAAGCCTGTCCTAAAAAATGAGGAATTTTAGTTTTAGATTCAATCCGCAATTATAAAAGCTTACTACGGATCGCTTCGCTCGCCATGCGCTTCGCGCGCTTGGAGCCTAAACCTAAGCGAGCCTAAGTTTAGGCCTAGCCATTCTTTTTGTAAATATGCACGACCCTCAAAGCAAACTTATACGATACTATATAATATTGTTAGCGATAATTTGTCGTGTATTGGCGTTCCAAAAGGCTTGGTGCCCAGATGACATGGAGCCTAGCTTTTCTGGCATTTTTTCGATTTTTCAAAAATTAAACCTGTTTATGCAGATGGCGTTAGCCTTGTTCGCCCGTGGGACGCTTACGCAGCGGAGTTTCGCCGGTCGGTTTGGGTAGTTTTTTTTTGTAAAATTCCGGATTTAATTCTAGATTTTCGCCAAAAAGACCTTGTGAATAAGTTTTCTTGGCCCTCAAAATCCATAAATTAATTGTGTTTTTGTTGTTCGCATAATTTTTTTTTTGTCTTCGCATTTTCAGCCCGTTAAGAGGCAGCTGCCGCATTGGTGGATGTTGTTCTTTCCCACTGTCACCTATTTTCTGGTGAAAGACTGGGCCTATAAAGAGTGCCATCGCTTAGGGCGCATGAAGGACATTAGCGACGACGCTTAGTGATGACTTTTAAATGAGTGATCGGAATTTAATTATAGGGCTGTTGATGGATCATTTTACATACGGATTGTGTGTTTAAATATTTTAGTTGCTCAATATTTTTTGATTTGGCACTTCCTGGGCTAATTAATGCGCCAAAATACCGTTTTTTAACGATCTGTGTATATATTCATTTGAACTTTGGCCTAAAAGCATTAGCATTGTTCGTTGAGATGAGTGATCAGGACTTCAGCGATGACGGTGTGAGTTACTGATCGGTCGTTTGCGGGAGGGATATGACTCATTGTCAGCTTAAACACCGGCCGGATGTTTGAGACAAAATTTGACAAATAGAAAAAATTTAAGCATATTTCGTTCACCAAGAAAAACTAGAGGCATATTTTGTTCATCATTAGATGAGGTTTCATATGAGTTCTGACCACCCCCCCGTAATAGATGGACGAGTACAGCGGTGTCTCTCCTGCGCCCAGCAGCACCACCACTGACCAAATAAGCGATTCAAAGAGGCAAGCTCGCGCCCAACATGTGAGCCAAACTTTTAGGGCTTGGTGTTACTAGTGTTTTTGGGGCGGAGAGTTCATCTTTCCTTCTTGAAGCCTGGTTAAACATCGGTAAAACGGTGACTAAATTTTATTCTACGACTCCAAAGCTCCCAATTGCAGATTTTTAATGCGGTTACTAAAATGGGGCAGTACAAACGACCTATAAACGCAGAGCCAAATAAACTTAGGTCATAGAATTGTTGTGTAATTCAGAATGCCTTGGAACGGAGACGACGTGACAACATCAAAGACGTGAGCATTGTTTAAAGAACATGGTTTTACTTTTTGGTGCAGAAAATCTAAAATTTAATCATTTTGTACACGACGTGGGGTTATTTTCCCTTTGCACAGATGTATTGCTCGTTGAAGGACGAAATTCCCAACTTCACCAATGACAGAGTGAGCAAACGAAAAAACACAAATGAAAATTTTTGCATAAATACCTAAGTGATTAGTTTCTCTCATAAATCGAATCAGGAAAGTAGAAAAAATAAAAGAAATTCAATATTGGCGAGCATAACCACTGCTTTTCTCATTCAGGCCTCCCGCGCCCAAATCCTGAAGAAGGCCATCGATACCATTCAGAAAAGCCAAAATGAAATGTGCGACTTAAAAGAAGAAATCGAAAAGCTAGAAGAGATGAACACATCGATTCGCAACCAAATTTCGACGGCGGACAAATGCCAGCAGCAGAAGAAAATGATCCAACAGCATCCGCAAAACTGATGAGAGCAGGAAGAATTGTACCAATTGAAATGCAGGAAGAATTGTACCAATTGAAATCGAAAACCCGCCAAACATTAAACGCAAAAGGCGATTATTTTGGTAAAACCACTTTCTGTACATTTGTTATAATTACTTGCAGATACAAATCTGCAAAAATTTTGGGTCGCTCTCGATTCTGAGCAAATAAGGGTTCATTAGGCTTAGGCTTAAGCCACCCTGAGCTTAGGGGTTAGTTTTTAAGATTTTTTCCTGCCCGTTTTGTTTTTGGACACTTCTCACGCCAGCAAACCAATTGGAATATTTAGACAAGGGTTGCAAAAGGTCGAGAAAATGTGGGGTCGACCCAAAATCCCTCGGGTAACCCCGAACAGCCCTGTTAGACATGCGCCCAGATAACTTAACTTGAACCACGATTTCAACAAACTTTATCGCTGGGGGATTTTTAATGGAGAAAATTTTTTATCAAGAGTTGTCTGGAAGAGCGGTATCAGAGGAAACAGATAACAACGAGCGGGATTTTTCGAGGATGAACAAAGAGTATAGAGATGGATTGTTTCGCGGATAAATAAAAAAAGCATTGTGCCCCTCCAAAATTCAAGCGTCTGACTCATTCATTCCCCGATGCTGCGCGGTCGTAGTCTAACGCGAATCCTTCGGGCAGTCACGGCTCATATGCCCTAAAAAACAAGAAATTCATTGGGCTTTTTTATATTACTGAATTTATAGTAGTATCCAACGCCTTTGATTTAAACCGCCCTATAAATCCCATTTCTCCGTTTTGTTCTGACCGCTTTCGTTGCAGTTGTAACAGCGACGGTCGTCTCGGTCGCCGCGCCCTCCACCACCACCGCCGCGACGGTCGCTTCCTTCCGGACATTCGCGTGAGAAATGGCCACTCTTTCCACCTAAACAACCGAATCAAAACTCAAAGCCTAATGTTCCAAACGAAGATAAATTTCCAAATCAGTAAATTCAAAGGGAATTTCATTTTTCACGTACTGAGCTACAAGGAACACAAATTTCTGTTTGGCTAATAAAACCAAAAACTGGTGCAGTACAGTTGTAGCATTTGTCACGGCGGTCATCTCCTCTGTCGTCGCGACCGCCACCACCGCGTCCTCCGTCACGTCCTCCACCATTTCCACTGTCACGACACTCGCGTGCAAAATGTCCATAGCTACCGCAATTGTAACATTTGTTGCCG
The DNA here is from genome assembly GCA_020449905.1 of Globodera pallida. Lineage (NCBI taxonomy): Eukaryota > Metazoa > Nematoda > Chromadorea > Rhabditida > Heteroderidae > Globodera > Globodera pallida. The sequence goes on along the minus strand of JAIXHY010000004.1, from coordinate 2,408,722 downwards.
CGGTCATCGCCTCCGCGTCCGCCACCACCACTGCTGCGTCCACGGTCGCGGTCTCCGCCATCGCGGCTCCCGCCGTCGCGGCCCCCGCCATCGCGGCACTCGCGCGCAAAATGTCCCGAGCGACCACCTAATTTGTTATTTTGAATTTTTACTGTTTCTCCAACACAACAGTAATTCAGTGTTCAAGTCAAAATGGGTCCTAGCCAACTCATACTAATAAAAAAAAATCGCCTAAATTACATTCGCCCAACCGTTGGCCCGTCTGTTTAACCCCTTAAGATCGTTGAATACTTTTTGTTGACCCAGTGAAAAGCGTCCGAACAAAACTCACAGTTGTAGCATTTGGTATCTAAAAATGGTTGGATTAATTCCTTTGGGACTTCATTGGAACTTACCGCCGCCTCCACCGCCACGCGAGCCCCCGCCACCACCACTACGCCCGCCGCCAGCATTAGGACAGTCACGCGAAATGTGCCCTTAAGAAGGGCGCGTTGGTTCAGCACCGACCCGCTCCCCAAACACGACCGGTCGTCGGCCAAGCCCAGGGACCACAACACAGGAGAGCACCATCAACCAATCTACACCATCCTCCACTCATCCTCCCACAATGTCCTCAACACCCTCCAACAGAACAACAACTCTCTCAACCACGAACAAAACCCGGACCCGAACTCTCCTCCCACCATCAACACCAACTCCCTCTCCATCCAACCGAATTCGTGGCAACGATAGCATTCCGTGCCCGCGCTCATTTTCCACTCCTTTTGCTTCTTCTTTTTCCTCTTTCAAACTTCTAACAAAATCGACTGACGACTTCACCGCTCAATAACAAAATTTGCTAAATTGAAAAATTTGAATATTATTCAAAATTAATTCCTTTTGTTAAACAAAAAAGAGGAACATTTAAGAAATAAATTAATTCCGTCTTCTAAACTAACAAATTTTGTAACTTAATGGATTGAGAAAAGGCGGGAAGAAATGGAATGGCGGAAGATATGAGTCGATTGATGAAGAAAGAGAAAGGAATGAGGGTAGGGAGAATGAATCGGAGGAGGAGGCAGTGGCAAATGCCTCTTCTTTTCTTGTTGTGGCTTAGCCACATAAAAGTAACGATTGGAAAGAAAGGATGACAGATTGGGAGAGCGACGAGAAGATTGAGAAATTGCTTAGAAAGTGAGGAAGGCAGAATGGAGGAGAGGAAAATGGACGCATACGCTTAGGTACCGGACCGGAAAAGTGCTGTCTTCTCTGCCTGCAATTTAAACACAGTCATTCTCAAGCATTAGATTTCTTCTCTGTCAACGTTTGTAAGCAAGCAAGGCTTACTGTAAAAGCACACATTCAAAAAAGATAGACAATGCGGACATTTTGTCTAAAAAATGTCCGGAACCCGGTTACATCCCTGTGCAGACAAGATATTCCGGACCCATAAATTTAAATTTTCGGAACCCGGTTACCCCCATGGACACTTTCCGGACCCAAAAATTTCCGGAACCCGGTTATCCCTGTGCAGACAAGATATTTTTCCCGGAATCCGATTACCCTCGTGGACATTTTCCGGACCCAAAAATTTCCGGAATCAAGTTACATCCCTGTGCAGACAAGATATTCCGGACCCAAAAATTTAAATTTTCGGAACCCGGTTACCCCCGTGGACACTTTCCGGACTCAAAAATTTCCGGAACCCGGTTATCCCTGTGCAGACAAGATATTTTTCCGGACCCAAAAATTTCCGGAATCAGGTTACATCCCTGTGCAGACAAGCATTCCGGACCCAAAAATTTTCGGAACCCGGTTATCCCTGTGCAGACAAGACATTTTTCCGGACTCAACAATTTCCGGAACCCGGTTCACTGTGGACATTTTCCGGACCCAACAATTTCTGGAATCCGGTTACATCCCTGTTCAGACAAGATATTTTTCCGGACCCAAACATTTCCGGAACCCGGTTATCCCTGTGCAGACAAGACATTTTCCGGACTCAACAATTTCCGGAACCCGGTTATCACTGTGGACATTTTCCGGACCCAACAATTTCTGGAATCCGGTTACATCCCTGTTCAGACAAGATATTTTTCTGGACCCAAACATTTCCGGAACCCGCATCCCTGTGCAGACAAGACATTTGTCCGGACCCAAAAATTTCCAGAACCCGGTTATCCCCGTGCAGACAATGCATTTTTCCGGGACCCAAACATTTCCGGAATTCGGTCACGTCCCTGTGCTGACAAGATATTTTTCCGGACCCAAAAATATCCGGAATCAGGTTACATCCCTGTGCAGACATTTGTCTATAATGTGTGGTATTTATTCATCAGTTGACGGATTTACGTAATTTGGCGTAAAGTTTTCACGGTGACCGACGAAATGTTATTTTTTACAGACAACTCGGAAAACGTCCGATTTTTGGCTTACTCTGTAATCTCTTCAATTCCCGTTCATTTCGCAACCTTTATTTCCTGCCATTCCCGTCGATGTAATCTGCTAGTGATTTGGGGGGGGGGCAGTCACAAAAGGCGGAAGGGAAGGACAAAAGCAGAAAATGTCTCAAAAATCAAGGTCGGATTTCACACGCGACGCGCAAACATTTCCATCCGGGCATTAATTTGAAATTGATCGAATGCTAAAACCAAGGCAAATTTTATTAGCTCGGTGGCCGGCCTTCTCATCCATCCCAACCTCAGCAGAATCGCAAATTGTCCATATTTAGTGCTCGGTTTTCGAGAATCTCGATGTTGAACTATTATTAATTTTTTCCGAATTATAATGACGTCATTGAGTATGATTGGTGAGAGTTCGGCAGAACCAATTTTCACCTCAGCAGAAGAGACAAGCATTACCACCACCTCGACCAACACAAATCGAAGACGACGCTTTGAGGGCAAAGTGGCCATTATAACCGGTACGGTAACAAGTTTAGCAACAATTGATTCTGGTGAATGTTCCACTCCGGTCCGATCGTGATTTTGAGAAGCCAGGGTTGCGCAAAACGTTTTCAGACGACAAGTCTTATATTAGAGCACGGACCGATCGAGAGTCTCGATCGACGAAATTTTACCGAGAACTTCGAGACTTGAGATTCTCGAAAACACCCTTTTGTTAGGGTACATTTCGAATACGAATACGTTCAGAATCGAATTGTGGCATTGACCGAGCCACTGCAATTTTGTTTGGCAAAGAGGGCGCCAAAGTTGCAATTCAGGGCACCGAAGAGACGGACTTGCGAGTGAGTAAAATCCAAATAATAATTTAAAATTTTTTCTTATTTTTTTAAGAGGCTTTATGTTAATTTGTTGTCTATGTATGTATTTATTTTGCATCATTTTTTCAGCGGACGGTTGTGCAAATGGTCCACGCCGGTGTGTCACAAGATGACATTTTGGTAGTGGAGGGTGCCATTGACAATGATCAAGTTGCTTGACTTCTTCGAAACTTATTAGAGCATTTTTTAAACATTTAAGACACTGAAAAACTTGGTCGAAAGGGCCTACCACAAGTTTGGCCAAATCGACGTGCTGGTAAACAAACGATAAATACACTTTTATTTTCTATTTTTAAATTGGATTAAGGTGAACAACGCCGGCGGCATTCTCCAACAACAACGATCGCAACAGAACAACAGCTACGGTTATGACTACACAAATGGACACACCGGTGGCGAAGAGGATGACGATGGACGGGGAAGGTGGGCATTTTGGATAGTATTATTTTAATGTTAATAAAGACTAATTGAGTTCGATTAGTCGATGAAAATAATGTGACTCTTTCCGGTACCACGGATTCCGAGGCTTTCGCAGAACGTCCTCAACTGCCGGCACCCGACGCATTTCCTCAATTTTTGGCGCATTTGACAACGATTTTGACTTTCTTTTTAATATAAACCTAAAAAGGTGGTCGAACTTAAATACTCATTTTAAATTTACTTAAAAAAATATATTAAAAAAAATTTAAAATTATTTTAAAATAAATTAATTAAGTTTTTGAATTATTAAATAAAAAATTGGATAAACCTTAAAGTATCACGAAATTGACGCGTTTGTCCGCTCCTTACCTGCAAGAAACAAAGGGTGCCGTTGTGAACATCAGCAGTTTCGGCACTCAGCGTTCGGTAATTTTTTTTTGTTGTTGTAAATTTTGATATTTTTTTTGTTTGAACAGCTCTCGGACTATACCTACTACAGCACCATCAAAACAGCTTTAGGCCGGGCAATTTGGAAAAGTTTTATTGAATATATTTTTTAGACAATTATTGTCGCTCAATTGCTGTCAAATTTGCGAAGCGCGACATTCGCGTCAACAACATAAAGTAGAAAGAATAGCTAAAAATTTGTTAAACAAAAATGTCGCAATTTTAAATATTGCTTCCATTATTAATCCAAAATTAATCTAAACCTAGCCTGGGCGTTGGTTTGATCAGATCCGTTGAAAAGCAGTGGGGTCTGGATCAGTTTTGAGGATTGTCGATTCATTTTTAAGCCCAAATATTTATTTTTTACGTTTTTGAATAACGCTTGAAACAAAAATTTTTGACTTTCCGATAGGTTAGATGATCTGAGTGCGCCCACTAAATAAAATCGCAAAAATTTTGCATCGTTAAAATTGAATGTCCTCAATTCAATTCCCACTTTAAAGCCCCGGCTTCATCATTGGCGAAACATTGGACGAGGATGACAACCGTGCGAATAAGGTGGCCAATAATGCGCTATTTCAGACATCATTTTGATGTTAATTTATGCCAAATTTAATGGTTTGTTCACATTTGAAGTTCGAGTTGAATTGGATCAAAAATCATGTGCCAATGGGCCGCGGCGGCACAGCAGAAGAAGTTGCCAAAGTGGTCGCCTTTTTGGCCAGCGATGACGCCTCCTATATCACCGGGGGTAGGGTTGTGGAAAATTTGAAAATTTTTGCTAGGTTAAGAATTTTTACAATTTTTTCAAAAAAACTTTGTCCCTCAAAAATTCAATTACCAATTTCAGCGACTATAACAGTGGACGGGGCCGTGTCAATCTCTTCGAGGCCGGCCGATTTCTTCTGACCCAATCCATCCAATTCATTATAAGTGAAATGCCCTCTTTTTTGTTGCTTGAAAATTATTTGCATAAACTTTCGAAAGACAAATTGCTGAAGACTGACGTGATGGGATTTATATGCATTTTTGTTCCAAAATCTCTTAATTATCATAAAATTTTAATAATTTTAGACTCTGTCGTTCAAAAATTGTTAAAAATTTTAATGAACAAATGAATAATCCCCCACTTCGAATAAATTCGTAATCAAACAATTTTTTTCAAACACAAAACAAATACAAAAGCATTTTTGATTCTCATCCTTAAGTTCCAAAAAAAGCACAAATATCAAAAAAAAAAGATTATTTTGTTGCATTATTTATTTCGCCTCGTCGTCCGACAGAAATTCCTCAGGTGCTGAAGTCGTCTGCTGTTCCCAGCCCAAATTGGTCGATGCAAATTTGCGCTCTAACTCGACGACTTTGTTGTTGAGTTCGTTGTCAGACTTCTGAAACTTTGCATTGACGGTATGTTGTGTTGCATTGACGGTATGTTGTTGTTCCTTGAACTGCTCAAGAGTGTCGAGTCGCTTGTTTACTTCCTGCTGGAAATTTTGCAATTTTTTTACGTTAATTGAAACATACATATATATAATAATTTAGAAACCCGGAATTTCCTCGATCAACCCAAAAAGGTTCAACACCAAAAAATAGTAAAAAAATGATTTGTTAACCAAAAAACGCTGCGGTCCGCTTTCCTTCTTTTTGATTGGTCTTTCGAGCCGAGCATTGGCCGAAGTCGTCGGGGTGCCTGCGGGCGGCGGCACTTTTTGCGCTTAAAACCCAATTTATAAGTTTTATTATAATATAATTATAATATAACAATTTCTTACAATTATTATGCTCTTTAATTTTGTGCTGTTTCAATTCTTCACTCGATCCTTCTTGTTTGTCACAGATTCTTAAATGTTCATTTTGACCAAAACAATAAACCGAAATTATGGAATATATCGCGGTTCCAAAGAACCCCCCGTTCCGTACACCGTTACCTGCATAGAAAGTGCTTTAGCGTTTTGTGGAGGGTGACTCCCCTCGGCGATGAATATTGTTTTTCACACACGTCACAGAAGAAATTGGCGGCGTTGTTGGGGGTGGTGTTCTGTTGGTGAGGAGTTGACAACCCATCCCTGGCTGATTGCTGAAAACTCAAATTTGAGTGTTAACAAATTTAAAGTTTCTAAAATTGCGCCAAAACTAAGTCAATCAAGATTGCTATTTTGTTACTGCTCCACCAGTAGATCCAAATCATAAAAAGAATGTTGGGCCATAAAAAAAGCCAATCAAAGCCTTTGGAATTACTCTTTTGTTAAGACTTTGGCCAAGAATAATAAATTTATTCGATTTTGTTTATCAGACGCTAAAAAAGGCATAAGCTCCATTTTGTAGCGACAGCCTTTCTCACCTCCATTTGGCACGATGTAGTCGTTGTCGGCACTTTCGAGGCCGTCCGTTGAATGGGTATCGATGTCTTGCGACAAACTTCAACAACAGATTTGCGACGAATTTTGGCATTAGTCGTCGTCGGTTCAAACGCATTTCCAGCATCGATCACCTCGTAGCTCCCATCAAAAGTCGCCTGCTTCTCCAACTGTTTACGCGCCTTGACAGTTTGCTGTTGGTTCTGGTCGTTTCCGACCTAAAACAGCAAAAAATTTAATTAAGAAAATTAATTCTCATAGACTCTATATTAGAGACCGGAATTCTCAATTGACCGGACCCGGATTCCAGAAGTAAAATTAGACTCAGACCGGGTCAGGGCTCTACTCCATATTGACCGATGTGTCCACCACTCACTTTCAACCGGCACGTTGGCACTTCCGGTGTCACCCGAATTAGTGCCGTGCTCTCCGACTCGCCGTATTCGTTGGTGGCAGTGACGCGAAGGGAACAGTCATTTTGCACTTTCGGCACCATAAGACGATAGGGGTAGGCTGTGAGTCCTTTGAAATTGACAGGCAAAACTTTGATGATGTGCACACCATCGCCGCCCCCCTGAAAAGTTTTTTTGTGATTTGTGGCATTATTAAACGAACAGGCAAATAGTCATAATGATGGACGAACCGGCTAAAATTTATTGTTTCAAGTTTCTTCGCATTCTAAAAATTCCGCGTTTTAGTAACAAAATTTGTTTAAGAGGCATCGGAAATTTTTTTTAAAATCAAAGCAATTTTAAAAAATACTGCGAACGAACCCCCTGGATAGTCAAATTAAGTTCACTTAAAAAGATTGACCTCGTGCAAACGCCCATCTTTGAAAAATTCTTCACAACTCTAAAAGCAAAGGAAACTCTAATAACATACAAGCAAACGTTTTCAAATTTTTTGTTTAATTCTACAGTCATGGTCATATGTTTAGGAATTGAAAATGGGGGTCATTTTGTGGAAAAAACCCTGAGGGCTTGGAAAAATTTTCTGCAAAAAACTTTTATGAGGGATAAGTAGGCCACACAATTCTCTACAAAACCCAAAAAACCGCTGAGCTCTAACTCTTTTCTCCGATGAATGGCATCGACATGCACAACCTGGATACCGTGCGTAGGGGGTACTGTAGCGTAAAATTGGAAATTCAGTTAGGCGCTTCTGAGAAATAGATAAATGCCTAATAAATCATTATAATAATTTTAAGCCTTTTTTAATAATTAGGCAAATAAAAACTTTTATATCAAGTGAGAAAGCATGATTTTTAAATCTGACAATTATTGTACTACAGTACCCCTGCAGACGGTGACCATTTAAGGTTGTGAAAGCACCCCTAACTCATCAGAGAAAAGAGTTAGAGCTTAGCGGTTTTTTGGATTTTGTAGAGAATTTGTGGCCTAATCCCTCTTAAAGGTTTCTGCAGAAAATTTTTCCAAGCCCTCAGGGATTCTTTCCCCAAACTGAACATATGACCATGACTGTACATAAATAAGCCTTTGGGTGAATCAAATAAGCTCCCACCTTCAGCAGTCTTCCGTCCATGAACCATTTAACGTCCGCAGCCATGTCTAGCTTGATCTCGACGACCAATTGCTTATCCTGACGACACTCCACAACGTTGTCCAGTGCTTGAATGAACTTCGGTCGGGCAAAACCCTCGTTTTCTAATTCGCTTTGGAACCCGCTCATAGTAAAACTAGCCATTCACTTTGCTAAAGTTCAGACAAATGAATTCCCTTTACGTTATTATGAATGGGAACGGGGCATAGGCGGGGGAAGGGGGAGAGGCATCATTTAAAGAAGTTTGCCCTTCACATACATTTAGGTAATCTTTCATAATTTATGCTGATCGATCGCTGTTTGAACTTTGAACGGCTGTGCTGTCATCGGGGTCGTGGCGGGTCACTCAACGCCGACATTTGAACCATGATGATTCATGACCTTTTGGATAATTAAACCAAATCAAACAATCTGGGTACCATTTAAGTTGGATCGTTTAGCTCTTTTCTATTATCGCATCTACAGACATAGTGCTTCCAAATGATACCAAGTTGGTTTGATTTGGTTAATTAACAAAAAAGTTATGCTGTTTCAAACTGTCGGCGCCGAGTTAACCCCGACCAGGACGCGGGGTGACAAAAGGTCAAAAGTGCAAAAAACCTGTCGCCATTTCTTATAAACGTTAAATACCGACGGCCTCTAATGATGCGGCAGAGAATTTATAAATGACTCTGTCCTTTTCTTTGGCTTGTAGTAAAAGAGTGAAAAAATCGATTATAATAATTATTCAAATAATTTTATTTTGTATAAATTTTCACAATGAAATGACACGCTAAATGAACTAAAATGCTCACCAATTAGCAACCAAAGAAAGGAACGGTACAAAATGTGACTGTAGCAAAAAAGAAGCATTGCACGAACGGAAATGTTTTTTATAGTAAAATTAAAAATTATTCTTCCATTTTTTGCTCGAAGAGTTCTTCGGGTTTAACGCTGCTCAAACTCTAAAAGGGTAACATTTTTTATTTGTCCCCCCACTTAACTAATTATTTGCTAACAAATTTTGAAAAACAAAATTGTGCCTTGGCCCCTTCGGAAGACGATGAAAGTTGTGCCAAAAGTTGGTCAATGCCAAGGCGCTGGAAAATGCTCTGTGCACATTCAGCAACTTGGCCATTCAACGAATTTGTTGGCTCGTCGCTTGGGGGCAATGGCTTAAACACAAAGAATTCTTAGGAAACGACAACTCTAATATGATTAGAGCCGAGAAGAGTTTTGATCATTCATAAAACTTGTCCCTACTAATAATATTAAAAAAAGGTGCATTTATTTTGATTTTGAAAAATTAATTGTAACTATTTAAAAAATAAAATTTCTTGTTGGATAAAAAAGAATTTAATAATAATTATAAAAATTTAAAATTTGTCCAAAAAATTCGTACATCCTCCGGCATTGTCTCCTCACTGTCGGCCTTTTCTTTTTTGTGTTGCACCACCTTTTTGACCCCTCTTGGTGCCCGAACCTCCTCCGTCATTGGCATTCCCCCGTGGTGCATTTCCATATGACGACGTCGGTCAACCTAAAAATTAATTTTAAAAAATATTAAAATATTTTTATTTATTTTAATTTTTACTTTTCTCTGAAATGTTCTGTCACAGTAATCGCAGGAGAACGGCTTGTAGCCGGTGTGCTTTCTGGTATGCGTCTGCAACAAACAAAAAGTTAGGAAATATTTTTTTGGCAAATGGCCCGCCGATCGCTCACAATCAAATTGGACGATTGTGAGAATGCCTTGCTACAAACGGCGCATATGTGCGGTTTTTCCCCTAAATTTTTGGGAAAATTGAAAATGTTTTTTGAAATTTTAATTTTCTGACCGGTATGAATGTAGGTGTGCTTTTTCATGTCCGACTTTTGGTGGAAACGTTTGCCGCAATGTTCACAGGGGTAAGGGCGTCTGAATTTTAAATATTAAAAAATAATAATATTATATTTTTTAATTTACGTGTCGCTATGAATCAGAAGATGGGTGGACAATGTGCTGGATCGCTTGAAGCATTTTCCGCATTGAGCACATTCAAAGTGGCGCCCATTGGTCGGAGGTGTGCCTGGCGAAAAGTTTTCCAAATTTTTGAAATTCAAAATGTTATGGGTACAATTTGTCCGATTTTCGTTGTTGTTGGGCCCGTCCATTTCTTGTTTGACCTTTATGGCTGAGTTTTGCTTTGTGCTGCGATTTTCTTTGCTCGCGATGTTGGCGGCACTAATTTTCTTTTTTGGCTTAAAAGAATGAGTTTTTGTCATTTTAAATTCGATAAATGATGACCTAATCCATATTTGGCTTTTTTGGTTCAAAAATTCGGTTTACGGTTACGGTTGACTAAAGTATTTGAGAGAACGACAATCTGTCTTTGAGCCAATAAAAAAATTTCAGGAAATTCGATGCAATAAAATGGCGAGAAAAGGGGGATTGGACAAGTTCTTCGGGACTGTCGCCTTGATCAAGACTAAAAGAAGTCCGTGATTAGCCTATCCCTGTCCAAACCCATTTCATTTTCCTTCACCTTGTTTTGCTGTTGAGTCCGGTTCCTCTCATTTTTGCTGTTGCTTCCCCCCGCTTCACTTCCGCCGCCGCCGCCTCCGGCGTTGTTTCCATTGGACGCCAATTGGACGGCGACGTGCTGTTCCGCGGAAGGTATCACAAAAGCATTTTTCACCGGCAATTGATTGCTCAAAGATTGGCGCAATTGTTGGGCAAAAAAGTGCTGAAATATTTTTATAAATAAAATTGAGACAAATGCATGTGCAGAAGAGCCACTTGTTGAAGCAGTGCAGCGAAGAAGGCTTGCTGAGCTGAGTTTTGTCCACTGAACGGCTGCTGAAGATGGTGTGCCGCCAATGGTGGAAAATGGCCAGGGAGCTGAATATATTACTTTTTTCAAGAAAATTTAAAGATTTATGTCGGGATCAGGATCGGTTCCACGGCATTCCCTGCTCGTTCGGACAGAAACTCCAATGTTAGGCATCAAAAATTTCCCATAAAAATTCATTTTCCCAAATTTGCCAATTCCATTCGTCCAATTAAGCGCTCTTCTCATCCTCGGCCAATTACCGTCGCGGATGGCCCCAGCCTTTGCGGGAAATTTGGCTGATGAAGAAGATGATGGAGTGCATTGGCGTTGTGCGGCTGGGCGCCGCCGTAAGCGAAAAGTGCCGGAAATGCCAAAAGTGGTGGTGGCTGATGATGGGCAGAGTCGGGGGGCACCCACGAGGCGGAGGAGGACGAAGTGCGGCATCCGGCGAAGAATAACGGTGAGGGCGACGGCATTGCCGGCGGGGGCTGATGGATGGGAGTGGCGGCGGATGAGTGACCCGCTAAAGGAACAATTTGAATGTGTGATGATGCCACGGAATGCCAAACTTAAGTGGGACAAGATTTTCGGCTAACAATATAGATGTATCCCCGGAAGGCCGGAAATATCCGGACTGTGCCTATTTTCTGTCTACTCCTCTAGCCTTTTTTGAAAAAATTAAAAAAGATTTTGAGATTGGCATCAAATTTAGTGATTTTGATCGAATTAATATTGAAAAAGATTAGCTTTGTTATGGTTATGCTTATTTGTATAAGCCCGAATTTTACTAATGAATTAATAAAAATTTAATTTTTCCATAAATTTGTTTCCATTATTTGGGACTTTCCCATCCACCGGTGGTAGGTAATCTCGCAAATGGAATTTTTGCCCCAAATTGCGATTTGTCATGGATTTGTCCATCGTTTTACGCGACAGTGAACAAATTTGCGGAATTTCCAATGCACAAATTCAATTTGGCATAAATGAAAATTAAATATTTTAATGCATAATTTTATCTAATGCTTTTAAAATCCTAAAAATATTGCTTAATAAATGTAATTTTTCACTACCGGTAACCAAGATCAAAATTTTTAAACTTTAAGTGCTAAATTCTCGCTCATTTCTGCTGGCGACCGTCGCCCACCTGTGTTTGGGCCGAACGGTTCGAGAAGGGGGGGGGGGGGACTTGCACTTTCACATTTGGCCCAATTGAAAAGGTGCCACTTTTGGCATTGCGCAATGCCAGTTTGGGCTTCTGAGCAAACAGAGACGGAGTGGTGATGATCCAACATCAAATCAAGAAGGATGGGATGACCCCTTTATTTGTTTAGGAGCAGAGCAAATTGTAAAATGACAAATGCTCATCCACCGACCGATCATCCAAATAACAATTACTTGGATTTTCTGTAAATCCCGCACAATTAGAATAGAACTAAGCCGGACCTCTGCTCAAACCCGACCGATTTTGGCGACGCCGAATCGGCACTCTGATCACCAAAAACTTCAATTCCCCCATCCCAAAGAAGCCGCAAACCTAAAAGAATCCCTTGTCATTTTTTTAGCTTAAAAGCCAGCCAAAAAGCCTTCAAAAATGTTTTTTAATCTTTCCCAAAATTGACCCACTTTCTCAGGTATGTCTCAGAGCCATGTTCCGCCTAATCCCTCCAATCTTTGGTCAATTTGGCGCACTTTACCCATCAAAAAGACACTTTTTTTTGGCTCGCCGATGGGCCGACAATTTGCGCTTTAATTGCTTTGTCATAATCCATCAGCAAATAATACAAAAATGGACAACAGCAACAGAAAGGGTTACCGGTTACCATTTGCTTCCCTCCCCGGTCAATCTGCCGCCGTAAAAGATGTCAAGACGGGAGGGGGCATTCATTTGCCAACAAAATATGGCAACGACTAGGGTAACCCCTAAGCCGCAAAGACGACAGCTAAGAATGTTTTTTGAAATACGCTTTTGGACGAGAGGGCTCTAGTCCGGGCCGGACAGATTTTAAATTTTCCGATTGCCTCTCTTAAGCTTGTCCGTCCTCAACATATCGAAGCAAATAAAACTCTTGAACAGCAGAAGAGGGGCATTGGTTGTTCGACCCCATTTTTGGCCATTTCGTCGACGATTTGTCCACATTAAACGCTTCGCTTGCCCTCTAACACGATCCCATTTCGAGCTCTTCACCCCGTTAATGTCAGGTGCTCTCCAAATGGAATCGGAGAGCCAACCAACCAACCAACAGCTCCCCTCCCCCCCCCCCCCCTTTCGTCTTCATTCATATTTAGCCAACAATTCACAGTGAAAGCGGAGAAAGCGGTGGCAGGGAGAGGAGGGAATATGGCCATAAGTGTGTTGCTGAAATCTGAGAAGCCATCATCGGCCGACCGGGTGGAGGGACAATTGCCTCAGGAGAGGGGAGGGGGGGGGAGGGCAATCCGGGATTGGCACGGCACATTGGCCGGGCGAGAAATAGTGTGCCAACTTCGGAGGGTGTAAAGGGAGTGCCGAAAACTACCGTAGCAGAGAGTGAAAGTGTGAACGGAAGTGCGCAAAAAAAGATCAATTTGCTTAAACATGCGTAAAAGAATAATTACGATGGCATGTCGAAAATGTCCCCAAAAGCAAAAATTGGATTTGCGCTTCTCTCCGGATTGCCCCCACGCCCACACACCGAATGCGCAATTGCATGGCATTTGATTGACAGAAATTGCCACTGCCTGTGTGAGTCAAGATTGACCCCCCCCCCCCCCCCAAGGCACAATTCTCGGCATTTCATGTCACAGACAACACCAGCGGCCAATATTGCTTGCTGCGCGCAGTGTCGCGACGTGTTGAGTGAATGGGTGATGAATGAATGAATGTGCCATGAATGAGTGGCGGCGATGAGATTAATGAAATGCCCCGAGGGGAAATGTGCACTTTGCTTTTTGTCTGGTCCCAAGTTCGTTGTGACAAGAATGTTTTTTAAATTTTGATTAATGCCAAATTGGGCAAAAACTTGTACACCGTATAAAGCATATGCAAACAAAATGAATGTAGAAGGGTGGACGAGGGGGGGGGGGGGGGTTGGGGAGTGAAGAGGGCACTTTAGGGGATTTTATCGAGAGTTCGAGTGTCCCCACGGGGGTGGAAGAAGCCAACCTTCCCACTGCAATGTCAACGATCTTGACACAAGATTTTGTTTCAATATGAATATGGTTTAAATGGCGAAAAAGAAGGCACAAAATGTGCCAAACATAATGTATCACAGCGGACTTTAAGTAAAGACTGGAATTGTTGGCAGAATATTAGGGCCGAATACGGTAAAAGTTTCTTTAAACTGATCGGCCGGCACAGGCAAAAAATTTGATCGATCAAGAAGCCCCCCCCCCCCCCCTCCCCTCCCCTCCCTTAGCCCACCTTGCCCCGCGAGCGCTGCAGCGGCGAGAAGCAATTTTTGCTGCAGAAAAAAAGCTGTTGCCATTGCAGCGCAATGTTCGCCGTTGATGGCATCGCCGTTGTTGGGCTCGGCACTTTTGGCTTCGTCGGCAATGCCACGTCCGGCGTTCTCTTTGGCCGGCGCTCCTCCCCCCGTTGATCGGCTTTTAAACATTTCCCTGAAAATGGATTTGATTTATTTTTCGGCATTTATTGTCCGAGTTTGGCACAACTTGTCCCGCCGTTTGGTTGTCAACAAAAGGCGATTGATACTGTGCTTTGTTGAGGGCCCATTTGTTGTTGAGGACGACGAAGATGAAGCAGAACTGGCCATTTGCTAGGCTTTCTGCGATTAAAAAAAATGCTAAATTTAATATTCGCAATTTTTGGCGCAATCACTAAAAAATCAAAATTGCAAAATGAAATTGTTTTTAATGAAATGCCAGAAATTCCTAAGGCCTCTAACTCAATGAATTTTTGGGAAATTTTCAAAATCTTTTTCACAATGTGTGTCATCGGGCGGAACCCCCGACTTTGGTGGACAAATAAGTGCCGAAAGCTGCTGCAATCGTAGTGGCACTTTCGCTCCATTCCGCTCCCTTCAGTGTTCGCCGACTCCGCCCCAAAGGTGGCGCCGATTGGCTGCCGCTTTTCGCTGGCGGCGATGACGATATCACGGCACGCTAAATCCTGCCCCCCCCCCCCCCGACGGGCACATATTTTTGCCAAAGGCCACGCCCCCTCCGAGCACAAAATTTATAGTTTTAGTGTATAATATTTTACTTATACAAATTTATTTTGTAGGTATAAAAATCAATTTCTCGTGTGAAAAATCAGTATGGTTTGTAATATTAAGACCAGTGAAATACTAAAATTCGTATTTATATGTATGTTGAAAAGCTCTAAAATGATGAAAAGCTCAATTTTTGATTTTCATTAATTTTTCAATTCATTTTTATGTCAATCTCGTGAAGCGGCGAATTGCATGATTTTGCTGTCGAATTGAAGGGGCAAAAGGTCTCGCCGAATTTGGCCATTGTCAATGGACCATCGCTTCCCCCGAGGGGACAGCAGCAGCAGTTCTCAAATTTCATGAGTCTCCGCCAACAGCAAAAATTTGTTTATCCCTGAGAAAGTCGGGGCTCAGAAATTATGCCTTTCAGCTTCACCACCGGCGGAAGGAAGTCGACCATTATTTTATGACCTCGGCAAATTGTTCGATTTAAAAATTCTGATTGATTGCCAAAACGATTTTTAAAATTTAATGTGAAATAGAGAGTCAAAAATGCCTCAACAATCGGAGTTAACAGTCTTAAAATTTCTAAAGAGTCAAGACTCTCGACCACCCGCCCGCCCAACCTAACACAGAGTAAGTGTCATCAAATTCTGTGCCAAATCTTCCGCAATCGGCAGAAAATTGTCCCCCCCCTCCTACCCCACCCCCACCATCGTTGGCCAAGACGATTGGATTTTTATGAGTCGGGAATGGCTCCCGCCCATTCCTGGCCGCTTGTTCGCCCTGTGCCCCCAGGGAATGGTGCCTTGGGGGAGGGGAGGGGGCCGTCGAGAATTGGTTCGGTGCTTGGGCGCTGGGGTTGCCCGTGTAATCCGTCCTTAATTATTGCTGTGCCCGCGGGGGATGAGCGGGTTGGCGACGATTGTCAGCTGGTGGACAAAACATTGGGTGATGTTGATGAAGTGAATTTGGGGGAGGGGGAGAATTGTGTTGGGCCAATTCGGAATTCACTCACTCCAAAATGTAGCAAAATCGTTGAAAGTTCCAAAAAGAGAAAAGTGAACTTTTTTTTTCAGTTAATTGGAGTTGAAAAAATTAGAGATGTTTAAGAGTCTCGGTCTCGATTCTCGAGTAGAGAAATTTCTTGGTTTTTTGGGTCTCGGTTTCGAGTCTCGATAAATTTCAAGTCTCGAACGTCCCTATTGAAAATGGCAAGAATTGATTAGAAATGCACCAAACAAAAAGGCCAATGTAAAAAAGCAAAACAATTTCAAAATTTCATTTTTATTTTAATATGCACATTTTATTAAGTATTTTTCATTGTAATCTAATGCGTTCAGAGTGTTCACCAAATCATTCTCGACCAAAACAATTTTTCACCGGCCGAATCTGTCAAATTTGTCCGGGCAAATTCCACAAGTGTGGCGCGTCGTGTCGAGGTGCCGATGTGAGCCCCCCAGCGGGAGTCCATCAATGAAATATATTTATATTGAATTTGAATGCCAATGCCAATGCCCTCGTCCACCCACCCGTCCAACCCCCAAAATGTTCATCATAACAAATAAATCCATTTTTACCGTACCACCCCAATAATATCATGTCGCCACATTTTGGGGTTATGCCCCAAATTTGCATAATTCCCGACTGCCTTCTGAATCATCTCCATCGCAATTTATGCACAAAAATACAAACAAAAATGTGCTTTAGAGCTATTTTTAACTTTTGAAAAATCGTCAAAGATGGACAACAATTTATCAGAGCCCCCAAAATCGTCGTCTAAAATTTTAAGCTGCAAAATTTGGCCAGAGATAATATAGTTTAACGCATAAAAAAGTAATTTTCCGAAGGACATTCTTGTGCACCCGGCCCCAAAAACGCGAAGTGACTCCCCTGGGGGGCGGGTGGAAGGTGCCCGGAGGCGTCGGAGAAAATTATCCGCTGCTCTGATGAGCTTTTCCTTCCGGAGCCTCGCATAATATGCTAATAATCTTCGTTGGTGCGGCGCCCAGCGGATCTGACGACATTCTGGTGAAAATGCCGTGCCGAAAATATTTTGAAGAAGAAAAAAGGAAGGATAGTTTCTGTGGGCTAAGAAATCGCATTTTCTGGAATTTAAAAATTTTGTCGAAAAAAATTGTTTTTTTAATGTTTAGTCTGCTGATTATAGTCGGGCTGCTCCCCGTCCCTCCATTTTTTATTAAAAATTCTCAAAAACAGTTAAATTTTGGCGAAATTTAGCATTGCGTTAAGGATTCGAAATTGGTAAAAAACTAACCCCAGAGTTAAAGCATTTTGAGGTTTTTAAGTCTTTAAAATTGCATCAAATTTGGGGGAGGGGAAGTGTCGGCCTGACATTCTATGCTTTAGCCCATCGATCCTTTGGGGAAACATTCGAATGAACGATTCAATTCATTTTGCGTACGGTGTGGAGACCGACCCACCACAAAAACATTTTGTCGCCGCCCCATCTCTTTTCATCCAATTGCGTGTAATGGCCCGGTCACCGCCGAACATCCCCCCCCCCCTTTTTGATGTCTGTTATTTTGGTCGGTGGTTCGGCGCCGGCCCGTCCCGTTTTGTCCTTTTTTTGTTTGAATGGAAAACCCCCCTAATTACATATATTTGTGTTGTGTGTGCCCCCCCCCCCCCGGCGGGGATTTTCCCGACTCTTTTTGGAGTCAAATTAAATTGCATAACAAAAAGGGAGGGAGACATTTTTTGACATCCTCCGACCTCTCGACATCCCTCGAGGGGACGGCAAATCCGCAACAAAGGGCACCCGGAGGGGAAACAATGAATGCGCGAAATATGAGAATGTAAAGTAAAACGCACGCATCATGAACACCTCACCCGCTGACTTCATGAAATCGGCCGACCGGTCCCGAATCCCGGGAAATGGGTCATTAGATTCATTAACACAAAAAGACGCATTTGTTCTTTGTCCAAACCGGTAGATAGAATCAATTCAAAACAATTTTTTTCAGTGAAAATTTTTACAAAAAAAAAGGAAAATTTTGCATGAGTTAATTATCTTTCCCAGCCCTCCCTTCTCCCTCATTGATGTGCCTGTTGTTCTGTTCGTCCCCCTCTTCTTCCTCCACTCCTCCGCCTTCTCGCGCAGCCTCCTCCGCCTCCTTCTGCTGCTGCCGCGCTCTGTTCGCCATAAATGTCGCCACACCTTCCGCAGCCAAAATGTCGTTGAGCCCGCCAGCCGGCGAGTAGTAAACGCTCTCCAGGGTGAGGCCAAACTTGGCAAGTTGCGCCCCATCCGCCGGCGGCTCGTCCAACAATTTGTCGTCCGTCGGGAAGAGACTCTGAACACACCGTTTTGAAATCAAAATGTTGTGATTCAAATCTTAATAATTTTGAGAAATAGTTTTTATTGGAAAAAGTCTATTTTTTATTGGAAAAAGTCTATTCGACTAAGTATTGTAGCATTAAAAAAACAATTTTAAATAAAGGGTCCATAACATAAAATCCAAAATGTTATTTACCTTCTTCGACTCGTCGTTTGACATATGACTGATGCGGCCAAGCATTGGCACAATCATTTTGTCGTTGAGCTAAACAGAACAACGTCTGAAAATTGTAAATTACTAGTAATTGTCTCACATTGATGTAAAAACGGAACAAATGTCCTTCAATGGACGGGTTGGGCCCGTTAATTGGCACGTCACTCAGATGAAAGATGGTCGGCTCCGTTATGTAGAGACCCTGAAAATTTGTTGGAAAATTTAATGAAACTGTGGTGGGTTCGGATAATGCAAAATTTTGTAAATTTTTTTATTTGTATCAATTCATACCAGTATCAATACGTACCAGACTTTTGGTGGCAGCGCTAAGAATCTCACGGCTCATTGTCCACTCGGTGTCCGCCGAGACGGGCACCGACAGAATTTTGCTCATCAAAAGCTCCGACATTTTGATCAACTCAGGCGGAATGCGCACTCGTTTCGCCATTTCGGCAAAATATTTCTGTTAATTTTTGAGATAAATTAAGTTATTAAGCAAAGTTCGGCACATTATAAAGGAAAAAATTAAAAAAAATAGTGTTTAAGCCCCCGCGGGGAGAGTCTCGGTCTCGAATTTAAAGTGTCCGAGACTAAAATGTCGGAATTTTGACCCAAAATGGTTTTTAAAGCTAATTCCCAAACAGAATTGCCAAAAGGCCGGCTTCTAAAGCGGTTATTGCTCCGAATAAATTAAAAATTTCGTCCAAAATTACCTCTCTTTTCTCCGCATAATATTCCAAATTGAATGGCGACGCGTACACCGCTTTTTTGCATGCCAATAAATCCCAACGCGCAATTTCGGCCGGTACTTCAACGACGTCGAACCGTTCGCCAATGTCTTAATAGAAAAATTTAAGAACAATCAAAAAATTTCCACATGCCCAGGATATCGGGAAGGGGGGGGGGGTATGTACAAAAAATCAATTTTTAGAGTTTTTCCGTTTTATTGTAAAAAATGATTGGTTTTGCAAAACAACAGACCCCTATGGTTCTTTCTCAATTAATTTCAGGGGTGGGGGGGCTTTAGCCCCTAAAATAGCCCCCCATGCTACGGCCCTGCACATACCCTTAATATCCTCCATGAGCATCACTTTAATTGGCGGAGGCGCTCTTTCAAATTCGGGATCCGCCACAAAGTCGTACTTCTGGAATTAAACTTGGGTTAGTGTTCGGTGATTAACAACACGGATTGACCATAAAGTCCGGGTGTTCGCTGGGTTTGCGCTGCGGCTGTCCGTCCGGCGTCCGCTCCGGCAAATAGACGTGGGACAACAAAAATGTACTGGGCTAAAATGGCTAATTTTGAAATTACGAAAAGAAATTTTATTCTTTAATTCAATGCGCATGGAAAGTCTGGAAAAAAATCGCAATTCCAATCCAATAGTTACCGTGATCGCTTTCGCAAAAGCTGTCTTCTGGAAAGATAATGTCCGTACAACACCAACACCTCTAAGCGCTGCGCAATGCTTTCGGCCGACCAATCTTATGTTTGCATTGGCACACGGAAGCATTTTGAATTATTATACGTAGTCCTATCAAAAATTAAATTATAACAGGGAGAATTCATTAGAAAATGATTTTTTAATGCCCCCCCCCCACTCAGTAAAGTAAAACGTTTTTTTTTTGTTTTTAAATTATTTTTCTGCCGCTGCCAATGTTCCCTTTTTATGCTCCATCCCCGCAAAATTTCCAAGCCCCGAGGCCAAACAAGTAACCTTTAAATAACTTAATGGTCGTATTCAACCAGTAAAAAAGAGAATGCATGGACAACATCATTTTTATCGTTTCCAAAACAAAAAATCTCCTAAGATCAAAAAGCATCGATCCGTCCAATTTCGTACATTTTTCAATACTTCCAAACATCGGCATTCGGGTCCCAGCGCAAAATGTCTTCACGTCGCTCGCGGAACAATTTGCTATGCCCTTTCATCATCGAAGTCTTCCAATAACCGTGTGCGCGATAGTGATATTCTAAATTTTTTAAAATTGCCTTTTGCCTAAAATCTGATTTTCTGTGGCTAGGACCGCCCTTAGCAAAAAAAAAAATTCAGTAAAACCAAAAGTGAAAAAGCTCAAAATCCCCACACTAATTCATATGAATTAACAACATACCAAGGTAGAAGATGGTAAATACGGCGGGGAAAAAGTACCACGGACGCTCAAGAATAGTCTTTTTGAAGAAATATTTAAACGTGAAGGTTCCCATCGCAACACTGAAAATTGTTTTAATGCATTACAAGACAATTAAACTCTCACATTTTTTGTAAACTCCTTTTTAGAAAGCTCTCCCCCCGTATGGACTGTTGTACGACGCTCTCTGCTCTCGAATTTGTGCTTCCTAAACCAATTAACAAAAAATAAAACAAACTCTCGCAATTAACAAATAATATTTTGGTGCTTATTTACTCCCGAATAAAACCAATTTTGGAAAGTGAATTTGTCAGCGATTAAGCAATTTATTCAATTTAAAATAAAGCAATAATTGATTGGAAAGGAACCTGAAGGACTTCCAACTGCTCAACAATGTTCTTTCGTCTTCCGGTTTTCAGTTGCCACTCTTGGTATTTGTCACAAGCAATATAGCTACTCACAAGTACAGGTCCAATGAACACGCCAAACCACTTCCAAAACTTAAATGCTGCCGAATGTTGCACACGACCAACCATACAATAAATGATTCTAAACTTCTGAATCGGTCAATTATTTTTCGGTATTACAAATAAAAATGAAGGGGAACTCAGCTTATTAGTAGGGCCCGGAGGTGTCCGGACATTTGCCCAGTAGTGAAAAAACGGGCATTTCGCCCATTAGAGGAAAAAAGACGTTTCGCCTAGATTTTTAGTTGCTTAAAAAGTCCGAAATAGTTTCTAAAAAGTGCCAGAATTAGGGTTTTCACTATATCAAAATTCATTTTTGTTATAAAAATTTCCATTCAAACGCAATTCAGTCAAAAAATTTTAAACAGGAGAATTAAAAATTCCATTTGTTGGCTGGCAGAATTTTATTCTCGACAAAAGTCCATTTTTAGGGGTGCAGTCGTTTTCAGGAAAAAACATGTTAAAACTTGAAATTGCTCTCTAGTTATCAAAACAAAGTCTAAAAACACAATACCAACTTCAGGAGCAGAAAAAATCTTATTTATTAGGGCTATTTTTTTAGAATCAAAAAAATCGTCATTGGAGCAAATTTCAATTTTTAGGAAAAAAATTTTGAAAATCAGATCGCCAAAACAAAATGTTTTGGAATTTAGCTGAATTGATACTTTATCCTTTCGTGAAATCGTCAACCGCTTCCGTGAAAATCGTCACTTTGTCAACCCCTTTCGTGAAAATCATCAACCCTAATATGAAAATCGTCAATCCCTAGTCTAAAGAAGTCCCAAAAAAAGTTTTACGCATTATTGTTATTTCTACACACCCTCAAGCCTATTTTTGCCTGTGAAATCATTTTTTGCATATGTTTTGGCGCTTTTTCTCACCTTGGTCTAAAAATCCCTTGTACTTAATTATTTTAAAAATGTTTAAACCCTTTCAAAGCAAATGGAGAATTGAACTGGAGTTTTTAGGCGAAGCGTTTCTGTTTTTTTTTTAAAAATAATAGTTAGTCTTTTTTAGGTCAGTGCGCTGGAGCCACTGGACGTGTACGCAGGCCGACTGTCAGTTCAGTAGGCCTATTTAATTTGGAAAAATGCTAAATTTAGTTTAAAAAAATCCTTGCATACAATTAAAAGTAATTTGCAGAAAACGTTTCCAAATTTGGGGTTTTGACTGAAATTGCCTTCCATCGATTTTCTGCTTGACATAAAAAATTCAGCAAAGGCTCAATTTTTATTGATTTATTCATTAAGTAAGTTTCAAACACTTAATTTTTTAAACTTCTGAAACCAATACTAATAAAGCTTTTGGTAAACTAGAAATAAAGTTATGAACGACAGAATCAAAACGGCTTAGGGTGCTCCTAACTGCTTAGACCCAAAGGTGCAAGATCATCTAAATATGGAAACCGACTCTAATAGGTGCCATTTTTATGGCTGTTCAAACGCTCGGAAACTTGGACAAGGGCATGGGTTGGCAGTGCCGATAGGCGCCAGTGATTCAATTGTTTAATTTGCAACTAAAGAGAAGATTTCTGGCGGCACTCCTGCTTAAACCTCGAAAAACCCAACCCCGACGAGAAATGTGTAGCTTTTCCAATCTAAAATATATTGAATACAATCCGGCCCGTTCGCAATGAGTCTGATTTAATTGTATGCAAGGAAAAGGCTCAAATTATTTAAAAAATCATTTAAAATTACAGTATTTCAACAAGAAACAAATATTATTTGAAGAAGAATTGTTGATGTTTAAGGCCTGGCACTCACTACCCAATCAGGCCGGGTGTTTGGTCTGTGCACCAAAATTGTCCAAGGAATTGGAACCGGTAACGAAAACTGTGTTTATCGACTGAATGAATTGTATTTACATAGGCTATTGTTGCCGATCAGGGTGACGCGAAGTTTGCGCGGCCCAAAGTTGAAATTGGTGGGGCGTTTCATGAGGAAGAGCAGAGTCAGTTGATTTCTTAATTAACCCCCTTCTCAAATTGTACGGTAGGGGGTCGTTTGAGTCTGGCCATTTAAGTCTGGGCCACTTGAGTCTGGCTGTTTGAGTCTGGTGGCCACTTGAGTCTGGCCATTTAGTCTGGTTAGATGTTAAAATCATAGATTAGATTGGCGGGGCGCAAGCGCCACCAAAGTCGCATGCACCATGCGCATCGGTGAGTCTATTCAAGAATATAGGTATATGCATGTTTTTGTTGTGTTTTAGTATGCCATCAAAAGAGCGTACAAAAGCGCCGTCCACCATGCCAGCCGCAACGGGCCAGACAACTTTGCGCAGATGCGCTTTGTAGTGTGTGCTCCGCCACACAGCTCACTAATCGGCGGGCCGTCGGTTGCAGCGGCGGTGTTCATCGGCATCATCTCCGTTGCATGCGGCAGGAGAGTGCGATCGACCCATGCGCTCACCGGAAATATCGGAGACACCGGGCGCTTGAGGAAGATTGGTGCACTGCAGGCGAAAACCTAAGCCGCCATTGCTGCCGGGAAGTCGGACAGAACATGAAAAATCCTGATTACACTTTTTTCTTCTATAACTTTTTAGTATCGCATCAAATTGACTTTTGCATGTTGAAATATATGTTCGAATCACCTAGAGCTTTTAAATGATATAAATAAATATTGTCAAGATTGGCTCGCTGTGAAGAGAGTTATGACGTGTTCAAGTTTCCCAGACTCAACCGTTCCGCTTCTTGAGTACTGCACCAAAGGTCGTGGGTTCGATTCCCCCACAGTGTACCATTTTCCTGAAGCCACCTTCCCCCGTACGATTGATCTATCGCACGTCGTATGGGCCTCTGAACTGGACACCCACTGTGCATGTTTTTGTGGTGTTTTAGAATGCCGTCAAAAGGGCGTACAGAAACGCCGTGCAACACGCCCGCCGAATTGAACTGAACGACTTTGCGCAGATGCGCTTTGTTGTGTGTGCCCCGCCACACGACTCATCTGAGAAAGCGGTCGCCTCTGAAGATCGGAGGAAGGCCAAGACCGAAGCAGCCATCGCTGCCGAAAAAACCGACATCGTGATGCCCGTAGGCAACAAACGCGAATGGCATCGGCTCGATATATTGATCCGGATGGAAATCCGTCCCTACTTCATTTCCACAGTTCGTCAGCTCCTGAGCATAATGCTCGTTTAGCTGATTTACTTCTGTTATAGTTGTTATTTATATTAAATAAGTAAAAAAATAAATAAAAAAGCATCGCGACGTGTTGAGGGAATGGATGATGAATGAATGAATGTGCCATGAATGAGTGGCGGCGATGAGATTAATGAAATGCCCCGAGGGGAAATGTGCACTTTGCTTTTTGTCTCAAAGTCCCAAATTCGTTGTGACAATGAAATGATACAAATTATGGACTCGGAGCAGGGTTTCTATTTTGCCACGGAAACGTGGAAATTTCCACGTTTTGAGGTTTTTTTCCACGTTTTTTACTGGCACGTTTTCCACGTTTTGGGGTTTTTTGCCACGTTTTTTCCACGGTTTAGTATTTAATGAACTTTCTCTCAATTTATTGGATATTATAAAAATTTGTAACCATTTCGCCAATTTTGGACTAATTTTCGTAATAATCTTGTAAAATCTTCCAAAAAAAAATTTCACCTCTCCCATTCTTAAAAAAGCTTAAAATACGGCCATTTTTTTAAATTTTGGTTGCAAATCTCAATGAGTCAAAAATTCAAAATTTTCTCGCCGGCGCCTATCGGCATCGCCGATCCTCCCGCGCCCCCAAAAGAAGCAGAATTTACAAAAAAAGTAGAGCCCGTCATTTTGAAAAATCCTAGACCGAAATCCAGGAAAAATCCAGGACTGGATCCAGGTCCTGGACGGGCTCTAAAAAAATTTGCTTTTTTGAAAATTCCTTAACAAAAATGCAATAAAAGGGTAAAAAACCCCTAAAAATCGACTTTTCCCCCAACTGCCCCTCTCCGAAAAAAAATTTCTGGCTAGGGGCCTGGCATAATTACTTCTTTTCTCAACCAAATTTGTTCAAAATGGTGAAAAGTGGTGATAAATATGCTAGTTAATGATTGTTTGAGCAATTTATATTAAATTAAAGGCTTAAAAAATTTTCCACTTTTTCCACGTTTTTGAAAAAAAAATTTCCACGTTTTTCCCACGGTTTTTAACTCGTTTTCCACGTTTTTGGGTTTTGTCGATAGAAGCCCTGACTCGGAGGTGAGCATAGGGACAAAATCCGGGCGAAATTTTAAAACCGAACAAACCCAGGCCAAAAACCGCAATTTAGTCAATTTTAAAATTCAATTAAATATTTTGGTCATTTCTAAATCATGATTTACAACCATAAAATTAAACTAAATTAATGTTTAAAATATTTATCGAAAGTTAAAAATCAAGGAAGTTGTTATATCATCGCAATGCCTTCTCCAATTGAAAACGATCCGGTTTTTTAGTACGAATATTATGCTCAATATTTATGCACATAAAATGTGTTAATGTACAAAGCGCGTCCATAAAATTTTTTTTTTGCGTCTCCAATTCTGCTTACTGACACATTCGAATGGGAATGAATATGTCCGAGTCCGCCGATAATTGCTGCCATCCATCATTAAATATAATATGTTTGATACGCAAAATGCAGTACATTTATCTTTTTGTGTTGCGCACAATTTATGCAACCACTTTTTTCCGTTTTGAGGCCATTTTTAACATTTTTTGATTATTCATTCGCAAAATTGTAATATCGGATTTTTTATTCGAATCGGACGGTGCTCGGGAGTCGGGATTACGGATTATTTTTTGGGCACCGATGATGCCGATATCGGGGTGCCACCCAAGCAAATTTACGTATATTGTCGTTTTGTTGTCGGACGGCATTCCGATGAACAACGTAAATCCGATTCGTTAATTTAGTATAAATCATGTCGATTCGGGTCCAAATGCCCTTTTCTACCCAACTAATCCATTTGCGCATTCTCCCCCCCCCCCCAACAAATCCCTTTTATCGCATTACCACAAAAAATTCTTTTTTGTTCCGAAACTTTCCATTGAGTCCATTAGAGGTGGTGAGAAACTCGTTTAAACTTTACGCACATTTTCTTTTATTGCTTTTTCTCTCATTTTCACACAATTTTTCCCATTTTCTCGTCTTTTTGGCGCTAGCCTCTTTCTTTCCTTTTCCATTCTGGCCACTTTGATTTCCTGCCAGCCGGCCGGGCGTTGCTGGAGGCAAAGATTTTTTTATTAATGCATTTCGCGTCGTCACTCGTCCGTCTGCTGACGAAGAACTCAGTCAGCTGATTTGCCTCTGACTCTCTTCCTTCTGACTTCTCTGTCTCTTTATTTTTGTATATTTTTTGCTGTCTGCCAATTCTTCTCTCTCACACACACTATTTTTGACTACCTCCGCCCGCTTTACGCTCCTTTCAATTGGCCAAGCACCCAACGGGGCTGGAGTGCTGCATTTTGCCCCCGAGGCGATATCTGTCGGCTGCTCTCTCTCTCACCCGCCTCCCTTTGTTCTCTCTCTTTTTATTTCCACGTCTTTGGCTCGTGTCCCCCCCTTATTATAGCGTGTGTTTTTTTATTGTTTGTCAAACAAACATTGTGCTTATTGACTCCTTTCCTTTTGCCTTCCAACCCTCCCCCCCCCCCAAATGCGCGCTTTTCGTACAAAAAAAGAGCATTATTTTTGCCACATTATGTTTTTGCATTATTAGTGCATACAATATTTGGGCCGTATCAATAATTTGTTGCTTTGAGAAAATAATGGATTTATTAAAATTGAACAAAAAATTATTCGCATTGACAACAAAAGCAACGATAGTTAATTTTCGAATTTGTAAATATGGGAGACTGATTCTTTTCATTCATTTTTGGTGGTTAAAAAGGCGTAATGGTAAAAGAAAAAGCCGAACTGGTGTGAAAATTGTATAGCTAGCAATGTTTGCTGGAGATTTATTTTTGAGATTTTTCGAAAGAGGAAAAAACAAACGGTGTTTTGCGATATGATTAGAGACTAACTTTAAACCGATCAGACCAAGGCGACAGCTCGCTTTAATTGAATTGATCAGATTTTTTTTTTGAAAGTTGACCAATTTTAATGTAGCTTTAACGGTTGAGAGCTTTCGGATAGATCACTTTTGTCTGATTTGGTTGATATTGAAGAAAGTATTTTCCCCGGTATGCAGTTGGTCTTTACGTCCTCGCAATTTCCAAACAAACTCACTTCGTTAAATAGAGTATTCGCAAATTCTTATCAAAAAATTGCCCTTTTCGTCTAAAAATTACGGGAAAATGCGATAAATGGGTAGTTCAAATATACTCGCATTTGAATATTTTGGCCCAATTTGTTTGCAGAGTTTCGCTCCGGGTACGTTGCCCTCTCGCTGAATGTTATCAATGTGCTGAAACGGGTGTAAATGCTGCCGCCGCTGCTGTTGCTGCAATTACTCCAATTTAATAAATGGATTAATAATCATCGCTGCTGCTAATTGCTTCTTATTACTTTTGACCACCAAAATTGTACAATATTGTAAAATGATGGCCAACAATAGCAACAACAGTAATGTTTCGGCGTACGATTTGTCCAGCCATACGATTTCATCAACTGACAACGAAGAGGCTACGACTACTGTATGCCCGGAGGGCTCAGTAAATGAGGACGACAGTGTACTGTACCAGATGGAACGCAAATATTTCTGCTGCCCGTACAATGATCAAAAGGAAAAGTTCGAGAAGTTGGACGACATGCCGTACATTATCGACATTGTGGGTTAAGCAACGAAAAAAATCTTTGGCAGAAAAATCAATTTTCTGCAAAATCCTTTCAGTTTGGGAGCAGTCCGTTCCAATTCGGCAACTCCCCTCTGGTGGCCGCACACGAGCGCGTGTTGGAGTTGCTGGTGCTGGACAATTTGGCCATTCGTCGGGTTGGGCCATTCGAACGCTTTATCGGATTGGCAAAAAATGTGACGGAGCTGTTGCTGAGCGGCAATCTGCTGGGCTGGGCCGAAGTCAGCAAGCTGTTCAGGGCGTTGCCACAGCTGCGAGTGCTCAATTTGAGCCACAACACCGCGCTGAATACGTCATCCAACGACGTGGAAATGGCCGAGGCACAAAAACTTGGTCAGTGACATTTTGTTCTAGATATCGGATTTTCGGATATCCGAAAAGCCTTTCGTTTGGATTCCGGATATCCGAAAAGCCTTTCTTTTTGGATTTGGGATATCTAAAAACCCGACAAAACTATACAAATGACTTTCGTCCGTCAGATGTGCTCATTCTGAATGGTCTTTCGCTGTCCTTTGCCGTCCTCCGCCATGTCCTGCCCCACGCGCCGGCACTCAGCGAATTGCATTTAGCCAAAAATAATTTTGTCGACATTTCCACCTCGCCCCCGTCGCCCATGCCAATTTCGCTTTCACTGCGTGAATTGCATTTGAATGAGTGCGCACTTTCGAATTGGTGTCAAGTGCTCACTGTTTTATGCCATTTTCCTCAACTTAAAAGGTGTTTCGATTTTTGATTATTTTATTTAGCTAATTTTTCAGCCTTTTTTTGGCCGGAAATGCCATCAAAACGGTGGACAAAATATGCGCTTGTGGCAATGAAACTGATCGCCTTTGTGGCGAGGTTGAATGCTTTTTCACGTGTTGATTTTCAAGAAAAACTCGAGAAAACGAAGGGTAACCTGAAGTTATAACTTAAACTTTAGCTGAATGCACTGTCTCTGAGCAACACAATGCTTTCCAGTTGGGAGGCCATTGAGAATTTGGAGTCCATTCGACGGCTGGAGGAACTTCGGGTGGCTAACATTCCGTTAATGGACGCCTATTCTGAGGAAGAGAGACGGCATCTGGTGAACGAGCTGAAAATGTTGTCAAATTGTTGCAATTTGACAGGTCATTGGACGACTCGGTGCGCTTAAACTGCTCAATGGCTCGAGAATTGGTGGGTAAAATTTTGAGGTTTTTTTTTTAAATCTGAACATTTCCAGATGAGCGTCAAAGAGAAGAAGCTGAGCGGTAAACAAATATTCAATAATTATTCAAACAAAAATAATTAAATTACCATTAAATATATATATTTTTTTAAAGTTTTTTCATCCGCTATTATACTGAAGTGGAGAAGCGACCAATGGTTTATGAGCGACTTGTTGCAGAACATGGCATTCTGGAACAGTTGGTCAAGGTGGACCTGACTCCTAAAAGATATGCGAAGGTGAGTTGAACCGTAAAGATCAGCACTAATTTTCATTGAATCATGATTAGGGTTGTCGGTTGTTTCTGGGACTTTCTCGGTTTAGCGAAACCGGAATTTTCGGTTCAGTCTGAAACGACAACCCTAATCAATCAACATATCATATGACCATGTTTCAGGTGCTCATCCGTTGTGATGAGACGGAATGGGTTCGGACCTGGGTTCGTCTACGACTTTCCGGCACTGTTCACGCACTGATGCAGTTTGCAGAGCGTTTGACAAACATTTCGATCAAGTTCGGATTGTTTTTGCATATTTATTTCTTTACCCACAAAACTATTCGCTGATCACTTTAACAGAATGATGCGCATATTCTACATGGAAAGGAGCGGGTTCAGTCCGACAGAGTTGCGAGTGCCCAGCAAACAACTCCGTCTTCTGCACATTGAGGACGGCGACGAGTTCGTTGTGCAGTCCAAAATGGTTTTATGTGCACAGCCTCGGCAATGAATTGAATGCCTTTTGGAAATATTAGCTTCGGAACGAGCTGATTCAGAGTCATTATTCGACCCAATCAATAATAATTTTATGCTGAATTTCAGCAAAATTACTCAAAAAAAACACCTAACCTCCCCAACTTTGTCGATGAGAATTTGTCGGCTGATCTTTTAATTAGCTTTATAAGTTTTATGTTTGTCGGGTGAACGGCACAATTTATGAAAAAAAGCATTAAATTTTAAAATCGCTTTTACGATTTAAATGAGTGAAATAGTTTGTGAATGTTTAGACTTGAGACTATCGACAATTAGATTAAAATTAGGGGTAATAGTTTGGACCTTTTTGTCGACTTTGAAACAAAAAAATGCACCAGCCAAACTATTACCAATTAGGTAATCAAAAAGCATTAGACCATATTGGTCGATTATTATAAGTATATTTGCTAGAATTTTCCTTTTGTATATTTATATTTGTATTATTTTCACATTAGACATTTATTATTGTATTTTTCCCATGGAATATTTTACGTGCATTCGAATTTTATTAAAAAATTTCTTTAATTCATCTCCGCACAAAGTTTTGCATTTAGAGATTTTGGCGATCAATTGACGTCGTTTGTTTGTTTGACCAGAGCCAGAAACTTAACTTTATACCTCATTAATTTTCAAAATTCTGAAAAATTAAAAAAAATTTTCAACGGGCGCCCAGATGACCCTTTTATACTGGGCGCCCACTTGTGAGCGCCCAGTCGTGAGCGCCCAGTTGTACTCGGCGCCCAGTCGTGAGCGCCCAGTTGTGAGCGCCCAGTCGTGAGCGCCCAGTTGTGAGCGCCCAGTTGAACGACTCCCACATCACACATCAAATTACCCAAAGAGTCCGGATCCGCGAATTCATGCCAAATTAGGGAAAATTTGTTTTTATACAATTCTGAGAAGTAAGGGGTTATCAAAGTCGCTGATCAGTTGATCACGATTGATCAAAAACGTTTTTTCGTTTCTTTGATGTATTTTCATAAAAATCTGCGCTAATTAAAAAAAAAATATCCCTCTGCCTTTTTTAGAATGAATGTTGGTGGTGGCGGCGACAACAACAATAATCCCCCACCCAACAATATCCCCCACCGCTTCCTCCAAGGCCAATTCAGCCGCCATCCAACTTTGCACCTCACAGTTACGGCTAAATTTTCCTTGGAAATTTTGTTTTGTTTTTATTGGGGGCGGAGGGGCCCCTCCGCAAGCATTAAACTTTAATTTTTAAACTTATTTAGCTATCAACAAGGCCCTTCATTTACAAATCCCTGGTCTGTTGCGCAGTCAAAACACAACTTTTTGATAGTGGCCGAAGGTTGGAGCGTTTATCTTGACAATTTTTAATAATTTTTTTTTGTCAAATTTTTAGAATCATCCAAAATGCCTTTCAAGCAATTGTTGGTGGCTTATTTGACCATTAAGAGCGCGTACACACATGCCGGGGCGCGTTTTCGGACTCTGTGTCCGCTCAATCCAGGGCATAAAGCATGGTAATGGAAACTATTTCACGACTGGACGGCTTATTGTATTTACATAGGACATCTGATGCCGTTGTACGTCAGCAGAAGTGTCCAAGGACCAAAGTTAAAGCTGGTCGGCCGTTATGGTGTCGTAGGCAGAGTCAGTTGATTTCTTATTGAACCCCCCTCTCTAATTATACCCCCACTCTACGATAGGGGACGAAACGGTACCCACTCAAGCACGGCACCGTAGGTCGTGGGTTCGATTCCCCTACACTGTGCCATTTTCCTGCGGCCACCTCTCCCCCCCCCCCCCGCCCCCAGTCGATCGATCGCACGTCGAATGGGCCTCTGATCTGGCTACCCCTTGTGCATGTATGTTGTGGGATTTTAGCAGGCAATCAAAAGAGCCCACATGGTTGCAGCAAAGGAACACAAACGCGCGTCCGGCAACAACACCTTTGCCCAACTTTGTTTTGTTGTGTGTGTGCCGCCACACGAGGGAATGGTGGACGGGCCGTCATGGACAGCGGCGGCCATCATCGGCCTCATGTCAATCGCAACAGGCCAGCGCGTGCTGGCCACATGCGCGGTGACTGGCAATGTGGGCGACAGCGGCCGGATGCGCGCAGTCGGAGACATCAAAGAAAAGACCGAAGCGGCGATTGCTGCCGGCAAAACGGACATTGTACTGCCATTTGGCAACAGACTGGAGTGGTTCCAGATCCCCGAGGGGATCAGGATGGACATACGTCCCCACTTCCTGACCACAGTCCGCCAGGCATTAAACCTAATGCTCATCCAGTAATTCTGTTCCAATTTGTTGCTTATGTTAATAAAAAAATTTAAAACACATGAATTTTTTGACAATTTGTCCTCCTTTCTCATTAACCGACGACCATTTGGTTCTGCTGTTTGTTGAAGCGTTGAAGTTTCACAAAGTTCTGTAATTCAATAATTTGTGTCTGTTGATTTTGACATGCAATGGTTCAGAGTCCGATTGAATTATTATTAAATTTAATTATTTTAAAATAAATCTATTAAACATAGAAAATGAAAAAATTTAAGTTTTTTCTTTAATTTGTTTTAAAATTTAATTTTGCAATTTTCTTCAACTGTTAATGCTCGTTGCCTTACTGTAGACGTCAGCGTGGTACGGTAGGTAGTATCAGTGGATAATTTTGACAACTTTTTTTTTTATCTTACCGTTTTTCACCACTTCCGATAGAGAGTATTTCGACAGTACAAAATATATGTACATAGTGCATATTGCAATTTGCAATTGAGATTCTGCTGTTTGACCTCCACGCGTTTGTTATCTCGAGAATTTTTGCATAAAATGGGTTTTACTTATCTGGTATTTGACCAGCACACGGATATCCGGATTGTAAATTACTATGAGGATGTATTTTCATAAAAATCTGCGCTAATTAAAAAAAATCTCCCTCTGCCTTTTTTAGAATGAATGTTGGTGGTGGCGGCGACAACAACAATAATCCCCCACCCAACAATAATCCCCCACCGCTTCCTCCAAGGCCAATTCAGCCGCCATCCAACTTTGCACCTCACAGTCAGCAACTGTTTGTTAGCCAGCAGCCGCCTCCTTTTATCCCGTACAATGCCAACGGCGTGTACAATTACAATTGGTGATGATGGAACGGCCATTTCTTTGAGCGCTTTTAATTTCAATTAAAAATGGGGGATGAGGAAGCGCGATTAGCATTCAAAATACGGCTAAATTTTCCTTGGAAATTTTGTTTTGTTTTTATTGGGGGCGGAGGGGCCCCTCCGCAAGCATTAAACTTTAATTTTTAAACTTATTTAGCTATCAACAAGGCCCTTCATTTACAAATCCCTGGTCTGTTGCGCAGTCAAAACACAACTTTTTGATGGTGGCCGAAGGTTGGAGCGTTTATCTTGACAATTTTTAATAATTTTTTTTTGTCAAATTTTTAGAATCATCCAAAAATGCCTTTCAAGCAATCGAATCTGTGGTGAATGCGCTTGTTTCTGTGGCAAACATGCTCAACACCACCCACAACGCCGTGTTCAACTCTTTTCGTGCCGTTGCAGGCGTCGCCCAACAGTTCAGGACGTTCAGAATTTATGTAAGGCTTTCTAATAGCGGAAGTGAGGGATGGGCAGGTTGTTGGTTTGTGAGTTTTCGATATTTGGGGAGTGAAAATTTGTCTTTTTTTCATGGGGGGGGGGGAGTCCAGATTTTGGGGTTTTTACATTTTAATCTCTCTATTTTTGGTCCGTTTGGAAAGTGTTCTTTTTCCTCAGATGTTCACTGCCATTCTCGTGCCCGTTTTGCGTTGGTGCCGCTTTTTGTGGCGCCATTTTTTGTCCCTTTTGCGCGTTAGGCCCCGCAATTATGCAAAATCGGAGGCGATTTGGACGACGATTCAACAGCAGGAAGGTGTCAATGGAGGTGAGGTTGGAGGCAGGCCCGTAGCCAGGGGGGCCCGAGGGGACCATGGCCCCCCCGAAAATTTCTTCTGGCTACGGCCCTGGTTGGAGGTTTTAAAAAGAATATAGTCTGTCTAAGGGAGGGGGCTTAAAAAACAAAAATTGAAAAACAATTTTAGTCATCGGCCACTCTCCGAACGTTGCGTCGTCCCTGCTGTTTTGGTTGATTGCGCTCGGCGGGCCGTTGTTTATTTTTAAATGCGTCATTCGACTCGCGGAGAGAACGGCCGCCGACGCGTGCAAATGGACCACGGGGCAGGCCGAGCATTACACAGCACAGGTAAATTTTGCTACCATTCCAATAAATTTATTTGTATAATTCATTTATTTTTCTTAGTGTCCCCCAGGTTTATTTTATTTTTAAAAAAATTTTGTATTCGTTACAAATTTGTCGCCGACAATTCGTTCCATTTTCCCCAATTTAGGCATTGTTTGACTTTAACGCCGCCAATGGCAATGAATTGTCCTTTTTGGCGTTCGATATGCTTCGCATTGCGCCCAAAGCGGCACAGCCGGATGTCAAGGATTGGCTTTTGGCGAGGTGTTTTTTATGATTTCGTGAAAAAATACATTTTTATCAAGGGAATTTTTAAGTAGAAAAATATTTAAAATTCATTAATTTTTTTCACTCAAAAAGTATTAATTTTTTTTGTTGTTAAAATTTTTTAGTTATATTTTCCATTTTAGCACTTTTGACGGCACCAAAGTTGGACTTGTGCCGATCAATTACATAAAAATGATTGGAAAGTGTGCGGGAAACCAAACGAATTGAGCGTCTTCGATAGAATTTGTTTTCCCGACATTTTTGTTGTCCACTCTTTCAGTTATATATAGCTTTTTAAATTCATTCCACCAAAAATGTTTTGTATTTTCTTAATTAATACAATAATTGCCACTTGCTGATTTGATGGACCGCCTCGGTTTGTGCAAAATTAGCTGGTCTTTTGTAAAACAGAATTCTTTATTCGGACTCTAGAGAGGCTTTATTGTTCACAAATGTGCCATACTTTTTCAATCTGAAAATAAATTTGGTTTTGTTTAACTGTTAAAGATGGGCGAAATTTTGGCGGCGGCCGGTCGGTATATCTTTGCACCATTTCGCCTCATCCGGCAGCATTTTGGTGTGTTTGTATTAAATATATTTATTGCCAACTCCAAAACAAAAAATAACAAAAATTTTGTAACGTTTTAAATATTTTTGATATTGCCCAAAGTGATGACGGACGAATTGTTGAAGGCATTAAATGGACAAAAGCTTGAAAACCCCCCCCCCCCCAAATTTGTCTATCCAAATTCAGACGAGTTAGCTGTGATTCTGACGAATTCTCCCCCATCGGTCGTCGCTCGGGGGGATGTGCCGTTTCCACCCGATTGGATACGAATTTGGAACAGCGCAAACATTCGATTGTGCACGGACGGTGCGGCCAATCGGCTGGTGGGGCTGTGCAGGTGGTCGGACAAGCACAACTTTCTTCCTTTTGTATTGTTTCCTTCCAAACAAATCAATCAGAATAAGTCGGGCGGCCTTTCCGGCTGATTGTTTTGGACGCAAAAGTTTTGGAAGAAAGAAATTTTCTGCCGTAGTCTGCCCCTTCCATCCTTTTCTCAATTGGATCACACTCACTCACTCATTATGCCCCACAATTTATTAATCAGTGATGGCCATCTCAAAGTGCCTGAACTCGTCGTCGGCGATTTCGACTCAATCACCGCAGAAACGCAGCAATATTTCAGTCAATTTCCAACATGCGAACTTCGCCAAGTGGCGGATCAGGACAGCACGGATTTGTCAAAGGCACTTAGCGCGTTGATGGAAAGGGTGCGGCGTTCTCGACAATTTTAAATAATGGAGGGGGGGGGGGGGAGGGAGTCAAAAATATTTTCCATAATTCCTTGGGTTTTCTTTTCATTTACCCAAGCTTAAATAACTTGCTCAATTTTTAAATAAGACGTGCAAATTATCTGGCATCCTTTTGTTGGGCGGATTCCATGGCCGCATCGACCATGTTCTGGGTGCACTGCATGTTTTGCTGCTGCACATTCAACAGGTGCCACAGGTAACCCTCCAGGGGATGTGGATTGATCTTTATTAGGTATGTGTCAACGCCAATATATCAAAAATATCGTTGTGATCATCGAGCATTAAAGTAATTTTGAGACTACAGGTGCCGTTGTTTGCGATGGACGATGAAAATGTGCTCACTGTGTTGCCAGAGGTAGTGTCCGAATAGGCAATTTAATTGTCTGGGACGATCTTTTGCTAACGGAATTCGACTTCTTTTGTTAGAGTCACAGTCACTGGAATTTATTTTTTTTGCGTTTTTTCGCTTTCTTGTTATGGCATCGCTCAAAAATGATTGTCATTATTTTTTAATGGCGAAACGCACGTGGAATTGGATGCTGAACACATCACCGGCACTTGCGGTCTGTTCCCGCTCGAGCAAAAGCCGCTTCGTCTCATCACAGAGGGATTTCAATGGAATTTGAGTGAGTTTTCAGTTCTTAGCTTGAGTCCGTTGATTTGCGTTTTTCCGAATCAAAACACTAAAACAATAATTTTAGACCACGAAATTGGATACGGTCGGACGGTCTCTTCCTCCAATTGCATACTGTGCCCTGAAAAGGTGCGCATTCAGAGCATTGGTGGAGCCGTCGTGTTCACTTTTGAACTACGGGAGCCAAACAGAATATTCTAATGGAACGAATTCAGCTTTTTGTAACTAATTTGTCATTTTTAGGCCTTTTTTGTTTGTTTGTTTTAATTTTATAAAAATGCATGGTTTTGATTTGTTCACGTTTTCTGAGACAGACGTTGAACCACAAGTGAACAAATTGAAAAGTCAGCTGACGACGACCACAACTTCATAGACTATGTTCAATATTCTAATTAGAGATTGGACCGATCGAAATCTCGATCGACAAAATTTTACCGAGATTTTTTCGAGATTCTCAATCGAAATCTCAATTAGTCCTCAAGTCCGAACTCTTATTCTAATGCCAAATTTTTAAAAGAATGATCGTTTTCGCTATTTTAAATTTTGGATTAAGCATGCTTCAATGTATTATTATTGAATTTGGTTGTGTTCAATTCAATTTGGTGCCGTCAAAAGTATGTGTTCATCGTTCTTCCCGACGCATTGCGATAAGAAACCGGCCGATTCCAAACAGCAAAACAGCAACCACAATGACAGCAATCATAGCAAGGACAACTCTAAAACCAATGTTCTTATCGCGAGTGTTTTAATTATTTCATAGAAAGAAATTTATTAATAGGGACTTAAATGATTTACTAAAATTTACATTGAATTACGCATTACAAAAAACTAATTATTTTAAAATTTTTGAATTTAAATTTTAAATGACACATTGCCCAAGGCTGAAAGTGGAAGCAGCATTCAAACGGATAATCTTCACAGCACGTCCAATAGTGAATGAATGATCCGGTGCCGCACCTTAATTAATAACTAAGAAATTTTGTTACCGAGTTGCACAAGTCGGGACAATAGCCCCCCGGGGGTTATCAGATAGCTCAACACCGGATTTCCGGATAATTTGGCTGACACTCGTTCAAATCAAATAAATTGAATCCAAAAATGTTTACCAAATACCCGGATGCCGGTGTTTAGATTCTTATCGTAAATCCAAACTCTCCAACTTCGACGACCATCACTCACACTTCCCCCAAAGCACCGGCATAGGCCTGAAGTGTGCCGGGAATGCCGGCCATGCTGGCGGCACTGAGCGGACATGAAAAGACGGATTGTACGGCACTGACAGAAACTGGAAGGAGGGCGAACAACAGAATGGAGAGGCACATGCTGGTGGTGACCGCCGCAACAACTTTTTCTATAATCATAATTCAGAGATAAAAGTGGGCAATTTCTTGGTAAATTTCAAGTCTTAAACAGCCCTAATAAACGCCATCAAAATATTGCTTTTAGAACACTAAAAGCCATTTTGTTTTGGTTTGGTTTGGCTTTTGAGAAGGTCATAATTGTGTCATTTTATCATTTTGGTGCGGGCTGATCCGCAAATGTCGCGCCATCATTGAAAAATGTGAAATTTTGGGCCAAAAAGAGCCGCCTAATAATCGACCGGATTATAATATTTATATACCTTCCGCGCGCCCATCGCACAATACGAAAAATAATTTTCTGTTGTACAGAAAATGAAGAGGATCGAGACCAAAAAAAAGGTCTTTCCACCCATCCCATCACATAAAAAGAGGCGTTGCGCAACGCAACCGGATTGCGCTCACCGGGAATAAAAAATTGGGCACAAAATCCATGCGACAGAAAATATAATAAAATGTGATTGGTTTAAAATTAAAAGAATCATGCATTTTGGGTATTTGAAACCGCTATGAAAAGCAAAAGTAATCCATTTAAAGGCTAATTCATTCTTTAATAATACAAAATTAGAATGGTTAACCAGTATTAAAGATCGGATCCAAACGGAATTGTTTGCGATTTTTTTTTAACAATCTCGATCGATTAAATCTCGGATGAGTTTTCGTTTAAACGCAAATTTCGGTCTACTAAATATATTTTGTATGAAATTAAATTATTGTATTTACGAATTTATAATTATTAAACATATGAAAACAATTTATAGAATTCCATGGGTAATTTGTTACTCAATTGTCCTATAAGACGACATTTTGCCACTTATGGCTTAACGCATTCAAAGCATTTTGGACCAATTATTTCCTTCATTTTATTTCCGCAAAAATCAACGAACAATTTCTTTTTTGTTTGCTTCAACATTCGGCCGACATTTCCTAAGGCTAAAACGGGGCATAAATGCCTATTTTATGGCATTTTCCTAAATTTTTTTCTGTAATCTTCCATTTTTGCTTATCTTCAAAAAGGTAAAACTCTTTTTTACTTCGGAACAAATTTCTTTTAAAAATCCAACATCAAAAATTGGGGTAGGTAATAAAGAAAAAGTCAGCTGCCATCGCCGGGGGCGGCAAATTGAATTTGAAGCGGGAAGCGGAATTTCACTGGAAGAATAAACACATTTTGGATTTCATTCGAATCCGAATTCTTTTATATATTTTTTGGTTATCCAAATTTTCAAAAAAGAATTTTCAGAAAATATAGGGGTTTTTTTTGCATTTGCTGAAATTGAGACGATTCGTGTCGACTTTCCCTTCTGATGCCGTTTATTTGTTTTGGCTTTATTTTCCCCCACAGCAGATGTCCCTACAAGAATTATTAGCTTCAAATTTCAGGGAGAATACTTGACAATGTTAGTTTCAATTTTTACATTTCTAAAAGTCCGTCGCAAAATATAATTCAAATTAGTGCTGACAGAATGTGACGGACTATCATTTTTATGCCAGCCAAAAGATTTTAGTTCAAAATAGGAAATCATTTCAAACACACCAAAATATGCCGCTACAACTTTAAAAAAATTTGTAGAGAAAACATGGACAAAAATTATAAATAAAATAAAGAAATCTTAATTTAAAATTTTATTGAAATATTTACTTTAAGAATAATTATAATTTATTTATAATCTTTTTATTCGATGTGAATGTTATTTGAACAATTGCTTATTCATTCATCCTATTTACCCCTTTAAAATTCCGGCCCATCCATCCAATAATCTTCTGGCTATAAAGCCGCTCTCTGCCCAAAATGCCACTCGGGCGCTTTTTGTGACAGCCGCTTCATCTATCACTCGAGAAGAAGCTTCCCAGTCAACATTATATTTATCATATAGACCAGGGATGGGCGCCAACGACCTCAAAAAATTTCGGAAATCGGAATTCCGAGGCGTCAACATTTTTCGGAAATCGAATTTGGACCATCCCCGAGCCAATCAATTGCACGGGACCAACAAACCGGGACCGGGATTATCGAGAACAATCGAGACTGAGGCCGTAGTCAAAATTCCGGATCCGCTGAATTCTCAACGATGAAAAGCACCTTTGGGTATTCATTTTTGCCAATAGGACTCAGTCGTGGGCTTACTTTTGCCCCCGCGGGTGACAAAAATGTAAAAGCGTTGACAAAGAGCAGAAATTGGCCAAATTATCTGTTTGCCCTGAGGGATTTTGTCGGTGTTTACGCTTTACGTTACGTTTATCAACTTTTTCAAAGAACATCCAATTATTGTTCTTTTGTGCAGTTGCAATATTATTACTTTTGCGGGTGTTCGTCCGTCCACTAAAGCCCCCGGGTTTTGGTTCGCAAATTCTCGATTAGAGAATCTCAGCAACAAATCAATCTTTCGAGCGAAATTTCATTAAAACGGACTTTTTTTGCCCAGATTCCCGGTTGGTCCTGGTCCCCGTGGGACCAAAAAACCGGGACGAGACTTTCATTTTTCAAAAAGTTCCGTCCCGACGGGACTTGAAAAAACTGGAAAATCCCGTCCCGGTACCGGTCCCGTACTACCCTATTTGATTTAAGATTGCCAATGCTTAAGAAACAGCTTTTTTCGTTTCGAGACATTTGATAAAAGTTCAAAGCCAGGCCCCCGCGGCGCTATTAGCCAAGAATTTATTTGCAATCGTAAACAATTCCTAATTTGAATTTTGTCATAACAATTTGATGGTTAAAAATCGTTGCACTTGAGAGTGGCAACTCTCAATTGGCAACTCTCAATTAATTATTCCTTTTGAATTAATTATTAATTACATATTTTATCGTTTATGTATCGCTTTTTCTCACAATTTTCCCGATGCTTAATTCCGAATTAAGCAATAGGGCAA
Source organism: Globodera pallida (assembly GCA_020449905.1). Lineage (NCBI taxonomy): Eukaryota > Metazoa > Nematoda > Chromadorea > Rhabditida > Heteroderidae > Globodera > Globodera pallida. The sequence goes on along the minus strand of JAIXHY010000004.1, from coordinate 2,368,271 downwards.
TGCACTTAAATTTTTTTGTTTGGGCTTTGATAAAAGATCTCGAAATTGACACAGTTTTAGGGTTTGAAATTTGGAGCAGAAAAACAATAATATTTAAGAGGCAGAGATGAATACTGTCGAGACTCATTCTCGAGACTCTCGGCCTCTCCTCTCGCCCTTTGTCCATTCTCCAATCCAACCACGCATTTTCTGCTGCATTTCCGCGTTTCATTTAGTTGTTTCCGCCCTCTGGTGTGGCGTGGACGGCACGGGCCAAGTGCCCTTCCCCGTGAAGTATCCCCGCAAATTCCCCCGAGAGGCACTTTCCCCGCATTGTTTTCATCCCTTGAAGCGAGCGAAAATCCATTTCATACATCAAAAGCCGCCGTTCCTTTAAATTTTGCGGAAATTGTTCTCTATTTTTGCTGAGTTGGACACAAATCCGCCGTCTGGGTTGCCCAAGTCTCCGTCCTTTTATCCGGGACTTTTGGCCCGGATATATACGGTTTTGTGCGGCTCCAATAAATGAATGAATAAGCCACGTTTTATATTCCATTTTCTCTTAATATAGGCCTTTTTTCCGTTTACCTTTTTTTGCCGTTTGAATTTTTCCGTTTTACGTTCACTCCAAAAAGAATGCCGTCCCCATCTCCCGGAATGGCATTTTGTTCACTAGTCAATTTACATTAAATCTACTGCTTGCCGATAATATGTTTACATTTGCATCTTTTATAAAGTCAAAATTGGCCAAATTTGAATTTGGCCATTGCGTTGTGTCACCAAAAATTACTTAAAAAGTGATGATTGAGGTTTTTAAAATATTAAATAATGCAAAGAAATTTAATTCATAGAATTTGGAATAAATTTTTCCCCTGGTTTTACATTTTCTTAGATTTTTTTTTGACTATTTTTACTTGAAATAATCTTGCAAAATGCTCTACGAAGACCCTCGAAATCGGTGCTGTTGTGCCATTCGGGTTCAGGTATAGTAAATTTGAATTTTTTTTTTGACAAATTCAGCACCCCTAAATTTAGCCAAATATCTCTTTTTTCATTTCTAGCTCAAAACTAACATTTAGGAAATGAATTTAATCATGTAAAATTTTAATGATTTTTGTTATAAATTAAAAATCTCCTTTCTGAATTTTTGGATATTACTTATTACGAAAATTAAAAAATTAAGAATTTTTGTGCCATTCATTGACCCCCCGCCTCATTAAGACGGGTGCTCTGATGGTCGCATGCACCGGTCTGTTCCTTAGCATCTGTCTGATGCTGTTGTTCTTGATATTGGGCCGCTTTCTTATTGCCACCGTGCCGCTAATATTGGCAGCTGCTTATGTAAATTATATATTATATAATATATATTTTTAATATTCATTTTAAGGCTTCCATATTCTACGCACATTATGCCAAAACGCCGCGCCTCTATTGGCCTTTTTTGTTGGCCAATGTAATTATTTAAATGTGCTATTATTAATTTAATTTTCATAATTAATATTTAAATTTATTTTACATTAATCATTTTTACAGGGAATTGCTGTCGCGGCGGGGTCTTTGTACATTTTGGTGTTGATTGCCATGTTTCTGCTGGTTCCACATTTTTGGCAGCGTTGGCTCAACGAGACCAGCGAGTTTCAGCACCAGGAGACAATTATGCGTATGCTTTTGTCACTAAAATGGCAATAAAAATGTTAAAATATTTTACATAATTTATGCATTTTTGCAGAGTATCCTCGCCTCGTGACAGGGTGCATTGGAGCAGTTATGCTATGCATCCAAGTATTTAAGTGGCTTTTCGATATTTAGTTTTTTGTGAACTCGATTTAAAAAAAATAATTTACTTTAAATGAATAAAAAAAAACTCTTAGATCTTTCAACATTTTTTCAAAACTCACTTCCTTTTGATTATTTTATTTTAACTAAAAAAAAAAAAAAGTTAATTCAAAAAAATGAATACACTTTTCTAAAATAATTTCTTTCTTTAAAATGCAAAACTAAAAAATTTAAAAACCGGATCATTTATTTTCCAATTAATCAAAAAACTCGTGGATAACACTAGAGATCGGACTTGAGGGCCCATCGACATTGAAAAATCTCAATCGGAAAACACCGAGATTTTGATTGAGAATCTCGATCAGTCCGATCTCTAGATAACACCAGTGAATGCCACCCATTCAACAGGTGATGAACATTTGGTTTGAACTGGTCGTCTACAACGCGAGCACCTTTGTGCAACGACAACACTTCACAGCCCATCCCAGTGCATACAAAGTTTGATTTGATCAGCGCTTGATCAGGACGACGGATGTTGATCAGTTTTTGTTTTATTCTTTTTCAGATCTCACTCTGTCAAATTTGGGGGTGTTGTAAAATTCTAAAATGAAAATTTCTGATTAATATTCGCCAACCGAATAAAATTTACACCATTATCAATTTTTAAATTTCCACATTTATAAAAAAAGGGTCCACTTTATTGGCTTGGCATATCGAATGAATAAAATATGCCAACGATGAACACTGGATGGAAGAATATGGAAAGTCCTAGACAACAAAAAGCACTTTCTTTGAGTGGGCGTCAAATCGCTGCCCCCACACAAAAATGCTTCCTTCACATTCGTCTCCCATTTTTTGGTGCCCCCACTCGTCCTGCTCCGCCTCCAAATTGTCGAGATTTTTGTTGGCCCACAGGCATCGGTCTTGATCTTCCCAGCTGAGCACGATTGCTACCTTGAATTTGAATTGGCGCCATAATGAGCAGCATTATGCCAATGATGGTGAGCATTGTCAACAGCAGAAAGGGACGCATTTTTCTGAATAAAATAAAATAAAATTTATTTCGGTAACACCAAAAAATTGCCCAGCATCTTAAGCATTTAAAACATAAAATAAAAATAATTACAATTATTTTAACGGAGTGTTTTAACTTTTAAATGAAATACAATCAAAAGATGGCCTCCGATTATGCCAAAAAAATGCACAGTCCGGACTCCGGAGTGCTGAGCAAATAGAGCAACAGAACGAACCCTTGAGAACTTCCGTTTATATAAACATTAAATGAATTAAAACAAAAAGAAGACCAAGTGGTTGTTGGAATTGTTGAAGAATGAAAAATTGGTGAGCAAATTTAACATTTACTTCCAGCAACATGAATTGACCTAAAGCCATGTCCAAAGCCGGACATTTGCTGGACGGTCTCTCAAACATTCTGAGCGTTCGATCAACGGATCTGACAGATACTTATGCGCTCTGAAGTGTGAAGGACCGCGTTGCTTTACCTATTTTTATTTTGAACTTGTTAACTATGTTCACTGTCTGCTTAAATAATTATTATTTAATGACGACAGTAAAAGCAAAGCATAGAAACAATCGTCGAGTTGTGCTCGATGCTATTTTCTATTGGGTTTAGTGCCGTCACTGCCAATGGAATTTGCTCATTGACGGACACCAATCGATTGAGCAAAAGCAAAGGGCATTTTAAACCATTTTCAAAAAAAACACTGTGTCTGGGGAAGTGCTTAAAATACCAACAACCAAAATTTGAACTGAAAATCGTTGCTTTAAATTTCAGACGATAAAGCAAACACGAAATACCCTTTGGAAATGCAATAATTTTACCTAAGCCTAATGCAAAAGATGCTTTTTATACATTATTCATCGAGATCTCCGCTTTTAAAACAGGAGGGGAGGGGGGGGGGGGGGGAGTTACAAGTGAAATGAAAATGCTTGAGGGAGGGGGGGGGGGGTCACCAGCGAAGAACACGAACATTTTCTCGTTGAACATCTTGATCATCAGCACACATTGGACCGTCCATCTGTGAATGTTGCAAAGCACTCGCACATTGTGACGCGTGGAATATGTCCAGACCTTTGTTTGGCTTAAGTTTCTACCAAATTTGTATGCCAAATACTCGTTCCATTCTCTTCCGTTCCAAGAGAAAACCTTGATCCCAGTGGGAACATGTCCGCTTGTCCTCGCAAAGCTTTAGCTTAATGATAGCTTCATCTCGACAAAAGCTTCGAATGGTTTTCAAATTTGTTTTCTCTATTTATGCCAATTTTCTCAGGTCGTTGCTCTTATTTTTAATAAATTTTAAATATTTATTTTAATTTTAAAAGAAGCTAAATCGAACCCCCTGGTCCGACCCAGGGCAATCTTACCCGCAGTTGAGGGTAAACTACCCTTACCCGGTTCTTTGCAAACGGGCCCCGCGGGTGCTTTTGCTGGTGGTGATCGAATCCCACCATTTTTGTATTGTCTCTCTTTCTTTTCAGTTCTCCAACATTCACGAACACTTTTTGTTTCCCTTTCCCCCCAATTCGCCATTTGTGGCGATGTGATCATCGACAGGTGAATCAACCAACCAACCAACAAACCATCCAACCAACACAAACCACACTTTACATATGAACAAATGGGAGAGATTCCGACAAAATGGGAATAGAAAAGGCAATGGCAGAGTGAAATAGTGCCTTAAACATGGAGAGTCATCAACCGGGCAAAACATTGAGGGAAAGAGAGAAATAGCCAAAAGCATTGACTGTTAAAGGCATGAGAAAAAGAGGAGAACGCAAAGAGAAAGCGCCGCCTATGTAAAGCATGGAAAGTCAGAGAGGAAAAGCCGAAAGCCCCCCCCCCCCCTCCCCCAACAGCAAAAAGCATTCGCTTCTCGTTGACTGACTGAGACGCCACGACCGACCGATCGGCGTGGACCATTTTTAATTTATATAGCGGAAAGGAAAGAAAAGTTAGGGCGAAATTTCGCCAATTTTTGCATTACGCCAAAATTTGTCCTAAAGGTGAGTAAATAGCAGCGAAAAATTGTCCCCGAGCGCTTTTGGGCTGAACTGACTGAATTTTCTCTTCCCAATGACAGCAGTAAAATAAATATTCCGTAGTCAAATTCCCCTCCCTCCACCATAAAAGCCCAGAAAACCCAACCCTTTGAAAAACTAATTTTTTGGCACTTTGCCCCCTGCAAATAAATCGTTTTGCACTTTGACAAGGCCAAAAATCAGTCACTGCTGGCTGTGTTCCGTACGAGTTTAGTCAGCCCAAATGCGATCGCCGTCAGTCTCGCCGAGCGGCGGTAAGAAAATGGCCAAATTTTCAATAATTTAATTGATCTTTGAACGTTAGCGTTGTGTCGTTTCGATAAAAATTCATTCTTTTCGGAACAGAATTGAAGAAGGCGGTGAAAGTTCAACACACAGAACGAATTTGTTTTTTTGTGGTTTCGGTCCGGGATCCCGTCCGACCATTTTTGATGATAACCCCGGATACGAATTTTTATTTTGCCGGACACTATTTTTTGCATCACTGACTTTGAATGTGCATTGTTCCGAATTCCGAGTCGCGATCCCTTGCACGTTTCGTTCAATCATTTTCTCTTTTTGGCATTCTGACATTCCAAACATTTTTTTTGACAGTATTTTTGAAATTATTTTAGATATCATTTTTTAGACGAAGAGCCATCAAATCGAAAATTTTTCATCGCATCCACTGCATTGTCTTCAGGCAATCAGCAGCTGGACAAAATGCCGAGCAAGCACAAATTCTACGAATATTACACGCTGGGCTGCATAAGTGTGCGCACTGAGGTTAGACATAACAAAAACTGTAAGTGTACTGTAGACATATTTGAATGTGTTCAGAGCTTGGCGTTGTGTGTGGCCGTCCAATTTCTTCTGACCAACGGCTTTTTGATTTGGCTGTCCCTGCAGGGCTGGCACCCCTTACTGGCGCTTGGTTCTGCCTGCCGTGTTCAACGCGGGCGCCTCGCTGGCGCTGATCTACGCCTGGTGGGCGGACAAGACCAGCTACAGCTTGCTCTTCCTCATCATCAATGTACAAAAACATGACTTTGAGTAGCCTTTAGCCAATTCTTACTGAATTTTGCGCAAATATTTAATAAAATTTGTTTGAAATCTTGCCGCCAGGGTTTGTCTATTTGTGCATTGGCACTTGCACTGTTTGCACTGCTGCTCATTGAGACGGACCCGACCATGCTCAAGGAGTTCATCGAGTACGAGGAGCAGGACGGCAACTACGTGTACGAGACGGTGAAGGATCCGGACGGCAGTGAACATGTGCATGTACGTCAAAAAACAATTGGTTGGTTTATTGAATTTTTTTGTTAAAAGCTTCCATTCATTTTTGCTTAAAAGTATCCCGACTTCCGGTTTAAGCGGCCGCCTGGCGTCATTACGCCAAGCAATTGGAGCTGAGTGGCTGGTTGCGTGAGGCCGAATTGGGTCTTGTGCTGATGCTTCTGCTGCTGTGGATAGCACAGGGAATTGTCTGTCACTTCTATCGCTACGCCAAGCTGCGCAAGGTCGAACGCTTTGAGCGTGCTGCAAACGGATGCAGTGTCAGCGGTGCCAGCTCACGCGTTAGTGCCAGTCGCGCAAGCGGCACCAACTTTCGCATTCCGGTCGCCACGCTACGACGACTGCAACACGTACAGCAGCAACAAAAGCAAATGCCTACAGTGTCCAAATATTGATTGATTCGGCGAAAAATAACATTTGACCAATCCCTTTTGTGATCTGCTATGCTATCATATCTTAAGATTAATTGATCAGTGAATCTTAAGATAAATGAAAAAAACAATATTGATTGAACCGAACCGTCTTTTGTCGATCGATCATTTATTGAGTCATTTTATCTATCAACATTCCTTTAAATTGTACCTAAATCTTTGTTTTCACATCCAAAATTCATTTGCGGGCTCTAATCGTTTATGTAACACAACAAACCCGGTTGATCAATTCCAAATAATGATTATTCAGCTTTTACTTTCTTCCCTCTTCGGTGCTTTAAATGATTTGTTGGCAGCGTCATTTTGTCGGTTTCTCGCTTTTTTAAAGTATAAACAAACAGCGCGATCAATTTTATATGTCCTTTGTCATAGAGTGGCAAAGTGTCAACAGAAAGTGGACAAATGGTCAAATCATCCCGTTTCGTCCGCTCTTCAGAATACAATGACAAGCAGCGTGTGCTCGTCATCACCAAAATTAAACAAACAAACATTTCTCGTATGCTGTGAACAATATAACAACATCACATCCAACCACCCGAAAACGTAAGAAATATTGGCCAAAAAGTAATGCGAAATTTATTTAATAAAATTGATTGGAAAATTGCAAAGCAACACAAATACAAACCGATTAAAAAATAAACTAAAAAAAGCTACGCGATTAGCCCTTTTCCAAAAAATAATGTTAAAAATAAAATGAATTTGGAAGAGTTTAATTGCAAAATTAGTTTAACATTGGAATTTGCGCACAAACTTGGTCCAGATTTGGAAAAGCTGATTCGCATTTGGACCAATCTGTCCATTGCTGGCTTTCGCCAACACACCAAATTACATCCATTACGAGCACATTTTGCCGCCGTCGCCACCGCCGCCCCCCCCCCCAAAGATCGTTTGGTTGGCGGGGGGTGGGGGGTGGGGGGGCTAAGCTTATCTATCCCAAAAGATTTATCGATCTGCGATGTTGGGATAGCCAAGGCTTAAGTGGGGCAGGGAGAATTCAATGGGCGGGGGAGTGGAGGTGAAGTGCGCAAGAGACCTTTTTGTACAATAGGGAGCTCCAATTTTTGATTTCTTTTTCTAAATGCATTTAAACTAACAAATCATGGGATTTCCCTAAAAAAATCCTGTTTTAAATTTAGCTACTTTCCGTTTTCCGATCACCCCCCTCCCCAAACATAAAGCGTCACTTAAATTTTTTGTTCCTGATGGTCCCGGTTTGGATCCGTAATTCCTAAAAAATAAAAATTCTGACTTTAAATATTTTCAGCTGCTTTAGCTAATACCCTTTTAATTTAATTAAAAAGTTTCCAAGCGCCATTTTCCATGCCGTTTTGACATGTGAAAATGGGGAATAATGCGGTGCCAATCGAATCGAAAAGTCCCCCCTGCCCACGGCGCACTTTTTAATGAGTTACAGCCGTCGCCAGCAGAGAATGTGCTGCCTCCCCCTTCGGCCCCAAATTGTCACCTTCAGACACCAACCAAATGGGCTGGCCCGGACTCCGATTGGCCCCAAAGCATTAATTCCCTAGGGAAACAACACTTTTAGCATGAAAAAGCCAATTATATAATTGATGCCAGATTTAACATTTTTTTTTGTCCAATTTTTGAACTTTAATTTTTTGATTTTATTTGTCATTTTCTTGAAATTTACAAAATTCTTGTCATCTTATCATTGAGCTAAAAATGGCTTTTAGTGTGCCACCCAACACTTTCGCCAAAAGGGTTTTCGGAGTCAAATTTCTATTTCCCATCCCCGCGGAGAATTTTAAGTGAATTTGCACGTCCAAAATGTTTTAGGAATGACCCAAGAAATTTTCGTTTGAAATCTAATGAAAATCAAAAATGTATTATTTTTATTTTAATCGAAAATGTACAAATGCATACATTCAAACCGGCGTTTTTTGCATTAAAAAAGTCATCCGATCTTGCGAATGCGCTTGCCTACTTTAGAGTTGACACTTGAGAGGTGAAAATTGTTGGTCATTTAACTGAAATTTTGGACCTTCGAGCGCCAATGCCAATTTGGAAGTGGTTTTGGGTTTCCCATGGGTTTTTTCCAAAGCTTTTTGCCACTTTTTGGCTAAGTGTTCTTAGCGGCCATTTAAAATGCCAAAACGGAACAGTAATGTGCACCCAAAGGCTATAGAAACCCGTCGAAAAGGCTAAAGACTAAAAAATTGGCCCAAAAATTGGTGTCGAAAACTTAACGAAAAATAAAAAAAGCGACCAGCCATGCTCTTGTCATGTAATCGTCGCCAAAGGCGAAGAACGCCGCCGGCGTCGGTGCGCCGGTCGCGTCGCGCAGCTACACGCGCGTTGCACGCGGCGACCTGTGTTGCACCGCAACAGCAACCTGCATCGGACCAGCCCGCGCTGCACGCGTCGGCTGGTCAGGGAGCACACTCTTTTTTCTCAGCTCGTACACATAACGCGTGGTCGGCACGCCGACGTGCCGCAACATCGACAACCGCAAGCACAACAACAGCAAGTGAAGCAGCAGAAGACGCACGCACAAGGCCGCGCGAAAATTGGAAGCAGCAGCGGGCGGCACAAGACGCGGGCGACGACGAAGCAGAGGCAAACGAGGAGTCGGAGCAGTACGCGGAACACAACCGTCACCAGCAGCAGTTCATCTACTACAAGCCCAACTTTGTGGCCATAGAGCGCGGTGCACAGTGTCAGATGGAAAACCGTAACAGAATCAGGGTGAGCAGTTTTATTCGTCGAAACATTCTATGAACTTCTTAAGCCTGTCCAACTGTTTGTGCCGGGTTCTTCGAACCCGAACGTGCTGAAGTTGAACAAAGGGGGACTGAACGCAGTGCTCGGCCATGCCTCCATTGCGAATCGGAAGGTTTTGATCAATTGTTATAAATACTTAAATTATAATTTTACAAATTTGGCCAACAGATTGTCGTCATTAGCATGGCGGGCGCTTATCGCAAGGGCAAAAGTTTGCTGCTCAACTTCTTTTTGGACTATTTGTACAAGTTGCAGTACACGCAGAAAAATGTCAGCATTTTAATGCATAATTCTGATCTGATTATAATAATTTTATTTTAATGAACTTTATTATCTTATTCAAGATTTTAGCAAGAACTGGAGTTGGAAGAGTGGATTACAGACGATGATATTGTTGAGGTAACTGGTTTCTAAAAAATCACTTTCCCCTTACCCTTCGGGGACGGAATAGTCGGGGTGGGGGGGGGGGACTAAAAAATTCCATTTTTTTTTTTCAATATATTTTATTTTCCCAGGGTTTTCTGTACAAATCTGGCCCAAAGCGTTGCACAGCCGGCATTTGGATATGGGCCGAGCCGATTCTAATCGACATTCCAAACGGCGAACGCTATGCCGTTTTATTGGTCATTTGAAATTAAAAACAAATTAAAATGCAATTTGCTTAGATGGACACGCAAGGATGCTATGAACAGCAGAACAACTCAAACGGAACTACGAACTCGGCATCGTCAGGCAATAAAAAAAATCAAAAAAATTTTCTCAAAATTATTCAAAATAAAATCACATTAAAATATTACTAACATTATGCCCAAATGAAAACCTGTTTGGTCGAAAAGCATGCCTTTAGGCCCTTCCGGTTGTGCCAACATGACGTCGGCACCCGCTCTTTTGGCACTGTCCACCATGTTAAGCTCCGTCCAGTGCTACACCTACCGCGGAAGGCATTCCGGACGAGGCGCTGGCATTGCTTTCATGCTTTGTCGACTATGGCAAATTGGCCAGTGCGGAAGCCAAGGAATTTGGCAAGCCGTACCAGGTCGAAATCACTTTTGTTAAATTTAAATTTTTAGAATTTTTAAAAATTTATTTTAAATTAAGTGATATTTTTTGGCTTTCAGCGGTTGGCCTGCCTGATCCGAGACTTTAAGCTTACTGACGAAATGATTTACGGTGTGGAGGGAGGAAACCGTTTACTGGTAAAATGGTGGCTAAATCATTTTTTTGTAAAATCTTTTCAGGAGAAAGTGTTGTCTTCTGCACCGGAAAATCATTTGGACAGTAAGGCTTCCGCGAGTGAGCGTAAAAACGCAGCCATTGCGCCGTTGGCGGAAGTGCGTCGGCACATCCGTCAATGTTTTGAGCACGGCATCAGCTGCTATTTAATGCCACATCCAGGCCCCAAAGTGGTAGAGCCGAACTCTGGCTTTCGGGGCCAAGTCAAGGGTAGGGGAGAATCAGAAATTTTTGAAATTTTTAAGGAAAATTAAATTTTAAAATTTATCTATGGATATGGACTTAAGATCCTATTACCAATTTAAAATTTAAAAAAAATTGTTTTACAATTTTCAAAGTTCAGATATTAAACTATTGTTCCGGGATGAGGTGAAGCGGCTGGTTGAATCTCTGGTGGCACCAAATGTGCTTAAGCCGAAGGTGCTTAACGGTCGGCCGGTCACTGTGCGAAAATTCGTTGAATGCGTTCGGGCGAGTTTTATTTGATATGTGATCAAATAAATATATGATCAGCCTTCAATGAAAAGAAAATTCTTCGACTAATTTTTAGGAATATGCCCGTATTTTTGACAGTGCCGTCGAGGTGCCAAATGCGCGTGCCATTCTGAATGCGTGCGTATTTTGCGCTCAGCATTTTTTGGCATTTTGCCACCTAGGCTATTTGTTGTTGTTGTTGCAGGAATCTGCAGTTAGCCTGCGTGGACTATGCGCTGGAGGCAAAAGTGGCCTATTGTAGGGCGATGGATCGCGCAACGCGCTCGAGCCGAATGATGGCAGAAAAGAAGCTGCTGGAGGCGCACATAAAGCACGGCATTAAGGCGTTGAAACATCTACGACAGGTACCGTGCCGTACTGTAGAGATCATTTAAAAACTGCAATTTTTAACGGCGTGAGCAAAACCTTTAAAATTCATAAATTCAGGTGTCCGAAAATATATTCTGGCGATGTGCGCAACAACAACTTGGCTCGCCTGCAGGAATCCATTAATGTAATTAAAGGGCAGACCCTCTCGAGCAGTACTTGCGCATGGCGGTGCGCCATTTGTGCATCAACAACATAAAATGATAAAATGACACAATTAGCTTTTTTTAGCACGAATTGGAGCGCTACCAGCGCTTAAATGAGGAGAAGCGCGTCACCACGTGTGCGTCCGCAATGTTGGCTTGCGGCGATTCGCCGCTGTTTGGTGTCGGCCTCGGCGGTGCCGCGTCCTGGCGCCGTAGCCGCCACCGTACTCACACTGCAAATGGGCGTAGTCAGGTGGGCGTCATACGGTAGCCACCGTCTATCAGAATTTATAATTTACAATGAAAACTTTAAAAATATTTAGTTTTAAATTTCAGTGCTGGAATTGTCGCAATTCCGGTATCATTGACGGCTCTATTCGGAATTTGGGTAAAACCAATTTTTAATTTTAATTTAAATATTTTTTTGCAGGTTTATGTGACACTTAAACCAACAGTAAAATCGTGCCTTGGGCTAGAGAAAGACAATTGAATTTTTTGCATTTTGGCATATGTCACTTGAGCAAATTTTAAAATGTATAAATTGTCATTTTTAGCGATAATTGGTTAAAAGTTAAAATAATTAATGTACGTTCTCTTTTTTTTATTAAGCTTTAATAAAATTTAACAAATATGTTAGAATCAAAAATATTTTTTAATACATAGATTTTTGATCTGATAATAATAATAATCGCAAGCAGAGGAAACAAGTTATGCACTAGAGAGACATTTTTTAAAGATGCGATCAGATAATATGTATACGTAAATGTGAATTTGATTCATGCCGAAAACGAGCGAGTCCTTTTTGTTTTGCAAATTCCGTTCTTTTTCTTTGTTTATTGAGATAATGCCTCCAAGATTTTAATTTATATTTAATTGTTTTCATAAAGAATAATTATTTTCATAGTTAAAATATGAAATTTAGCCGTTTCTTTTTTTAGAATATGCTGCTGCAAACGACAAGAATAAATTTTTTCATTTTCTTATTTATTTTTCACTTAATTGTTCTATTTGTTGTGTTTCGAAAATATTTGAATGCGCGGGATTTTAAAGCGAACACAGGCAAACATTAAAAAACAATTTATTTTAAATGCTTACGGTCCCGAGCACAGTAACCAAACAAAGCTACCGTACTCTTACAGTAATTCCACGGCACAAAGAGAGTGCACTTGCGCACCGGTTGTTGGACGGTCTTTGGGGCATTGAGATAGGCGCCTCTGTGCAGAATGCGTACGGCTTGCGCACATTAAACGTTGACTATTCCGACGACCCACATGCTTTCTTTCAGCAACATCAAATAGAACACGAAGGTTGGCCTGGCACAAATATTTCGGCACATAATGCCAAAGACCCTTTCTCTTAATCAGTGTTTTGGTTCATTATACACATTTTATTGTGTCTGATCATTGTCAGGTCATTGATTGATCAGCAAAAATTTGAATTATCTTTTTTTTCTGTCAACTAATTAAAATATTAAATCCCTTAATTTTTATGCGGTGTGGCAAAAGTGCACATTCTGGCTCCCGGAGACAAATTGCCGTTTACAAACGACTCCATGGATTTTCTGATCAACGCCCATGTGCTGGAACATTTTTGGGATCCGATAAAGGCCATGAAAGAGTGGCTTAGGGTGATCAAGCCAGGTGAAGGCATTATTCAATTATTAAGAATTTGTGTTTTAACTTTCTAATCAAAGGGGGCTTCGTGTACATGGATGTGCCGCACAAGGAACGAACGCCGGAGAAAGGTTTGCCCCGCACTCCGTTGTCCGAACTGCTTGAGCGTCATGCCGGCAAACGGCAGCCGATCAATGCGACGGAAGAATTGAAGCCGGAACGGCACAAGTCGGTGTGGATCACGGAAGATTTGCTGGAGCTGTGCCGCCATTTCAATTGGAATGTGGTGGAATGGCGCGATGTTGACGACAAAGTTGGCAACGGATTTACCATTGTGATCAGAAAGGGCGAGCAGCCAATGAAAAAAGACTAACAATTCGAGAAACTGGATATTTTAAAATTTGAATTGTAAAAAAAATCGAAAAATTTTGCATTGCATCCAATCCAGATAAAAAAAAGAGTTTACAGAGAACACATTTTTATGAAAGGCTGTGGCCGTTCATCAGATGACCAACTCTGATTAGCCCTTTCCCACGGGTGTAATTTGTGCCTAAAGTACTCCCATCCAATCTGCACGGCCTTTTCTACATTTTCAGAGCTAACTTCCTTCCTCTGTGCACAATAAAAATGCATTTTTATTTTACATCTATTTGCAGCTCCAAGCGGTGACGAACGGACGGCTTATTCATTTTGCATTCCTTTCATCGTTTTCCATTTCATCATTTTGCTATAAACAAAAGTGAATCGTTCTGTTAATTTTTATTTTTTTACAAATAAATTAAATCAATTCCCATGCAAAATTTAATTTAATAAAAAATATCTTTATTCAAAAAATCGCACTTACACTGCAAACAATGAGGACGAATCCTGTTACAATTGTTGCCAAAAAGTCACTGAATCTCCAAAATGAATTGGAACACAGGTGAGTGAGTTTTGATAATTGGTGCACAGTTTTTTCCTGTTCTTCACGGCATAACGTCAAGGAAAATGCAAAAATTCAAAAGTTAAGCTAATTAATTAGCTGCTAGAATTTTTAAGATCATTCATTTCCTTTGAATAAAAACGAATTGCTCAAACATTAAATTCTATTTAAAAGACACTCGACTTCTTTGGCATTGTCACATGTTGCTATGTCAGCCGATTTCTCTCAACTTTCAATCAGCCCAACCAGATGGACCCTGTGGCGGTTTGATTGTCACGATTTGCCAAATCATTGCTCAGCAGAAACATGCCCATTCTGTGTAAGCATGCAAATGTAATAAAAAAATCAAACAATTTAAATCAGGTCGAGGTGAACAAATTGCGACTGTCTAAGGACACTGTGGACGAAAGCCAGGATCGATGGGAGACGTATTTGAAACGGGTGAATTGCTTTGATAATCAGCAAACATTGCTGAAGGTTACGGACGCGTTTTTGCCCAGCAAATTGGCTAAGAGCGTTTGTAAGTTTAATTTTTTCGTTTTATTGCCGAACTTGAAATCGACTCGAATACACAAAAAGCTGCTTTGCGAATCTCAGACTCTGAAGGATAGCGCGATTTTATGAATTTAAATATTATCGCTTTGGATTAGAGTTCATAGGTGCCTTCTAATCACCAAACTGATTATGAAGTAATTCCTTTCTTCCAGTCTTCAACTATAAGTTAGGCATTGCAATATTCCGCGAAGACATTCCGCCAAAATACGAAAGTGCCAAAAACATCGACGGCGGCATTTTTCAGCTGCAGCTGTTGGCTTCTTCTGGACGTCTAAGCGTGGCGACTGTGCAAAAATTTGACGCTATCTTCTCACAAAGTCTTAGTCTTATGTTCGGCCTGCCGATCCCGATTGCGTGCCATGTCCATGGATTGTTCTACAGGTGCGAGGTCAACCCGGGAAAGAAGCGATTGGTATTGTCGTATGGGAACCAGATGGACTTACCATTCATTGCCAAGTTGGAGGTGCCACCAAATCTCGAAATAAAAAAAACAAATTAATTCAATGTTTAGGTGTGGATTGATCATCAACAACACAAAACATTGGTAAAGAATTCGCTGGTTGATGCGATCAAGAATGTGATCGATGAGTTGGAGATTCCAATATGGCGATTCCATTTCCGCTATAATCACCTTCGCGCCAAAAGCTGCTAAATTTTATATGTTATTTGACTTTGAAAATTGGTCATCTACGAACAAAGATACAAATTTTTAAATTAATTAGTACATTCTAAGAATACGGTATTTGCACCACAAAGTGCAAAATTATTGTTTCTGATTTATTTTAAAGTAATTGCAAGTTGCAACACAAAAGTGAGAAAGTGAAGTGCGGAACGGTTGTGTTTTCTTTTAATTTTACAATGAAATACAAAGTGCGAAATGGTGTGTTTTCTCTTAATTGTACAATGAGACACAAAAGTGCGGAGTGGTGTGTTTTTGTTAATTGTGCAATGAAAGACAAAAGTCCGCAGTAGTGTCTTTTTGTCAATTGTGCAATAAAACACAAGAGTGCGAAATGGTGTGTTTTTGTTAATTGTGCAATGAAACACAAAAGTCCGGAGTGGTGTGTTTTTGTTAATTGTGAAATAAAACACAAAAGTGCGAAATGGTGTGTTTTCTCTTTGCGGAGTGGTGTGTTTTTGTCAGTTGTGAAATAAAACACAAAAGTGCGAAATGGTGTGTTTTCTCTTTGCGGAGTGGTGTGTTTTTGTCAATTGTGAAATAAAACACAAGAGTGCGGAATTGTTTTGTTTTTGTTAATTGTACAATGAAACACAAAAGTGCAAAATGGTGGGTTTTCTCTTAATTGTATAATAAAATACAAAAGTGCGAAATGGTTGTGTTTTCTCTTAATTGGACAATGAAATACAAGAGTGCTGAATGGTTGTGTTTTCTCCTGGTCACATTTGGTATTGCTAATTTGACCATCAATGTTTAAATAATTGTCATGTTCGCAAATTTAAAAAAATAGTTTGGTTAGCATGACAACGGGCGATCTTTGCCAGTATATCTGATCAAAAATTCAATTATGATCGAGTCAATTTTGATCAATTAACGATTGCTGAAACTTCCAATTATAAATCTTTCAAATTGTTCCTTAGTTCGGAGCATTACGATGTTGGGGCGGCTGATTTTGTGCGGTCGGTTGAACGGTGTTTTGATACCGCCCGAGCAGAAGCAAAATGTTCTTGAATTGCTTTATGAATGCCTTTCGATATTCAACGCTGAAAGTCGGGAATTTTATTTTTCTTATTTAACCATTGCCCCTCTCAGTCCCGTATTTAGAGGGGGGGGGGGGGGGGGGGGGGGGGAATTCCCGCCCCCTCCAATGAAATTTGACAAAAAAAAAAACGATAGGAGAACCCTTTTGTTTTGCAGGCTTCGTAATTTTTGGATCAATTTAACAAATCTTTAGATCTTCCAAAAAAATTTCCCTGGCGGTTCGACCCTGCTTTCTCTACCTTGTCATGAAAAGGATGGGCGCGTTGGATGCACCGCTCAAATTGGCCAGGATTGACAGGCCATTCGGGCAAACCAAAAGCCGATCGGTTGATCGCCATTCGATGACGGCAAAAACTCGTAGAAAATGGCGATCAGAAAATATCCGCCGACATTGAACAGCACAATGATGAGCAGAGAGTAGAAAATGCGACGGTTGCGTTCGTTTATCATGGGTTGATTTAAGCCTGAATTCGAAATTTTATTTGTCTATTAATGCGAAGACCGGACGTACTTTGTTGCCGAAAGCGTATCAGTAACCCAACAACCATGTAAATCAGAATGGTGGACGTAGTACAGCACAACTTGGCATTACTGTACACAGAAGAGGCAAAACTGCCCTTAAAATCAGAAAATAATTAAATGAATTTAAAATTTTTTGGACCTTCATTAGCAAATCACCAATACTTCCGGTGACTTCCAATGTTGGCACTTCAACGCTTCTTTGCCAGAATAGGATGACCAATGCAGTGCTCGGAGTGGCACAAAGAAGCAGGACGATGCCAATGTAGTGCCAAAATGAGATTTGTTTATATCTTAAATTATAAAATCTATTAAAATCAATGTTCCTTCCAAACTTTATTGGCCACAACACACAGATGAGCCGATCAAAACCGGTGAAAAGCATCAAAACGGTCGAAGCAAAGAGGCCAAACAGCGAAAGTGCCAATGTTCGAAAGGAAGTTTGATATGAGACAAAAATGGCCGGACAGGGCGGAGGACAGGAAGAAAAAGTGCCCGAATTCGTGCAGTATCTCGAAAAAAGAGTTCAATGCAAGAAGTACATTGGCCGTGCCATGCAATTTCCTTAACAATGCAAAAAATTAAAAAAGCTAAATTTTATTTTTTAAAAACTAGGTACTTTGTTTGGACAGTAACGAAAATATGGAATCCGTTGAGGAATTCTCCGACAGCAGAGATCCAGGCAATCACAACGGCACATCCGATGATGTGCCAACACGGGCTCAGGTCCTTGTAGGTCAGGAAGAACTGAACGAAGAAATTCAGATTCGATTAAGAACTTCAGCTGTTAACAAAAGCCTTTATGGTTGCATCCCCGGAGGGGAGGCACTTAAGGAAGACTGCAGTGAATTACCCCCCGCTGATTTTGAGAATGCAAAACTACCGTATTGTTAGCGTTTTCATTGATTTGTTCGGCGCGATTTTGATGTTCCATTAGTGAAATAAGCAATCACAAAAGGCCAACAATATTACACTAAAAAGTTACAAATTTTGATGACAATTTACAATTAACATAAAAGAAATTTGAAGCGGACAAATCATCCAACAAAAGTGTAGAGACGGCACGTCACTTAGGGCAGGACAACGCGCTTCGACTCGTGCATGAAAAGCTCCTTTTGCCGCTTTGGCTTCGACCAGCTTTTCCAGCATGAGCCGATTCGCATGGCTTTTCGCTAACAGGGTTGCAACTGATCGGAAAATGTCGGGTCGCTTTTGGACCAGATCAGACAAAATCATCTTACCAATTTGGGGGTTATTAGGCAATTTTAATTATTTAAATATTATTTGTTAAGTGTACCTGTGTGTGTTTATAAATTAATAAAACTCAGATTATTTATAGCGACAACCCATGGCAATTTCTGCCAAATTTTTGCCAAATTTCCCGCAGATTTATGCACAAAATAAAAATTTGCAATCAAATACCAAAGCCTTCCAAATGAATGGCGCCCAAATTGGAAATTTCTATTTTTGTGACTTTCGTTTGACACAAACATAAAATGCGCTCAAAAACATTGTCGTTCACGCTCCGTTTTAATGAACAAACATCATATACAAAAAAATTGTGGCCAAATTCCCACAAATGGTAAAGGCCTTCGATGGAAGGTTTGGGAAATTTAAATAAAAATGCAAATGCCGATAAAGTGAAAATTAATTGTATAGAGTAAAGCCAAAATGTTCATTAAATGTCAAAATCTGACAAAATCCAAGTTTTTAAAAATATATTTATCAATAACGCATCTTAATTTTTAAATAAATTTAAACTCCATAAGTCTTGACAAATAATTTCCCGATTTTAGTAGTGTGCCTCGGTCACACACTGAGTGAGTCCAATTGGTGACAATATCGATGATGATTTTGGCAAATTCAATCATTAATTAGCATTCCGTCGAGACAATACGTCGCTTTGGCACTGACTGGGTTCCCCCAATTGTGCCATTGCTTGCCGCCGCGGTCGGCCGCGCCGTTCTTACGGCGCCGCCAACGGAGGCGGATGGTCGCGTGCCGTCACCGCCTCCAGCGCCATTACGCGCAAACTGCGTTTGATGGCGCAAACGCCGCTGGGCCGTCCGGATGAGCCGATGAGAAGCGTACCGAATGTTCTCCCGTCGACGAACCATCGCAGCGTCCGATGCAAGAAAACGGTGATCCAGCGCCTCGTCAAGACGCATTCGTCTTCTGAACCAACACTGATTTTTGTTAATATTTTCATTCTAATTATCTAAGCAATTAAATCCAGTTGGAGAGTTTAATTAAAGAAATTTGCTTGCCCGGGATCCTTCTTCAGAGCCCAAGTGACAAAGCGCAGTGCTTCTTCTGACGCTTGTACCGGGATCAGGTTCGGGTCGCAGCGTTGCTCAAGTACATGACGGCGGATGTCCTGCTCTGAGTCGTCGTCATCAGCGAACGGATGGAAGCCAGCCAACCTGCGAAATTATATAAAATGTTTTGATTCAAATTTGTGAGTCATTAATTTCGAAAAAAATGTAGTTTTGCTATCAAAACTTCGACGATTACTTACAAACAAAATGTGCATAGGCCCAGGCCCCAAATATCGCTCTGTGCGTTTGGCATACCGCCGTTAGTGCCTAAACGGCATTTAAAATGTACTCGACTTCGCCTTTCGCCTCTTTTACCTCCATTCTTTGTTTTAGTTCCATTTTGTCGTGTCAATATCAATTCTGGTGCCGTCCATTCGGCAATTAGTTGACCATCACCGGCGGCGCCCTCTTTAGAGCCCAATTGACGGGCGCGGCCAAAGTCAACCGGGAAATGTTGATCAGGTTATCAGACCAAAAATGACTTATACGAATTTTTATTTTTAGGTAAATTTAATCTACATTGAAAAGTATAAACAAATCATTTAAATATGACATTAAATGAATCAGAAAAATTCGTTGAGTTACCAGTTTGACCAGCCAGGCACGTTTAGAGCTGAACATCACATTGGTCGGCTCCACGTCCAAATGGGCCACTCTGTTGAAAATTTAAATTTTTTTTCAAAATATCTAAATATTCAGACCCTTTAAAGTGAATCCAGCGTAGTGCAGAAGCAATTTGACGGACTGTGAATGCAATTTGCTCCTCCGTGTACGACTCGAGTCTGACAAAACGTTGGAACAAATTCTCGTAGAGGCGTTCAGTAAAAAGTAGTAGAAAAGCGCTGTCCGAGGAGTAGGCCTTTATTTAAAAATAAATTAACTAAAAAAGTTTCAAAAAATCACCGCGATCAATCGTGCAACATTGGCACTTTGGCATTCCGCCAATGTTTCGTGCTCCATGCGTGCCGCTCGCATGCGTTCCACCGGAGTCGCAAACATCAATGAACCGTGGCTGGGCGCAGCGCGAATTTTGACAGTGCAATGGGCGCCCGTCTTGGAGTCGACCGCGTAACGAATGACGCTGAACTGGCCGCGGAACAGCTCTGACTCCAACTGAACAAGAAATCGGGAATTTGGGGCGGGGGGTATAAAATATTGAAATCATTTTCAGAGAGTCCAAATTAAGTTTTTGCAAAAATTTCGTTTTGGAGGACCTGAAATCGCTTCAGCGGGTCCTCCGTTGTGTTGAGCGGCACCAATCGCTGTTTTCCATTGCCGTTACCATTGGATTCATTTTCTTCGCCATTTGTTTCGGCTGCTTCCGACTGCACTTGCCCAACTTGTTCTCCTTCCTCCTGCTCCTCCATCGCTTCCTCCTCACGTTGCTCCATGAACGCTATCAAAATTTACAAAATAAATTGTAAATTTATTATTAGAAATTTTCATTAAACAATTTTTTTTCAAACACCTTCCGCAATTTGCGTTAAGCCGGCGCCCTTGCGTCCGGTCTTCTGCGGCATTGTCACCACTGTGAATTGGCGTCCTTCACGTCGAAGAACACCCAAATTCAGTTTCGGGATGCCTGTTAAATGTTTATTTTTTGAATTAAACACTAACTAATTACCCCTTGGATGACATCGAATGATGCGTGACGTGATTGAAGGGGTTCCCCAGCCGAACTCGTTGTGAGCAGTCACGCGAAATTGGTAGATGCCCAATCTATCAAAAATGTTGGGATTGGACTACTTTGGGGCCGGCAAATTTTGAATTCGTTTATCTTACGGAATCAAATGCTTCACTACGACTGCTTCATCTTCCACACAAGTGCTCACGACGGTCCAGGCCGAAAAGGCATCTTTTTCCCCGGCAGGACGACACTCGAGCCAAAAAATGTGTATTTTAATATAGTTAAATTTCAGCATAGACGGCAACAACCTGTACACGACGCCTTCAAGCGTCACTGGCAGCCTTTCAGGCGCTTCCCAACTTACAAACACTTCAGTGTCAGAAGAAAGCTCAACTTCAGGCCTTGATGGACGCTCGGGAGGTTCTGCCAACGCAATTTCAAAAAAAAAATGAATTCCAGAAATTCAAACCTCCACAAATGCATTTACATACGCATCGATCTCGTCCCAATTCGTTCTGCGCAACGCAAGAGTATTCACCAGTGTCAACACCGGTCATTGGACGCAGAATTGTTAGCCTAAGATGAACACTCGCACTCTATGCATTCTTTACAAAATTCGTCAGTAAATATTTTGCATGGGTCTGTTTAATCAAGATCAATTGCTCGCACCCGGTCCCCGTTTTGTCATAATCGGGGGGCCCGTTTTTCGCCCAACCCCCGATAAAAGATGGTATAAACAAACAGTGGCTCTTTTTCACCTCCATGTATTGCCGTTCCGTGTGATTTGATGACGTCCATCATCGCAGATGGCACTTTCGTGGTGGAAGAAAGTGACCTCCGGCGTCGGGTTGCCTACCGGATGGCACTCCATCACTGCCGTTGCTGTTCCATCACAAAAATAAGCATCTCGAAGACGATCCCGAAACACAGGCGAATATTCTTTATGTAAAATTAATGAGATTATTTAAATATATTTTTTGCTTTGTCCACTTTTTAAGCTGCCGTTCTTGCCATTTTCCGCTTTTATTTGGCCATTTTCATCGCCTTGAATTCGCCTCTGTGCACCTTCGTGCTGCTGTAGCAGTCCCTCCGTTACAGTATCGACTGATTTGGCAATTTGTTGGTCTTCTAAATAATTAATAATACAAATTACTTTTCATCTATGAACAAGCATGTGCCAGTTTGACAATTCTAATCAGTCAAATGCTTAATTATAATGAAGCCAAAAAAACAGAGCCTCCACTGATCAGTGGGCCCCTTATGAAGTGTTTTGCCACCTCTGATCAGGTCCGTGTAGCGGCGCCTCTCGCGCACTGTGACCTCCTGATTGCGAAAACCTAGCACGCCCAGCGTCACGTACGGTGCACTGTCGCCCCACAACTCGCGCCGATAATCGCGCACACGAGCGTTGAAGCGTGCCCCGCATGTTGGAATCAGCAGCGTGTCGGGCCCGATCTGGTAGCGCGACTCCCATGCAAAATCTTGCTCGTACAACGGTTGCTTCTGACGCTGCACCTCCAATTCGAACTCGCGGCAAGCGCTGTCCTGCGGCCGATACTTCTCCAACTCGTCCAAATCTTCGCCACGGTATTGACGCTTCTGACAAATTTTGGGGGGATTAAATAAAACAATTCAAAAATCGCTTTATTCCAAACTTCCCTCAAACACATAATAAAGTGGCAGTGCACCTTTGGTTCACGCTGTTTGGCCAAGTTGTCCTGTTTAATTCGGTCAACCGCATCCATCAACAGGTCAAACTCCGTGTCCGGGATCGGCTTCCGTTGCTTGTGCTCGTCCACCGGCTTCAGCCCGTTCAGTGGCATCACCGGTTTCATTGGTCCAGTTTCCGCCGCTGTTGGTGGTTGCTCGTCAGCAACAGGTGTTTGTTCGCTTAATTTATAAAATTTGTTTTCAAACTTTTGAAAAAACTACCGATCTATGTCCGCCGGCAGTGCGATGGCGGCCTCGGGCTGCTCCACGCGCTCCGACAGTTCGTCCTGTCGCTGCAGGAGAGCGGCTCTGCCGCTAATCTGTACGCTGATGGTGTGCTCCTCGCACGGTGAGCGCTTGCCGGATTTGAGGCCGAGCGCCGCCCGTGCCACTTCGGGCGGGTCCAACGCGGTGCCGTTGGGGAAAGGGGCCGTCTCGCGGAACACTGGGACATTCAGCGGCAGGTGTCGACTGCTGAACTGTTGCTCACGTTCGTCCAACACTTCGGGGGGCGAGGCCTGAGTTTGAATAAATAGCAATCATGACATGATCGAATAACCCATTTCCCGCTTCCTCAGTCCGATGAACCCAAAATCTGTGAAAGGGATGCCCCATAAGGCTGATCACTTCATCATCAGCGAAGAATTGCTGTTGCTGGTGTTGGGGCGATTCTGCAGTGAATGCGGGTGAGGCTAAAGGTGTTGCGGTGCTGGACGACGGCCCATCGTGTTCCGCGGTGGTGGTGGTGCTCATTTCCTCCTCTTTTGAGGCACCAAGGGCTTCCAATTTGCTGAGTCTCTGAAGTGAATTCTGTGATAAACCAAAAATTTAATTCAATTCAGAATCAACTTTCTGTCTTGAATTTGATATAATTTCGTAAAATACTTTTGACGGAGTTGATCGCAATGTTTGATCAGTCGGATCAAATTTCATTGCAAAGGTCTTGCATTTTTAAAGTTGATTTTGCCTGGTTTTGCTGAACCATAATTTGTTAAGGCTCGATAAACATTTTCATTTCTTTTGATAACTTTTATAACAATTATAAAACTGATTTATGAATTTACAAAAAAATATATTTTTCTGCCCCTTTCACATAGTTGCGCTCCTGGCAAAATTAAAAAAACCCCAAATAAATCCCCATAAAAATAAATACCGTAAAATCGTGGATTGTTTGAAGTCCAGAACAAGAAATGAAAAAATTTTTGAGTATGCAATTACCTGTTTGCCAAAGTCTTGTGCCTCATGTTCATCGCGGCTCTCCTGATGCTGCTGTTCATCGGCCGCTGTTGAACGGATGGAACTCTCTTCCGAAATGTCAGAAAGCACTCGGTTGGCGAGCTCCTCCTAAAAATTGATGGAATGATAAAAATGTTAACTTGAAAAAATGCCTGAATTTGACGCCGTTCTCCTCTGATCAGTTTCATCAACGCTGATTGAGGATTCTGAATTAAAAATTTAAATAAAAAATTACAACAAATTTCACTTTCAAGTCTTCCAGCTTCAGCTCAGCCAGCTTCAACTGTTTGACCAAATCAGCTTCTTCGCCGACCAATTGCTGTTGCTGGTGCTGTTCCGTTTTGGCAGCCTCCGACGTTTGTTTGGCATTTTGTTCCATTTCTTTGGCGTTCTGTTTGGCCGCAGCCGTTGCCATAGCCTCAATTTTTTTGGCTATTTTGTCAGGTAATGGAGCCAAGCTCGGAGGGCCAACAGATGACGCGCCTAATGAATTCGCAAAAATTATTTTAAATGATAAATTCACCAGACGGCGGCACGCCAGGCTGCCCACGCTCCAGTGAACCGCTGCTTCGGCTTCGCGGTGGACCGCCGACGTGTTGTTGCGGTGGCGGACCCTTTGGCTGAAGATGAGGCGGCAAATAGAAGCCACCGCCATAGCGAGGATCCCACACCTGGGAAGTCATTTGGAAAAGTTTTGATAAATTTGATTTCAACAAAATACCAAATCGTCCGGCTTCACGCCGGGTGGCAACTGCCGCACTATCCAATCGGGCACTGGCGGGGCTTTTGCTGCACTGTCCAACGCCGAATCCGCAGAACCACTACGCCGGGGTGGAATTGGAGGCGGCTGATACCCGGGCGGACAGTTACCACCAACGCCCGGCTTTGTTGAGAACGGAGAGCCGCCATGCGGAGGAGGAGCAGCACGACGCTGATAATTAGCGAATAATAAAAGTACGATAACGCGCTTACAGTATCTCAAAAAAACTCTGTAGCTTTAATGCTTTTACCGTACGCCCGACGACCGCGTCGTGCTCATTGTAGGGCACTGTTCGGCGTGCACCCTCCGGCTTGCTTTCCTCTTTAATGCGCAAATAGTCGTAAATGGCGTACGGCTCCGCGCGGCTTAGCTCACCGCCTGCATTTTAACCTTTTTTCTACCGTACGCAACTTTTTAAGCTCGACATTGTGTTACAATAATACTCAATAATCACCCCCCCCCCATCTATCGTACGCCATCTGAACATTTATTGAATACACAGAAAAAAGGCAATAAGGGCCATCAAATTGGCATTCCTATCCCTTAACCGTATTAAAATTGGTGCTCTCCCATTTATGTGTTCTACCGTACCCTGTTTGGCTGCCGTACTCTCTTCACTGGTTGAGCACAGTGCCTGCTTTGGACCGCTCATCATCTGCGTGAGCTGCTCGGACGGTGTCTGCTGGACAAACACACGTCGTTCCAGCCACTTGTGCTGGTATTTGAATTCGCGCAAGCAATCCGTCGAAAGTTTAGTGTCGCCTAACTCCGGATCGGACAGCCATTCGTGCTGCAGAGCCTGCTCAACGTCCATGCGACGTCTGAGGAAGAAAAAAGCTTTTGTAAATTCAATTTAAAATTATAAATAAAGTTTACATGGTGTTCTTGACCAACAGGTTGCGCAGGAAGTCCATGGCTGTCTCGGAAATGCCTTGCGCACTCTCCAGCGTCCACTCGCCGTTCATCACATTCTGTAACGTTTCGTCGTCATTGTCACCCAAGAAAGGCGATCGGCCAACCAACAGAACATCTGATGTTAATTTAATTTATTTATTAAAAAGAAAGAAAAGGAGAGAATCGGCAAAAAAAAACCGCACATGTCAAAGCGCCCACACTCCACATATCGGAACTGAGTTCAATTCGACCACCGCCCACAACTTCGGGTGATACAAATTCGGGATTGGTCTTGACCGAGCCGCCCTGCATCAGCTTTCCGTTGATCAGACGTCTAGGTTTTTTATTTAATTTGAAATTCTAATTTTGATCGCAAAAATAAAATTAATTGACGTTTTCCATTATATAAAAATTAAAAGTCAGCCAATCACCGGCTCTGGCCAAAGTCGGCCAGTCTGAGGTGGTCGTCTTGCAACAGAATCACTTCAGGCCTCAAGTCCAGGTGCGCGATGCCCCGTCGGTGCATGTACTGCAGTGCGGTCAACAATTGCTTGACCTGCGACAAATACAAAAATTTAAGTCATACTTTTATTTAATTCTAATTTATTAATAAATAGCTCAAAATTAAAGTCTAGAGACTCAAGCCCTTAAAATATTAATCAAAAATATATTTTATTAAAAATAAAAATATATTTGTGAATATAAAATTCCTCACAAACACTTGCACTTGTGCCTCGCGCGTGCATTTCGTCCCCACCAGCGCGGTGCTGCTGCCGCTAGCTGATGTTGCTGCTGCTGGCAGTGGCGAACGTCGTGGTGACGGAGGCGGAAGCAGCGAATCAATGAAAGAGCGATCGGCACTGAACATTTTGTATAAATGTTTTCACATTTTCCGAAAATCAAATTTTTAAAAGGTTTTTTGATTTTTACACTCTGATCGGACTCAAAGAACGTGCTGCTACCATGACGCAAGGGGTTCAGAGCGAATTTGTGTGGAGGAAAAACGGATTTTGGCAATTTTAAAAATATTAATTTTAGGAGATTTTGTACAGATATTATGGATTTTTGAGGATTTCTGCATGGAAGTATGGATTTTCATGAGCAAAGTCCGCTGGCTGCTTGTGCTCTATCCCCGCCGGCAGTTTGTTTACCCATTGTTCCGAGATCGAGATTCGGGAGTGCGACAGGTTGGGGTGTCTCTTCTCCTTTGTCCTGTCAATGTCAACACAAATCCCCAACTCAAAACTAATTGCTCTAACAAAAACAATTTTCCTATTAATTAAAACATTAATTAGAAGCTTTCTAACTTACGCTTTGCCAACATTTGAATTGTGCCAAAAATTTGAATTTGCCACTAATGGCACAGTCATAGAACATTCGAATTCGACACAATCATCGCCGCTTATTTTTGTGTTCATTTTGGGCTTAAAATTAAAATAATACAGCAGATTGAGGGTTTGTCCAAAAATTCTAAGGTTTTTATTTTTTAGAGTGCCATCGCACAAATTTTATCCGAGAACCCATAAATAAAGAGAAATTCGATTGAATGGATGGAAAGGACACCATCTGTTCTATGTAAAAGTTTTTGTTTTGAGTGTAAAGGTGGTGTCCAAATGACCACCACCGGCGTCCTTGCCTTTAGCAACCCAACCCCTAAGTGCTTTTCGTCGAATAAATCTGCTGGCTTTTGCTCGTTACTTGCTCGACATGGGTGGGGCGGGGAGGAACAGAGACTTTAGAAGCATTTAAACTTACGAATATAAAAAGTATATTAAAAATAATTTAATTTAAAAAATATTAGGCAACTGTTGTAGATTATATATTTTTTAATTTATCACTTTTCGTAGACGAGTACTGCTTCACCCCGCTGTTCGTCCGCCAGCACTTGGTGCAGTTGGGCTAGGTCCGGGCTGTTCCGCAGCATGTTGTGAATTTGTATCTCGCGGTCCAGGTCCTTATCCATCGGCTTCCGTTGAGCCAAAAAGCGACGTCCTAAATTAATAGTTGATCAATTCCCCTGTGCTGACTTTCGATCATTCTGGGTCCAATCAATCAATACTATACTGAACATGTTCGGTTACTGTAGTACCCATGCTAACATACCAGCAATCGGGTTGCTTACATTTTGAAAACCATAAAAAATGCGGGAATGGACCCAGAAAATGGCAAAACGATGATTTTGTACCCGTGGACTTTTCGATGACATTGAACAGCGGGGAGCCGCCTCGTGAAGTGGACGGAGACTTCTTCACAGTTGGACCGGTGCCATTCGCAATGCCCTTCAGAGTGTCTTCGCCGGTGGCATTGGCATCGCACATTTTACCCAATTTTAAATAAAATTTGTAATTTTAAGATTTTATGCATTGGGGCATTTATAAACTGATTAATTATTAGAGCGAAAACTTTTAAAGATTTTAAAGTGAAATTGAACAAATTTTACCACAAGAACACAAAAAAAAAAGTTTTATCTAATTAATTAACTCTATTTAAATATTTGTTTTGGGTAAATCCTCATTAAAGTTTAAATACAATTTTGTATATAATATTAATCAAATTTATTAGAAATCAAAAAATTTGTTGTGATATAAGTAAATGTTCTTTGTTTGAGTGTTTGGCGCACAATTATTGTTGAGTGGACGGAGACAACGAAAAAAATGCGTAATAAGCGAATCCTGGGTCCGAGCGATCGGGATGGGCAGTCCCGTCCGAGCCCTGGGGATCGGTGATCAACAAAAATGATCAGTCTTAAAACATTAATAAACCCTATCGATCCGGTCAACAATCGATTGAACAGTGGGCAAACGACAAAAAGCTATTGAGCAGTAACAAAACATAAAACACAACAATGACGAAACAGAGAAAATATATTTCGTCGGAACGCTTTTGATGAGATATTTTAGCCGAAATTTTATAGATTTGCTAAACAAATCAGTTTTCTAAGTAGAAACTAAGCTTGATCTGGTGGAAAACGGGATGATCTCCTCCATCAAATCCTCATCAAAGCGGATATAGCTGGATGAAGGATATTCGATTTGGGGTGGCGGGGACAGCTGCTATCATCTCTATCCGGTGGGGGGGGGGGGGGGGGAAAGTCCCAAATTCTATAATAAAATAGCAAAGAAATGTGTGGGGGCGGAGAAGGGAGGGGGGGGGGGGGGAACATTTGTTGTTTTGACGGAAATTTGAGCCATGCGACGTGTTTTTTTTTATTGAAGGAGGGCCAAAAAAATTTGACTGAAACTTTCAATTTTCAAATCCACAGAAATCAAAAGCGTTTGCACTGATCAAAAAATTGATCATTTATAAAAAGTCTCAAAACAGTCCAAGCCCAAAACATTTCAATGGAAAACGACATTTTGTCTGTTCAGAATTCAGATCTAGCTTCCATTCTGCACAGAGGCCGCTTCACTGGCCGAGTACTCCTCCACGTCGGCCTCTTGAATGTCGTAGATGTCCCGCAGTGGACCTCGCTCCAATTTGATGGTCTTCTTCAACGCCCGAAGTTTTATGTCATTCATGAAGTCCATCTCGGCGACTTAAGTGGAAGAATATGCGTAATTTCTTCAAAAATAAATGCATAAAATGAAATGTAAGCAGTAAATTGTAAGTGCTAGAAGATGTAACCGAGTTTCGGGCGCTTTTTGAGACGGAATTCCAGTTTCCGAAATTTTTTTTGGAATCTGGTTTCTAGGGGTGGACGTAATCACGATTTACGAATATGGGAATTACGTCCATTTCATATCACCAACTTTCAATAGTGATTGTGCACGAAGTGACTGCTTGACCGGCGTCGTTCATCGCCATGCAACTTAATTTTGGTACCAAATAATGAAAAGAATCCAATTCTTCCGATTGGATCAAAAATGTTTTATGGTGAAAATGATACGAATAAATGCCCGAGTCGCTCCAAATGGGTTGGTCGATGACAAGTGATCGCAGATCAAGACCGGGCTCATGTACAATGTGCACTCGCGATGAGTCAACCAGAGGACGCCAGTCCTGACAAATTTTCAAAATTCCATGAAATTGAATTTTGCTCCGAAATGATGATTTTACCTTCAACCATTTGATTTCTGGTGCCGGATTTCCTTCTGTCCGAACATCGAGCCTCAGCGGTCGATCGGAGGGAAATTCCCGGTTGGTCAGCCCTTGGATAAACTTTGGACGGGCTAAAAGCAAATTTTAAATTTTAAAAATTTCAATTTACGCAATTACAGGCTGCTTCGATGAGCAAGTCCTGCTCAGCTTTGCCATACTGATTCTCGGCCACACAAGTGTATTGGCCTGCATTTGCCTTGTTGAATCCGAGGAATGTGATTGTTGTCTCTGTGCCCGCGTGGGTGGACACCCTAAAGGTGTTTTTTATTTCAAATTTTGCATTTTCACCAAATTTTCGTTGCCGGCACACCTTATGTTCGATGTTGGCCCCTCCTCAATGCTCCAGCCCCGGAATTTCCATGTGATCTTTGGGTCTGGGTAGCCAGAATAGTGCAACGTGATGGAACTGACATCGTTTTCGGCCACAAATCGTTTCTCTTGGACACCAGGCGCAAACCATGGAGTGCAAGCTTAGATTAAACGTTTAAGAACGTTACAAATTCCCGGACCGGCTCTAAGCTCGATAAGTCGGAGCATTAATCATTTCAGTTAATCTCAAAGTGTGATTATTTGTCCTAATGTTCACCATATTGTTCAGCGTGTGCCAAGTCCAGAGCGCGTTCCGCGTACGGGTCTAACAACGGAATGACGCGTTTATACTTGTCAAGCACGGGTGCCGGTGGTGCCATCAGGCGAGAGGGCGGTGATGCGGGGGATGGGTCGCTGATGCCGTAGATGTTTTCGGCTCGTACCCGAAACTGGTAGCTTTTGCCCAGCTCCAGGTTGCGCACCTTGCAAACCGGCTCCGGAATGTTGTAGTCCAACAAGGACCATTCCTTGTACGGCAGCTCCCGAATCTCGATCACATATGTCACCTGAGGATACCTGGAAAGGGAGAACATATTTCTAAACATAAAAGAAAATAAAAGATCAAAAATTTTTAAGAATATATAAAGAGGTATCGTAATCCGAAAACACCGTACCTCGGAGGACTCCTTTTGGTTGGGATCCAGGACAGGGTGAGGTAGTGCCCAGTGACTTCCTTGATGAATGGACCTCTGTCCGGCGGGGTCGGAATCGCCTTGAACTTTGTCTTCTTGAAGCCGTACTCTTCCTGAAAAAAAATTGGGTAATGAAAATTTTTTAATAAAAATCGCACCGTGAGGTATGGAGTGACATCTTCAAGACTGTTAAACTTGATCTTGTCCAGATATGGAGCTAAATTTTTAATTTTAATCATTTATTTATTTTTGCTTTAAATATACAAATACACACACCCGTAACATCCAGAATGGCAGAGCTGGTCGCGGTGCCGTGTTCGTTGCGTGCAATTGCAACATATTCACCGGCATCCTCCAGGCAAGTGTCGGTGATCAACAACGCGTGCGACCCGCCTCCGGCAACTTGGATTTTGATGCGCCCTTCGGGCGTGATCTTCTTCCCGTTATGATACCTGCGATAGGAAAAGGAAAGGAAGAAGAACGAAAGACTACG
This sequence comes from Globodera pallida, assembly GCA_020449905.1. Classification (NCBI taxonomy): domain Eukaryota; kingdom Metazoa; phylum Nematoda; class Chromadorea; order Rhabditida; family Heteroderidae; genus Globodera; species Globodera pallida. The sequence continues at coordinate 2,337,302 of JAIXHY010000004.1, read as the reverse complement.
GTAAAATCAAGTGACGAAAATTTTCTCATCATTTTCAGTGCCAAAGTCCATAAAGGACATACCAGTCTACATCGGGTGGCGGGTAGCCGACGACGATACAGTCAAAGATGGTCGGCATTTTGGTGAACACGTGTTTGTTCTTCACCTGCCGGATAAAGCCGGGCGGGAACGGCATGCCGCCGGGTTCCGCTTCCTCCGCGCCCTCCACACCGCGCTTAATTTTCGCGAATAATTTTATTAATCGAATTCAATGATTAAAAAATTGTATATGATTACCGGTCTGATCACACTCAGTGTGCCGGTGCTCGTTGCTTCGCCAAGCGGATTACGTGCCACCACCTGGTAGTCGCCCTCATCCTCGGGCTGGCAGTTCACAATCACCTGACAGTATCAGTAAATTATTGAGTGTTTGCCATGCCCCCCTCCCTACCAAATGATGCGCTCCACGCTCATCGGTATAAATGGTAATGCGCGAGTCAGGCGCCGCTGCTGCTTCTGCTAAAGGCTGCCCGTCCTTCAGCCATTCGACCGTCGGAGTTGGGAATCCGATCGCACAAATTTGCATTTCGAGAGGCGAGCCCTAAGAGGGTAATAATTCAAAATTTTTGTTTTTTTTTTCGCAATTTTCACAAGGGACCTGGTGGATGCTTTGGTTATAAAGGCCGGGTCTGATTCGGGGCTTGCTCTCCACAGGGCCTTCCTCTTCCTCGGCACGTTTTGGCAACGGCTTCTCTCCGTGAATAGTCAGCTCGGCCCTGGTGCTGGCAGTACCGTGCTCATTGGTTGCGACGCAGCGGTAATAACCTGAAGGATTTTTGTTCAAATAATGTACAAAACAACAATGTCATCAAATACCTTCAGCTGGGAAATCAACATTTTCCAAAGTCAGTTGTTGCGTGCCGTCCGGCAACGCTTCAATCTTCACACCATCGCTGGGCACAATTTCGATGCCATCCTTTAGCCATTTGGTGTCCGGAAACGGCTTTCCGTAGGGGAGACATTCGAATATCTGAAAATTATTTTAAAATCTGCTGGGCTAAAAAATTCGGTAAGCAGTGCAAAATTTAAATTAAAAAAAAAATATTTAAATCCTAAAAAATTGCTCACTACTCTGTCACCCGGCTTTGCATGCTTCACAGTCAAGGGAATTGTGAAGCCGGGAGCGCGGCCAAACTCCTTGGCCAACTCTTGCAAGTCCTCCTTGGGCTTTTTCTCACGCAGCACTTGGACCTTAAGAATCAGTAGCTTAATTTATAATTTTAACAATAAAGATCTTTTGTCCAAAACATATTGTCCGAATGGTGTCAAATTGTCAAAAATTATGCCAAATTTCCCCAAATGTTGTCAAATAGTTCGAAATGGATGGCCCGCTAAAATGCACCTCGCAAGCACTGCGTGCACTTCCGAACGGATTTTCTGCTACGCAACGATAGTTGCCGGAATCGGAGCGTAGTGAAGCGGGCACGCGCAATTCGCACCAGCCCTCCGGCGACAAATCTGCAATTTGCATGCGCTCGTAGGGAATCAGTCGATCACCGTCCTTGAACCTGTGTGAGAATAAAGAAAATAATAATCAGAATATTAGGAATGAAAGGAGTGATGGATCGAATGAATATGAATTCAAAAAAAAATCCTTTCGAATCCCTACCATTTGATGTGCCACCCTACCGTACCATTTGATGGTGGGTGCCGGCTCGCCCGAGAATCGACAACGCAGCACAAACTCTGTCCCCTCAGGACATTTGACATTCTCCAACGGCTCCATCAGTTTTGGCGCCTTGGCTACCTCTTTGGCACCCTCAGGCACCGGCGGGCCTTCTTCCAATGCCGGCTTCTTCACCGTTACCGTACATTTATCGTAGGCTGTGCCATGAGGATTGGTTGCGATCACCCGATAGACCTTAAATCAGAAAATGTCGTTCATTTTCTATTTACGAACTTCCTAATGCTAGTCAGTCAAAATATCTGTCCAACCCCGTCGTCGTCCAAGGTGCATTTGGGAATGATCAGAAACGCGTTGCCGTCCACGTCTCGCTCCAACTGCACACGCTCGGACGGCCTGACCTGCTCGCCATCCTTGTACCACACCAGCTCAGGCGTCGGGATGCCCTCCACTTTGCAGTGTAACTTAAGCGGTTGGCCCTCTTGTACCCGTTGGTCGGCCAACTTGACGCTGATTTGCGGTGGTGTCGCCTCTTCTGCCGGGGCTCGAGTCTTAATGATGAATTTTTATCAAACTCCGATTTATCAATTCTCGCGAATGAACAAATCAAATATTTTGTTTTATCACAATATTCACCTCAATGCCTTCGTCAACGCGCACAAACGCTTTAGTGCTGGCCTGCCCGCTGTCATTGGTGGCAACACATCGGTAAGTGCCCTCGTCATGCAAAGTTGTTTCCCGTATTCGAAGCCGATAATGACCCTAAAACTTTCAGGATTGTTATAAATTTTTTTTTGCGAAAAAGTTTGCGCTTGGGAAGCTACGGACCTGGTCCGGTTTATTGTCCCACTCGAATCGCACGTCTTCCATCAGTGGCCGCCCGTCCTTGGACCATTTGACGCTTGGCATTGGCACACCGGCACATTTGCATTCCATCTCGATGACAGAGCCGACGAACACGCTCAGGTCTTCCAGTGGAATGATGAAGTGAGGCGCCTCGCCCTCAATAACCTTAGGCTTCTCGACTTTCTTTCCAGCTGAATGTAAAAAAAGGTGTCACTAAATTTCTATTAAAATTGTACCCTCCACATGAGCAGTCGCTTGCGTTTTTGCTGTTCCGAGTGGGCTTGTGGCCTCGCAACGGTAAATGCCCTCGTCGGTCATTGAGCAGTCCTTGATGGTCAATTTGCACTCACCGCCAGGCAGCTGCTCAATAAGAACCCTGGTGATGAAGATGCCATTTTAAACCAGAAAATGGCACTCTTTCAGACCTGTCTGATGGTTTTAACAATTTGCCGTTGCAGAACCATTTGATTTCAGGCTCAGGGTCACCAGTGACTGCACAGGTGAACACTAAAGTGTCTCCCTAAAAATAATTTAAAATATTTTAATTCAAATTCCTATAACGACCCTTTCGATGTACTGGTCGACCAAGCCTCGAGTAAAACACGGCTCGGCACCCTCCTTCTTGGGCTAGAATAATATTTTTTCAAAGACAGTACATGCTGAACTGCTTCACCTCCGCCTTTTGTGCCCTAACGTTGACTTGGCACGCGGTGTTCGTGCTGCCGTGAGCGTTCTGCGCAACACATCGGTATGCGCCGGCATCCGCCTCTGTTGCGTCTTGCACCGTCAGTGTGCAGTCTCCCGTCTCGGGACTGTAGTCAATGGTGCAGCGGTCCGAGGCGCGTATCGGCACGCCATCTTTGTAGAATTGTACAGTTGCAGAAGGCACCGCTTCAACACGGCAGTTTAGCCGCAGGTGATCACCCGCGTTCAGCTGCTGGTCCGTCAGGCCCGGGTTGAAGCGAGGTGCGAACTCCTTCTTCTCCTTCGCCTGTTCAACTTCTTCGACCTGAAATTTCAAAAATTTAATTGGAAAAATTAATTTTTACGCACGCCACACAACACAACCTCCACGTTGTAGTGTGCGCGAGTGTCTGCCACACCGTACAAGTTCTTGGCGGCGCACAAATATTCGCCTACGTGCTCCTCGCGAAAATGCGCAATTCGTACGCGACATGCGCCGTCCGGTGTATTGCGCACTTCCACTTCGTCTGATGCTTCCAGCAATTTCTTAAATGTATTTGGCATTAATGAGTAAGGCTCTGCTAAATTAAATCAAAAAATCCTCACCCCCTTATAGAACCATTCAATGTCCGCCGTCGGCTTTGCGTCAACATGGCATTCGATTGCCATCGGCTGTCCCTCGGGCACACGTCGGTCCCACAACGGAACGTTGAAGCGAGGGGGCCAGCCCTCCTTATCGCGCTGGCCTGCCAGCCAGTCCGTGCTGGGGTCAAACTGCGCATCGCACTCGTCGCGTCCATGCGCATTTGTGGCCACACAGCGCAACGTGCCAAAGTCTGTCTCCTGGATGCCCTGGTGAAAGGCAACGGGATACGATGCATTAACAAAAAAACGGTAGACAAAGATTTGCCTGAATGGTCATTGTCCAGTTCCCGTCATTCATGTCCTCCAGTATGAATCGTGTTTCTCGTGCGAAATCAATTGGTGCATCGTTGAGAATCCATTGCAGTTCCGGGGTTGGCACGCCGCGTACTTTGACCGTAAATTCGGCACGTTCACCTGGCGCTCCTTCCATGCTGCGAAGCGGAATGACAAACTTAGGCGCCATTGGCTCCGGTTCACGCGACAGCACTTTGACGTGGCATTTTGTCTCGGCCTGGCCAGCCTCGTTGGATGCGGTGGCCTTGAGATTTAGATAAATATATAAATAAATTAAAATTTTAAAATTAAAATGAATCTTTTTCTATAAAGCTTGCTCAACGACTCGGATGCTAGATACGACAGTCTCACTTTGAATAGTCCGGCCTCGCCTAGGAGCACATCGCGAATTCGCAACGTTGCTGTTCCGTCAAGCCCAAGTCGGATGGCAATTCGATCTCCGTCAGGTTTTAGCTGTATCTCGTCTTTGAACCATTGGACCTCTTCAGGTAATGGCTGTCCTCCAACCTTTAAAAAATTTTGGGATATCAGCATCTTTTATAAGTTGCCATTACTGATCAAACCCAAGTTTTGACGGCTCCATGAACTTACTTTGCACTTCAGGTTCAGCGTTTCGCCCTCCGGCAGTTCAACGTCTTCGAGAGGACTCAAGAACAGTGCCGGACTTGTCTCCGCCGCGCGCTTCTTAGCTCGCACATGTGCCACCGAGCCGCTGGATAGCTCGCCACCGCGCGGGTTCTCAAACACGACGCGATACGCACCGCCGTCGGAGGCAAGCGCACTTGGAATGCTCAGGGAATAGATGCCAGTGGACGGATTGGACAGCTTAAGGGAGGTCCAATTTTTATCTCCGTGCTTTTCACATGCAAATTTAACGGTTTACGATTTTTATGTGGTCGTCCGGCGTTATTTCCTCCCCGTTCTTGAACCATTTGACGCCTGAAGGCTCGTCGCCGTCCAGCTCGGAGACGAGCTCCAGCGGTTGGCCTTCGTCAATGGTAACATCCTGGAGACCCTTGCGCAACTTGAACACCGATGGCTTGTGCACGCCCAGGTCGGCGGACGACTCACACTCGCCTGCACGATTGGATAGCACAACCTGAACATAGACAACATTTTGGATATGCTGCTTTGAAAAAGGGATTCAGGTTGATAGGTAAACTGTTAAATTTTATTTTCTGCCTGAAGTACAGCGTAAATGAATAATTTGTGCTCAACTCCCATATCGTTACAGTACTCCTTTATGGGGTGCTTACTGTACCCTGTAATTAGCGACATCATCAAGCAGCGCATTTTCGATGACCAATTCATATTTCTTCGGCGACACATCCTTCAAACGAATTCGAGCGCCCGGTGGTGCGTCAATCTCCTTTCCATTCTTGAACCATTTCACTGAAATAGAAAAAAATAAATTTTAATTTTTTTAATAATTTGACCCGTCCGAATTGGCGCGGAAGTCTCGACGCGGAACACGTGCTCGTCTCCTTCGTCAACGTCAGCTGGCACCAGGCCTTGCACAATGCGTGGCATCTGGTCCACCTCGGCATGCGCAGATGACACCGCTTTGCCCGCGTCGTTGATGGCTTGCACTTCAAACTCGCCTGCATCCGACAGCTCGGCACTCGGGATTGTCATACGGTAACTAAAAAACACAGCATACGGTAGGAAAGGAGTATTGGCGCAAAGTGAGCAACAACTATTTGGTGTTTTCTTAGAAGTTTTGCATATATTAAAATATTTGAAAAGATTTTTTGATAAACACATTACGTTTGCTCGTCCACTTTGACCATTTTGACACGGCCATCTTTGTCCAACGGCTGTCCATCTTTCAGCCACCGAATTTGGTCCACATCGCCCGCAATTTGTACTTCGAATGTAAGCGCTTCATCCTCTGCTACAATTTGGTCCAACAGTGCTTTGACAATTTTCGGCAACTTAATCAAAATATTTAATTTAAATCTGAATATTTTTTTACCTCTTTTTTGGCATTCTGTACCGTCAACTTTGCCTCACTATGCGCTTTTCCAGCCGTATTTTCGAGTTCGATTCGCACAGTGCCTCCATCGGATTTGTTGGCCGATTTAATAATCATCCGGAAAAGGCCACCGCCGTTCTCAACCTGAAAATGCCAATTTCGATTAAAAGTAAAATCTTTCAAAATAAAATCAATAATAATACTTTAAGCTCACGACGACCATCCGCTTTAAGCTCTTGCCCGTTGCAGAACCATTTAACAGTATGCGGTATCTAGTAAATGTATTAAAAGAGAATTTGAGCCATATTTATGGACCGTTGGGATGCAGAATCCGAAACCCACCGATCTGAGATTGGTCTCGCACCAGAACTCCGCCCGCTCGCCCTCCACCACAGTGAGGTCTTGCAGCGGTCGAATGAACTCCGGAAATGGCTCCACCGTTTGGCGCGCCTCGCAACGTGCCAGACCAGCGTCGTTGGCGATCTCGCACGCGTAATCGCCCGTGTCGTCCTGCAACGCGCTTGGCACTACCAGACGGAAGAGGTCAGGTCCAAGCTTCTCCATGCGCGAGCGGTCCGATGGGGACAGTTGCTGACCGTTCTTGTACCTTTTGGTTGATTTTTTCAAACAAAAAATCTCAATATTGAAATTTGACCTACCATCGCACGGTGTGCGGCTTTCCAAATGTCTCCACCTCCAGCACCAACTCGTCCTCCTCCGGAATGGTCTGCTCGCGCAACGGTCGTTCAAACCGAGGCGGTTCCGCCGGCTTTTCTTCCGGCAGCAGCACAGTGAGTGCGCAACTGCATTCCACGCCAGGCTCGTCTTCGCGGTCAAAGACTTTGATCTGGGAGAGAAATGCTTTAAAAAAGACATTTTGAAAAATAAAATACACTTATTGAAAGAGTTGGTGAACAAACTTGTGCTAAATTTTTTAAATGCCATAGCACTTACGGAATAATCGGCGGTGTCGTCCGCATCTGTGTCCGGCACCTCGAGCCGAAACTTTGTGTCCGACACGCGCTTCGGCTGCGCCTTCGTCCCCGTCTCGCTCGGCATCAGCTCTTTCCCGTCCTTGAACCATTTGACGGCAAATGCTGGCGCCCGGTCCGTCTCCGCCGCTAATAAGGTGTTTTTATCAATCTGTCAAGGCAGTTATGGCACGCACAATTTTTTGGCATTTTTTACAACCTTTATTTGCAATCCGTTAGCTGATAAAAGCTTATTATAATCCAAAACTGTCTCCTTCCTGGGAATCAGAGAAAATCGGTTAAAACGCAAATAATTCTACGACGCTAATATTTTTTGTTTTCAAGACTTGAAATTAATATTTTATTTCTTATAAATTAAATTTTTACTATTAATAATTTTAAACAAATTAAGCATAAAATTATTTTTAAAAGGCCACAGCATAGCAAATTGGCGTTTAGTTTTTTGCAACATGAATTGAATTGAATATTTTCAAAATTTTTACAGAGCACTGCGCGATGGCTCTTCGGCACCGTTACGTCCTCAAGCGGTCGCACAAAGCGCAGCGGCTTGATCAAATACAACGGCGCTTCGGACTGCGCTTCACCGCCCAAATTGGTTACCACCACCTATGACGTTTTTTGAAAGGATTTAAAATTAGAAATTTTTAGTTCTAAATTTCTTGCCCTGCCTGCTCCTCACCTTGTAATCCGCCTCATCATCCGCCCCGGCGGACGAGATGATCAACCGGTAGCAGTTGCCATCCTGCTCTGTCTCCGGCTGCTCCATCTCACGTCCATTCTTGTACCATTTCACCGAGCGTACGGGTCCCTTCACCTCCACCTCAAACTTGGCAGGCTCTCCGGGCCGAACACTGATCGGCACCAGACCTCGTACAATCTCCGGTTTCTGCTCATCAGGCGCTTAAATGGATTGGAATATAAAGGCAAAATTGTTGAAGCTCAAATATGTACAATACAGATTTTTCTTTAAAAAAATTAAATTATTTTAGTTTAGTTTAACTTTAAGCTTCACAAATTTTTTAGGGCTTCAGATAAATGCATTCGCCATTTGCATCATCGGCCAAATTATTAGACGAATTGCGCAATTTATTGGCATGGATGTTTTTGTGACTGTGTGATGCTTTCAGCAAATGCGCAAAGCAATTATTTGCAATTATCTTGCATTAAACACAACAAAATGTACGAACAAAAATTATCGCTTCATCTTCCCCCCCCCCCCCGACTGTAACGCAAAATTGCGGAAAATTGTGTGATGCCGAAAACCCATTTAGCCTGATCGAACAAACCAGTTTGTTGATCAATACGCGAAAAATGTATAAATAAGCATGCCGAAAGCTTACAGAAGCAACAAATCCATTGACAGTACACAGTGATCTTTGGAAAATTGTGCCAGCTATTAAAATCAATCTTTTTGTCTTTCTGTTGATTTTTGAGAGATCCAATGAAACGAGTAATTCCAAAAAATGTTGAATCTATTTTAGTTGATAACTCAAATCCGTTTGAAATCAAAAGAATTGATTCTTTCAAAAAATGTAGGAGCTCTTTCAATTAAAAACTGATCCCTGTCCAATCAAATTTGATTTTATTAGTTTTTGTCCATTCCGCCAACATGAATTCCGCCGTGCTTGTGCTGCTGCTTATGCTGATTGGAATTACTACGTTGTGCGTTGGTTCAGGTATTCAAGCGCTCCATAATAAAAAAAATTATCTTTCCTGAGAAATTTTTTTCTTTCTTTCAAGAGCCCTACGGTTACGGTTATGGCGGCGGTTACGGACATCCGGACCCGCACCACGACGGAAATCACTACGGCTACGGACACGAAGACCCGCACCACGACGGAAATCACTACGGTTACGGTTACGGACACGAAGACCCACACTACGGCAGCTATGGCTACGGTCACCATGATGGCCGACAGTCTGGGTACGGCTACGGTTACGGTGGCCCGCACCACGACGACGGCTACAGTGGAAACCGTTACGGCTACGGTCACCCGGGGCCCCATGGGTACGGGCACGGATTTGCGGGGTTCGTGCTGTAACGGACGGAAGACAACGACAACGGGGAGGAGGAGTCGTGATCGTGCGCAATCACCATCACCATGTTGTAGTAGCACATTACCACCATCATAACAATGAACATTTGCACTTGCACCTCACAATCGAATAAACGATTGATAAGCTTTTAATTGATTGACCATTGATCAGGGTATGCCAGAATCCCTCTGAAACCAATTCAAAGCAAAGTACGCGCTCACCCTTTCCCGTGATGTTGGCAACAGACTCCGCATGGCCCGCCTCATTGCTCACTTTAACCGCGTAGCGTCCAAAGTCGTCGTCGTTGGCCAACTCTGGGATGGTCAACCGGAAGTGACCGCCACCCAAATCCTCCGCAACCGCCCCCGACGCTTCGTCAAGCGGACGTCCGTCTCGAAACCATTGCACATCGGTCGGACTTCCGTCCACTTCAACGTCTAATACCAGCGGAGAGCCCTGCACAAAATTTAAAGAAATTTGCAATATTAAAAGGAACTCAACCTTCGGTAGACTCTGATCCTGAAGCCCCTTCCTGACGGTCGGTGCTTCGACTTCAATTGCTTTCGGTTTTTCTAATTCTTCTCCAACTTTTGCACCTTCTTCCAATGGCGTCTCTTCTTCCATTGGCTTTGTTTCTTCTTCAAACTGGTTAACTTCCTCTTCTTTCGGCTTAACCTCAACCCATCCCATTTTTCCTGCTTCTTCTGGCGGCTTTTCCTCTTCCATTGGTTTTGCTTCTTGTTCAGCTTGTTTAGCTTCTTCTTCTTTTGGCTTTGCCTCCTCCCATCCCATTTTGGCTTCTTCATCGGATGGTTTCTGTTCTTCCATGGGTCTAAATTCCTCTTCTTTCGGTTCTGCCTCTTCCCACCCCATTTTTGCTGCTTCTTCTGACGGCTTTTCCTCTTCCATTAACTTAGCTTCTTCTTCCGCTGGTTTAGCTTCTTCTTCTTTCAGCTTAGCCTCCTCCCATCCCATTTTGGCTTCTTCCTCGGATGGTTTCTGTTCTTCCATGGGCTTAGCTTCTTCTTCAAAAGGTTTAACTTCTTCTTCTTTCGGTTCTGCCTCCTCCCATTCCATCTTGGCCAATTCTTTTGGTGGTTTCTCTTCTTCCATCGGCTTTGCCTCTTCTTCAGCTGGTTTAGCTTCTTCTTTTGGCTTTGCCTCCTCCCACCCTACTTTGGCTGCTTGTTCTAATGGCTTTTCCTCTTCCAGTGGCTTTGCTTCTTCTTCATATGGTTTGGCTTCTTCTTCCGTTGGTTTTTCCTCTTCCCATTCCATTTTGGCTTCTTCCCCCAACGGTTTCTCTTCTTCCATCGATTTTATTTCTTCTTCTGTTGGCTTTTCTTCTATAAAAATACATTTTAAAATAAGAAACTTTTTAAATATTACGAATCACGCTAAGCGGTGCTTTTGTGGTGACAGTGCCTGCCGGGTTGGTGGCCTCACAGCAATAGTTTCCCTGGTCATCCAGACGCGACTTCGGGATGATCAGCCGTTGCGTGCCGTCAGGCAATGCCTCGAATTTGACGCCGTCGGCCAGACCCAACGGCACACCGTCCTTGTACCATTTGATCTCCGGCTGTGGCACACCGCTGACCTTACACTCGAAGACTGCTTCATCGCCTTCTTTGGCCTGGTTGTTGGAAAAATAATTTCATAATAGACCGAGTTTTTATTTTCGATCGGTAAAAATCATTTAATTCTATTACCTGAACCGGCTTTAGTTCTTGTAGAAATTTTGGTGTCACTTCGGTCGGCATTGGCGCTTCGTCTGCCAGCAGCACGCGCAACGGTGCTTCAGTGCGTGCAGTGCCTGATGGGTTTGTTGCGCTACAGCGGAACAAGCCCGCGTCAGTGATGCGTGCAGTGGGCAACGTCAGGCGGCACGTGCCATCCGGCAACTGCGTGGCATTGAAATGCACGTCCTCCGGTCCAATTTCATCGCTATCCTAAAATGCAGACGGCCAAGGATAAATTAATTTTTTATGGGAAAGGAAGATGATGGTGCCGATTGGCGCGTCAGAAATTTATTTGAATTTTAACGCGATTATACGGAATTAAAGAAAAGTTGCAAATTTGCCCAAATATTAATTTAGAAAATTATTCCGCCAAAAATGCCATTCTTAATGGTGCATAAAATCCCGATCAGGATCTCAATCTCGACTACGAGATCAATAAAACCGGGATTGGAATTTCAAGACGGGGATAATCCCTCCCGATCCCGACCGAGATGCCGATCCCGCTCTACCCTAAAGACTACAGTACCACCAATTTTATCAGACTCAAACATCGTCCGTTGTTAACTGTATTTACAAACTGTACCTTGTACCATTTAATCTCCGGCGTGGGCCAACCCTTCACAATACATTCGAACTCCGCCTGTTCACCTTCGGTGGCACGCACTTCTTGAAGACCCTTAACAAAGTACGGCGAAGACGGTTCCTCTTCAGGCTCCGGTTCTAAAAATGAACCCTGTTTAGTTTTATAAAACCCACTAAATTACAGTGTGCCTTTGTTTGCCCCTACTGTAAATTACAGTACACTCACTACCTTGTACGGTCAACGTGACGTCGCTCCACACGTCGCCGTATTTGTTAGTTGCCTCGCAACGGTAGTCGTCCATGTCGCTCATCTGTGCATTTGTAATGATCAGCCGTTGCGTACCGTCTGGCAAATTTTCGAGGCGATAGCGCGGATTGGCACCAGTCGTTATCAGCTGCTCGCCCTTGTACCATTTGACCTCGGGGAACGGCAGTCCGGAAATCCGGCCCTCCAAAATGCCAGTGTCGCCCTGAAAATTGGGAAAACATTTTAAGGATATTTTATAATATTTTTATTACTTAATTTAAGTAAATATCTATCAAAATTCCTTCCTGACCACTTTGACGGTGATCGGCCGGACGGGCTCAATGAAGTCGGGCGCTTCGCCCTCCGTCGGCAAACTTCCCTCAGCAGCAACGATAATTGGACCTTCGGTCCACGCTGTTCCAAAGTCATTTTCTGCATCACATCTGTAAAGAGATAAAATATTCACGAAACCGGATTTTGAAATTGATAAAAATTCAAATTGTGCCGTTGGATAAAAACTATGTTTTGTACCTGTACTCCCCGGTGTCGTCCATGTCGGCATTGGTCAAGGTCAGTATGATAGTGCCGTCCTCGTGGTACTCTGTGCTGATTCTCTCCGACTCGACCAGCGGTCCGTAGCCTTGGCGAGACCAGGAGATGGTCGGCCGTGGATTGCCTTTCACCTTGCATCTCAGCACCGCCGTACCGCCAATTGTGGTGGTGCACGATTTGAGCAGCTCAACGAATTCGGGCGGCCCGGGAGCCATCTCTTCCGCGTCCCTAGGCGCTGGAAATGAGGAATTGAGTACAGCAACTGCCTCAGAAATTGAACTTTCTAGTCTGTTTATATTACCTATGACGCCGAGTCGTGCCTCTGTCCAAATCTGATTGCCGCTGGCATCAGTCGCGACACATCGGTAGACACCGATATGATCAAAATGTGCCTCCCGATCAAATAGCAGCCGTTGCGTGCCGTCCTGCAGCTGCTCTACGCGCAAGGAGTACAGTTCCATCTTGTTCGCCAGAATAGCGCCGTCCTTCAGCCAGTCCACCCGCTTCACCGCATTAAGCACCGTCGGTTCCAGCTGACATTCGAACACAACTCTGAGCGTTCCCTTGGACACCTGCTGGTCCTGCAGTGTCCGACGCCATCTCAGTAGCGGAGCGTGCTCTTCCTGCGGTTGCTCAATGGGCCGCTCCTGCGCGTACCGTAGCGGGGCCTGCGTTTTTGCACGGCCTGTTGGATTGACCGCCTCGCAACGATACATGCCCATGTCGGTGGAAGATGCGTGTAAGACGCGCAGCGTTTGTGTGCCATCTGCCAACTTTTCAATGATGACGTTCGGTTCTTGGCCGGGCACAATAGGCTTGTCGTCGCGATACCAGTGAATGTCCGGTTTGGACTCCGCCACGTTTACTTTGCAGCTCATCTCTGCCGTCTCACCCTCGCGCACCACCTTCGGCTCCAGTGGACGCAAAAACTTAGGCTCGGCCTGCTCAAACTTGTGTTCGACCTCCATCTCCTCTGCGTATTTCAACGGCGCACTAGTCTGCGCACGACCAGCCACGTTGACCGCCTCGCAGCGATACATGCCAATCTCGGCTTTAGTAGCCGATAGCACTCGCATCTTCAGTGTGCCGTCTGCGAGCTGCTCAATGACGACATTTGGCTCTTGGCCAAAGACAATGGGCTTTTCGTCGCGATACCAGCGGATGTCCGGCTTAGAATCTTCAGCATTCACCTTGCAACTCATCTCCGCCGTTTCGCCTTCCCGAACCGTTTGGGGTTCCAGTGGTACGAGGAACATGGGTTCGGCCTGTTGTGGTGCCGCTTCCTCCAGTCTCTGTTGAACACCAAAGTTGGCTTCGGACACGGACTGCCCAGCCTTGTTGGATGCTTTACAGCTGTATGTGCCGGCATCTTCCGGTCTGGCATTCTTTATGGTCAGGGAGTGCCGTCCATCCGGCTCGTCCTTGCGCACAATGTGCTGCCCGTCAATTTGCACCGGTCGGCCATCCTTGAACCATTCAATCTTTGGCTCTGGCTTGCCGTCCACCTTGACAGTCAGTGTGCCGGTATCGCCCTCATTCACATCCAGTGGTTTCAATTCTTGGATGATCTTCGGCACTTCCACGTCTTCGATGACACCAAACTTGGCCTGTGTTACCACTTGGCCAGCATTGTTCACTGCCTTGCAAGTATACGAGCCGGCATCTCTGGCCTTGACATCCTTGATCACCAATCTGTGCCGACCTTGACCATCATCGTGCTGGACAATGTGATCGCCATCGATATTCACGGGATAACCGTCTTTGTACCACTCTAACTTGGGTTCCGGCTTGCCACTAACCACCACGCTTAGTGTGCCAGATTCGCCTGCCCGCACTTCCACTGGCCTCAGTCCCTCTACAAATTTCGGCGCTTCCGTGACCTCTTGCACATTCAGTTTGGCATTTGTCTCCGCCTGTCCTGCCTTGTTTACCGCTTTGCACGTATATGTTCCGGCATCCGACATTGTTACATTATTCACCGTCAGTGCGTGTTGACCCTGCTCGCCGTCTCGCTGCACTACGTGAACAGTGTCGACTTGCGCGGGCGCTCCATCCTTGTACCAGTGCACTTCCGGTTCAGGCTTTCCGGTCACGGTAACGGACAGTGTCGCGGATTCGTCCTCCTTGATGCGCACGTCTTTCAACCCTTCCGTAAACCGGGGCGCTTCAATTTCCTCCTTCACGCTGAGTCGCCCTCTGCTTTCTGCTTCGCCCGCCTTGTTGGTCGCCATGCAGGTGTACAGGCCTGCGTCTTCAAGGCGTGCGTCTTGCAGTGTCAGGCTGTGCCATCCCACTGCCGCTTCGTCATCTTTGCGCACAATGTGTTGCCCGTCAATTTGCACCGGCTCTCCGTCTTTCAGCCACTGCAGTTGCGGTTCCGGTTTACCAATCACAGTTACGCGAAGCATGGCAGACTCCGACATCTTAACACTGACGTCCTTCAGCGGTACTGTGAATTCGGGTCTCTGCGCCTCCTCCTCGACTCGGTCCACCTGAGGCATTTGTTAACGATGCCCACCCTTGAACTACGTATATTTGAATTTACCGCCAACTGAGCATGGCTGGTGTCCTGGCCCACTTTGTTACTAATGCGAACACCGTAGTCGCCCGCGTCCTCAGTCAAGCAGTCGTGGATGATCAGCTTGAACTCGCCGGCCTCCCGGTACTCGACCAGCTCTAGCTTCTGGCCATCCGGCTGCAGTGGCTCGCCGTTCCGGAACCATTGCACTTCGGGTGGCGGTTGTCCGGGCTTTCCGGTGCCCAGTACACGAACACACATCTCGGCCGTCTCGTGCTCCTTGACGCGCAAGCGCTAAAATCCAAAAAAACAAACTTTTTTATTAAAACTTATAACCCACCTTTAGTCCGTCAACGATACGCGGTCGCTCAACGCCCGGCTCAGAGGCGCGTACCGTGCATTCCGACACAGCCTGGCCAATACTGTTCTTGGCCACCGCGCGATACTGACGTAAGTCGCCCTCCAGAACGTCCTTGATCACCATACGCCAATGCGTGTTGGTCTCATCATGTTGGATGGACACGCGCGTGCCGGTCAAAATTCGAAAGCTGTCGTGTACGGTTTGGAACTCGACGGTCGGATGCGGAATGCCGGTCACGCTGCATTCCAGTACCACCTGACCTCCAATTTGCGCCTCCTGGTCCGACAGCGTGCGCGTAAACTGCGGCGCTTGTGCTGAAAACATAATTTTTTTATTAAAAAAATGCATGTTTTTTGAAACAAACTTTCGACGCGCAGTGTTGCGCTTGTCTCCGTCCGTCCCATAATGTTCTCGGCACGGCACGTGTACGTGCCCGTCTGCGTCACTTCCACCGAATCGATGGTCAACCGCTGCACGCCCTTCACATTTTCGATGTGCACTTGATGTGCCTCCTCCGTCAGGCGTTCCTCGTTGCGATACCAACTGCATGTCGGCTCCGGCAGTCCGATCACCTTGCATTCAAATGTACAGCGTTCTGACTCGTGCACATGCTTGTCCTGCAGTCGCACAACAAATTCAGGTGCAATCTGCACAGCCTTATCCATCGTTTCTGAAAAATTAGTAGGTAAGTTGTACAAGTCCAATTTCTGCTATTATTTTCTTCAAATTTTTAAAATTTAAAAAATCAAATCCAAACCCGAATCTGCATAATGTTCACAATGATGACAAAGATTTATTTAATGAATAACTAACTCACCGACAACAGTAAGCTCAGCTTCGCACACTGCGCTACCGGCCACATTCTCCACAACGACGGTGTACTTGCCGGCGTCTTCGGGCTCCACCTCGTCAATGACCAACTCGCTGGTGGTGAACCCTTCGATAGTCTGCACTTGGACTCTAATTCGGGCGATCAGCTCAATTTCCTTTGAGACAAATTTTTTTTTTTATTTAAGGAAATTTTAAATTTATATTTTTCAATTTTCCCTGGAATTCTGACCCAAATTTCGATTTAGTTATTGTTTTGGCCCTCACTTTTCCGTCTTTGAGCCATTTGCAGCAAACGCCCTTAACAATAATTCCAATGGTATTATAAGCGCAAAAATGTTGAATAATTAATTACCTTTGTGTCCGGCACCACACATTCAAAGATGGCCTGATGACCGCGTTGGGCTCGCGTGTCCTTGATTTTGGTGATGAACGCAGGCGCCATGATCGGTGTAGGCGTGCGCATAGTCTGACGCTCAGCTTCAAGCAGGTCATGCATCTGCTGCCCCTCCACCATTGAGCCGCTCTCCGACTCCGTGAACATGTCCGAGGTGTAAGTCTGAATTTAGGTGAGGCGTAATATTTAAGTTAAAAACTATTCGAACATTATTTTTAATATTAAAACTTTATTTTTAATATTATACAGCAGAATAAAAAGCAATAAACATACAGCCATGTTTGCGGTGCAAGAAACTTCGCTAAATAAATATTTTGCATCATTTTTATGAGTTAGAATTTTGGAAATTTAAAAAAAATGTCCACCCCGCGTCGTTCTCTGCCTTGCAGATGATCTCGCCCACGTGTTTGTCCGGATTGAAGTTGCTGACAACCAGTGTGGATGTGTTGCTGTCCGTCCGGATGCTAAGCTCACTCGAATCATGCACTTCCTGGCCGTTGATGAACCAGGCAACCGACGGGCGTGGATCGCCCGTGTACACAACTTTGTGTTGGACCTAAAATTTATTGAAATTTTATTAAAAATTATCTGCTGACCTGAGAGCCTGGACGGGCCCGAACGTTGCTAAGCCATTCGAGAAAGTCTGGGGGCTCTCCACGCGGCAACACCTTCAGTGTGGCCTGCGACGATGCCTTGCCAAACTCATTGACAGCCTCGCAGACCACTAGTCCTGAGTAGTCTATTGTGATGTTCTGAGAAGATTTTTACATTTTATACCAAATTACTGTTTCTATTGGAGGAATACCTTTATTATTACGGTATATGTTCCGGCATCGGCATGAATTTTGATGTTCTGCAACTCCTCCAGCTTCTTGCCGTTGATGAACCAAGTGACGTCAGGCATTGGTTCGCCGAGCAGTACGGCCTTCAACTTCAACGTGTCCCCCTCACGACAGGTGGCATCGCAAAGGGCCGTCTCAAACTCCACTGGCACTGGTGCCATCACAGTCAGTTTGCCTGACAAAACGGTAATCATGAAACAAAATTTGTAGAAAAATTCACACATTCTCGTTTTTTTTTACCTTCAATGGTTGTCCTGTCCCATCTGTTGTGCGCCACACATTTGATCTTGCCGGTCATATCCGTCGTACAACCGTGGATCACCAGCGTGTGCACTCCGCCCTCGCTGGTCAGTTCCGTGTCTTCAGTCTTACCGACCATATCATTGTTGATGTACCTTACACAAACAATTTGTTTTGTTTTATATACACATTTATTGCCAAACTGCGCACAATTTTAAATCTATACCATTTTGTTTGCGGTATTGGGTCACCGCTGACCAGCACTTTGGCATAAAGCGAATCGCCTTCTTTCACAGTGATCGGGCCCAGATCGGACAAAAATTTAGGCTTTTCTTGGAAGCAACTCTGCACGCCAATGTTAGCAGAACACTCTAAATTTCCCTTTAGGCACAAAAATATTCGAATCTGATCAAAGGCAATTCTGAAGCTCCTTTTTGCCCGCCGACCTGCAGTGCCGAATTTGTTCTCCGCCTGCAGCGTGATCCGACCCTTGTCCGTTTGTGCAGCACGTGTAATTATCAACTTGTGCACACCGTTTGCTTCCGCGCTCAGTTTGAGGTGCTCGTCTGACTGCAGCTGCTGCCCGTCCTTTAGCCAGCGTATCTCCGGTGTCGGCTTCACTCCGGGCCCCAGCTGGGCCTCCATTACCAGAGTCTTATTTACCTCCACCAAACGTTCCTAAAAGCAATTTAAATGTTAATTTAAATTAAATCAATATTTTTGTGCACTATTTCTCTGGGTAACTCACTGATAGAATATATCAACGAGTTTTGAGCAGTACACAAACAGAAGAGACAACAAATACCACCTCAATGCTGCGCACAAATACGGGTGCACCGCCGCTTTCTTTGATCGTCAAATGCGCATTCTGTCGCTTGGAGCCTGCACTGTTCTTTGCAGTGCAGGCCAAGTCGCCCGCCTGGTCAAGCTGCACATTGTTAATCTCCAGCATGTGCAAGTTGCCCTCCGAGCTGACTTTTATGTTGCTGAAAAATTATTTTAATTTGCCATAATTTCAAAAATATTTTAGAAATTAATTTTAAAGAAATTTAAAATTGAAATTTTGCTGGAAAGCAAAAGCTTTTAGTGTCACTTCACTGGAGGATTTATTATTGGATATTTTGGGATCTATTGAGAGAGTCTGACTTCCTGAAAACTTTTTTCTTGCACTTTTGTTTGCTTAAATTTCCGGAAATCCGATCTCCAAGGTTTTCATTTTTTGAAAGAAAACCATTTAGTTGAAGGTTTATTTTTTTGTAAAACTAAAATAAAATATAAAAAATATTACTCGGCCTTCACTGGCTCCCCATTAAATGTCCATTGCACTTCAGGCTCCGGAAATGCCTCAATTTTGGCGCTGAATTTCACTTTGTCACCTTCGCTGACTTGGCGATCGTTCATGTCGGTCAAAAATCGTGGAATTCCAGAACGTTTGTCGACCTGAAAATATTTTTATAATAAATTTTATTGAAAATTAAGTAATACAAAATTTGAATATTTTTAGTTTTAAATTGTTAAACTTCATTTTTTGCATTACATATTTAATTCTTTTTTAATAAATATATTTATCCAGCAAATTTACAACAGTTTTCAGTTTGACCTTTAAGGTTGCGCCCGCCTCGGCCTGTCCATGGACATTTTGGGCGACTACTTTTACCTCCCCCGAGTCGTCCGTGTTCGGGTGAAACAGCCGAATAGACGTTTTGCCGCTGACCGCGTCATGTTTGACTCTCAAATTCTCACCGCTGACCAGACACTCGCCCTTCAGGTACCTGCAGAATTTATGTTATAAATCCATAAGTATATAATTTAAGCCCACCAATAGACCGCTGGCAATGGATTGCCGTGCACAATGGCACTGAACTTCACGGACTCCACCTCGTCAGTCACTTCATGATCTTGGGGCTCCCGGCTGAAGTACGGTGGACCCGGCTTTGGCTGTACGGTAACATCGGCCGCCGATTCTGCAGAGCCGTGACTGTTTTCGGCATGCACAACCACTCGTCCGGAGTGTTGAGCCGCGCTGGTCTCCTGGATGCGCAAGCTTTGGCGCCCGCCAGGTCCGGATGTAATCTGGAAATGCACACATTTTTTGAAGAATTCAAAAATCCGAGGCAAAAATCTAAGTTTGGGCCCATTTGTTCCAGTCTTGTCACTCAACCTGCACATTTGTGTCGGTGGCTTCCATTTCCTTCTCATTCAAGAGCCATTTCACGCTTGGCGCTGGCTGTCCATCAACGGTAGCCGACATTTCCACCTGTTCACCTTCCTGAACAAAAAAGTTATTCGTTTCAAATAATACAGAAACCACGGGTTCGGTATATTTTTGCTCAGGCCTACCGTACCTTCACAGACGCTGATTGGAGCTGCTGCGTGAAACGGGGTTCGACAAGTCCCGCGCTCACCACACGAATTCGCGTGGAACTCTCTGAAGTGCCAGCCTCGTTGGCAGCCTCGACCATCAGCAGAGGTGCAGCGTTCTGCTCGCTGGCCTGCTGCATGTCCGGAGGAAGCACGACTCGACTGAAGCTTTCGACCTGCTCGTGCAGCTTCTCTTCTATGTGCACGCCACGAGTGCCATCCTGCAAATTTTGATGTTTGATTCCTTTATATATTTTTTTCTCTCAGAATGCCAGAGATAATTGAAAAAATTAGTCGCACATTTGTGCAATGGAGTAGAGGAATTTTTCTAAAAATTTTAATGGCCCAATTTATAATCCACCTGAAGTATTTGGTCATCCATGAACCATTTAACGCTGTCCGCATTTTGGATTTTGACTTCGACGACCAGTTCCTGGCTTTGCCTGCACTCCAGCAACTGGTCCAGACCCTGCTTGAACACCGGTTTTGGCTTTTGTTCCTGCACAATTGAAACAGGCTTTCCTGAATTTTAAAAAAATACTTTTTAACATTGGATTCCTTTAATACATTCCTTTTTTATATTTGAATCATTTTTAGATAATATAAATAATTATTACTTTTAATACAATATTCCACCTTCCACTTCGACTCCTTCCATAGGCTCCTCCCCCGTCCCAGTTTTTTGTACAACATTTTGCACTTGTGTCACTTGTGATTCGGTGCTGGATGTCTTTGATTCTTCCTCATCCGAAAAACGGCTCTTTTTGATCGGCGGAGTTGGCATTGGTTCAACGACGATCAGACGCGCGGAGCATTCGTCGCTGCCTGAAACATTAGTGTTTTTTGAAATTTATTATCTGAATTTTAAATAAATTTAAAAATTAATATTGTAACCAAGTTTATTAGAGGCATTGACCACCACAGGACCGCTGTCCGAAAATTGGTTGGTATCCAGAATCAGTTTGCACACTCCGGTGACCTCATCAAGTTCAACACGTGCACCGTCCGCTGAGGCAAAAATGCGACGGCCGCCGACAGACCTTTTTGAAAAAAATATCAATACTTAAATTTCTCAGTTTAATAATTAAATCAAATACTAATTAATATTTTCGAAACCAACCAAGCGTATTCCGGTGCAGGCATTGCGTCCGCATGCGCTTCAAACACTGCTGGCTCTCCGCGCTCCGTCTGCACCGTCCGCGGCTTCATGTCCAGCTCAGGCGCTTTAGGCTTACGCTGCACGCTAAAGCGTGCAGTGGTCAGTGCATTCCCTTCCGAATTAGACGCGCTGCATTCAAGCATGCCTCCGTCCTCCAACTTGCACTCGTCTAACTCAAACTTAGAGCTGCCCTCAAACTCGCGCAGACGGACCTGAAAATTTATTTTGGATTATAATTGATCTCCTATTATTTTTTAATTTTTGTAATAAATATTTTTTGGGATTTAATTTACAAGCCTAGGTAATTCATTTTTTGTTTATTTTTTGGTTTTAAAAAATATTTTATTTAAACGATTCGCATCGACAGAACCCTTCCGCCGGTGTCCGTCGTCAGTTCAGTGCCGTTTATAGTCCACCGAAACTTTGGAGGAGGTTCCGCTTCAGCGGTCACTTCGAACACAGCGGTTGCCCCCTCAGTTTCCGTTCTGTCCGCCAGCGGCTGGCGGAACATCGGTGCCTTCTTTTGCTTTTCGGCTGGTAGCACAATCAGACGAGCATTTGTCTCGAAACGTCCGATGTGATTTTCGGCTCTGAAATTAAATAATATTTAAAATCATTTTGAAATATTCACTGCTTGAAAACATTCTCCCGCCTGACATTCCCTAACTGCTTGAGAGTACCTGCACAACACAGTGCCGGCCCAATGGGTCGAGTCGAGCACAATTTTGTGCTCCGCTCCGTCCGCTTGAATAGACACAACGCCGGGCGTGATTCCGGCATCAAGCTTTTGGCCGTTCAAAAACCAGCTAATACTGGGCATCGGTGAACCGCGCACGACCGTGTCAAAAGTGGCCTCTTGGCCCTGCTTTACGGTCTAAAACAATAATTCCAAATAAATTTAAATTCCTATAAATCCCAAATGCGTAAAATTCTTAAAAATTGTTCCTATAAACGAAAAGCTCAAAAACATTCAAAATTTTAAAAAACTATGATAAATGACAGAAGATTTCTAAAAAAAACCCTCAAACCAAAATTGATCTTTTACGTCAATCCATGTGTTGGAATGGAATTTACTCTTCATCGTCAGCTTGCCCACTGCCTAAGCTTAAGTGTTTATCCGTTATTTACCCATTTTACTCATTTCAGGGGACAACTGTTGTACGGAATTGCCTTCATGGAACAGAGTGAAAGAAGGAGGAAGGACGGGCAGGCAGATGGACGGACACATTTTCACCCGAATTTTATAGGACTTGACTTAAGTAATGGACTCTATTGACAAAAAGTTGTTGTTGAGAGAGAAATTAGGCGGAATAAAAATATTGGAAAAGTTTTTTTTTGATAATTTTCTGTGGAAAAGACCACAAAAAATAAAAATATACATTATTTATGACAAATAAAATTCGAACCGAAGGAAAAACACTACAGCAACTAAAGCTCAAACCGATAGAGACCTCGTCGAGATTTTCGATCAAAATCTCGATCGATTCGAGTCCGAGCTCTAACCACCACACTTGCCTGGTCTTCAATGTCCTTGATAAAAGTGGGTGCACTGCGCGATTCTTCCTCTTCTGGCTCCACGGTAAGTCGAGCACGCGACTCGGCCTGCCCGTGCTAAAATTGGGGACGATTGTGAATCTGACATTTTCACAAAAAACCCTTTTAATATTTTTTAAGACAAAAATATCAATTACTTCGTTGGTGGCACGCGCCAGCAGTTCACCGTCGTGCGCGTCCATCATGCAGCGTGCAACTGTGACGCGGTAGTGGCCGTCAACGGCCCGAATGTCTACGCCGTGCTCCCCGTGCACAAGTGGACGACCCTTCAGTCGAAAGTCCACAATGGGCTGAAAGCACAAGGGCATAAAAAAAAGCGGTTAACACAACAGAAACTTTATTCTATTCAATTAAACTTAGATTTTCTGAAAAATGATTACGGCCTCAAAATTATCTTTGAAACATTTTTCAAAGTGATGCAAGATTAAATAATGATAAAATCATTTTTGAGTAGAACAGATGAATGATTTAGTCATTTCAAAGATGCGAGATTGGTAAGTCAACCTCCGGGTATCCGATCACGTCCAGCTCGAACATGACTGCTCCGCCCTCCGTGATCACGCGATCCTCCAGTGGACGTTCAAACTGCGGTGGCATCGGCGGCACCCGGACACGTAGGCGTGCTTCACAACTGCCGGAGCCGAGCCGGTTCTTGCCCTGACATGTGACGATACCGTCGAAGTGCCGACTCACGTCTTTGATGGTCAGCAAACAAATGCCGTCCTCGTTGATGAAGCGGATCTGAGTGTTCCAGCAAAAGGCTTCTATATTTATTTAAATAAATGAACCCTTTCCTACCTTTTCCGACTCGGTTAGCGGGACTCCATTGATGTACCATATGACCTCGGGGACCGGATCTCCGGTCAACACAGCCTTGAATTTGACAATATCTCCTTCGTTGCATTCCACGTCTTCGATCATAGCCTGAGGGAAATTTAAGAGAGATTGTCAGAATTTTAAATAAAATTATTTTTTCTAATCTCTCCTTTAGCTATAGCAAAATAAAAATCATCAAGAATTTGCGAACCCGTTTATCCAATTTTTAACGTGCATTTTGACTTTTTCGTTTTATGATAATAGCTTTTCGAATTCGCTGGGACTTTCATCTACTTTTAGCATTCCTTGCCTGAAACTCGGGCGGCACGTGGTTTTTGTCCGGGTCGGATGCCACCGTCAGCATACTGCGTGACATCGCGTTACCGTACTCGTTGCTGATACGGACCTGAACTTTTTCAATGATTCAATACAATTTTGGCCATTATCCGTGCCTCCTTTTTTGTTTATTTAATATTTTTTAAAAACAAATTCACAGTGTATGTGCCCGTGTCGTCCGGCTGCGCGTCGCGGATCTCCAGCTTGGCGTGCTGCCCATCGTATTGGATACGGAAGTCGTGAGAGGGGCGCAACGGCTGATCGTCCACCAGCCAGACCAGCTCCGGCTCAGGCCAGCCGTCAACCTGATAACCAGTTAGAAACATATGCATTTTAATTCACATTTTAGTATCAGTGCCGAAATAACAATTTTGTTCAGTTGACATTTGCTCAGTTTATTATTTTTTGCGCTCCACCTCACAGTCGAAGCTGATCACATCGCCCTCCTTGCAGTCGAGCCGCTCCAGCAACAATTTGATGAAGGAAGGAACG
This sequence comes from Globodera pallida, assembly GCA_020449905.1. Taxonomy (NCBI): domain Eukaryota; kingdom Metazoa; phylum Nematoda; class Chromadorea; order Rhabditida; family Heteroderidae; genus Globodera; species Globodera pallida. The sequence goes on along the minus strand of JAIXHY010000004.1, from coordinate 2,313,142 downwards.
GCAGATTCTTTTTCAACTAAATTTCACAAATTTTCATTCATTACTTTTTCTTTCACGGTGGCACACCTTTCAGCACTCGAAAAAATGCCGATGTGCTGGCCTGGCCATACTCGTTGGTTGCCACGCATGTGTACCGCCCGGTGTCCTCAGTCTAAAAATGACATTAATAAATATGGTTAAATGAAAAAAATCAAAAAAGAATCATGGTGCAACATTTTGGCATTTTGCACGGACAATTGGAGACAGCAGGCATAAGGAGTCACAAATAGAGATCGGCGGGAACGAGTTTCCCGTCGCGCAACTTTTTGAAATTCCCATCCAGCTCACGCAATTTTTATTTTACCGGACTCCAGTCACAATTACGAAATTGAGGGCTCATCATTTGTGTTCCCGGCTTTTGGAATCCCGACTGTCGGGTACACATTTTACCGTCTAAAATGTCAGAGAGCCATCGAATGACCGTTTAAGATCATGGGCCCGGGTGTTTTTATTTTGTAAAGTTTAATTTGGTTGCAAATTCGAGTTCGCCTTGCCTGCACTGGGTCGATGGTCAGTGCGAAAAAGCCTTCATCGTCTGAGTAGAAGGTGTGCCGTTCGTCATTTTTCAGCAGCACATCATCCATGTACCTATTAGCATTTTGAATAGTGATTTTCAGATAAAATTATTAATTTGAATAATTTTTAAAATTCTTGAGCCCATTTTCCCAAAAATGCACTTTAACCATTCATAAATTTCTATTTTGCACCATGTGATGTCCGGCAGCGGGTAGCCGGTCACTTTGAGGCACATTTTGGCCGACGATTCTTGCAGAGTGCGGAAGCCGTATTGTGTGCGCGTAACCTGATGTAGGAGTGAAAAGAGTATAGGTAGCTTTAAATAATTTTAGTGTTTTGGATAATTTTTCTTTGCACGGAGTTGGTGGGGTATTGGTTGGGCCCGAACCATGAAATCGCTATTTGGATTGGTTTATCTCAGGAAATTTTTTAATGAAAATTAACTTTAAAAATTAACAAAAAGATTTAAAATTTATGAATAAACGACATTTATTTTGTTCTACCCGCGTGCCCTGCATTTCCAGTGAAGTGCCGGTCGTTGTCCATTCAATGGACGAACTGCCGCCGCTGTACAGACTGGTAGATGAGCCGGTTGGTGAGATAACGGGCGGCGATTTGACCTTTTTGCGCGGCGGGCCCTCTTCGGGACCTAAGAAATGTCAAAAAAATTTTAAATAAAAAAACTAAATATTTTTGCAAAAATAAACATTAAAAGAATTTGAATTTTTCAATCGCTATTTGCCCGGCGTTGGGCTGCTTCTGGTGCCAGCCGTTCTTCTTAGCGATGGCATTGTGTCGATGTTGCGGTTGTGCTTCAGCGACAGACGACGCGACGTGGTCGGAGGTGGTGCCAACGACAGCGACAGTGGGCACTCGTCGTCACCGGCGAGTGCAGCCTCTAAACGCCCCCCACTTTATTAGAGTAGTTGCGCTTACACCAGGACGGGTCGACCAGCTCGATGCCGCCCTCCTCCGTCTCCAACAGTTCAATCACGTACATCACACGCAGCACCATTGTGTGTGGGTGGTTAACGTGTTTTTGGAGGGTAGGTTTTTGTAGAAAATTTTGTGCCCACAAATTGTGTTTGCCCGAACACTGTTTGTGGACGCTGCTGTTCTCCGTCCGCGCCTTACACTCAAACGGGTTGGAATAATTTTTGAAATTTTTGTTTAAATTAAAATTAGATATAAGGCCAAATTTGTGTGACATGTTAAGGTAAAAGCGATTTTTTGGATACAATCAATTTAATTAAAATATTTATAAATTTTAAAAGGAAAATTTTTAAAAAAAGTGTCCAAAGCATCGTGTTGGCGTTTCACTGTTTCAGTTACCTATTTGTTTTTTGGTATTATTTGATAATTATAGGATGTTTACTTGATAAAGTGGTGATCGGAAACAGAAATGAGTGAAAAAATTTTGATCAATCGATAGATTTTGTGTCAGACAGACGTCACCCGCCCCCGAAAACACGCCAGTTAGCTAGAGCATGGGGTTCAGGCATTTTGTTGGGCCCAAATGAACTATGAGTCAGACAGAGAGAAAAGCGGAAGAAATTTGGAGGGCAGAGAATTGTGTGGGGCTAGATCGAGCAAAAAAAAACGAGCTTAAGCCGGTGGATCCCACGATAAGTCCAGAACTCGGCTGGTGATTAGAGGATGCCTCATTTAGCTTGGGTATCACAGGAGACCATTTGTTGCAGCACATTTATCCCGCCCCACCCCCTCCAGCCAAGGCCAGATCGAAGAAGCCAAAAGCCCCCGAGGGCTGCGGACTGTTCTCTCACTCGCCCCCACATCCCACTCATTCAGCTAAGGCGGAGGCTTTCCGATCAATACCGGTGGATAAAGCGGACGAGAGGCTTTTAGCAAAGCCGATCTAGGGGAGGGGGCGTTTTGTTTGGCTGGCCAAGTGCTTGAGGCCAAGCGGAGTAGATTGGTATAAAAGCGGTTGATCAGAACGGGAAAAGGGATTGGATGAAGGAGGGGAGGATAAAGCGGGCTTCTTCTGGAGTGGGTGGCACTAATGACAGCTGTTTCAAGGAGGCAGCATTTGCTGTTATTTCCGCCAGTAGCAGCAGCAGCAGCAGGACAACAATTTGTCCGAATCCCGAGAATCGGCAAACTTGCGAGAGGGAAAATGTGAAACAACTCAAGCTATGGGTATACTTCATTAAAAATCCAAAAAAGCAAAAGCAATTTTCGAGTCATAGCCATGGGGCACCTACAGAAATACGAAAAAAGTCAAAAGCAAATTTTAGAAAAAATTGGATCACCACATACATGCAAAATAATGAGATTAAAATTAAATTTCCCAAGAAAATTTGTAAAAATTGGAAGACATTTAAATGTTTTGCGTGCACTAAAAAATTGCTATATTTTTGTGCGTTAATAAGTAAACTCTTCCTACGCGAAAAGCTAGAAAAGATTTACTTATGTAAGATGAACAAAAATTTCAACTTTTTTTCATTTTCATAGAAATGACACCCTGTTAAAGCCCCTAAAAGCGGAAATCCGAATCCGAGTAAAATTCGATCATTTTCTTGCTATTAAAAATGTAAAGCTAGATGAAATCAACAATTTTTATTAATGAAAAAATTCAACAATTTGTTACAATGCTTCAAGGGGTTTGGCTCGGATTTGGATTTCACTATTCTCCTAAAAGGCGCACGGAATCAACAGCGTGAATTCCTAAAAAATCTATTTTATCCTCAAAAGCTCGGAAGGTCTGGGATTCTACTAAAGGGCAGATCAGAGGTCTCCCAGAAGGGCGAACCCACTTTCATTATCAGATCCGGATATCCGAATCCTGCCAACACCCCTTCAATGTGTGGTTGGTGTAATGCAGGTGATCAGGTTAGACTGTTCTCGTCTGTACTGCTCGAGCTGATCGATCCGTTACCCCTCCTCAACATTCTCCTCTTCTGTCGACCCACCAATGGCCGCTTGCATGTCGACAATGTCGCGCAGCCAAGCCTTGCGGACAAATTCCCGTGACTGCGCATCGCTGTGGACCGATTTGACCAAGAAGGTGGGCAGCCCGGGCTCTTCAGGTCGGAACACCATTGTGTCCTCCTCACGGCTGTGCTGACGCACTGTGTACTTGTCCAACTAAAAGAAAGTGTATATTGGAAACGGTTGATCAGAAAAGATAGTTTAATGATAATCAGGGATACAGGAATAATCAAACAAAAAACATTCTCAAACCGTACCCGCATTGTGGAGTAGTGGCGGAAAACTGGCGGGTACGACTTCATGTCTCGGTCAGTCAGCATCATTTTGTTGCGGAACAGAAAGATGTATCTCTCAGCTGACTCTTGCACATCATCTTCCCACACATTGAATAGTTCCTATTTAAAATAAACATTTAATAATTGCACTTTAAGTGACCAGGAATAGATTTTTCATGTCATCACATGTCTGTATATTCGGCCCAATTGGCCAATGTCCTCCGGGTAGTCCAACAGGTTTTTTGTGAATTCGATCTCCTGAGCCCGTATCGGCAATGATTGGATCAGCTCCAGCGCCTTCTGCATCATGTTGGCATTTTGCTGCTGTTGAATTCGCATCGAATACTTGATTATTTCCTAAAAAATAAATCAAGGATTTTAACAAATTATTAACGCTAGAAATTATTATTTAAACCGAATTTAATTTCCGAAACTATTAAATTAAATATCATAAATTAAATATACCTTGAAGTAGTCTTCATACTGTCTGATTCGGTTTGGTATCAGCTCCAGATAGTAGATGTACTCCTTCAGCTCTGAGCCAGCCGTTGACTTGACATTCTTAAACATTTTATGAATTGGTAAACTTTTGTAAATTGCCTCAAGAAATGTTTGTACGGCACTGTTTTCTGCGATAATTCGCTGCGCGTTCTCAACTTCGCGCATGGTTGCAATATGTTGCTCAAAATCTCGCTCAAGGCGCAAAAATGTCTGCCCGACATTTCCCGGGTCGTCCGAGTAGTACTGTAATCCATTCAGCATCACACTGTACATTGGAAAGGATTACGGTAGCTAAAGATTCAAAATTTCTAAAATACAAATGAATGTTTTAGAAGCTCACTTTGTGTGGAAATTACACAGTTCGCGCATGTTCAACGTAAGTTGCTGGCGGTGCTCGCGCACTTCCTCAGGCGCCGCATCGAACGCCTCCAAATAGTGTTGCAAGCAGTTTCGCAGTTGCGCAGCGAATGCCTCCTCAGTGCAAAGCAGTTCGTGGAAAACTTGCCTGAGGGAAAAACATTATTAATTTAAGAACAATTGAAAGTTCAAGTGCTCACTCTCTCTTCAGCAGTGCTTGCTGCTGTTCGCTCAAATTTCGTTTATCAGCAGCCAACTCACGCGTATTCTTTTGCTGCGTGTAGTATTTTGACGGCGTTTCGAAGTATGAACCCGGCACCCAACCGGTCTGTGGAGGCTGAGCCTGAAATGAATGATTTGCGCAATTGGATTCGGAGTGACCTTTGTCCTGACTAGCCAATGGGCCGCGTTTTTGTTGTCAAGCACTTCCACAATTTGGCCCTGCTCCAACGGCAACGCCTCTTCTGGCGCGCTGCCCGGCTCCGGCACGTAAGCCTGGATGGCGATGAACACGGACAGCGACCGGTGCTGCTCCATGGCAGGCATTGCATCCGTTTTCTGTTGTTGTTGCTGTTGGTTTTGGTGGTAACGCTTGATGGGATCACCGGAAGAACTACGCGCATCCGAACTTGAGGGTGTTCTGGGAAGGAGACCCTTCAAATGTGGATTTTTAAAAGCAAATTTATTTCAAACTAATCCGAATATGCTAAAATCGCAGATATTCAAAAACTGATTTATGGCACGATCAACTTTGTTATGCGCCTGTCCTGATCCGGAACGCAACTGCCCGGAAAGGCTGGTGGCCAATCCGCGACTTCCACTTCGTTGTTCTTCAGCCGCAATGCGTCTGCAACAGATTTGAATGAGGATTTTTTTGATTTAAAGTACCTAGGTATATCAATTTTCCAGTTTCTTAAATGCCTTTGGAGTAAGGCTGTCGTTAACCGAAATGTTTCGCTTAACCGAACCGAAACCGAAACCGAACCGAAATTTTTCGGTTAATCAAACCGAAAACCAAACCGAAATTTTTCGGTTAATCAAACCGAAACCGATAACCGAACCGAAATTTTTCGGTTAACCGAACCGAACCAAAAATTTTCGGTTTTCCGGCCCAAATGTCCAAAAACTCCATTTCCCAGACGATTTTTAGGGGTGCGTAATGAATTTCAAAGTTAAATTCAGTCCAAAAATATTTCTAATTGAAAATAATTTGAAAGTAAAAATTGTTTATTACTTAACTAAAGTTATATTTCTTGTCGTTTATTAGAACCGAACCGAAATTCTTCGGTTAATCAAATCGAAACCGAGAACCGTAATTTTTCGGTTTCAAACCGATAACCGAACCGAAAAAATGCCGGTTTTCGGTTCGGTTTGAAACCGACAGCCTTACTCTGGAGACAGCATTAAAATTAAAAGAACAATAATATTATTTAATGAATAATTTTTAAATCACGCCTTAAATTGTCGTATTTGCGCTCAAGTTGCCGCTGTTTTCTGGTTATTCTGTCCATTGCCAAAATTAGTCAAATATGCCACTATTTCAAATATTTAAAAATATAAAAATTCGAATATTGAAAAATTAACAACTGCCCCCCATTCGTTGAGCATAAAACCACATACCTACCTATGTATGTAGGTAGTATATAAACAATAGCAAATGGCACAGAAATTGGCCGGAGAGAGAAGGAAAAGGTAACCCAATCAATCAAACAAAAGCTTCTTTTTTTTTCAGCCATTCAAAAAATACGCCTTGAGCTAAGAATTTTGGATCTCTGACTTCTCTCGCTGATCTTCTTCGTCTTCTCTGTGCTCTGTAGACGGCAATGTGCGATTGAACTCGTCAAATAAACACTTTACTGTGTTCTAGCGAAATCTCCCCACTCATAATAAGTAGCGCTAAGTGACTTACACTTTAGTGTGGATATGTCCCATCAGCAGAGGGGTCGAGGACAGTCAATCCGATTGAGAGCGATCGGAAGTGGCGGGGATCAATGAGAACAGGAAAAAAAGGAGCAGCAGAAGAAAAGGGGGGATGGGTTGCTTAATGATGTAGGCTGCATTGGGAAATCCTTAAAAAGAATATCAATGAATGATTGTCACGTTAATTACACAGAAATCCATCCATCCGACGATTCAATTCAGCTCCTCATAGACTGCCTGCCGTTTGTTGCTTCTCTTGGACTGTCCGGTATATGTAGTTGAAAAGCCTTGTGGAAACGCTTCTCTGAAATAGACCTGCACAAATTTTCCGCTGTTTAATAACTAACTAGACGAAATTTCGTTTCGTTTCTTTTTCGTTATTTTTTGGGCGTTTCGTTTCGTAGAATTTTTTCAGTTTCGTTTCGTTAAAAGGATTTTGTTTGTTTCGTTTCGTTTTTCGTTAATTGAAAGCAAAAAACATTTTTTCGTTTCGTCGGAAAATTTTTGAGTTTCGTCCAGCTCTGTTTCCATGGCGACCAATTTCTTCATTTTGCTTTATTACTCATAACGAAAACGCCTCAAATTGTTGACCTCCCCGGTAAGGACATTGCGAGAAATTTGAGGCTTCTAATTTTATACCAACCAAAATTAGCCAATTTGTAATTCTTTTTAAATGCCAAAATATGTGCCAGTGTCTTTGCTGATCCTGTCCACATTTGTTGCACTACACATCACTGCACAACAACCGTCTCTGCCCGTATCCTTCAAATGGCAAAACGTGGCACAATGCTACGGTGGTGAGAATGGCACATTCTTCAATGTCATTCTGATGAGCTGCGACAAATGCCCCGAAGGCATGGAACCAACATCAGAAAGGCTTAACGAGTGCCAATGTGCACCCGGAAGGATTTTATCCAGTTCTGGCATCCCTCAAGGCAGAAATGACTGTGCAGCATGTGAGAAAGGTTTGACAAATGTATTTTTAGAAAAACCTACTTTCATGAGTATTTAGTTAACGAATTATTTTTTTAAATAGATCATGCAGTAAGCAGTGATTTGGCATTCTGTGTAAAATGTTTGACCTCTGACGGAAGCCTTTTGAGCCCGGACATCAACACGGGCAAGTGTCCGCCATGTGCAGGTGGCCAAGAAATTGCACAATTCAACTGGCATAAAATGAACGGAAATGGCCTAATATTTGAACAATGCACAAGATGTCCCGATGGGACAACGCCTAATGGCGCGGGCGACAAGTGCGTGCCGTGCCAGAGTGCGACATGTATGTGCGAAAAGGTATTGCGGAAGCAAAATTGAATAGTACTGTAGAATAATTGGGCAAAAATTTCAGAATAGTTCACTCCCGTTTTGCATTGATTTGGCAACCGATTCCTACCAAATACCACTGCTGCTCGTCGATGGCGCCAATGTTGCCGCTGGCTTTGCTTCTGATTACATAAAGCTGAACCTGCGCGATGCCGAACTCGCTTGCAAGCGCGCCGACCGGCGCCAATGTGCGCATCTTGCAAATTTATGTACGCTGCAAGACTATGCACGTACAAGCGGAGGCGCGTGCAACGCACTTGAAAATGCCCGCGTCAGCCTGCAGCAGACAACGTCACAACAGTTACGAGGGTTTTTGAAAATTGACCAAAAATCAAAAAATTCGGTTTCAGATCTATTGTCCCACAACTTTTTTATGCCAACATTGATGCTTCGATGGAGATTTTTCGTGGCACTGCCATTGATGCCATTTATGAGCTAGTCGACCAGAGACGGAACAGCCGCTTGGACATTGTAGCAATGGCATTTTCGATTAACGGCACATTTCTTAGCCAAATGCCATTCGATAACGTATTTATGCAAAAATGCCCTTCGACATCATGGCGCGATCTTGCCAAGACAGCATTACGCTTTGGCACTTTTTTTCGGCAAAAATGCGCGTGGATACTGGAAAATGCTGGCACGGAGAACATCTTTTTTGAGCTGTACATCCGCTTTGAGGACACGAACGGAGAAACTAAGGTAAACAGATTTTATTGAGTTTAAAATAATTGGCAGCTTTATCCGATGCCAATTCTCAATGAAAACATCCGGGGCGACCAATACACTGGATTGTACCCCAATCGGTTGGACCGACTTCGTCGAGATTCTCGAGTGTTGATTACAAAGCGCTTTTATGTGGTTGACCGGCAATCCGCTGCTGATCAGTCACTCAAAAATCAGACTAATCAACTTGTTCGAAGTCCGGATCGGATCACATTGCACATCCACTTGCAGGTGCATTAGATTATATTTGACGAGATTTAAAATTTTATAATTTTCAGCCTAATCAAGAGGGACGAATCTTTGTCCCGTACCTACAAATTTCACATGTTCAAATACAACAACATCAGCGGCAGAACAACAGCAGCAGCAGCTCAACCTTCTCTAGCACCGACACCTTTTTGGTGGAATTCGAGTTTCGAATTTCATACCACGCGGACAGCTACCCGTACGACAAAACTGTTGAGGTCGTAATGGCTACTACCTGTTCAATTGCCGCAGTTTGGGCTGCGATGCGTGCTTACAGGTCCTAGCATGTGTCCTGGGTTTAGTTCAGTGTGTTGTTAACATTGTTTTTGATGGTCCTTAAAAATATTAAATGGGTTCTTATCCATTTTGTGGATCAAAGATTTTGATCAAAGACTAATTGGTTCCTGAATAGTAATAAGATTTAAGTCTTAAATCTAAACTTTGGACTGCCAAACTTTTCTTGCAAATTCGCAGTTGGGGTCGTCGTTCGGGTAAATTGATCATCGACGCGTCCACCATTCTCAAAATGGTACTGTATGCAGCTGACGGAATCGGCAACATATTTCTGCTAGTGATGAGCATCATCGCCGTTTGGCTCACCTTCGCGTACAAACTGCAAAGTCATTTGGCATGTGCATATTATTGTCTGAGTTTTTATTTAAAAACTTTTCTCTTAATGATCAATTTTTTCCGTTTTTTTGAATATTCACTCACTTTTTTAGTTTTTGGTAATTTTTGGAATTAATCTGGTGATCACTGATCAGATGAAATCTGAATCTCTCGGTAGTTATCCATATTCGATCCAACAATTTGTATCAGTATAGCAGAATTCCTATCACGATCATAAAATTCGGTTCTATAAATTCTACCAAACTTTAGTTTTACGTTCCGTTGGCCGATGTGCAGGAAGGATCGTTCGTCGCATATTTGGTCTCAGCTACCGCGCTGAAGGCGTTGTCTCTGGCGCACACGCTGATGTCTGTGAATTGTTAAATTTTAAACCTTTTTTGTTTCTAGAAGCCTGACACTAATCCAAACATTCTTCATCGATTGGGAGCGGCCTCGAACATTGAGCACTCAGAAACAGCCAATTGACAATTCAAAAGTGGAAGACAAAACTGCTCAAAATTCAGTCGTAATTTGGTAATGAATTCGAAAGTTTCAAAAAAAGGAATCGGCCCCAAATCCTGGCCGGACTAGGAGTCGAACAATTCAAAAGTCGATTTTTAAATCCGAACTTACAGGCGTACCTATCTGATCGCCAACGAATGGAATGAGCTGCAGCTGTACCGCAAGACTAGGCTCAGTGTGCAGCTACTCACCGCATTGTTTCTGCTGGACGGCATGGAATTCGGCAACTTCGCCAAGCTGCAGCCCGGGTTTGCACGACGTATGCTGCGTCAGTGATGGGATTTCATTCTTAAAGTTCTCCCAAAGTTGGTCAACCGTCTGAAATTGTTGAAACGCGGATGAGCCGTTTTGCCGTGGACATCTTCTTCTATTTTGGAATTGAGATGGCCCAATGGCTCGTCCAGGTGGTCGTGGTCGAACGGTTAGTGGACCCATTCCGCAATTTTATGGACCTTTGCTCGGTGGCCAACATCAGTGTACTCGCTATGACAAACCCACTCGTAAGCATTATCAGTTTTGAAATATAACAAATTGATTCTGATAAGCGTGGCTTCTACATTCACGGCCGTTCTGTGCATGGGTTTGCTGACACTGACATGCTTCAAATGAACGTTTTTCTTCAGCGGGAGCGGGTGAGGAAACTTATAATAACGAGCCCGGTCCGAGACATTTCGATTCGAGAATTCTCAATCAATATCATCGATGAAAACTTGTCTGTCAGGAATCTATAGGAATTGAGTAATGACATACAGAAGTTCCTCATCTTTTCAAGGACAATTTATGCGCTATGCGCGGTCTTGAAATGGGCTCCGATTTGCAAACGTTTGTCGTCAATGTTCCGCGCGCCTTTCGCGAAAAAATTGATCAGATTATGACAACAGCTAGCACTAATGGGGCCGGTGAGTTAAAACGATCTTTTAGTATTATCCCGAAACTGTCAATGTTCAGCTATTGCGCGACAGAGTACAAATACGTTAGATAAGACTACGCTGCATATGCATCAGATAGCAATGGCTTACAACGAGTTGAACGAGTACTTCAAGGACTTTGTGAACCGGGTGGACCCCCAGTGCGACTATGTGCTCACCAGCCCGCGGCTCGTTGAGGTATTGCTTGGCCTAGAACTCACTGATACCAGCGGAGTTGGCACGTTCAGGAGGTAAAGTGTAAATCATAATACCGTGCTACTAACTCTCAAATGGGTGAGCTTCAACAATGTCTCACCATTCATTTTGTAGAGATCCTTCGGAATGCGAGTACAGCTCGGCCTTCCTCTATGGCAACGAATGGGCGTTGATGTCGTTTGAAATGTTGTTGTTCTGTTTGGTAGATTTGTGGTGGCGGAGCCGACTACTTGCGGCGTTTGTCACCTATTTGCTTTCAACCGGAATTGGCCACATGGTCAAGCTGTACTTCACTCACCAATTAGCCAAAAGTAGTATGGTGGACAGCCGTTTTCTGATCTGATATCAAAATGCATAAAAGTGTTATGAACTTCTAAATGCGTTGCAACAACAATTAAACATAATAAATTACTTTTTTATTGTCAATAAAAATGTCTTAAATAAATAATTATGCCGTTAAAATGGAAACATTTTCCGCGCCATTTTAAAAGGGTCTTCCGGTATTATCAGCCAATTAATGGTCACATTGATCTTTTGCTGCTCATAGTTCCCATTAATCAGCTCCATCTGTTCCTTGGGTGTGCCGAGGATAGTGCCCAAATGGGAGAAACCGACGAGCTGACCAAAAATTTGGTGATTGAACAAGGACATATAAGGCTCCGATAATTTGGCTCATAATTTTAATTTAATTATATATAGTTTATTAACAAATTTTCCACCTCGATGTGCTTATCCTCTGAAGGAATGGAGCTGACCAAAAGGCCATCGCAGTCGTAGTACCCCACCACCTCATCATGACGGGAAGAAATTGTGTACACGCGTTGGCTGGCCTCAAAATGCTGACTTAAATTGAAAAACAGTTTTCACAATAAAAAAAATTCTTAAAGGTCTGGTACATACATTTTTGCTTCCTTTTTGAAAACAAATCAATTCAGAGTCAAAATGTGATCCATAATTGAAATATTCCACCCCTTGGGCGCATTGTTTATGTCCTGGAGAAATTGAGAATGGCATGTCATTCCGCTGATCGAGTTGCACGGCGCGTTGCCGGTGGCACGCGTGAGAGCACGGCACAAATGTACACAGTCACGATTTGCACCCGCAACGCCGAGAAATGTGTGGACGAGTGCCGTCAACGGAGTGCCCAACTGAGCGCCAGTGTCGACACAAATACCGCCCAAAATGGCCTAAAAATTGAAATGTTACCAATTTTCTTTCCACTAAAACCTTTCTCGCAATTGGTGATCCCATACTGTACCCGATGACATCAACTTGAGAGTCGGTGTAGTTTGCAACTGCGAGCAACAGCCAACGGAACTGAAATTAACCAAAAATGCTAAAAGTTTCATTATCATTAAATATGCCAACTAATTTCGCATTTAAAATGTTGCAAACCAATTTTGAAGCTGTCCCCCTCATCAACTTACCCTCTGCACATGTTCACAGATCATTGCGTCGTGTGTCCAATTCACCGGCCCGTGCCCGTAACTGCTCGCGTACAGCTCCGAATCCGTGTAATTGTTCAACAGAAAGTACTGCCGTATGTTCTCGTACTCGGCAGCAAAGGTACTCAGTCTGCTGGTTGAATTGTCGTCATTTGAGTTTAAGTCCCGGTTTTTCTAAATCCCGATACCGCTCAACTCCTCTACTCGAAACCAATAATTAAATTAATTTTACATAAACACCCGTGCACAATAATGATGGGCCGTTTTCTGGTGCGCCCCATTCCGCCTCGGTTGGGCATTGGCTTTGGTCCGCCTCCGAAGCTGCCAAGTGGGCCGAGGTCCCTTCGAGCGATTGTCGCCTCGATGTCTGCACCGTATGTTACCGTAAGAAATTGGCTGAATGCTGACGAAATGATGGCCATGGAATGCGGAAGAAACAGGGTGGTGTAAGCGACGAAAATTGGGACAGAAAAACGGAAAACCATCATAAAATAAATATAGGTATGTATGTGGAAGAAAATAATTTAATCTGATGACAAAGAAATTTTGTTAATTTTTATTTTTATTGTTTTTAAATTATCAAAAATGCTGTACTGCAAAAATGTTGTATTAAAAATATAGTCGGGCGAAAGCTTTAATATTAAAGTTACAATCTCGCGTGTGGGTTTGGCTTGACCATAAATGGATAGATTAACCGGTCCATCGCTGTTGTTGACTGGCTATTTGCATTATCGTTTTCGGATGAGCTCAGAATAAAGAGTCATCACCACACAAACTCATAAATAAGCAAATGCATCAAATCATCCAAAAACGCAAACAAAGAGTTTCTAAAATATAAAAAGGGTCACTGGTCGTCTCCGACTCTTCGGTTGGGGTGGTCGGGGAGTCCGTACAGAGGTAATCTGAAAACAGCATATCGGATGTCGGGGCGGGACCCTAATCCAAAGTTCCGGTTTCGGTTAACCTTAGGCTCATGGTGAAAGGAACCAAGAAAACGGTTCCGATTTCATTTAAAAAAGAATACATTAAATTTCGGTTCACGGAGCGGAGCGATTCACGGGAACGAAATTACGATTAAATTTACTAAAATAAATATACTCGTAATATTAATTGTTTTTTAATTCAGCATAAAATTATTAGACTGACAAAAATAAATGCTATTAATATTCATAGGCTATGAATTTATGGTTTTTTGATGCATTTATAAAGCAAATCCAAAACAATTTTATTCATTTTTATTTAGCAGCTTTTCTTCTTTCAAAAATAATATCATTTCAAGCAATCTTTCCCAAATTTTAGTGATAGTCTTTGTAAAATGACTGTACTTCCTCTCATACTTCTGATTGCTTTTGCGGCTGTGACTGGAGGACTCTATTTACAGACGAAAAGTAATTGTGTACTGTTTTGACAAATATTTAAATTCCAACGAGATTATCAATCGGTTCAGGAACTTTGCCACCGCCGACATGGACTCATAGACCAAGAGGTAAAAAGAACTAAAATCTTTAGGGGTTGGCGGCCCCGAACGTTAAGTAGCAATCCAAATTCTGGGGCATTTGTGTTACAAGTCGCCCCCAATTTGGATTTCAGTGAGTCCAACTCCCTCATCCGGCTTATTATATTCAGGACCAACTCCACAGCAACGTCCGCCACCAGCCCCAGGAGCAACTATAACTACGTTTGGGCAACCACCGCGCGGTTTCCCTATTCCACGGCCTTCCAGTCCATATCCATCAATTTATAATTAATCTGAACGAAGGAATGGTAAGGATGAAGAAACGATGACAATTACATTAATAAAGAAGCACATAATTTTATACCCCGATCGCTTGAAAAATGATAAAAGTTCCGCATGTCAATTTAAAATCGCATCAGCGAGAGGTAATTAAATTCGGATTTGATACCAAAAAAGTAAATTTTTATAACTAACATTAGAGGGAAGATTGGGGGCTGCCATACCAGATTGTTTAAAGAAACGTTTATGTGGGCGATATCAATCCTTCTATTGATTGTCGGTTCACAAAAGCAACAGCTGCAACAACAAAATGCATATTTCCAACATTCGACAAAACCGGATAACCATATTATTGTTGTTTCCAATGTACAAAAGGACATATGAAGACTCGTTTGCGCCCGTTGCGCATGGAGAGAACTGCCGCCCTGTTTGTGCGAAAATCGTGCGTTTGGCTCCCACATTATGTACAAGAGCCCAGACTTGGGACCGATCGAGAGTTCGATAATCCGGGCTCTGTTTTGAATACGTCTTTCATAGCATACAGTTCCGATTTTACTTTCAACTTAATCGCCATTTTGGGGTTGTTTAAATCTTTCTGGCATTTAATTTAAATAATGCAGTATTGTACAATATACTGCTGGTCTCATCAACTGCGAGCAAAAATGTCGGTATCCGTCGCTGTTTCTTGCTGCTGTTCAGTGCCAGTAACAACAGAAATTCCACACCCACTGTGGATGCTGTTGTCATCCTCCTCCGCTCCCTCCTTCATTAGCACGTCGTCCTCCTCGTCCCCTGGCACAAAAGTGAACGAATCATTGCGCGCAGTTGTGTCGGAGCGGCGTCGTATAGACGACAGACGAGCCTTGCGAAAACGCTGCACGGCCTCCTCAACCTCTTCCCGGTCGTAGAGCAATTTGAACTCTTGCGCGTACCGCTCGAAGTCGTCGCCTGACAAAGTGTACGAGTAGACAAAAATTCTTGCAAGAATTAATCCATTCCAACAAGGATGAGTCCGTTCATTGTTATCTAGCACATTTAAGAATTTAATTGTTTGCCGATTGATCACTGACTGGACATCACTTCGGCGAGGTGTTTACGGCCCTGTACATAGAGCACATGAGAGAACACCGTAAACATCAGCTGACGATCAGCGCTCTTCCAGGCCAGGTCGAGCAGTCGCCGCAGTGTTTTGTTGAACACCACCCGATCAATTTGCACGTTCATCAACAGCCGAAGTGCCTCCAGCAAATGTCCTCGGGTCATCAATACCTTTAAATATGCGTTTCTTGTTGCTAGATCATTAGTATTTTCGAACTTTGACTATCCCCACCTCGACAATTTGCTCCCAGTCATGACGACGCTTCAGCATGTCCAGTCCGATCTGGTACAGAGCGGGACAGCGCGACGACAGTGTGATCAGTTCATATGCCAAAAATTTGGATTTTTCGATAACTGAATATTGGAGCAGCTGCTGCAAACGATCAAACATGTCCGCAGCGACGAGCATTTTCACCAGCAACTCTGACACATACGTCTCCTAATAGGACGGGGAGGGTAGAAAAAAAAGTTACAAAATTTACATTCAAAAATTTATAGCGAAGTCTATGTATTTCCCGGGCGTTTAGAATCAATGATCAGTTTGGTTTCTAACTCTAAATCCAAATTCAAAAATCAGGTTTGACATAGTTCAAAATGGATTGAATAATCTACAGCCCTGTAAACTCTAAAGACATATTAGTATATATAAAATTTCAATATTTCGGCTATTAAACGAAGAAAAAAAAATCAGTTTTCACGCACCTGAACTTTGACATGCGTCCGTTTCAGGATCAGGAAAAACTCCATCTAAATTAGTGAAAAAATATTTAAGACGATTTTTCAAAATGTTCGCACCATCAAACTAGCCAAACTCCGCTTGTCCACTTCTTCCTGTCGTTCGTGCAACGGCTCGAAAACGCTGCGCAAAAGGCTGTTGTGCGAGACGGTAATAGGCGCAAAAGACGCCACCGGAGGGAACCATTTGGACGTCGACACCGCAGGGGATTCGACTACAAACAACAGTCGTCTTTATATCTTTATGTACCTTGGCAAATCTTTTTTCCAAAGTTGCCCACCTCCACTCTCGTTGACGTCGTCTTCCTGTAATGAGCCCTGCAGAATTTGTCGAAATATTTGCGTAATTCGCGCAAATTTGAGAGATTTGTGCAGAATGGCGCGCTGGAGCAGTTTAAGCAGAACAGACTCACCGTTCCTCCGGTTAATCAAAAATCGGACAAGGAAGTTCTAAAATGTTTGTTTTAATTCAAGACACTCTTATAGTATATGCCATCATTAGGGGTGCATTTTAATTCCATATTGCAACAAATATTGCGGATATAAGTGTCATATCCGTATATCTTATTTTTAAATTTCATAATCGTTATCCATCCGTATTAGATATATCCGCGGCAGGGCCGTACCCAGAAAATTTTTTCGGGGGGGGGGGGGGGGGGCAAGCAAAAAAAAGGTCGATTCTTAGGGGTGCATTTTTCCGTTTTATTGCATTTTTCTTAAGCAATTTTTTTGAAAAAAGTTGTATTTTAGGGTGTTTTTTTGGGTTTATTGCATTTTTCTTAGCAAATTTTTCCAAAAAAAAAAAGGTTCAATTTTCAGTAAACTTTTTAGAATTTTTAACATTTTTGTTGAAAAATACTAAAATTCGAAAATTTTGTCGATTTTCACATTTTTCAAAAAATGCAAATTTCCCCCCATGGTTTTTTTCCTCCAAAAAACATTTCGGGGGGGAGGGGCCTGGTACCCCTTGCCCCCCCCCCCCCCCTGTGTACGGGCCTGATCCGCGGATATCCGGACACTCGCGCACACGCCTAATTTAAGCCACCAAAATTATTAATAACAATTTTTGGAACTAAATTAAAATTTGAAAGTTCAAAAATCTAATTCAGCCCATTAAAACATAACCATCAATCCGTCCGCACCAAATCATGCGCAGAGTCGGCCAGCAGTGTATGTTCGGCGTGTTCGAGCTGAAGCTGTACACGGGTAAATAGCTCGTGCTGCAGATCCACCACAACGTCGGGCAAGGACATTTTCCATGCGGAATTGTACAGAAATGTGTCGGGCAACAACCGCAACCAATGCATTTCATTTAGTATTCCATCGTCTTTGTCATTTTTAAGGGGAAAAGCATTGTTGGCATCATATGCAACGGTCGGAAACATGTGCAGTTGTGTTGAGCAAATAGGACGTTCGGTAGAAAGCTGGATGTCGAAGACCAGAGTGGATTTGGCATTCTGGAAGAGGTGAAACATTCATTAAAAAATGGAAGAAACAAACTTTGAGCCTTTTCTCACTTTTCTTTAGCAATCTTTGCGAAAATTACTAATTGGATCTGGTGGGGGGGGGGGGGGGGGGGGAGGGGGTTCCATCCTCCCCTTCACGGGTTTCACGAAGTCTAAAAAACTCCATAAAATTGGCTCAGAGCTCACTTTGTGATGGATCAGGATCAAATTGTCCACGACGTGAAGGCCAACGAGGCCGACCAGGTCTAACCTCAGAAAACATTTCAGCTGTGGCTTTTGAGGCTCCGACGGCACCAACTCGTACACGTTCAGCCCCGTCGCGAACCCGTGGACGGCCTCAAATTTGAGCACCAAAATGCACAGTTTTCCGTAGCTAAAATTTTAATTTGAGCAATTCAAGCCAAATGTAACAAACATTGACGCAACGCCAATGTCGCGTTCTAATAGCCGCGGCTTTGCCGAAGAAAATCCAAAGTCCACCTCAAACGAGCCCAATGTGTGGGGGGCGTTTTGCTTAAGACAATAAATGTTATAGCCCCATCCAGGCCGGCACTGCTCGTTTCCCACCTACCCCCGCCGTTTCCCCCCCCCCGAGCGATTTTCGGCGCCTTTCAAACATCATAACATCCTTTCTTTGACAACAAATTTAGCAACATTCAAAAGCTTAAGTGCTGATACAAATATTCTAAAGACTTAGAGCTT
The DNA here is from genome assembly GCA_020449905.1 of Globodera pallida. Lineage (NCBI taxonomy): Eukaryota > Metazoa > Nematoda > Chromadorea > Rhabditida > Heteroderidae > Globodera > Globodera pallida. Next base: position 2,294,854 of record JAIXHY010000004.1, on the reverse strand, counting down.
TCGAATGGCGTTCTGATGATTCAGCAGTAGATGGACGGTTCGGCAGAAGACAATTCGGCAGAGGACGTTTCGGCAGTATTTTTTTAAATTTTTCAAGAACGAAATTCACAAGACTTTTTCAGGTTTTAAACTCGACCAAATCAAACAAAAGATGTCATTCAAAAGCTCTAAACTTTTAAAAGCGATTGCTAAGCCAAGGATAAACTTTACAAGACTTATTTCAAAACTTTTTCACGAATTCCCTAAGTGTTTAGCCTTGGCTTAGCAATCGCTTTTAAAAGTTTAGAGCTTTTGAATGACATCTTTTGTTTGATTTGGTCGAGTTTAAAACCTGAAAAAGTCTTGTGAATTTCGTTCTTGAAAATTTTTAAAAAATACTGCCGAAACGTCCTCTGCCGAATTGTTTTCAGCTGAACTGTCCACTGCCGAAACGTCTACTGCCGAATTGTCCGTACACCTTTCGAATAGTACTAAGATTTTAGAACTTGGTTGACTTAGAACAGAGTTATGGCTTTTTAAACCGGCCGAGGGCAAACGAGCAGAGGGAAAACGAAGCGCACCCCATCCCCACAAACCTGGAAGGTCAAGCAAGTCATCGTGTCATTTTTTACACCGCTGGAACAAACAAACAAATTTGAAGGGGCCTAAAAACGAAAATCAAGTAAGCGTTATAAATGACAAAAACCCTTTACTCACATGAAAGCTGAACCAATTGATGACCGTGGCCAACCGTTGGATGGACTTCAACACGCGCTTGTACGCGTTGACCAAATAAAACTCGCAACCCGCTTCCGTGACGAAAGCGATTTGGCGATTGGAAAGCCAATGGACGCCAAGGATGACGGCTCCTTTGAAGTTGCACTTGTGCTGGAAGTTTGCCACCACTTTGCCATCCTGCAACACGGCAAATTCCTGACAAATTAGAATTCAGTAGAGGAGGCGGAGGGGGAAGGGGCAATTTCGAATCCCGAACTTGAACATTTAGTCGTGAAAATTCAAAATTTTACAAAAAAATCAAGAGCAGATTCGGATCTTCACCCCCCGCCCCCAAAACAAATAAAACTCCTAGAATTTCGAGTCACCCAACCCTCACCCAGGGTGGCATGCCCTTGGGTTCGGGGACATTACGACTTTAGGTATGCGAGTGTTATAGAGCTTATTTTTTATTACAACGACGGAGTCTTCTTGTTGGATGCTGGCAATTTGTAGGTCGGGAGAGAAACCGACTGCTCTGACTCGTCCGAACTTCTCACGAATGCTAAAAGTAACGTTTTCAAAAGTTGCGCAAAAAAGGACGCATCACGACGAATTAAAAAACTGTCCTTTAGCATTTCGAGCCTTTGCTTACTCGAATAAAATTTCATGGTACGCTCGATCTGCCGATTTCGCAGCGATTGTCAACTGTTCACCTTCCGTTCGGATTGTGCAGACCTTAAAAAACCCCTCAAAATTGGTTTAAAATACGTACCCCACCCTTTCCGTTACGCTGTCATAAAAAATGCCAATGTTTTTTGTGCCGTTGGTACGCAAATTTACAATATTTGCACCAATGTTGAGCATCAATTTTGACTACAAATTTTTTGGGTGAGGGAGGGGGAAATCGCCAATAGGCGTCGCCGAGAAATTTTTTAATATAATCTGTGTTAAAAAACTGATCCAAAACTTCACAATTAGGGTTGTTGGCGGTCGGTTTTAAACCGGGGGTACCGGTTTTCGGTTAGGCCGGTTTTGCGACCCCCGGTTTTCGGTTTCGGTTTTTGGCCGACACCCGGTTAACCGAAAACCGAAAGCGGTTTTTGGCAAATTTTATTTTATTTTTTTGGTTGGATGAATTCAGTTTTTTTAAAAAATCAAATTGAGAAAAAAAGAATTTTTAAATAAATTTATCACATCTTTCTGAGTTTTTGCTTCAATTTTCTTAACAAAGATTGCCAATTTTTGTAAAATTTCCCCGCCGGGCATCCCCTCCACTCTTACGTAAACTTTTTTTTGAAAAATTTTCCGAAATCCGAAAAATGCATAATTTTGCTAAAATTTTGATGAAATTAATTAATAAAATCCAGCCCTATCGGCATTGCCGGACTGCTTCCATTCTAAAAACCTTTAAAAATTTTGAAATTTGAAAAAAATTGCGTAAGAAAAGGTAAATACCCAACTCGCTTTTGGCCAACTCGCTTTTTACCCAACTCGCTTTTGACCCGACTCGCTTTTTTTGGGACGACTCGCTTTTTTTGGGACGACTCGCTTTTTTTGGGACGACTCGCTTTTTAGTAAGAAAAAAGCATTTATGAGCGGAATTTGAAGTTTTTATGCAAATCTTTAATGGTATCCGGGGGTTATTAAGATCGCTGATCACGAATATGACATCACATTTATCATATGGCATCATCTAATCTATGATTTCGACATCTATATTTTTTGTAAAAAAATTTAAAAATTTTTTTCAAAAGTAGCTAAAAAAGTGTTTCTTGGGGTATTCAGAGGCGCAGAATCCGAATCCGACTTTCGTTTGGATCATTTCCGAACCCCTGACTCGGATTCGAACAAATTTTCAAAAATGATTTTTAACTAAGTTTATTTGCTTGTAACATACTTCAAAGTTGTTTCCGCAGAAAATTTTTGTAGATTTATGCTCAGCTTAATGAGAAGAATCGATTGATATATGAATTGCTCGGTTTTGTTCCATTACCATAAATCGATTTTTGAAAATTTTTGAGATTTCTAAAAAATGTTTGAATTTGGGTTCCGGTTAGAAATTGATCCAAACGAAAGTCGGATTCGGATTCTGCGCCTCTGAATACCCCTAGAAACACTTTTTTAGCTACTTTGGAAAAAAAATTTTAAATTTTTTTACAAAAAATATAGATGTCGAAATCATAGATTAGATGATGCCATATGATAAATGTGATGTCATATTCGTGATCAGCGGTCTTAATAACCCCCGGATACCTTTAAAGAATTGCATAAAAACTTCAAATTCCGCTCATAAATGCTTTTTTCTTACTAAAAAGCGAGTCGTCCCAAAAAAAGCGAATCGTCCCAAAAAAAGCGAGTCGTCCCAAAAAAAGCGAGTCGGGTCAAAAGCGAGTTGGGTAAAAAGCGAGTTGGCCAAAAGCGAGTTGGGGTCCGTTCTAAGAAAAATGTAATAATCCCCCAAAAATGCACCCCTTACGACTTTTTTTTGCTTGCCCAAAAACTTTTTCTGGCTAAGGCCCTTCCGTGGGCTTATTTTTATTTTGAGGCGGCGTGGGAGGGGGGTGGTGGTCGGCGGTGCCCATAGGCGCCGCCGAGAAAATTTTGAATTTTTGACTCAATTTGTTAAAAGATTTGCAACCACAAATTAAAAATACGGCGATTTTTTGAAGCTTTTTAGGAGTGATAAGAGTCCAGGGAAATTTTTTTTGAGATTTAACAAATTTCTTAGGAAAATTGGTCCAATAATTACTAATTTTATAAAAATAAAAGTAAATTTCAATTATTTGCTTCGTCCACCATAGATGTTCACCAAAAGTGATAAAAAATAAATTACACAGTCGAGGTCACTCAACTTTGAAGAAAGTTTTTCATTTTTTAAATATTCAGTGAATTCGTCCCAATCACACTCTAATTTTAAAAAAATTGGGAATTTAAAAAACTTTTGGAATTGTTTACACACCGTAAAGTTCATAGAAGGTAGATTAGAAAAAACAAACAACGCAGAAGGGATCCGAACCTACTCCAACACACTTCAACTCCCCCAACCACTCACCACTACACCACCACTTTGATCAACAGTATCCCATAAAAGCCCATCATTAGGGGTGTATTTTTCAAACCGAAAACCGCAAAACCGGTACCCCCGGTTTTCGGTTAGGCCGGTTTTACGACCCCCGGTTTTCGGTTTCGGTTTTTGGGCCAAAAAAGCCGGATTTCGGTTTCGGTTTCGGTTCGGTTAACCGACCGCCAACAACCCTATTCACAATGTTTCGCTTCAAATTTTTTCAAATTTTCCAAACAATCGCTTCAAATTTATCAAATTTTCCAAACAATCGCTTCGAATATCAATTTTCTTTGAGCAGGATCCCGTCTTGGAGATTAACAGGGATGCGATTTTTAGGTAATACTTGAGAATTTTTTTGATCTTTAAGGTTTCCGATCCGAGTGCCGAATGGTCCGAGTACGAATAGTGCAAAAAATATCCGAGTGCCGAATAGAACAAAAAATATCCGAGTGCCGAAAAATCTGAGTGCCGAATAGAACAAATACTGTCCGAGTACCGAATAGTACAAAAAATGTCCGAGTGTCGAAATTCTGAGCGTCGATGATTTATTGGGCATTTATCTATTTCTCAGAAGCGCCTAACTAAATTTTCAATTTACGCTACAGTACCCCATTCGCACGGTGCCCATGTAAGGTTGCACATGACGAGGCTGCTTATTGAAGAAAAGAGTTAGAGCTTAGCTACAAAGGTTGTTTTGTAGAGAATTTTGTGGGCTACTCATCCCTCATGAGTCATGATGGTTTTTTACAGAAAAAATTTTGGGATTTCCGGATCGCCATGATGGAGGTGTTGTAGCAACTTGGGTAAATATGGATCTGAGCTCCCAGACTTGAAATCACTCAAAACCACTTTTATAGGGTTTCTTAGGTGCTGAAACCGATAGAACAATCAAACTTTTTTTGTCGCTTCGCCTTTAAACCGGTTTTTGAACGGTTTAAAAATTGCCAAAAATGGAGATTTTTGACCAAAATTTTGTATCTTCCTGTGCACTAATCTGCACAAATTTGGTATCAATCGACAGCTCTCGGCGAGACAAATCGATCTAGTTGTGAAGCAAGTCGATCGGAGCCGATTTGGATTCCGGCCGACTGAGTCCCAGTGTAAAGGGACATTTCAGTACCAAAAGTAAAAATGAACCCCCTTTCTCCGCAGACAACTGTAAACAGGAAACAATAGGCTTTAAAAATTTCTGTCTGTCGATAGAAAATCAAAATTGAGAATTTAAAATGGTTTTTTAACCGGTTTAAATTTTTGAAAATTAAGGAAAAAACCTCTTTTAAGTAACAAAAGTCGGATAATAAAATGAAAGGCCGTGTAACGGCCCGCCAACAGCGAGCATGCGGAGACGGAGCAAGTAGTGGGGCGAGACGGAGGGCGGAGGAAGAAGTCTGACGAGCGCCACTGGGGGGCGAGCGCGCGGGGACCCGCGAAGCGGGCGCGCGCGAGACCCCCAGCCGGGTCACGCGCGGACTTCTTACGGAGCCCGGAGTCTCGCCCCACCTACTGGCCGCCGTAGTCGAGTGTGCGGTACTTTGGCTGTTATTTTCCACCTTACTGTCTAACTTTTCCCCTATCGGTTTTTTAATGGTACTGAAATGTCACTTTTACACTGGGACTCAGTCGGCTGGTATCCAAATGGCGTCTGATCGTGTCCCGACACATCTAGATCGATTTGTCTCGTCGAGAGCTGTCGAACGATACTAAATTTGTTGCAATTGGTGCACAGGAAGATACAAAATTTTGGTCAAAAATCTCCATTTTTGGCAATTTTTAAACCGTTCAAAAACCGGTTTAAAGGCGAAGCGACAAAAAAAGTTTGATTTTTCTATCGGTTTCAGCACCTAAGAAACCTTATAAAAGTGGTTTTGAGTGATTTCGAGTCTGGGAGCTCAGATCCATATTTTCCGCAACTTGGTTCAATTACCTTTTTTGATCAGTATCAAAAGTCATGCCTGCATGAATTTTTTTTTTTGGTTTATGGGCCAAACAAAACATTGATTTTTTATTTTAAAATTTTGGGCATTTACTTTTGCACCACTAAAAACTGGAGTGGTCGGACTTTGGTGGGGCAGTATTTTAATGAGGGGATTCGGGATGGTTGCTCTTGAGCCCACAAAAAATGCTACAAAAAAGCCCTTAACACTCTTTCTCAAATTGTTTCTTTTATCATTTTACAAATCGGTGAACAACAAAAAAAATTTTGGGCATTTACTTTTGCACACCACTGTATAACTTAACGCAGGAAATAGCAATTAAACTGGCATTGGGCATTGGCGTTATGTCAGAATTACAGCAGAAATCAAGTTGGTAGCACTTCGTATGTGGGCGATTTTTTTAAAATGAGCAGATCTTCCTAATTTTTTGCACAGAGCTTGGCAAATAAATTGTCTACCAAAAATCAAAACGTTTTAGGCTCAAAGCAAAAAATTTTCAACATTTTTAACCAAACAAACTGAAAAACTAGAATTTTGATTAAAATGGGTGAAAAGAAGATAATTTGGGCACTAACTTTTGATTTATGTTTTTATTTGAATCTTTTATATAAATTCTAATTACACTAATTATTGCAGATCATCGTAAATGAGGAGGGGCAAATTCAAAAAATGGGTAGAATGCGTATCACCGGAAATAAATGTGGAGATCATCATCATGCCTTGTTCTTAGACTTAGCAACGACCATTTAGGGCCATGGCCAATACGGTTTGGTCAGCATCAGTCGATTTCCACCGCCGCTGCGACGGTGTTTTCGACCATTTGCTGTGCTCAGTTTGCGAGTCGTACTTGGCACGCGTTTTTCGTCTATGGACGCGTCGACAACGGCATGTAAACTTCGGCGATGGTGTCGACGGTGTAAGCGCAGATGATGCCGAAGCGGATATTGATCATTATGGGCATGATGTTTCCGGTGATGATGGTGGTGGCTGTTGTGCTTTTGTCGATGAGTTCTGTCGTCCTCGTCGAATCGGAACAGCTGTTAAAATTGAAAATGCTTTAGAAGATATTATATAGAATTTTTGTCACTTAAAATAGATTCAAAATTGGAATATACTGCTTCATCACTCATCATACGCCATCTCTTACCCTCCCAAAGTTGGCAGAAAGTGTTGTCGCTTCATCCAAAATCAAATTTTGTTCGAGTTGTCCACCGTCGTTCAATGGACTACATTCCATCAGCGATGAAGAGCAGCAGCTCAAAATGGTGGTGATGGTCAGCACGTTGACCAGGAACCATCTGAGCCCAATTTGAGACGATTCTTCCTGCTGAATAGGCACTTTCATTTTGAACTTTTGAGTTTTCGGCAGTTATGCAACTCTGTGAATGTGGGAGAATGTTGAATGAGAGAGATTTGGGATAACAATGAAAGGATAAAGATGCGCCACCGCAGCCATCTTCGCCCGCCCAATAACCCAGTTTCCCCAGCCCCAAACGGATGGAGGATGACACCAAAACCCAAATTTCACACAACAACCCCAAAAATTAGTGAATCATTTCTCCCATTTTCTCGAATTTATTCGCACTTTGGGGGGGGGGGCGGGTGAGGTCACCGTTCTATGTGCTGTTAGAAGAGTCACACAACCAAAATTGAGTGGGAAGTGGAAGTGATTTGCTACTCTCTGAAAATCTTTCGCGTGGTGGTGGCGCTAAAACAAACATTTTGTTGCGGTTTTTGTGCTCCGCAGATGAGGAAGAATCATTGCCCCTTCCCCCCAATTCTTTGTCCGTCGTCGTCCAATGGGAAAAACCGTCAGAGGCGAAACCTTTTTTCTTTATGCACCTTTTTGGGGGATTCAAGGGTGGATGATGTGGCGATAGAAGCGGTGGAGGGACGAGGGGGGGGGGGGGGGGAAACCGTCGGAAATGCGTAACGAATGAATGCGCAAATAAAATAATTGGCGTGACCTTTACCCAAAAATTCCTCCTCTTCTACATGGAAATCGCACATTGCGTCGCAGTTCGCATTCTTTAAAGAAATGTGGTGAGCCGATGATGGACCGATTTGAATTTTTATGAAGCCAGCAACGATTATAGGTAAATACAAAATCCTATCCAATTCTATCAAATTGGGGCTTTCCGCCGGGGTTTCCAGTTCGCACAAAAGGTAGTTTTTTATGCGAATGGCGATTGCGCACTCGTAAATCGCCTCGGGGGGCATAGATGCTGATCAGCTGTTGATCACACATCCAGGGCTCAAGTGGATGGAAGGGGCGACGATTTGGATGGACGGTCGTTGCGCCATCTTCACCCAATTTCTACAAGTGTTGGGCCCACTCATTCAATGAGAGGAGCTTAGACAATTGGACAAACGCCATCATTTGGTACGAGTGGAATTTCCTGTTGTAATGGGAAACGCGAGGGTACAGACGCAAAAATTTCTGTGGGGGTGATCGGTATTTGAGAGATAATGTGCACTAAGGGAGTAAATGGAATGAGTAGATTTAGGCAATGATAGAGGGGCAGGGCAGTGGGTTTCAGTTGACGGAGGATCTCAACAGGTTTCATCCCCCCCCCATTTCTCTTTACCCCCAATCAGCGTCGGGGGAAGTGATGATTACGCAATTAAAAAAAAAAAATGTGCATTTTGTGGTTTAAAATAGGGCAGTAAAACCTTTGCTTTTATGGCAATCAATTTTCGTAATACACAGTCACACCCAAAATCTAGAGGAGATCGCTACACCACGCCGGATCCGCTGGGATTGGGCAATGAAATCACCTACATTCCTCGGCCTCATGTTGGTGAAATCGAATGAGAGTTTTCAAATTTAAAACTTAATCTGTGGCAATCGTTAAATTAATAAGATAAAGTTTTAAAACAAAAACCGATTTTAATTTCTTCTACATATCAGAAAATAAATGCGATCCCAATCCTTAAATTCAATGTCTAGTACACAAAAAAATGCCTCTTTACCCGGCAATCGTTGCTTCTTTAGTTTTAGCCGTTCTACTTTCCACTATTTGAGCCGCATCTTCTCCTCTTCGCTCAGTGGAATGGAACGGTTGTGCTCAGATCGGAAGTAAATCGCTTGCTGTCCGCGAATGTATATGGCCCGGAATCTGCAGCTAAAGAAACAATGTTAAAGATATGTGTGTCTTTGGCGGTCGAAAGATGGGGCGAATTCCGACATTTTTGGGGTCGGAATTCCGATTTCCGAAATTTCTTGAGGTCGTCGGCGCCCATCCCTGCACCACACCGTCCATTATTTTATCTTCTACAAATTGTAAGCAATTTTTGGCCCGAGGGCCCAGACAAAATCGGGCTAGGTCGAATGTGTTGATGGTAAGAATCAGCCAAAATCACGGAATGCGGAATTCAACCCAAATCACTGCGATTTTAGGTGAATTCCGGGTAATAGTTTAGTTTATAGCCCCTCTTTTTTTTAAATATTTCAAAGTTGATAAAAAGGTGTTTCCAGGGCTATTCGGGGGCGTAGAATCCGTATATAATCTCTGTTTCGACCAATCCTGAACCCCGGAATGATAATTCAAGTTTTTTGAACGAGTTTTAGGCCAAAATTGATTTGAAAAATTTGAATTTTTGACAAATTGTTCGAGTTCGGGTCCGGGGTTCGAAACAGAGGTTGTTATATTCGGATTCTACGCCCAGAATAGCCCTGGAAACACCTTCTTATCAACTTTGAAAAAAGAATTGTATTTTAAAAAAAAAGGGGGGCTATAAACTAAACTATTACCGAATTCCGTATTCCTAATCTTGTGTCAATTCCGTATTACGTGATTTTGGGTGATTCCGTATACCGTGATTTTGGGTGAATTCCGTATTCCTAATCTTGTGTCAATTCCATATTACGTGATTTTGGGTGATTCGTATTTCGTGATTTTGGGTGAATTCCGCATTCCGTGATTTTGTGTGATCGTATCCCGCGATTTTGGGTGGATTCAGTATTCCTGATTTTGGGTCAATTCCGTATTACGTGATTTTAGGTGAATTCCGTATTCCTGATCTTGGGTCAATTCCGTATTACGTGATTTTGGGTGATTCCGTATAAAAAGGGGGGCTATAAACTAAACTATTACCGAATTCCGTATTCCTAATCTTGTGTCAATTCCGTATTACGTGATTTTGGGTGATTCCGTATACCGTGATTTTGGGTGAATTCCGTATTCCTAATCTTGTGTCAATTCCATATTACGTGATTTTGGGTGATTCGTATTTCGTGATTTTGGGTGAATTCCGCATTCCGTGATTTTGTGTGATCGTATCCCGCGATTTTGGGTGGATTCAGTATTCCTGATTTTGGGTCAATTCCGTATTACGTGATTTTAGGTGAATTCCGTATTCCTGATCTTGGGTCAATTCCGTATTACGTGATTTTGGGTGATTCCGTATAAAAAGGGGGGCTATAAACTAAACTATTACCGAATTCCGTATTCCTAATCTTGTGTCAATTCCGTATTACGTGATTTTGGGTGATTCCGTATTCCGTGATTTTGGGTGAATTCCGTATTCCTAATCTTGTGTCAATTCCGTATTACGTGATTTTGGGTGATTCCGTATTCCGCCGTATTACGTGATTTTGGGTGATTCCGTATACCGTGATTTGGGTGAATTCCGTATTCCTAATCTTGTGTCAATTCCGTATTACGTGATTTTGGGTGATCGTATCCCGCGATTTTGGGTGAATTCCGTATCCTGCGATTTTGGGTGAATTCAGTATTCCTGATTTTGGGTCAATTCCGTATTACGTGATTTTGGGTGATTCGTATTTTGTGATTTTGGGTGAATTCCGTATTCCTAATCTTGTGTCAATTCCATATTACGTGATTTTGGGTGATTCGTATTTCGTGATTTTGGGTGAATTCCGCATTCCGTGATTTTGTGTGATCGTATCCCGCGATTTTGGGTGGATTCAGTATTCCTGATTTTGGGTCAATTCCGTATTACGTGATTTTAGGTGAATTCCGTATTCCTGATCTTGGGTCAATTCCGTATTACGTGACCGTGATTTTGGGTGATCGTATCCCGCGATTTTGGGTGAATTCCGTATCCTGCGATTTTGGGTGAATTCAGTATTCCTGATTTTGGGTTAATTCCGTATTACGTGATTTTGGGTGATTCGTATTTTGTGATTTTGGGTGGATTCAGTATTCCTGATTTTGGGTCAATTCCGTATTACGTGATTTTAGGTGAATTCCGTATTCCTAATCTTGTGTCAATTCCGTATTACGTGATTTTGGGTGATCGTATCCCGCGATTTTGGGTGAATTCCGTATCCTGCGATTTTGGGTGAATTCAGTATTCCTGATTTTGGGTCAATTCCGAATTCCGTGATTTTGGGTGAATTCCGTATTCCTGATCTTGGGTCAATTCCGTATTACGTGACCGTGATTTTGTGTGATCGTATCCCGCGATTTTGGGTGAATTCCGTATCCTGCGATTTTGGGTGAATTCAGTATTCCTGATTTTGGGTCAATTCCGTATTCCGTGATTTTTGTGTGATCGTATCCCGCGATTTTGTGTCAATTCCATATTACGTGATTTTGGGTGATTCGTATTTCGTGATTTTGGGTGAATTCCGCATTCCGTGATTTTGGGTGATTCCGTATCCTGCGTTTTTGGGTGAATTCAGTATTCCTGATCTTGGGTCAATTCCGTATTACGTGATTTTAGGTGATTCCGTATACAGTGATTTTCGTTATTTTTTAAATTTTGGTTTCGAATCTCGTCCAATCAAAATTTCACGAGACCAAACGACTTTTATAAGTCCAATCAAAGTAGAGTTGGTCGGGACCGGGATCCCGACCGGGACCGGTCGGGAAATTCCCGGTTTTTGGAATCCCGATCCCGGTCTCGGTTTTTGAAAAATTGTAATCCCGGTCCCGGTTTTTGAATAAGCAAAATCCCGATCCCGGTCGGAACGAGACTAACCGGGAAAAAAATACACCCCTAAGAATAGGATTTTTGAGCGATAAGGGGGAGTCTGGGTATAGTGGTGAGTAGAGATGTTCAAGACTTGAAATTTACCGAGAATCGAGACCGAGAAATGACACCGAGAACCGAAACCGAGAAATGACCCCGAGACTCGAGACCGAGACCCAAAAAAACCGAGAAATTTCTCAACTCGAGAATCGAGAAATTTCGAATTTTTTTTTTTGAAATTTACTAAAAAAATTTTGATTTTCAGCTCCACAAATTTTCAATGTCAATTTTTAGGGTGCATTTTTTGTTTTTACTGCTATTTTGTTAAAGAATTTTCAAAAATACGATTTTTTTTTTTGTTGCAAATTCTGCTTCACTTTTAGGGGGGGGGGGGGGTCGGGGGTGCTGATAGGTGCCGCCGGAGATGAATTTACTCAATTTGTTAAGAGCTTTACAACAAAAATTTTAAAAATGCGGTAATTTTTTAAAGCTTTTTAGGAATTGAGGGGTCCATCCGCCGTTGGTGCCAATCCTAGTCAGGGATGGGCGAAGCTCGGCGCACTACCCGAAGCCGAAGCTCGAAACGAAGCTCAATTTTTTTCGAAGCACGAAGCTCGAAGTTCGAAGCCCAAAATACCCGAAGTTTCGCGAAGCTCGAAGCCGAAGTTTTTAAAATTTTCTGACGGAATTTGGAAACGAAAATCCGGACCCTCCAAAAAGTTTGGATTCCGAATCCAAGCCAAAATCCATCGGAGGAACCGGAAATGAGGGACGGGGATGGTCCGGCGGTGCCGATAGGCGCCGCCGGAATAAATTTGGAATTTTTGACTCGAATTGTTAAAAAAATTGACCCTCAAATTTCATAATATTGGGTTATTGGTAGATTTATTGAAGTGATCAGTGAAGAAACAAGTGAAATTTTTTGATTAATGCTAGTGATCTCTTCAAGCCCTGAAATTTACCGAGACTTGACCCCGAGATTTGTAATTTTCATACTTGCTTTACTTCTGGGTGGGGGGAGGGGGTCGGCGGTGCCGATAGGCGCCGCCGGGGAAAATGAAAGTTTTAGTAAACTAAATTTAGAAAAAGTGCCTAAAATTTGCAAAAAAATCTGCATTTATAAAGTTTGTTGTTCGCCTATTAATCTTCCAAAAAAAGGATTATTAAATTAAAAAAGAATAAAAATGAATTTTCACTCGGGGAGTTGAACCTCAGATAAATAATTTAAAAAATTACTAGAACTGCGATCCTTTCTTGGGCAAACTTACTAAATTATGGATTTTTAATCTTTATCAATGTATTTTTCAAATCTTTCAAGCTCAAAATTCTGTAATAAATTCTTACCAAAAATCCATCTTTAGGGGTGTGTTTTACCCGAAACTTCGGGTATTTACCCGAAGCACGAAGCTCGAAGTTCGAAGCTCAAAATACCCGAAGTTTCGCGAAGCTCGAAGCTCGAAGCCGAAGTTTCGCCCATCCCTGATCCTAGTGGATTGCATCCTTTTTTTAGAACATAAATTGAATTGGCGAAATAACCCCACTCTAAAATTTGCAAAAAAAAACACCATTTTATTTTTGTTTTTTGACTAACAAATATCTAAGAATCAATAAAAAAAGAACAACATTAAATTAAAAGAATAAAATCGGTTCACAGTAAGGAATAGAACCTCCGCTAAATAACAATGAGACAGATTCAACTCTGAGCCAACGACTGCCGCATGCTGAGTCGTGCAAGAGATATTAAATTACCGATTTCTAAAATTTTATTTATGCATCTTTCAGGCTCAGTTCTGTAATGAATTCTCACCAAAAAAGTCAATCTTTACCAGTGCAAAAAAGTCTCGTTTTCCGAGACTAAAAACCCGAGACCGAGACCCAAAAAAACCGAGAAATTTCTCGACTCGAGTAAGGAATAGAACCTCCGCTAAATAACAATGAGACAGATTCAACCTCTGAGCCAACGACTGCCGCATGCTGAGTCGTGCAAGAGATATTAAATTACCGATTTCTAAAATTTTATTTATGCATCTTTCAGGCTCAGTTCTGTAATGAATTCTCACCAAAAAAGTCAATCTTTACCAGTGCAAAAAAGTCTCGTTTTCCGAGACTAAAAACCCGAGACCGAGACCCAAAAAAACCGAGAAATTTCTCGACTCGAGACTCTCGAACATCCCTAGTGGTGAGTGGTGGCGACAATTTAAGTGTGGGTGGGTTTGGGGGTTCAGATCCACGACTGTGTTCATGATTTTTGCCGATTTATCTTAACATTTACACGGTGGTGTAAACTAGAGCCCGGCGGGAACGGGATTCCCGCGGGAAAAGTACGGGAATCCCGGTCCCGTCTTTTTTTGCCGGACGGATTTTTAACGGGAACGGGAAAAGACGGGAATCCCGTTCCCGTCCCGTTGGATTTTAAATTCCCGTTCCCGTTAATTTTTCTTGGCGAAATGTTTTCAAAATTTAACAATTTCATCACAAAAACGCTTAAAATTTCAAATTTTTTCCCGTTACCGTTCCCGTTAAATCTAGGGGTATTCGAGGGCGTAGATTCTGAATCTGACATTTATATCGACCAATTCCGAACCCCGGACCCGATTCGAACAATTTTTGAAAAATCAAAATTTTCCAAAAAACAATTTTGGCCTCTAAATTGTTCAAAATCGCAACATTACAACGAAAAGGCAACGATCGAATTCATGCTAATAATTTAGAGGCCAAAATTGTTTTTTTGAAAAATTTTGATTTTTCGAAAATTGTTCGAATTCGGGTCCGGGGTTCGGAATTGGTCGAAATAAATGTCAGATTCAGAATCTACGCCCTCGAATACCCCTAGAAAAGTCTTTTTATCGATATGTAAAATAAATTTAAAAAATTTTAGTCAGAAAAAAATAAAAATAAATAAATAACAGATAAAACTGATTAGTAATGGATGCGCCATTAGCAGAACAAAGAGATACTATTGGACTACAGCAATGGATCCAAAATACCGAAGTAGCGGGAACAGGTTAAAACATCTTGTTTTTGTTTTTGAATAATTTTCATTTTAGGATCTTCTGATTACATTGGACAATTTAAGCTTCAAAGCGACACCGAGGAGGTTCGTTCATTGATTTGTTTGGTATTTATACAAATAAATTCTGGTTACGGGCCTGAGCTCACTGATACCGCGCGGCCAAAAAAAAAAGCCTTGGTCGTGGATGTAAAATTGGGAATAAACCAGGGTTGCCAACAAAAATTTTTCAAAATCAGTACATTGGAATCAAAATATCAGATTTTGGGGTCAAAATCAGTACATTTAAAAAAAAAAAGGCTCAAAATATAGTACTAAATGTGCGTTTTTAACCATATTTCTCTACATCAGCAATTTTTCTCAACAATTCGGGGTTGGCCATGTCGAGGTCGGGGACGACGCCCCAATTTTTGGGCTCGGGGAGCTACCCTACTTTAAAAATTAAATAATTTTTTGAGAATTCTGCTTCACTTCTGGGTATAGATTCCCGAAAATTTTTTGATTTTCTACTCAATTTGGTAAGAATTTGGTCCAAAAATTCGAATTATCCTGAGAATCAGTACAAAATCAGTACGCCGAGCTGAAATCAGTACATTTCTGACAAATCAGTACATTTTTAATTTGTCAGATTCTGCCTCCTAATATCAGTACATTTCTGATAAATAACTACAGTTGGCAACCCTGGAATAAACGCCCCGAAAACCCATAGGAACACCTTTTTTAAAAACTTTTTAGTAACTTAGAAGTGCAATAACTAGGATTCGGATTTCTAGTCTTTTGGTTTTTTTTGCGGCTTTATATTGGCGAGATATGCACGAAAAACATGTAGTCGGATTTCCTTACACGAGACTATCCTAGACTAAGGATGACTATTTTATTTTCATGACTAAAATATCAAAATTTTAAAAATACGGTGACTTTTTATAGCTTTTTAGGAATGGCAAGGGTCCCGGGAAATTTTTTGAAAATTTTAACGATATTTGTTTAAAAAATTGGTCAGGTGTTTTTAAATACAAATAAAAGGCCCCCTCTGCGGCCAGCAACTGGTGCCGCAAATCTTTTATAACCTTAAATTTGACATGTTTAGATAAACGAAGTTGTCGAACAACTCTGCACAAATGTCTCAGAGCTTCGTGCGGATACGGAACAGACCGAATTGGGTATGCAACAGCCACAAACGACGTCAACCAGTGTTGTTGTTGTTGATGGTCATTTGCAACAGCGTGAAGCAGATGATATCGGTGTTGAACTAGCACCAGTTGTTACTGCTAATCATCGGAATGGTTCTGGCAACAACGAAGCTGACGAGTTGGCAAAACTTCGCTTTGGCATTGTGGAACGTATTGAAATTGCTATTTCGAGCCACGGCTTTGACAATCTGTTGCGATCAATTGGTCGAAAAATATGGGTAAAACAGCCGTGCCAGAAGAAGAGGATAGACCGCCGGTGCAAAACAAAGACAAAGGTGAACAATGCCGCGGCTAAGTCGACGAAACGGACTTCCGGTGTTGATGCTGGCGCCGAGCGGGGGAAAAGGCTTCACCGGTCGGACTTTGGTCAAGGTTAATGCGGAAGGAATTGTGGTTTCCGTTTTCAATCGGTATGCTTCTACAATTTTTAGTGATGGCTCCGCATATGTGCAACTCTCAGGAGGATCCAATCTATCGAATGTGCCTTCAACTTCCGGGAATGCCGATTGTTACAGCGCATCTCATTTTCCAAATCAACCAATTTCTGTGCCAATTCATCTCTTTCATCCCAAAAGAAGCCTTGGGCGAGATCAACAACAAGCATTCCTTCACTTTGTTCAACACCTCAATTGTAAAGGTTGTGTCAGGGATGGGCCTCAATAAAACAATCCGGAGAGCGTAGACAAGAGCATCGACGGCTCGCCTCCAAAGAAAATTATTGTAAAAAAATTTGGGGGGTGATTTTGGGGAAAGTTTCAATTTTGGTTGAAGATTTGATGGCTTGAAATTAAGATTTTCATTGCATTTCGGTTTTGTTTATTTGCAACTATATTTGTAATCTAGCCCGTCCTGGACCTGGATTTTTCCTCGATTTTGGTCCAGGAAATCAGGTCCAGGCAACTCCCTAAAATCCAGGTCCAGGATTTTTCGAAATGACGTGCTCTATTTGTAATTAACAAAACTTATCGGGAGGGGGGGTCTTTGAACGAATTTTTTTTAAAAAATTCAGAAAGCGCTTCAAGAAAGAGAGACTCCGCAATTGTTGGAGGATAAAATGATGGTGAACTTGGTCAAACAGATTCAAAAAAAAATTTCCGGCCTGGATGGCCTTTTTCAGTCCACTTTGGCGACTACCGTCAAATACGCACAGAACTATGCTCAATGCCAGGAAGGCATTTCGTACGCGATGCGAACGTTTCAAAATGTCGCCGAATATTTGGAACAAGTCTGACGGACGGGAGGGGGGTCGAGTCGGTGAACGATGAAGCAGCGGTTACTCACTACGACCCATCCAATTTCGTATTCTAATTTTGCTCAACAAATATCCCTCCAATTTTATTAGTAAAACGAAGTTCAAGCATTTTCTCCTTGCCGGTGCTCATTCTTCCCGAATTTTTTTGTTTATACCGACCGACTGAAAATAAATCTCATTCTAGCGGGATATGGATTATATTTTATGTATATTGTATTGCTTGTTGACGTTCTGCGATCATTGATTATTTATCAACCATATCCGTGGAAAACCCCCGTCTTTTCGACCATGTTGTGTATTACATGCAGCACTAAGAAATAGATCCACCACTACGGTTGCTATAATTTGATACTGTACATCATTTTCACGCTGTTTTTGAATTCTGGATAAAAATGGAAACTTTTGACGATGGTTGTTTTCTACAGTAAAGTTCAAGTTCGATTTGGTCTGTGCTGCTGCAAAGTTATTTTTCTCAGCTTTTTTTTTGTAACAATAAATCGATGCTTTTTCGGTATAATTATTGAAATCTATTACTGCACAGTTTGCCGTTACTTTGCCTGTGGCGATTGTTGACAGAATGCAAGACTCAGACAGTGCAGAAAAGGCCAAAGTATTGATGAAGGAATTGGAGGAAATTGATGCGCAGCTCCAGCGGCACGGGGCCCAACTTGCAGAGGTTGTTAAATTCCCTCGAACAGAACGGATTCTGTATTTGTTTGCTTTTTCTGGTCATGGAACCTATTGTTAGGTCAACAAACTCCGGTCCGATAATGTAGAAAACGATTTCGAGTTTGTAAGTTTCTAATTTTAAGAACAATATCGGCATGAACGAACCGTTAGTGGACGAGAATGGCTATCCGCGCAACGATGTGAACATTTATCTGGTTCGCACTGCTCGCCATGCGATTGTTTGTGAGTTTTCAATTTTTGGTCAGAGCTTCAGGATTAAGGCCAAATTTTAGCCGAATTTGTTGTTTCTTTTATTAGCGATTTTAAAACTAGTATTTCAGGTCTCCAAAATGATCGAAAAGAAAAAATGAAGGAAATTGATGCGGCACTGCTAGAGGTGCACGCTCAAACAAGGCCGGAATATGGCGAGGAAATGGAGACGGATGAACAACAACACCAACAAATTGGGCACAGGACGAGGTGAATGGTATTTCTACCTTATATGCTTACATGGTTCTAAAACCGATCAATTTTTTCGTTGAGCTGAGCGAAACAGGAATTTTTACCTGAAGCCACTATGAAAAAACACATTTGCCATGGATTGAAGTGTCCTTTCAATGGGGACTCAGTTGTCCGCAACTTAAATTTAAGCAAAATTCTAGAATTTAGCACTTTCAAAAAACATGAGAGACTTTCGAATTAAGTTTTAAAACGAGGTTCTTAGGTTCCCGAAATAGGTAGGTACTAAAAATCGCTCTAATTCTAATTTTTCTAAAAAATGCAATTTTTGGGTTTCTCTCATCAACACATATCCGCAAAAAATAGGTAAAACACTATAAATCCGGACCCCAGTAATCAACATTGCAAAATAAATCATTCAATAATCCACTAATGCTATTTAAATTTCTCGTCAACATTTATACCAATCTCCGCTTTGTCAATTCCATCTTTAACCGATATGATTTGCTTGGTTTTGTTTTAGAACCATATAAAGTAGAATTCCGGTTAAAATATATTCATTCCACAATAATTATGAATTTACTTATCTTTGTGCTTCAGCAACAACCCTTTTGTGCAGGTGGACGGCGTGTCGCCCGACTCACCGGCACAAGCGGCTGTAAATTTTTAATTTAATAGGTCATTTTTTTAATTCTTTAACTCGAAAAAAGACTTTGGGGTTAATTAGACTCTTGCTCAAATTTTTCTCCTTCGAAGGGACAAATTTTTGGATTTTTTTGTGCTTTTTGTATTTTATGAATGTTAAGGGTCTTTCTAAGGGCGATTTGATCATTCAATTTGGCCCTTTGCATGCAGACATCTTCAATAAGATGAATCAGATCAAGGAGGTGGTCGAGAGGAATGTAAACGTGAGTGCTAAGTGGTCGTGTAATAAATGTCACAATTTCCGCTATTATGTCCATATATTTATTTATGTTGAACAATCATTCAGAAGCCTATTCGTATTACGGCGATGCGCGGTGGGCGTGTGCAGAAGTTGCAGTTGGTGCCGCGTGCATGGAACGGTGCGGGCCTCGTCGGCTGCGTGTTCATCGAATTGGAGGGAAACAAATAACAGCGGCAGAAAGAGCAATCAAAAAATTTAAAAAGTTGTGACCACTGTTTGGGGTCTTAAATGAATATTTTGAATATTAGACGAATTAATATTTTTAAATATTTGGAAAAAGTCGGCTGCGCCTAAAATATTTCCTATTACGCTTCGGCCTCCGCCCCATCTCAAACATTACACTTGCGTTTTTTTTGAATGTTTGGCTAATTATGTATTTCCCAATTTTTGACCTTTTCCATTATGTATTGGCGGTGGGGGCGGAGATGTGAAGGATTGATTCCTGTTAGGTTCAAGCCCTTCATTATCCCCCCGTGGCTGTGTTTGTTTCCGTCGTTATTTTGGCTTATGGGCCCCTCCGGGCAGGAGAGAAAGAAAGTGGAGGCAACAAAGGCTTCGATCGGTGAAGTTCGTTTCTTGACAGCTGTGTCGGCTGTCAGAGCCACTCATCAAACAATATTCACTCACACAACATAAATTTACCAATCTCCTCTCGCTCCAGGGAACAAAAAAAACGCACACCTTGACAGAACAACCCCTCGAGAGTGCGGGTCGGTTTAAACAGAATTGGCCTATCGCTGACTCTGATCGGAATTTGGGCGACCAAATTCATTTCCCGCCTTCACTTTAAATCTCGATCAGTCCAAAAATAGTTGCGACGCCGTTGATTTAAGTCGAATCTGAACACAAATTCTCGGATTTGCCAGACTTAATTTGTTTCTGAAACAATCGCTCTTGAGCTTTTCGTTTTTAATGATTAAGCCAGGATTTCTAGTCGGTTATTTTCTGGAGCTTTTGGCGAGATATGCACAAAAACATGTTTTTATCGGAAATTTCGTCGTTTTACGAGACTATCCGAGATTTCACTTCACAACTAAAATAATCTTGAGACTATTTTGCCATTTTTCAAAAAAATTATTAAGAAATCAATTTTTCTTTCCATAATTTTTTCAACATATGTACGGTGCTCCCTCTTTTGAGCCGGCACATTTGCGCCGGAGACATTTGCGCCGGCAAAATCGCTATTACTTTTTTTCAGGCATGCTCACGGATACGAATTTTTGTATCCGTATCCATCCGCCCTCAAAATCTCATATCCGTCCGTATCCGTGACGCTCCAAATCCCATATCCGCGGATATATCCGGATAAGTGGATTTTTCCTATTCGTCCGTATCCGTGACGTTCCGAAATTCCATATCCGTTATCTTTCAGGACTATTTTTGCTTGTGAACTTGAATTTTGGAGACCACATATTTTGCCATGCGACTATTTTTTCAACTTTTGAGATTCTTCGAGACAAAGTCCGGGCCCTCTTAATGATTTTCCATAATTTTTGAACATTAAAGTAAGGCCCCCTAAAAAGAGGATTTATATATTGTGCCAAAGGTTTCCTATTAGATTTAAATAATGTGCCAAACTCTTACTTTTTCAAAATGGCTTCTTTCAACTCTTTATCCCATTATAGCCGAAGTTTCGGTTTTAATAATCGTAATAATCGCAAGTGAATATTGTTGGTCCAAATTTTTAAATGGAATCAATTTTTAACATTTTGGCGCGTTTAGAAATAAACTGTGAATTTAACAAAAATATTGAAATTCGACTCTTTTTGTCTTTTGTCTCGACTTTTGCTCTGACGTCAAATTGTGACGTCTTGTCGTCGGTGGTTGACGTAATTGTTTGGAAGAAAAGAACTCATGAGTCATGACTAAGAAAAAGCCAAGACACTCGGAGCACCCACCGAATGAACTCCATGGAGTCCTTGGAAGCCATTTACCGTAAACACTCTTTTAATCGGGGATTATTTTTCAACCTACTCAGAGAATGGGGGATTATTAGAGGTTGCGGGATTATTTTTCAACCTACTCAGAGAATGGGGGATTATTAGAGGTTGAGGGATTATTTTTCAATCTACTCAGAGGGTGGGGGATTAAAAGAGTGAACTTTGGCAAAACATTTAATCAATCATCCCCTGCCCCTTGTACTCTAATTTTGCTATCATTGCCACAGTTCTGATGTTTCCATTAGTTCCCACCCCCCCCCCCCCCCAAAAAAAAGCTCCTCATCAGATTTCACTTCGAATTCTGGGATCTGTTACGTCCCGTCTTCATCAGCATTTCAGCCTCGGATTTTGACATGAATCCCCACTGAGCCGCTTTCCTTCCCCCTCGCAGTGCACAGGTGTCCCCGTGACGAGTTAAGCCGCTTTATCAAACGACGCCCGAGGCGGGAATTTGTCCCTTGTGCTCGTCAGTTAAATTCCCTCGAGCTACATTTCTGGCAAAGCCGATCAATCGAGTGCCCACTTCCCATATGTTTCAGCAGGCATTTTGCCTGTATGCTTATGGTTTTGCTTTTGGCATGTAGCATAGTTATATTTGATTTTTTAGTAATAACAATTGTCACTAAAACCTTGGGTGCTATGTTTTGTGGCTATTAAAAAATTCTTTGGTTGTTGCAATTCGACAACTTTTTAAACGTCTAAACATATGTATCTTTTCGGGAATCTAGACACCCAAACATTTAGTTCTATCCTTTAGCGTTTATTTGAACTAATATATCGATGATATTATTTGATAAATGCACAAATAGGTAGATGGCAAATTATTAAAACTAAATATGGTCCTTATTTGTACGAATTTGCTTTGGCGCAACGTATTTGTCGCCTTGGGAAAGCAAATCCTTTGCCATCCTTTTCCCCGGAAGGGCTTTTCCCTTCCAGTCTCCACCACCCACACCCTTCCTTCGCTCCTCCGTTCCTATTTATCATGCGTTAATTATGGATTGGTTTCCGTTTACAATCAGTTGCCCTTTTTTTCGCATTATTTGCGATTTCGCCAAGACAAAATATTAAAGGCACATAGGTATGTTTTAGTATTTCAAATGAAAATGTTCATCTTTGATGACATTTTTTGGGGGTTTTTCTTGTAAAAAGAAATCGCCAAATAATATTAAAAAAATACTAATTAAAAAAATAAAACTTTTTTAATTTGATACAGAAATTTATCAGGAAATATTTCGAATTTCTTAAACCATCCAAAATTCTTCTGTGCTTCTTGGAAATGAACAAAATCTGGCACTGGTTTCGCGGGGACAACGACCCGAAGTTTTGGCAGGGCGCCGCCGCCTCGGGCGACAAACGCCGCTGGCGAAGCGAGCGCGCGATGGCGCGCACGCCTGCTGGCGCAAAGCGGGTCGGTGCCGATATTTCACGCGACTTTGCCGCGGTCCAAGCGGCTTCCGTCTCCAGCCCCACCGTGCTTCTGCCGTCGAAGAGGGTGAAGACGGTGCAGGACCGACTAGTGTTAATCAACGGACACGAGAAACGACCCTCAAAGAGTTCGGTGCTTTGGCCAGCTAATGACCAGGTAACAACAACAACACGATTAACACCAAAACTACAAAATGTGCGTTGGGGAGAATTTTAAATATTTTTATTCAAATTTCCAGACTAAGCCACCAATACCTTTGTCTTCATCCGCCAACCAAAAAGGCAGTCGACGGCGCAAATCGCGAGGCATTGCGGCGGCAGCTGTCACCACGGAAGACCTTCCGGACGTGTCTACGAGTACAGTAAACGGCTCAGACTTTTGTGTCGATAAAAAATCCGTATCCGCGAATGAAATGGACAGCAAGCAACGGCCCTACACTTTGCTTCAGAGAATTCGGCAACGCTTCAGAAAAAACGGCGGTCGGAGAAGCGACATGGCTGAGCGGGGCACTGCCGTAGTAGGAGAAATAAAAATTTTAATATTGATCTTGGCATTTTGAAGAATTTTAATTCAATTGCATTTTGCTACAGCCGTCAGAGCGTCGCATGACGGTAACGATGACAATGGCAGTTGAAACGTGCCAAAATGGCGGCAATGAGCAGCAACAGCACATCGTCGTCCCAATGACGCAGCAGCGAAGAGGAGACTATCGACTGGGCGGCGACAGCGTCCGAAGCGGCGATGCGCTTGGGGAGGACGATGTGTCACAGGCAATTTTAAATTTTGTTTTAAAAATATAGAGTAGATTTTAAATTTAATTTCTTTTTAAGGGCCGTTGCTCGTCATTTGACTATTTTTCGGCCACCGCGTCGCCCATCGACCGGCAACCAGTAACTGAACGTGCCGATGTTGAACCACGCACCAACAACGAGAACAATGAAGACGAGCTTCGATTTGCCACGGCGGCCGAGGCCAGGGCGTACTTACGGCGACAACATGGAGGAGGTGGAGAAAGTGCCAAAAATGAAAATGACGAAATGGTAAAAAAATTGAAAATTCAAGCTGAGCAAGAGGAGGAGGAGGAGGAAGAAGAGCAAGAGGGTTGTGACGCGGACGATGAGATCACCACCGCTACAACATCCGCCATGTGCGACTCGCTGCTGGTCCAACGACGGCCGCACTCCGCCATGGCCACTACGGCCGGCCAGCACGAGTCCGTTTACTTCACTGCCACCGTCATGGTGCAGAGTGCTACCACGCCGGACATTGCCCGTAGACGACCACCGCTCCAACAGCAGAAGGTACATGGACGACACCCAAGGACGTGATCAACACCATTAAAAAAATCAATGCCTGATCCAGTCCGAAATTTTCCTGGGTCGGGTTACTGTAATTCTTGTACGTTATAAGGCAAGGACGTATTTCGGTTTCCAAGCTTTTTGCCGTAATTCTTTGCCCCTAACTCTCATTTCATCTTTGTGTTAGGGTGCCGATCAGCGCAATTTACGCGGATTGCCACGACAGAAGTCGCGCTCCCAGATTGCGTTATGCGACCACGGTGAAAGCGCCTTTGGCGGCATTGGCGGTGGCATTGGGTCGGAACCCAGCTCCACAAAGTTCGCTCGACGACGCCTTCGCTTCGTTATACCTCAGGTGCAGCACACTCATTCTTTAGCCGATTAATGACGCTCGAGTCGAGGAATCGCTGTTACAAATTGAAACCCCGGGGCTGAACGTGACATAACCACGATCAAGGACCAAGAGTCGTTTTAGGGTGCCTTGACCACGACCATGATTAACGGTATTTTCATTTTTCCCGCAGTGGCTCCGTCTGATTTATATTAGAGATAAAATTGATCTAATTTAGCCTTTTCTAAACCCCAAAAATTACGGCATTTGGTCAAAATTACCGGCATAATTTATGTATGAAATTACCGGCAGATGGTCTAAAATACCGTATATGTTCGTTCTTATTGGTTCTTTCTTAATGAAAAAGCTTAAAATAATTTGAAAAATTTATTTTTATTTTTATTTTTTGGATCACAATCACGGTAGAAGCCATTCAAATTCATTTATGAAAGGAAAATAAATAGAATTTGAGTGCATTAATCTCTCTGAGTTTACTTTTCTTTCTCTTGGACCCAATCCGATACAAATTCGGGCCAAATTCACCGGAAAATCTGAGAACTTTTCATGTGTTAAAATCGGAACGGAAATAAAAACAAAATACTTTGCCATTTGCCCTTTCTTTGTCCGTGGTATTTTTCATTTCCTATTTATGTTTTATTTTTTTGGAAGGTTGTATAAAAAAGAACGGAAGACAAAATCAGTGATTTTTCAAAGTTTCTGAACAAAATGGTAAAAATTCTTAAATCTTTACACAGAAAAATTCTTTTTTGAGTTACTATCCGGAGTCTGGGGTTGTTTACGTTTTCGTGAGCTCTGGTCCACTTAAATTCTCAAAAGTCCATCTCCCACACCCCAAAAAACTTTTTGTTGGATTTAATTCGTCTGAAGAAATTTGAGCTGCCCCACTGGCGCGACTCACAGCACCAGCAGGCGGACTGGACAAGTCCATCCGATACATTTCAGTTCCAATCCTTTGATTTTTTATGGCTAGGAGCAAAATTTCTTTGAAAATGCTCAGCTCTGAAATCGTCGGCTCTTTTAAGTAAAACTTTTGGATCACAAATTTTATGACAAACTGAATCCCGATCATTCTTCTTTTTTTTAAAAACAAATCCGGATTTTTATTTTGAGGTATCAATTTGTGATGCTGAAGGCATTCCTGCGGAGGAAAACGTGGTAAACAACATCAACAACAACGACAGCGAGAAGTTTAATGACGATAATGAACAATTTTTGGGCGCAATGAATGTGGAGGATCTTGCAAATAACAACAATATTAATAGCGAAAACAACGCGAGTTTATCAGGTGTGTGGTCTAAACGTTTTGAAAATAGGTTCTAGTAATATTTTGGGTTTTCCCCGAAGCATTAGGTCCTGAGGCTGAGCACGAGAGTATGCTGACGGAACAGGACAAACAGTTGCGGAAGGCTCTGTCCGAAATGGACCGAAGGCAGCTGACGCTGGCACAACGCCGTCAAAGCAACATGGACGTAAGTTTAATTAAATAAGCCGTAAAAAGGAAGGAATTAAAAATATTAATTTTTTTAAAAATAAAATTTAATCAATTTTTCAGGTTGTCCATCAAGCCAGCGGACGTCGCACTTCCACCACGCTAATTCCGTTGACCAGTGCTCAAATCCATCTGATCCGATCGTTGTGGAGACAGGTAGGTAAAAACATCTTAAATCTGAAGATAATTTGATTCTTTAAAGGAATAATAACCGTTTATTTTGCGCAGGTTTATCTGAGCAAGGGACCGACCGTGATCGGCTCTCAGATCAGCCACCGGTTGTTCTTTAAGGAGCCCGAGACACGCGAGCTGTTCAGACGGTGTGCACTGCCACAACAGTTTGCCAACCACGACAGTTTCTCCAAAGCGCATTGCAAACAAATTTCAGAGCTGATCGATCAGGTGGGCGAAGAAATAAATTATAAATTTCTGTTTGCAATTAACCATTTACCAAAAGGTTGTCGAGAGTTTGGACGATCTTGAGCATGTCGGACCGTTGCTGGAACAGGTTGGCCGTTGCCATGCACATATCTCCGGAGGCCAGCTATCAAGTTAATCTGATTTCAATTCTTTAATACAAATACTTTTTTAATCTTTAAATGAAATGAGGTTTTCCCTATCTTTTCTAAATCTTTAAAGGCAGATTTAACTTCTTTTTTTTTCTCCCAGGCAAGCTATGGAATTCGGTAGCAGAAACATTTATTGACTGCACTTTGGAGTGGGGCGATCGCAGGGCACGCAGCGAAACAGTGCGCAAAGCGTGGGCATTGATCATTGCATTTATGGTGAATAAGCTGAATTCTTTTCGGCATATTTGTCATTTTTTTATCAGAACTACAATAAACTTTGAAAACCCCATTAAAACAAAACTGTCCACCAAACATCTAAACTTGTTAAACTTGGCATAGGTGGAGCGTATCAAACATGGCCATCTGGAAGAGGTTTTCATTTTTTAATTATTGAAATTCCAATTTTTACTACCCCCGCTTACTCAGCGTCGTCATATCAGTGCCATCCGTTCCACAATTGCCTCCTTGGAACGTGTGGCAATGGCGTCCACCACCGTTCAGCACCCGTACTATGAAGTGCAACAGCCAACCACATCAAGCAGTACACAACTACCGGTGCCCGTGTCTAGCTTTTGCCATCCCATTCGTCGCGTCTCCGCATTCGCTACCAGCGGCGGCGTTCCGGACAATTGCCGACCTGGAGGGCCCGTGTCGGTTTCGGCCGGGCAGTGGCTTGTTGGGGCAGTGCCAAAATATTCGGTTGAAGTGGCGTCATCCGAGGCATGTTCAGCTGCAACGTTTGCAAATGCGTCTCCATACTCGAACCGACGACACGCGCAGTTGAAATTATCGGAGAGAGCGGGTGGGCAGCAGGGGATCTGGGGCAAATTTTCGGAACTTCAAAATCAGCCAGTTTTCCAATTTTGGAACTGAAATCGATTTTGATAGTCGGCCAGCGAATCCGAACCTTTTTCAAGAAAAGAAGAACCAGTATCACTACCACCATCGGCGCAGTTCTTCTTCATCCGGCCACCAGTCGCCGCAGATCGGCTCGGTGGGCACTGTTAGGCGCAAGGAAGGTGCTGGGCTAGCGCCACGAGGGTCGCGGACGGACTCGGCCAGGATGACAACAACAAATGTGCAATTTACTTGTCTTTGTAGATGCAAATCTGATACCTATTAGGCCAATGGTTTGCAAGAATTTGTTAATAAATTTATTCTAAATGTTCAAATTCGAGGCCCAAACGATTACGATTCGAAGAATTACTAATTGTATGTATATGTCGGCGTATTATTTGAATATCAGGATTATTCGAATAATCATAGTATTCAAATAATACGCCGACATATATATATTATCGACTTTCTTCAGGCGGTTCCCCCACTGTCCCTGGGAAGTATGAGGAAAAAGATGTCTACGTCGAATTTTGTACCCGCCCGAAAGCAAAATTCCAAGTCGTCAACCGGAGGTTCATGCCACTTGACCGACATCTGAAAGTCGAACATATGGAAACCGTAGTCACCAAACCCAGACCGTAAACAAATCCTCAAATTAATAGCAATGCCCGACAATTTTTTGTATTTTTGGCTACGCGACCATTTTAGGGGGGAAAAAGATTTTTTTTCAGAATATATCATAAAAGCATAATAAAATTCTTTGGCATCGCTACTCTTTAATTCATTTAAGTTTAACTTTAAGTTTTGATTGTAATCCCAAATTTTGCTCATCATTTTCCCCGGTCACGATTAAAAAGCTAAAATGTTGTCCGCACGATTTTTGAATTCTTCTATTTATGTAATAAGTAAACTTTGAAAAATGCGAGAGTTATTTTAAAAATAAACATTTATTTTCATAAATTCGGAAAGAAAAAAGGCATGAGCGAGAAAAAGTGTATTGATCGGAATTTCCTATAAAGAACAAATTGAACATTTTCTGAACAATCAAAACAAATGACTTATGATGTATGTATTGCCAAAAGTTGGTCTCGCACAAACTCAAAGGCCAGAATCAAACATGTATTGAGAAATGCTGAATTTGGAGTTTTAAATAATGTTGATTAACTATTTTTGAGCCTAAGGTTTCTGGAACCTAGGCTTGGTCTCCAACCGTTCAGGGGGCGACCGCCGATTCTTAGGGGTGTATGTTTCCCCTTTTATTGCATTTTTGTTAGGCAATTTTTCGAAAAAATGTTCGATTTTTAAGGGTGCGTTTTCCGTTTTTACTGCTTTTTGTTAAATAATTTTCAAAAATGCAATGTTTGTTGAGAATTCGGCTTTACCTGGTGGGGGGCGGGGGCTGGTCGGCGGAAGCGCCGCCGAGAAAATTTGTTGAAGATTTGGTGATGCATGGCCCATCAGCAGAAGTACTCGCGTTGGGTGGATTGCTCCGTCGCGTGCATCTCCTGCTCGACTGGATCCAGCAGCCGCGTGTGCGTCAGTATCGGTACACCGGTGAAACGGACGCCTCCGGCGTTACCGTAGTCATTGACATTACCGTGCCTCCTTTTGTTGTCGCCCACCGTACCCACTCCAATTGGGACAAATGCGTTCCGCTCGTTGGTCTTGTAGACACCGTCCGGACGATGCTGAATGTATAGCAGAAACACACACAGTGACAGCAGAATGCACAGCGCGGAGGCGAATCCTATGGCTGCTGAAAAATTTTAAAAATGATTAAATATTGTATAATTTTTTGTCAGAATGTTTACGTGTGATGAACAATAGTTGCCGTTGGCTTTTCATGAAGTTAGACGAAGTCGCATGAATGTCCGATAGGTCCGCATCATGTTCGCGTGATTCCGTTGTTGTCAAAGATGGCTGAGTTTTTCGATGTTCACTATAAATAGTTAGTTAATTGACCGGAATTTACGTTAAAAAAATCACAGGTTATCGTAGGGACAGCTTCCAAAGCGAATTTTGCCGGAGTGTTGGAGGCGCGAGCCGCGCGGGTCTTTCAGCGGAAACGCGTCGCCAACCATGAGACGAGCACTAAATAAGGCAAAAAAGTGCAATCGATGCTAAGAAATATTATGGGTGCACTTCATTTCCCCCCCCCCCCCCCCCGCCGTTTCCCCCCCCCCCCCCCCCCGAATCGTTTTCCCCCCGAATCGTTTTTCCACGCGAACTCCGAAGAGAGCCCATTAGCAAGTTCACCGATTACATACTACTGATCCATGTTAAAATTATTAGCAATGCCACGCAAAAACTCAAGAGGGGTGCGTGCCGCAAAACCTCCGCGAACAATGTCCAAAATTCGAGTATCAATGTTAACAAAAACTCTTCGTTTTTTGCCGCAGGAATCACCATGACCATTTTCTCATATGCTTTCTCGCCCACACTGGACCATTTTATCCCAACAAATTAATGGGTGTTAACTGAAAGATTTTTGAATCCTCTTATGTACGGCTTCACTGAAATTGTTTGCCCTATCATTTCCATTGAGCACTCTCTCATGTACTGACCACATGGGGGGGGGGGGGGGGGGAGGGAGGAAACGATTCGGGGGGGGGGGGGGGGGGGGGGGGGGAACTGGCGAGGGGGGGGGGAAACGACGGGGGGGGGGAAACGAGCTCTTCCCAAATATTATCCATCCCTCAACTCACATGCAACCGGAAAAATTTGGATCCACAAATTTCCACGAATTTAGCGCGGAGAAAAAAGTGAAATTGCCCTCCAACATCAGTGCCTGTTCACCATTAATCTAAAAAAGTTTTATTTTTAGAAAAAAAATTAAAGAATAATTACGAAAATAATATTACGTTTATTTCGAGTCCGGTCGAGTTAGCACAGAAGCGAATGTCCTTGGACTTGTTGTCCGCAACAACAAATCGGGGTGACAAAGTGACTTTTTGCGCGAAGAAAACCCCGTCGAAAATTTGCACATTCAATTGGCCTAACATGAAAAAAGTTTCTAGCCAAACAAATTCGGGAATTAGGCAAAACCCTGTCGATCGATGCTCATGTTGAAGTTGGACTCGGCAAACAGCGCTTGAGCGCGGATTCTTAGGATCAAAATCTATTACTTTTTCTTAAATTTATGAATCTTTCTTTATCAATTATAGGAGTTTTAATGTTAGGCCTAAAAAATATTGTTGATTGGAGAAAAATTGGGTTCACAACTCACCAACTGGGAAACCAACCACCAGTTAAACAAAAGCCTTACAATGCCACGCCAGTGGAAGCCGACTGAATGCTGATGCGATAACAGTTGGACATCTTAACATACATATGTACATTGAAAATTGGTTGTTGAAAATTATTATTTAATAAAAAAATTATGACTTGGGCCGGGTGCTGCCAGGCAATTTTCAGCTCAGACCCAAGCGGCACCCACATGCCGACCTCTGAAAACAAGGAAATTGTTCAATTTCATCTTACTTAAAACCTAACCATCCTCGCAAGTATCGCCAGTAAAAGGTGTCAGCGAACAGTTACCTGAAAATTGTTTTGTTGGTATGAGAAAAAGCCTTTTTTTGTTCTAATCATCATCCGGTTGGTATTCGAGGGTACCAGACTGTGGTCAGAGTTCTGTCCACTCCCTCTCAGGCGCCGCGAATCGGCTTACAGGTGAACGCGGCGTACAGTTCCACGCAGCGCCCGTCGTTGTGGCACGCGTTCTGCACCTCACATGCTCCCCAAGCGCCTAATTGAACACCTGCGCCAAGTGCGCGCTGCGCTAGCTGCCCGAGCGCCACCTCAGCCCCGTTCAGGCGAAAGTCGCGCATTTGTCCAGCAAAGCCAGAACGATCCTTGCCAGTCCTGGCGCCGATGATCAACACAGAGGTACGCGGTGGCACCGATGCCGCGAAAACCGTTTTCTCTGCGCGGTCCACCACCAAACGCATTGACTTACATATATTTGAGAGAAGTATTGAGGACACAAAATTTAACTCTTCTCACCAGCTCGTCAACCTCCCAGCTCACAGTGTGCCATCTGAAAATTTTACTATTTGTTCATTTGAATCCACATCATGAATCCGATCGCAATCCTTATTTTAATATGTTTAGGAAGGAAGATTAGTTCTGATATAATGGAATCATGATTAGAAACAACAACCTAATCATGATCTGAACACATCAAACGGAACAGATCAGACCAAATCATTTCTAAGGATCAATGGAAACACTGCAATGCAAACGAATCTCTTCCCAACCCTATGCGATTGACCTGTCATCATCGACCACCACATCGCTGACCAATTCGTGGCTGATGCCTGCATATACCAGCTGGCCAACGAGATGTCCAGCGCGTACAAACAGTTGAAACCATCGCTCATGGTTGGCGGATGCGTATGTGAAGACGGTCAGTTGAGGGCGTGCCAGGCGAATCTTATGGGAATTTAAAGAATTCATTCTATACACTCCCAATAAATGTCAGTTTAACTTACCGATAAAGCGGCATGGAAAGTTGAAGCAGATGGGAATATATGCGATGCGATCAGACGCTGATTACGATCCATGAAAGTAATGGTTTCGAACACATCTGAGATGAAAAAAAGATGCAGCCTAAAGAGCGGTAATTTTGAAAAATTCGTAATCTACCCTGGACATACAGTATAAAAATCCTAAACTTTTCGGGAGGTCGATCATGAATGAACTCTTATCAAATGTTTCTTCCTTATTTTTTAATTAAAATCTTTCGCACGTCGTCTGCTGCATTCCAACGGCCCAATGCTAACATTAGCCATCGCGTTCGGTTCCGTGCCGCCGCCAATAAATAATTGAAGAATCGGCAGTAGCTGATGGTGCGTGTTGGTGCCGATGTCCACCGCGTCCTGGCCACTATCACAATTGCAACTTCTGAAACAAAAAATGCATTCTATGGAATTGGAAAAGGGCCAACTTGAAAAGTACTCCTTCTAAATTCTAATCCTTTGGAAACTCTTTATTTTACCGGCAATTTTGCTTTTTGGCCAAAAGTAGGTATGTCCAAATTTTCCAAGCAATTTTTTTAAATTTCTCTACCTCCACCCCTCTGCAAAAGCACCTTTGTCCCGCGCACGAGTCGTTGAGTGCGCAAGAACACATGCGCGAGAAGGGCGGCGCGTCGCCCCACTGCAGGCCGTGCTGCGCGTTACGCGTCGCATACCAGGCGGACGGCCGATTCTCCGCCCCGTAGTGCATCAGACGTTGGCCTGCAACTTCAGAAATAGGGCTTCGAGGGCAAAACTTGTTGAGACTCAATACCCGAAATCAATAACCTAAAAACTCGAATTTCACTCGAGAATCTCGAATATCCGCCCTCATAAAGTAACACCTTTAAAGAAAACATTTTTAAAAAATTCTAGGATTCCCTTTACAGCTTCAAAGAAATGCTACGCACGGCACAAAATGTGCTAATCTTGCCAAACCTACCGCCCACGCATTGGAAGCGCATCAGCTGGCCGCAATGATCAAACGCGGCAACCAGTCGGTCAAGCACCGGCTCCTCTAGCCCATAATGTAGGATACGTCTCACAGCGCCCGGCTCACTTTGACCTAATGAATGACTTAGGTGTCAAGCCTTGCACCCATATGTAAATTACATAAAACCCAAATAAGTTAAAATTGGCCGGATTATTCCAATTTGAGTCTGCTAATTTGTGTGTTGCTGAACCCACCTCGAACAATTATGCCCTGCGGCGGCGCATCGTGCCGAATTATAGTAATCACCTCTTCAATCGCTCCATCCTGCTTAGAACGAAGTTTTCGTCCTAAATGTTTTTCTTTTTGATGTTTTAGCCCTTTTTATGCCTCGCCGACGACATTCGACGATGAACGCTTGCAGAGGCCCTCCGCCATCTAGATCGATCAGCACCCGCTTTGAAACAGCGCCTGATGCAAAATGTTCTTCACAGGAATGGGGCAATTTGGCTGAAAAGTTTCTGACCAATGAATGAAATTAGACATTAAAATATGCGGCAAAAAATGAAATTTAAATTTGGTCATAAAATCAGACAAATGTGACAAAAGCGGCCCGTGTAGTTATGCTGGCACTCGCAGCTGAACGATGCGAAGCCATTCTGAACGCACTGGCCTCCATTTTGACATGGATTCGGGGAACAGCTAAAAATGTTACAAAACCAAAAAATTGTAAAGCAACGGCACGATGGCACACCTCTCCACCAATGGGCAAGTATCAGGAATCATCTCATCGCCAATGGGCATGCCCTAGAAAATAAAAAAATTAATTGTTGTAACTAGAGACCGGACAATCGAACTTCTCGGTCGAAATCTCGGTACTTTTCGAATCAAGCTTTTTTGAGATTCTCGATCAAAATCTTGATCGGTCTATAGGGCTCTAATTGTAACTCTCTCCAGTCTGTTTTATTAAAACCTTCCAAAATTGTCGCATTCACCTGTTTGAGGTCGATGGTGGCAGAACGGTAGCATCCGGTGGCCGACAGCAGGCTTAAAGATGGGCAGCAATTGGCATTTCGTTTAATTTAATTTTTTAAATTTACATTATTTAGAGAGAGAACTTGATTTTTTGACAGAATTTTGGCCTATTTTTGCCGATCGGCTGGTATTTGTGTACAATGTGTGCATCGTTTTGCCGATGTGCCGTGCGGCCGGTCCCTCCACCCAATAGGCTGCCCGTCCGTCCATCTCCACCTCCAATGCGTCACCACCGCGCAATTTCACCACAACCGCGTGCCATCCGCGGGCCACGCTACCACCCAATGTCACAACTTTTCAAGAAAGTTTTTGGGTTTCAAAAAATTCAAAGGTCCATCCACACCTCTTGGAGCCTGGCCACCGGTGCCCAGGCTTGTCCGAATGCTGAGCGCACCATTGTCCAATTCGGCAATGCTCAGCTGCAGCTGAAATTGTTGTCTGTTAATCAACATCAATAATTTAAGACCAAACCAATGTTGCGTTGGCCGTGTCCAATATACTCAGCAGCGCCACATCGGCCTCAGCACCGTGTTGTCGTCCGGATACTGCTCCGACTCGTTGCTGTTGCAGTTGAGGTCGTTGGAGAAGCACGTGAAAATCGAAAGCGAACGGAAGAAAAGAGTAGGGGATTTGCAAAACAGATCGCGATCCTATGGCGACTAATTGAGGCTGGGGCATCTGAAGAGAAAAGGTGAAATTTTGTAAAAAAAATTGACGAAAAATGCAAAATTGGCATATTTCTGCCATAAAAGGCTCTTTACCTGACATAAAGGCAGCTTTTTAGGTGCAGAACCCAACAAATTCAGCCCGTTCAATTCCATCATGGCCAAACAGCCGTAGAAGACATTTTCCAAAGAAAATTCGACAATCTAAAAAGTTTCTAGGATTTAAAAATTTTTTTGTCCACCTGTTCATCTCCAATTTCTTCAGGTCGGCCACCAATTTCCATCTGAATTTTGGGGATTTTGAATTTTATAACAAAAACTCACCGTCGAGTGCAGGTCCAACTTGCGATAAAGGCCACCAATTTCGGTGGAGTTCATACAAACCCCGTCGATGAACAGTTCGGCAGTGTCAAAGTGATGTGACCACCTAAGTTCATGCCATTCCTGAAAAAATGTTTGAGATTTCGAAGAATTCGCAAATGTTTAATGAGAAAGGAGAGAAAATTTAAACTATGTAGATACATAATGTATTATTTAGAAATTATAAAATAAAAATATTACGCCGTCATTAAGAGCCAGTCCGCCGGTGAGTTGACTTCGCTGTTGGCCACCAAAATCAAAGAACACTTCGACTCGCCCGCCCGCCAATTGGACAATCAAATGATCCCCGTAGTCAGCCACACTGTAGAGGAACAGGGCTAAACTTGGCCAGAAATATTGAAAAATATGCCAGCCGCACGATCATGAATTTCATAATGACTAATACAGCTTTTACCGTTTTGGAATGTTTTGAAGTTGACCCGAAGCTCATTTTCATAAGCGGGCGATATGTTGGTGCTGATTAACTGCTGCTCATCAGTGCTGGCAGAGCTCCTCGTTTTAAAAGTGTAGGGTGCTGGCAGAGATACTGGTACGGTAAGAACGGGTGCTGGACAGGCCTTAACAAATTCGAATTTTGTTACGTTCAATCCACTTATTTGTTAGACAATTGATGTAAAACGTACAGTAACCAACAGTACAGGTGATACGTGCTGTTGAACATCGTCCCCGCCTAGAAGAGGCTCAAGACGAAGTGCGGAAGCCAACAGATCAACTCGAGCCCATTCCAGGGAATGTGCGGAATGTCCAGAATAAATCACCTGGATAGTGGCAGTGAGTGGATTAATCTATAGAGTAGTTCGGCTCTCACTATTTTTACGATCTTTATGTTGCCACAAATTTCAAAATAAATCCTCTACCAGCAGCTCTCCGTTTGCTTGTCGTGTCAAATGTCGCTGACGCAGTGATGAATGCCGGAATTCCTTTACGGCATCCTCCTCGTCAATGAAATGTGCCAAATAGAAGGCGCCCAACGGAGAGATCTGTGTTAATGAAAATAGGTTATTTTAAAACTCGTGTGCAACGTACGATGCCGACCCGGCGAACAACATGGAGCGAGCCGAATTTGACCATTCGGTTTGCATATTGTTGCTCAAAACATTGGGCTTCCTCTGATGTAGCCGCATGTGCCAAAAAAAGAAAGAAAATGAAGCAAATAATGCAGGATAAAATATTGATGGTGAGTTTGTGTACGAGAACAGTTTCTTGTCCATGTACTGCTCCGCCTCCTCGCGAAGGACTCATACGACTGGAGAATGAGGAATCGGTATAAAAGCTGAACAAAAGTAATTTAAATACATATGGAAAGAAGTTGTGAAGAGGACGGTAAACATTGTTTATTTTTGTGAAGAGTTTTCACTTTGACAACTTTTGGTGTGGCACTCAGCCGGGCTCTCGATATTTCCCTGGGGGTTTTTTTGGTTGGTATGGGTCATCTGACGAGAGAAAATGGCACCAGAGGCGGGGGGCTGTTGGGTCGGAAAGACTTAGAGGACCTACGCTATTGACCCAATACGAGGTCCGTCCTCCGCCGATGGGACGAAATGAACTGTGGGCACAGCCGCTGGCTAATAAAATGAAATGGGGGAAGGGAGAAGAAGCGGGGGGGGGGGGAAGGCTTGATCACTAATTGTATGATGATCATTTCAGAGGCTACAAATTAACTTTGAATCGTGTGAAGAAAATTTAGCAGGTTTTATGAGTCACGGCGAGAATGTTGTCGGCAGTGGCGGCACGGTTTGCTGTAAGTGTAAGCTGAGAGAGCCTAGGGCGCAAAATGTTTGATTTTTTTAAAAATATTTTCGGGATTTTCTGGAAGACCAGGAAACAGGTAGGGAAAACAATTCATTATTCATTGTTGGTGGGCAGTCGTGCAAAAACTTTTGAGCACAACATCGCTAAGCCTAAGCCATTGTACAAAAGGGAAGAGAGAGCCAGACGTGGTTAAGGAAGAGAAAAAGAGTAATCCGCTTATTGGGCGATAGAGTACAAAGGTAGGGAAGACCGAAAGAAGAAAGGGCAGAGAAAGAATACGAAAATACCGAGAAAAGGTCGTTATCTTTTATGACAGAGCGCGATTGTCGATAAAGCTTTTTAAAGAAGCCACCGAATCGTATAGAAAAGAAAGAATGGGAAAGAGTAAGGAAGAAAAGAGAGAAAGAAGAGAGAGTAAAGAAGGATTGAAGCAGGGTGAAAAAGCATAGAACAGACAGCAAAAGACATGCCCTCGTGCGAGATGACCTCCCCCCGAGCATTTGGCCGAGACATATCCAACAAAAAAGAGGGGGATTGAACAGCAGATTGGGAAATGGGGCGGACAGTTTGAGAGGGTTCAAATTAAATGCGTATGACTGTTAATGGGGGCGGGGTTGAATGTGTTTAGTCCGATTGAATTTGTAAGGGGATTAAAAAAATTCTAAATTTTTGTGTCAATTGTCTTAATTAAAACTTTGATAAAATTAATTTATATCTTTGATTCTTTTGAATGATGAACCGAATTAAAATTTCAAAGACATTTGATTTTAAAGGCTATTATTAATAATTTTTTAAATTTAACAATTCACAGGTGCTCGTGCAAATAATGAAGCATAAAACGAGTTTTTACAACACCCTAAAAATTGTCCGTTAACGAGGATTTTTTATAAAGTACTTGTGCAATTTTTAGGATGGACGGGATGGATTATATAATGGGGTAGTCCGTCCCGTCCCCTCTAGGGAAATATAAGACTCAATGAAATTATAAGGAAAAAAAAATTAAATAATATTATTTGATAAATGATACCAGAAAATAATATCAATTTCATGACTTGGAAGACTACAGAAATTAGTGGGAAATTGGAGTGAGGTGGCATAACAAAAAATCTTTATTGTAAAAAATTAATTTAAAAAATTTGCCATTAATACATTTTTTAAACAAATCGCTGTTTTCACCGGTAATTGAGCGTTAAATGTGTGTGTAATGTAATAGATGAAATTGAGTAAAAATCAAACCAAATAAAAAATTCATGGCGATGTACCAGAGATAACAATTTTTGAGTTTGTTGTATGTACACAATTAAGCATCGCCGATCATCGACGGCTTCCGCCTCTGGCGAACGGGACACAGCTCTATCATCTGTTGCTGGTGCGGATGCTCGACGGGCCCCGGTGAAGGCCTCAGTGCACAGCGGAGCATGTCCGCGATGCTGCTCACCTCACGTTGGATGTCTGTGAAGGGGCGAGGGTAAACATATTTTATGGGAATTCAGATTATTGTAATTAGAAATCGGAGAGGACCGGGACTCCGGGGACATCTGGTCTGCTGAAACCTCAGTAAATTGTTGACAGCAAGACTAGTAGTCCTAATCGAATCAGATTCAAATCAAGGTCCTCCGATCTCTCAAAAAAGTTTTTCCAATTTTCGGAAATTTACCCGAAAGTTGGTGTTCAACAGCGGTGATACGTAGTGCGAGGCCCTCCTGCGTGCTATGCACTTCGCGCATCAAATCATGCGAATGGCTGGTTGTCTAAAAAAATTAGGTATTAAAAAATAAGGAAATTCGAAAAATTAAGCGATGCCCCTGCCCCCTCCAAAATTCAGCAAATGCCACTCCATCCCCATACGCACTTTGGCAACATCGCCAAGCGATATTCGATTTTCGTCCAACTTTCGTTGGCTTGTCTTCAGCTTTCGCAGTGCGCATATGGCCACAAGAAATTTGCGCTGATGGTGCCGAATTTTTCTGGGTTCAATTTTGTCAACGAGGCATCGATGCTTGTAGATAAGCCAAGTTTCTCGCAGAACATTGGCCTGAAAATAACAAACAAACAAACAAACAAAAACCAGGGGGCAATAGAATAAATTTATTCTAAACATCCGATTGATTACACCTTTCCCAAACCACTTACGGCGATGTGCTTCAGTTGCTTAGTATGCTGAGTTTCGATCATGAAGTTGTGCACGTGTTTCTCGGCACGGGTCAGCTCCAACTTGCGTGCAATCACAGCCACTACCTAAAAAAGAGCACAGAAATCGGATCATCGAGCAGGGCGTTATGCCGTGTTTAAAGTTTCAAAGGTTGGGGCAACAAATTTGAAAGTTTGCAAATCCCTGATTAAAGTTTACCATAGAGGAAGTGCAGGTGCCCAGAATGCCGGTCACCACCGCCATAATACGGCCGCATTGAGTGTTTGGAACAATGTCGCCTGAGGGTAACATAAGTTAGGGTACGCACGGTAGTGATGCTCGAGAGTCTCGGTCTCGGGTTTTTAGTTAGAGATTTTTTACACCCCCTAAAGATAGCATTTTTGGTAAGAATTCATACATACAAACTTAATTAAATTTGTGTTTATTAACATTTTTTAAAAATTATAAACAGGGCTGCCAGATGAAATTTTTAAAAGTTGCAATACAATTTGGTTCTTTTGCTATATTTCTAGACAAACAATTAATTGCGTTTTAGCCTTTTGAGTGGTTTAACCTGATTTTTATATTTTTGGAGAGGTCCACGCGGGGTCCGGACAGTTGGACAGTGGACAATCCGACAGTGGACAATTGAACAGTGGACATTCCGACAGTGAGGACAATCCGACAGAAGTGGACAATTCGACAGTGGACAATCCGACAGTAAACGAAAATTTTAAAAAACCAAATTGCTGTGCGAAGGAGAAAAACCGTGCCTATTTGAATGGCGCGAGTTGAAAAACTCCTTAAATGCACTTCGTATCTAAAATTTTGTTAATTCGGTTCTGGCAATCGGAAAGCAGCCCTTAAATAAGCCTGGCCGGTTGGCGCGGCCGCGGTAAATGGCACAAATGACCGCATCTTCACGTTTACATTTTTCGCACCATTCCTTTCCCAAGGAAACTATGTTATAAATTGTTTTGAAATTCTGGACAAACAACTTCCAGTGCTTGTCCTCGCCCCCATCGTTCTGACAAAATGACTGAATGGAGGATGAGGAACGAAACTCGTAAATGACTGTTGAAGATTCGGTGCCAGCCCTCGAGGCCAGAGCTGATCGAAACTCAAATTTTTTTTTCCGACGAAACGAAACGAAAAAATTATTTTTTTTAATTTACGAAACGAAACGAAAAAAGACAAATTTCATTTTACGAAACGAAACACGAAACGAAACAACAAAAATTCTACGAAACGAAACGAAACACGAAACGCCCAAAAAGTAACGAAACACGAAATAAAACGAAACGAAATTTCGATCAGCTCTGCTCGAGGCTGTTTGTTCGACGGAATTTAGATATCAAATATAATTGTGGGAGTTTTTTAACCCGCGCCATTCAAATAGGCACGGTTTTTCTCCTTCGCACAGCAACTTGGTTTTTTAAAATTTACGTTCACTGTCGTTGTCCACTGTCGAATTGTTCACTTCTGTCGGATTGTCCTCACTGTTGGAATGTCCACTGTCGGATTGTTCACTGTCCAATTGTCCGGGCGCTGTCCGCGCCGGGAGAAATTAAATTTCAGATTTGTTCATTTAAAAGTCCCTTTCAAGCGGATTTTAAATTTTTTGAGCAAAGGGTTTTGCGCGCGATTTTCTAAAAATTTTCCCAGCGGCGTGACGACGGTCGGGGTCGGTTCGGCGCGGCCCAGTTCGGAGCCGACAAGTAGAAACGTTATATAACTTTTTTCTTCTTTGACCAAACCACACAAACTTGATATCGTTCGAAGATGCTATAATAGAAAAGAGCTAGGCTATTCGACTTAACAAAGGAAGTTATGACTCACCGCGCCAAACTGGCACGAGAAATTGCGATTTTCAGACGTTTTAAGCTATAACTTTTTTTTGAGAAAAAACGAATCGATTAGCTTTCGCTTGATCAAAGGTTCACATATTGAAGCTTCTGAATAATATCGATTTTGTTTGATTTGCTTTTTTAATGATTAAGTTATGACTGATTGCGCCGAACTGAGCCGCGCCGAACTGTCCGGATCCGGCGTGACGATGCTTCTACTCAACTACGGGTTTAAGGCCGATTTGAGTTCGGTTCAATGGCTTCTGAAGAAGTACCGCAAAAAATGAAAACAAAATTTTACCAAATTTTTTGACCCTCACCATAGCCGATGCTGAGGAAGGTGACGGCGATCAGCCACAGAGAATTCAGGTAGCTTTGGTGCTTGTTCGCCTGCATGTTGTTGTGCAGCAGCGACGCGCCGTCATGCTGCTCATGGTGACGCTCGCATAGACGCAAAATGTAGCCACCGATCATCCAAAGTGAAGCGGTGAACAAAAGCAGCATGGTACCTTCACAGAGAAGGCAAAGTGATCAGTTACAGATTTTTGCGACTGATCACTTTCAGTCAGAAGAATCTCAATTTTGTAATAAACTGTCTGATCTGTCACTTTAACTCGATTCTGATATTTGATATTTCCCGATGATCAATGCAATCAGCAAACGATAAGATAGATACGATCGTTTATTGGTACTAATCACAAACTGAGTAGCAAATAGTACCAGGACAGATGGTCATTAGCGTTTTCAGGATGAACTTGGCGTCCGTCTTCACACGGTTTAGTCCTGCGATGGAACGCGAAGCGGCGTCCGTAAACAGACGCGCTTAAAATATAATTAAATTTATTTATATATATATATTATTATTTTATAAAATTTAAATATGACAGTGGAGCAGCATCACACGGCACAACCAATACAGGCGGAAAAACATCACTGTCAACGGCAGAGTTACGGTTTTTTAATAAAAATAAATATAAAAGTACATATTGAGAAGAGAACATCCAATGGCATTCGCATCGGTACCTAAATGTAATTTGCGGTTATTTACTGGCGAAATCTATTTTTAATTAAGAAACCCATGATTTCCAAAATATGATTTACGACACATTAAACCCGACCGTGTGTCCGTCAGAGTTTACAGTGGAGACGAACACGTCAAGTTTTATTGGCAATGGGCAAATGGCACATGCAATGATCTCCACCACAATTTGCATACTTTTGCGGCACGTCAGCGCAATTTGCCAGTCTTCGGCACTGTTTGCGTTCATAAAAATCTGAACAAAAAATTTAAATTTAAGTATATATTATAAATATTTAAAGATATAATATTTGAAACCAAAATATTTAGATTGATGATTTATGAAAGTTATGCATACTAGCAGGGATGGGCGCCGGCCTACAAGTCAACTCGCCGTTTGCCGACGACTCACGGTAGACTCGCCGATAGGAACAACTCGCCGAGGTTTACTCGCCAATATTAGTTTATTCCTGTTTTAAAGTCAAATTTTTTGAATATAAAATTTTGATTTGTAAAATCAATTTAATTCTGGAAAAAAATTGCCGAATGCCTAGTCCAAGTGTCTGAATCTTTGTTATCTATAGACATGAATGTTCCGTTATTGATTGCCGATGATACGATTCCCAACGGTCGAAAAGTCCAAGGGTCGAATAGAGCAAATACTGTCCAAAGGTCGAATTGATCTTGAACAGCAAAGCCGCGTAGAGGCCCGCCAATAGCGAGCATGCGATGACGGAGCAAGTAGTGGGGCGCCCGAGGTGCCGAAGCGATGGGAAGACCGACCGAGCGAAGCGAGGTCAGTGCGCCGACTTGTTCGACCGCGCGGAGGGACCGAGCGGCGCCCCACCTACTGGCCGCCGTAGTCAAGTGTGCGGTGTTTTGGCCAACATTCTCCACCTTACTATCTAATTTTTCCCCTTGTAACAAACAATCTTGACATAGGCATTCCAGCAAATACTTCCACAACTAATAGATTTACAAATCTAAATTTTTATTC
The DNA here is from genome assembly GCA_020449905.1 of Globodera pallida. Lineage (NCBI taxonomy): Eukaryota > Metazoa > Nematoda > Chromadorea > Rhabditida > Heteroderidae > Globodera > Globodera pallida. The sequence goes on along the minus strand of JAIXHY010000004.1, from coordinate 2,252,509 downwards.
AAAAAATTTGACTTGATTGATAAAACAGGAATAAAGTTATACCGGCGAGTCGTTCTATCGGCGAGTCGACCATGGGCGAGTCGCGTGGGCGAGTTGAACTGTTCCCCCGTCGATACCCCCCACCCCCCCCCCCCCCCCCCCCCCCCCCCCCCCCCCCCCCCCCCCCCCCCCCCCTACCGCCGCCTGCCGCTCACCAACGAAAAAATTATGTGTGTTTTTGTTAAAAATTTGCAATAAAATTAAAATGCAGTAATTTTAGCCTTTTAAATTAAGTAAAATTGATTTTTTAAACTAAATATTCATTTTTTTGTTGCTGATCACTAAAAAAGAACAAACGGTTCCACAATTTTCCAGTAACTCGCTTCCTTACATTCCGAAAATTTCGGAAACTGTTCCAACCTCCCTCATACAAATTGAATACTTAATTAAATTGCCTGGATTTCATGCACGTGAAATTTGACCACAAGGCCAACTAAGCAAATTGTGCTCAGCAAAATGACCAGCTTCAACAGAACACAAACTGAGGTGTATTCGGCATAGACAAACTCATTTTCGATGATCATCAGCACTAAAAATGTTGAAAATGGGTAAATGACGTCAATCGATGATATTTGACAAAACTTTAATTTTTATTTTATATCGAAAGGTTAAGTGTCATAATTTTAAATTCAAAATGACAAAAGGATTTTAACAAAAAATTCTCACCAATGCCAAAAATAGCAAAAAACAGAGCATAATCACTGGTGACACGCCTTTTACTGAACAACTGTTGCCTCTTTATGAAACGGCCACCTCTTAAATTTTTTTTCAAATAATAATAATTATTTTATTCTGTGCGCCGCACCTTTCCTTATCCTTGACCAGCGATTGCTTCGCTGAACACGCTGAAACGCCGTCGTTATTCAACAGACTGCCGTGGGCACCGCCCTTCTCACTGGGTGCGTTACCGCAACCGGCGGTGCCTCCCGGCGCTGCGGACACGGCACCCGTCCGTTGTGCCTCCACATCATCTGTCAGCACCAAAGAGAGGGACTTCTTCAACAAAGGATCACCTGCAAATGGTAATCGAAAAGAATTAGATACCGGAAGACTCATTTTGGTCAGGATCTTGCCAACAAAAACGCAATAAAATGCTCGGTCGGGATCAGGGTATCAGGGTCCCGAATTCCAACTCGGGATCTCAAGAAATGCCGTACGATTCCGTACGCTAATGGTAATAAATATACACTTTATTCTCAATCCGTTACACTTAAATTTGAATTATGGACAATTTATTGACTTTCGAGTCGTGGTTGCTGCTTGAGCCAGCCCAATCCAGTTGGTCCCAGTATACGCTGAAGGATGGCCTGCTCCCGCTGTGCATTGTTCTGCATGAAGACGCTATTGCTATTCAGCATGGCGATAGCAGCACAATGTTTGTGGCCAGGTCGGCCCAGCGCGGACAAAGAGTCGGGCCTGCGCAATGTGCCGTTGCATGCGCGAGCCAACGGGCAGTGCGGTTTGCCCCCACTAACAGTCCTGTCACCGGAGCTAGGCGGTGCGCCTGCACTTGCCATGCCTAGGCTGACCGCACGGACTGACGTAAATCCGGATGGCACCGGCTCAACGTGCACATATGGCACATGCACACAACGGTGCGAACCACCCGCTGATGTTGACTTGCACATGTTGCAGCAACTGCACTGGTGTTGCGCCACAACCGATGATGCATCATCAGCAACATGTGTCGAGGACACCATGTTGATGAAAGTGGTCTCCGAACTGGAACGCTGCTTGGTTGCCGCCAAGTTCCATCGGGCAGGGTCGCGTCGCAAGACAGCAGCAGCTCCACCTTCCGTGCTACTGCCGGTTGCGATGGCACTGTTGCCCGACATGTAACGCTGCTGATCCGGCGGAAAAAGCAACAGATTTGCCGGTTGTGTTTTGTCCTGGCACTGTTTGCCGACCGGCGTCTGCTGGTGTTGTTGCTGTTGGGTGGACGTGTTTGCGCGACTTTTGCGCCGCTTCTTTGTTCCCACGCCTGCAGTGGACGCCTGCTGAGACGTGCCGCCGCCACCGCTGGAATTCGTGGTCGTTAGTTGTTCGTTGCTATTACTGCTGAGCATAACGGACGAGGGCGGGAACGCGGACGGCACTAGCGCGACCAGCTTTGGAAGTGAACCGCTGCCGCTTTCCGCTTTCCCACCACTGTCATCCGTAGCAGTGCACGAGCGTTGTGCTGCCTGTTGATGTTGTTTGTGTTTGATGCTTCCGACACAGCAGTGCTGGAAATGTAGCAGCGAGTTAGCGGACGAGCATTGGGAGCAGGGCGTTGCGTTAGCGGACGACGACGCGTGGTTGTTCAGCGAAGATGCGCTAGAGTCATCGGCACCCACCTCGAAGCGAGCCAATACCTTTGATGACGACACGATACTATCACCACCTCCTTCGTTGCATTCCTGTGACAATTGCGGTGATGGCGCAGAAATGCTGGCACAACAGAATTTGTCGCGGATTCCGTGACTAATTAACGATTAAATTTGGGCTTATAAAACACTGCAAAAAAAATCATACCCCAACATGTCTGCCATCAGCAGATCCCGCTGGGCTGGCGTCGCCTCGCTGGTCGTTCTTTGCTGTTGGAAATGATTTCGTCGCGCTGCGGCCATTAAAGTGGAGTATCGAAGCGAATTGTTAGGCGATAAGGAGCCCTTGCGATGCTTTGAGTTGGCACCAATGCCTCGTGTCCATGTTGGCTGGCTCTGTTGCCGATGGAATTTTTCTTCATTTGTGCCAGGATGGTGATGATGACGGTGGTGATTATGATGGTATTTGTGTTGCTTTACCACCGATTCAGTGACGGTTCCCATCTGAGAACTCGTGCACGGTAGCACACTTCGAGCTGCTGCAGGATCGACGAGCTGTACGCCACCATCATGAGGGTGGAACTCGCGTCTCAGCTCATGGTCCGTGATTGGATGCATGCGGACGGATAGTGGCGATATGCTTCCGCCCAGAAGTACAAAGTCCAATGGCGGTGCCAGCCAGTTCTTCGGCTGATCCACCGCACCACCTATTGGCGGTGTGCCAATTTGTGATGGCGTACCATTTGGACAATTCAAGCGTGCTTCTATGCTGGAAGCGTTGGTTGCTGTCTGACCAATCTCGACATCAGCTGCGTCATCATCCTCAACCAGCAGCAACGAGTCCTCTTCCTCCGCAATGCTGTTTTGCTGCTTCAGCAAAGCGGACATCATGCGAGCAACTGAGGCAGCGCCGCCGATACTATTTGGACTACGCGGTGACATCCCTTTTTGCTGCTGCTGTCCGGTAGGGGGCGGTGACGGATTTGGTGACGAATGGCGCGAACCGTACGCGTTTAGAGAAGAGGCAGAGGGCGAGCGGGACTGGGGCCGTTGAAGCTGGCCGCCAAAAAAGGAACCACCGCTTGAAGACTCCATGACCGGCGACTGTACGTCCATGGACATGTCCCGCACCAGCCGATGCCCGCTGGATTCGACCCCAACAGTAGAGGGAGACATTCCCCCGTTTAAGGACCCTTCCGACAGCAGTACAACCGCCGGAAGAGACGGTGGCACGCCAATCTGATGTTGTTGATTTACACAATAACCATGACGAAGTCGGGAGCGCGGAAATGACACTGTACATGATCCGGACGATGAGCTACTGGCGGTGGTGGCTGTTGACGAGCATGTTGTACAGTTTGCAGATGGTGTCATCTGATTGTGCCAAATTGGCTGCATTTTATCAAATTTTCAAATCTGATCGGCAAAAAAAATGATGTTTAAAAATCAATTTCTGGTAAGCATTGTAAATCAAAATGCCAGTTTTTTAACAATATTTTTTTCATATTTATGAAAGGAGGAACGAAGTGAAAGAACACAGTTGTGGTGCATAGTCCACCATATAAGTTAGAGGGGAGATGTCGCCTGAGCAATGTGAAAGAAAGCCCTGGGGCAGAAAACCCTCTGCCGGAAAGGGGTTTTCATTTCCATGCGCGAGTGTAAATAACACACCATTGACAGGAAGGAAAACGGGGCTTAATCTCTTAGCGACAGAAATTGTAGCATCGCCCCACACCCACCTCGGCCCCCACCTCGTGCCCCCCCCCCCCCCCCCCCCGGTAGCGGGATTGGAAAGAAATTTTGACGTCGAAAGAATTCAAATTAATGCCAATCGAAAAGCAATCATTTGATGCGTTGAAAGCATTGGAAATGAATCCGATTGAAACGGTAAATTTAACTTAGAGCAGAGGACAAAAATCATTTGTTAATAATTTTTTTTAAAATAGTCAACAAATTTTACGCTTAACTTTATAATACGACGACGAAAATGGCATCAAACATTTTCTGATACGATAGTTGTGGGCCAAAATTCGAATATTTGGCAAAAAATGCCACGAAAGGCCCGATGGTTATAGCCGGAGCAGATGTAATAAATGGGTTTTGCCAAAGGCATTAGTGAAAAATGGCGTTTTTACGATAATTGCACAACGTTTTCCTTTTATTATAGTTCCAAAAATACAAAAAACGTAACTTTTGTTACGGTTTGGACAAAAGAAGAATTCTTTGAACCAATATTTTCTTTAAATTAGATGAACCATGTCTAAATGCTACTTTAAAATTTGAAAAACCAAGATCATGATCGTAAATGGCCCAAAATATAAAAGATACATATTGCTTCCACATGGCCCTATGTCATGAACCCAGGCACAAAATGGATGGATTTTCTGGGAGGCCAATGTTTTGGGAATGGCGTGTGTCGACCCGACCAAGCCCCTTCCGCGCTAATTGGCTTTTTGCCTAGGCACTGCCGTGCCAACGCCATTTGCCCCCCCCCCCCCCCCCTGGACAATGATGCAGACACCATAAAGGTAAAAAGAATGGCCCCCCAAAAGTGCCCATCTTTCACAAAATAGAACAACATGAAAACCTCAAATCGAAAAAAGAAAATGGTCAGTGACCGTAGCAGCCCGTCTCTGATTTTGCGCATTTAAAGGATAAAAAATGTGTCTGACTTTTAATGAAATTTGGACTGGATTTGTTAGCACAAAGTATCCGATGTCTTACAAATTAGGCAAAATTTATTTTTATATTTTACTAAATAATAGCGTTTGATGCTGGCCCGTGGCGCTGTGTAATATGTAAATTAGGAATTTGGTTAAAAGCTAAAAAGGTGTTGTTCGCCCGGCAGAAGAAGGCAGAAAATCTATTCCTGACCTCCTTATCGTATTTACGGACAGTATTTATTATTCATTGCCTCAAATAACGGCAAATGCCCAATGGTGAATGGGGTGGTAATCAATGCCCTCCCTACCCCCAGGCAAACGACCCAAATGCGCCCCAAGCGCCAAATTTTGTTAGAAAGGCACTCGCGCATGATAAATGCGTACGTGTTGGCATGTGGAATGAAATTGGCCAAATGTTCGCCAAAACATGGCAAAGCGGTAGGAATTGATTAAATTTTGGATAAATTGCATTCAATTTATTGGCAGCGCCAATATGAATAATGTGAAGCCCTTTAGTAAATCTATGCCTGGTTTGACGCCTGGTATTTTTTTGTTGTGAATTATTGCTGTAAGAGCACGGAGATTCTGTTAGTTATTATGAGTCAAATTATGGTGGATTATCCGATCTCCAGGGGAAAGAGCGTACAAAAATTTTGTCCAATGATTCGAGTGGACCTGACGGGGTACGTCCATATCGTTTCTGCAACATTGTTTGAGGCTCATTGATGATTATGGCGTCACCGCTGCCGTTTCCGGCAGAAACATCATTCGCAATGCCGCAATCATTGGGGCGGGGGCGCACAAATTGGTCCACAATTCGTTGGTCGGTCGTCGTGGCGGCGGTTACGGTAGCCAAATTGTGACAACTTCCCTGAATGGGCACGGTAGCTGGTTATTTGTAAGAAGTCGCATATGGTAGCCTTGGATTATTCACTTTAACTACAGTTTGAAACAGTAGTAGACCTATTTTAGAAAATTAACAAAAGTTTGGCCTTCACCTGTATGGCTTCCACCGTGTGGCCGCCTCCGCCGAATTCTTCTTCGGCAGTCGCTTTTCCTCCGAGATTTGCTGTCGCTGTGGTAGTGGCGGCTGCTGAGGTGGATGCTGCTGGCGACTGAATCATTGGCCGATGGTTGGGCAAACTGAGGAAAATAAAAAAATTTGTTTTATGCATGATTAAAATTCAATTAAACCAATCCTCTCAGTTTTGAAGTTTTCAATGTTTCAATTGAAAAAAAGTTTAAAATCAAAAGTGGCTAAATTATAACAAACTAACGGGGTGCTGGCCACTGATGAAGCCGGCTGAAGAATGTTTCTGAACGGGGCAATGGCACCGTTCATGCGCATCCATTCGCGTGAGATCTGAAATAACAAAATGAAATGTGAAAATGCAAGAATCGAAAAAATTCCCTAAATATTAAAATATCAATTAAATTGTGGCAATCCCTCAACCTCTGTCAGATAAGTGTCCCGGAGTTGGCCCGTCAGGCCGGACTCCTCCGTGGAGTCGTCAATAGAGGATTGGGTTGAACGAAGTGCAGGAGGCTGATGCCCAATACAAGTCGCGTGACTAGAACAGCCTAAAACAGTTTGATTATATGTATGTACATAAAAAAAAAATTTCCAATATTTTTTATTAAAATTAAAAAAAATACATCAATTTACCGGACGCCGTGCAAAATAACAGCAGTTGGGAAGAGATGCCCACGCCGCCCCTGCTGCTTCCATGGTGCCGTCCGTGATCGCGACTGGTGTCGCCCGGGCAGATGGCACTGCGTCGTTCCGAGTGGTAGCCGCTGGATGCCGCCACGTCAATTGCTGCCGCCGTCGTTGCTGCATTATTGGTACTGCTGCTTCTGCATGCCGTAGGCGCAGCTTCAGCAGCCACGATGTGCCCGCAAGAATTGGACAGTGCGGACACATCCGCCGTGGTGCGCATGTCGATCGACTTGCGCAGGGAAAAGAAATTATTGACGGGAAATGTTGTGGTCGAGTGATGTGACAGTGAGGAGGCCAAGGATTCAGATTCTCCGCCGGTCACTGGCACCGGAATGTTTTTTGTAAATCGGAAAATTTGGTCATTAAATACTAATTCAGAGAGTTCAAAAAATGTTAACCAATTTTTTTTTTGATTTTCCAAATGACACAGAAGAAGCGCCTCAAAAACCACCGATTAGCTTTTGCTTGCTAATAGCTTCTACTCAGTGTTTGCTTTGGAATGATACCAAAAATATTGATTTGGTCGCTAGAAAAACAGTTATAATGAAAAAGGTTCAAAAAAGTTGGGCAAAGGGGAACGAGTTGGGGTTTTCCTCCAATCAATCAAGGGTGTGTTTTAATGTGCATTTTGTTCTCATTTAGAAAGAAGGAACCCGGTTAAGTGAAATGCCTTTCAAAATGTTCACCCCAAGGTGTGAAAAGAAACAAAATGACGATGATCTTATTAATCCAAAACTACCTAGATACATAGGACGTTAACAAAAAAGGTCCACAACTTCGTCAAAAGAAAAGAAAGTGCGGTGACTCGACATGGCCACAAATTCTTCCACGAGGCGTTAAGTGTTAAGGCCTATGGAATGGTGGATAGACTTTTGAAAAAGGTCTTTAGGGGATTAACGTTTTGTCCGGAGATCTTTCATCTAAATGACATCCCTTTGACAAATTGGTTAAAATAAAGATTGATTCTCTATAAATTAATGTTTTAAAATTGACCAAATTTTTAAATATTTAGGTAATCAAAAAGGAGTAAACAATATTTCCAGATTCCAAGATTCTGAAACGCAAAAACCTTTGAGTTCTAATAAAGCTGAGTTTCGCCCGGCGAGTCTTGCTCACTGTAAATTTGATCTCTAACAATTTTCGGAAAATTGCTCACCATCAATAAAGGAGAATTGCTCACTAAAAATTGCTTACCACATTGTCGGATCGATTTAAGGATAATCCAAAAGAGCCCTTTCTCCACGTGTGTTTACGGAGAGAAATTTTCCGTGTTGGTGAGCAATTCTTAGTAAGCAATTCTCCTTTTTTATTTACGTTAGCGATTTTCGCAGTGAGCAATTTTCCGTACACCCGCCCGACTCTGTTGCTCACTTGATGAAACGCGGAGGAAGGTGCCAATGCCCATCGCTTTTTACGCTCGCCGTTGACGGCAGCGGCAGGCGCTGAGTCCGTGGAGCCGTGTTGGCGCGCCTGTTGTTGGTGCAACGCTTTTGCGGTGCGTGCCATCGCAGCGGTCTGATGCTGAATTTGGTGATTGTTGCTCGACGTCATGTTGGATGACGACATATGATGGTTGTTGTTGTCGTTGATACTGCTTGTCTCCATGTTGCCCCCATCTTCGAGCCTCAAGTTCAGTGAACATTTTGAGCGCATCATTGAGGATGACAATGAAGTGCCAGAGAGGGTTAACGATGCCAATGGTTCTTGGCCTGAAAATAGGAAGAGAGGAATTTCAGGATTTTATTAACATTTTTGGACTGTTTTCCCCGGAGACACAGGCAATTGGCATTGTAGAAGAATTTAACCGATTTAAATGTTTAATTCAATTGGAAAAGCAATTAAAGAAAATGTCATCGCAATCCAATTTTTGCAAGAAGAGATGCTGGGCGGGAGAGTGGGGAAGTGTCGTGAGACATTCGCAGTGAAAAAGTGAAAACCGAGCTAAAAACAAACAAAAAGACAGAAAGGGATGAACTTTTTGAGAGAAATGTCTGAAAAAATATGCATTTGCATTTTGCACGGCTAAATTTAGTTTAAAAAAGTACAAAACCTGGGGATTTTTATTAGAATTTATCAAACATTCCATCTTATAAATAAAATGCTTCACAAATAACGAAGCAAAACATATTTCACGACCATTTTAATTGGCTTCCTACGGGAAGGACAGGACATTAATAAAATGTCGTGCTGAAAAATGGCGCCTCACTATCAGGGAGAGAGCATAAATATTTGAGCATTTTTGGCACTTTGACCCTGGCAAGGCGTTAATTAAGTGCCATTCCATGTAAGTTTAACAAATTAATAATTTCAAAACGGCGGAAATTGGAATATTTTTTTAAATTTTTAATTAAAAATTGTTCGACTCTATAAACCTTAGAAATGTAGTCAACAAAAAATGGCTGGGATCTTCTAATAAAATTTGAGAATTCTTTTTTATTTTAGGAGAAGAGAGAATAATTAAAGGCCAAAACAAAAATAGTCTCTGAAAGAAAAATTAAAAATTAATTTTTGATTTTGTGTATTTTAAAAAATAATCTCGGCTGCCCCACGTAATAAATTTGTGTTTCTCGGTTATTTTTGATTGAAGGTGTGGCGTAACAAAACAATTGCTTTTTCATTTATTAGTCCACTCAAACCACGAAAGTGAAAGATGCTTAACATCCATCATTGCTCCCCCAAGGGGATATCCTGTGATTGTGCCTCGGGGATTGGGGTAAAACAGAAATTTGCTAATAATTTCGCTTCAACACTGAACAGATGTGTTGACTGATGGTGTGTTGAGATGGTGATGTATTTCATTTATTTTCTTAAGCTCTTGAGCGTTAGAGGCAGGCCCCACTTCGTCAAATTCGGTGTGAAAATATTTATTTATTTAAAAAAAATTATTAATATAAAAAAGTTTTCTCTCCCAAAGTGAAATTGTAAAACTTTTCAAAAGAAATGGAAACATCGACTTTTTCTTTTGAATTAGGTATAAGAAAAATTCTAGAAGAAAGAAAAAAAGTCAAAGGGAACTTTGTTTTTTGGTTTTTGCCCGGGGGAGAGACCAATAAAAGCGGTCTCTCCCCTCCTCTGTGGTCCTCATGGCAAATTGTCGACCAAAAATAGAAAACTTTGCCTAAGGGGCAAGTTCATAAAAATTCAGTAAAACTAAAATTGAATCGAAATCGCAAAATTAATTAAAAATAAATTTATTTTAATTAAATTTCTAAGACCTGTGTTTTACTAATATAATAAAATTATTATTTTTAAAGCACAGTAATTACTTCCAACGGCAGACCAATTGTGGCCATTGGGCAGCTGAAGTAAAGAACTTCCATAAGAATTGGACCCATTCATCATGGACACTATAAGAGTCGACTGAGACGGGGAATAAAAATCGCTGGGCGAAGAAGCTGAAAAAGTTTTTGTTTTATATGTATTAAAAGTATTTAAAATCCGAAGAAAATTATATGGGTCGGTTGAGTCTGAGCAGTTATCTCTTTTCAAAACCAACCAAATCAAACAAGCTAATATCATTGGAAGCTCTTATTGTTAGTGTGGCGAATCTGCTAAACAAAAAATCATCTATTCATTAAGTTTAAAAAAGGTTATGTGAAAAAGCCAGATAAACAATTATCAAGGTGATTTATTAGGTTACCGTATCCATGAAAGGAATTGCGCTTATGCTGGTTCGGTAGTGCCGTGCCAGTCGGCAACTGTAGGAACTGCTTGAATTTGGTCTCCTGCTGCGGTTTGCTTTGCTTCTTTTTGAAGCTTTGTTGTGTGTCACTTCGGCCATTGTTCGGTAACATCATTACAGTGGTTTACGTAAAAATCAAAAAATGTTCAGTCGTGAAATACTATGCCGTAGGAGCTAAAACAAATATGTGGGCATCATCACAGGGCTGCTTCTTCTAATCTTTTGGTTATTTTTCTGCGGCTTTATATTGACGAGATATGCACGAAAAACATGTAGAAACTTCGTCGTTTAACGAGGCTATCTGGAACTAAAGAAATGACTATTTCGAGATTTTGATGACTAAAATAATCTTGAGACTATTTTAAGATTCATGTTAATTCGTTCATCCATGGCTAATTATAATTTTATTTTGCCAAAATGATCATTTATTAGTTTTTTTTGTTAAAAACTCTCGGTTAAAACTATGTTTTTATTTATGGTCTCATTCTAATATTTAAATAGATTAATTACTTTTTTCATGAACTATTTTTGCTTGTGAGCTTGAAGACTATTTTGCCATTTTTTTCGCGACTATTTAGTCGATGTCGAGATCGTTTGAGACCAAAAGTAGCAGACCTGGGCCCTACATATACCAAATCTCACTTTTAACCTTTAACTTTTAAGATTTCTGCCTTTAACTTTTAACCTTTTAATGGCAAAAATTGGTACGCGTTATTTTTCACTTTAAACCTTAACTTTTAACTTGAACTTTAAAAGTTAAAAGTAAAAGTGAGATTTGGATAGGGCCCTGCTGGTAGTTTTATTCGTTCAACATCAAAATTTTAATTTGTTTTTTTTTCATGGTGCAAACCAAAAGAATTCCCTTTTGCTAACAACTTTCTTCATCGGGCCAATTAGGGTTTAGCGTCTTTGACGAGGGCTTCTTCATCAGATTACATTACCGGAGCGCCGTTTCCGCCGGGGCTAGCTAGTAAAATTGTTCAACGGGCTGAGGGCTCGATTTTAAACAAAAATATAAAATATAATAATAAATATAATTTACGGCAAAAACATATGTATTATACAATTGGCATCCAGTTAAAAATAGTAAAAAAATAGACGAAAAATTTAAAAACCTCTGATTTCTTATGCCAGATTACGGGGATAAATTAACTTTTGTGTTTAAATTTAAAATAAAATATGTATTTTGAGTAAAATTTTTTTAAATTGGTCCTATTAAGCATTCTGGGTTAACCGGGGCTGGTGGCTGTGCTGTTGCCTCGGTAATCTATTTGCATTTACATTTTAGCGCCCAACGCTGGAGAGGTCCAAGGAACAAACGTTCCTCCACGTTCCAAAAATGACATTTTCGCCTTGGGAATTTTTTGGGAACCTGCCCTGAGAAGCAAGCACTTCTTCATTCCACTTAAATGGGCGGGGGGGGGGAGCTCCCCCAAGGCAACAATTCAGTTAAGCCTTGAGGCCAAATTTGACCGAGAACACTCTCAATAGAAGGGGCGGCGGCCCTGGAATGGCAAAATATTTTTTCTGATTTTTAAATAAAAAATTTGCGAAATCGATTTATGTAACGGCAAACTAGAAACCACATGGCTTAATGAAAATGTTCAGTATTTACAATAAGAGAGAAATTTGTAAGAATGGCAGAGCAAAGACACGAAATATTTCATCCTGAGGACAAAATTGCTTTGAAATGGAAATTTATTAGGGTAAAAAGGTGCAGAAAATTTTTAGAAATTTTGATGTCAATCATTCAAGAATCTTGAGTCATTTATTTGAAGATTGGATAATGAATTTTAAAAAAGCCAAGCGGTTCAATTCATTTTTTAAAAGATCAAGTGAAAAGGCACCCAAAATTGGGGGTTTTCGGGTAAAAATAACTTTTTCAAGAATTCTATAATTATTAGATTTGCCTTAATAATACCTTTTAAAAGCCTAGAGCTTTCGAATGGTATCTTGTTTGCCTGATTTGGTTGAAGTTAAAAAAAGTTATAGACTTTCACAACTTGCTGGCACTGACCCGAATTCGAACAATTTCTCGAAAAATCAAAATTTTCCAAAAAATGTTGACCTTCCCCGACCCTTCGGGGGCGGGAAAGTCCCATGCCGGAAAGTCGGGGTTGGCCATGTCGGGGCTTAACCCTAATTTATATGATTGATAAAAGTTTATCGGTGTTACAAAATGTTTAAAACAGTACGCTTTTCTACCATAGTATTTTATTCGACCTTCAACCTGAATTTTATTCGACCTTCGACTTAAATTTGTTTTATTCGACACTCGGATATTTCTAGCACTATTCGGCACTCAGACCATTCGGCACTGGGACGTTCGGCACTCGGATATTTTTTGTTGTATTCGGCACTCGGACTGTATTTGCACTATTCGGTAATCGGATCATTCGGTACTCGGACTTTTGGTACTCGGACCATTCGGCACTCGGACCGGTAGCCGACCGGTCTGCATTCGGTTCGGTAGCCACAAATACTTTCCACCAACTTGCTTTTAAATTTTCGCAAAAACATTACGCCAGAAAAAAAAATAGAAATAAAGATTTCGGTTAAAAAATGGACGGAAGAAAGAACGGAGAATGAATTGTTGGATCAGCCCAAAATATCAAATAAATCGGGAAAACATTTGTGTTACTTACTTTTTCCTAGAGTTGCCAGGGATCGGGATCCCAGCCGATCGGTCGGGATTATCCGGTATGGAACCCGATCCCGGTTTTTGAAAAATCATTCCGGTTTAAATTGCTGGTCCCGAGCCCGGCCAATCCCGGTTTTTTCCAAAAATCCCGGTCTCGGCCAACTCTACTTTTCACAAACAAATGATTGTTTAATAAAATTCGTAGAAGCAACATTTACCAATTTCCGTCTGATTTTTATTGGAAATTTGCGAAGAAAGTTTGCCTATCTCAATAATGATTCAAAAAATGCGCAGTTGGCTGATCCGTCATCGTGATCAGACCGCTGTTTCCTACAATCGGTTTGGACGGCCAGGTTCTCCACTAATATTTTATTCAATTTTCTTTAAATTTTTAGGGGAGGAGGAGGAGGACAAGCCACCTCCAACCACCATCTTTGTTGCGCCATTCAATGAAAATGCCGCCGAGTTTATACTGTTTAATGTGTGCCATGTACAGAAGGCCGCAGTGGTGAGTTGGCAGCTCCCTTGTAAAGTTTAATATTTCTCCACCCCGAAACTTTTTTTTGCTTCATTATCCTCTCCCGGCCCAACTAACTCCAAACATTTTGACAGCAAGCACCAAGGGCATACCTAGAGCTTTTTTTCGGGGGGGGGGGCTAATTTGAAAAAAGTCAATCTTTAGGGGGTGCTTTCTTGGATTTTATTGCATTTTTGTTAAGGAATTTTTTCCGCTTTTGGAGGGGGGAGGTCGGCGGTGCCGATAGGCGCCGCCGAGAAAATTTTGAATTTTTGACTCAATTTGTTAAGAAAACTGGCCCAAAAATTACAAATTTTGTAAAACAAAAGGGTCCCCCTTTGGTTTTTGGGTCCCCCTTTGATTTTTTCCCTCAAAAAAATTTTCGGAGGGGGGTTGTAGCCCCCCCCCCCTCCCTCAGGGTACGTCCTTGACAGTCACCAACCCCTTTCAGTACTTCGCTTGCTTCGGCATGTCTATGGTCGTCCTGAGTTTCATGAGCACCTTTTTCGAGTTTGAGTGGTACCACTACAGTCGAGGCGTCGACGTGACCACTCTGCTCGGCCTGTTCCTTTATCTTGGTATGGGCGTGTTCACCCATTTCTACGTCATCCACGGGGTGCGCAAAGGACGAGCTCGTTTTCTGCTCCCATTCATTGCCCTCTACTTGACATGTGCGCCGCATTG